>CM055875.1:17959643-18607143 GCA_029582165.1 Portulaca oleracea
CTCTCTCTCTCCTCCTCCTCCTCCTCCTCCTCCCAACCACCACCATCACTGCCATCTCCTCCGTCTTCAACACCACCACCACCACCACATCTCTCCTTCCACCACCACCCACTGCCGCCTTCTCCCCACTTTCTCTCCTCCTTCCCCAACAACCCCCCACTAGGCCAACCTCCTTGACCCCTCCCTCCTCCCTTTCTTCGCCACCCTCTTCATCCCCGCCGCCGCCGCCTTCCTCTCCACCTTCGACGCCGCCGTCACACCCTCACACTCACATGATCATCTCTCTCTCCTTCATTGTAATGTAGAGGAAGAGGGGCAAAGAGACAATGAAAAAACAGGGGAGTGAAAAATTTTTACCCTCTTCAAATTCACTGTAATAACCCAAGCTTAACTACCCCTTTATACGTATTATTATATTTTTATGGTATAATACATTTAAGTAATCTGGGTTTAGGGAGATATAAGTGTAAGGAGAAAGATTAAAATTGATGAAATAATTTTGTGTTTGGGCCACCAGTGGGCCGACTGAATGAAGGGAGAGGAAGGACTTTTGGGCCTCTTCAATTTATATGTGTGGCCTTATATCTCTAATTGAACTGACTTGGGTCATTTTATTTTAATCACATTCAAACTCACTCACCACTTCCTTTCTCCCTCTCTTGCACGACTGCCTAATTCCCCACCAAGCCTCTTTTGCTTCTTGCTTGCCTCTGTAGGCGGGATCACTGTTGCCAGTGCCGCGTGGCCACAGTCACAGCCACGCCACCACCACCTCCTTTTCTTCTTCTTCTTCTTCTTCTTCTTCTTCTTCTTCTTCTTCTTCTTCTTCTTCTTCTTCTTCTTCTTCTTCTTCTTCTTCTTCTTCTTCTCCATTTTCTTTTGAGTGGTAAATTCCTCCATCTTTCACAATCACTTTTTTTTCTTTACGAATTAAAGCATGAGATGTATGATTTTAGGGATGATTTTGATGTTCTTATAGAGAAATTATCAAGTACTACATAAGTTCAAGAGGTGGTGACTTAAGTTATAAGGGAACAAGAGTGAGAATTGGGTAAGTGTGATGAATTTGTGTTCTAGTGTTTGAATAGATAAAGATAGTGTTATATTAGGAACATGCATGTCAATTTGGAAGTTATGCTCGCTGTGGAAATCTAGATTCTATGAGTAACTATTGATGCATGTACTAAATTTAAGGTTAAAATGTGAAATTATTAAAGATTATGATATTTAATGGTAAAATTGTGAAGGATATATTTAGGGTATCAAGATATGTCAAGAAAATGTGTTGCATATTTAAAATATGGCCATGAAGGGTGGGTTTCTGATGTTCTTAATTCTAGAAATTAGGAAATGTGATTGAGAATTATCGGTTTCGAATAAAGAGATTAGTTATTTTAATGGTTATGTAATTAATTGAAGTTGTGAGTTATGTTGTATAGTTGTTGAGTCAAGTGTGCATCTTTGTGGGTTGTGATGTTAAGATGGATCATTTATGGTTGTATGTTGGGATTGAGTAGAGCCTTGTCCACCTCCGTGGACGGCGGTAATACTCTCAGATGTTTACCCGTTGGTAATCATTAGGTTAAGTGAATCATTAGCTAAATCTTGTGGTTAGTAACCTGGGGCCGTTACATTCGCCCTCGAATTCCCAGACAAGGGCATACTTAGTTTAATTGGAGTGATTTGGTCTTCTCCGATCAACGTCATTGGAGATTGCCCTGCTTCTTGTTCATAATCACAATTCACAATCATTCATTCATCTTTGTGTCTCTCTCAAATTCCAGATTTTGTGAATTGTAGAAGAAGAACGGGATATGAAAAGGGTCAAATTCCCATAAAAGTGAAATTCAGATTTTGTGAATTGCTGAAGAAGAAGAAGATTTTGTGAATCCAAATTAAACAAATAATAATTTCCCATCTTTTATTGCCCTTCTTTATAAACCTTCTCCTTCCCCATTCCCCTGTCTCTCTCATCATCAAACAAACCCTCCCCCCCCCCAAAAAAAAAAACCAGCACATTCATTCATTCACCTTTGTGTCTCCCAAACCCATTTAATCATCATCAAACAAACTTCAACATTCTATCTCATTCTTACATCGATTTGTGAACTGGGTTTTCGAAAAATCCATCTGGGTGTTTGTCAAATTTAATGGTCGGACCAAAAAATCAAGTTCTTGATATTCAACGGTCGGTTTTCTTTCTGCAAGTGTATATCAATAGGGGGGAGGGAACGACGTCGTCTCCCGCTGCTTCGATGGTTGTCGAAGATGGTCATTGGCAAAATGGAAGCGGTTGAGCAACATTGATTTGGTTTCGAGAAAAGCAGAGGAGGCACGTGTGATTTTGTTCTTTGCATTTGTTTGGTTGCACATTGGCACTTATTTCCCCAGATCTTAAAACCCATCCCAAATCTCCAAGTTTGATTGTGAGTTTCTTTTGAAACTTTGCTTAATTGTGTGATGTTTTCGGTGGATTTGTAGAGAAATTGAGTGAAAGAGGAGAGAGAAATGAGGGGGGGGGGGTTTACCGCATAGAAGAAAACGGGAAAGGGAAAAGAAGAGAGAGAAACAAAGAGGAGGGGCCGAGGGGGTAATTTTTAGTTTCCAACATGAAAATAGAAAAATAAAAGAATAATTAAGAGAACATGTGTTTTTTGGCTGATGTGGCACCCAAAATTAAAGTCAACATGGTCAAAGTCATAGTCAAGGTGTCATGTCAGAAAACCGCCGAGTCGCCGCCTCTCAACTCGTCGGCGTCCCACTCAAATCCATATTTTTTTTGGACCACCAGAATACAAATTGAAAGTAGGGATTATTGTCATCCAATCTGCCAGTATATATATATCTGTAGGAAGAGAGTTTAGGTAGGAAGGTGAAAAGAGTAAATCTCGACCATTGACTTTACATCTGATGGTGCGTGATCATGGATATTAGGGAGCGTAGTCATGCAAATCAGGGAGTGTGGTCTTGGATATCAAGAAGTGTGGTCATGAAATCTATGACCACACTCCCTAATATCCATGACCACACTGTAAGATGTAAAATCAATGGTTGAGATTTATTCTTCGGACCTTCTTTCCTAAACGCTATTCCTACAGGATTCACTTCCATATATATATATACACACACATAAACACACACGTAGGTAGCCCTTCTCTTAAGGGATCTACGAAGGTTATCTTTACACAAAATAGAAGAGAATGAAACTGACAGATATGAGGTCCAACAAGCTGTTGTGAAAAGAAATACCATTCTTAGCCAGCAAATCAACAACTCTATTACCGTTCATATCAACATGAGAAACCGAAATATTACTACAAAAGGGGAGCATCATCCGAATGTCTTGTAGCAAAGCATCCATTTCCCAAGGAGTATGAAATTCCCCACATAGAGCTTTGATTATAATCAGATTATCTCCTTCATAATGTAAAGGAGATAATCCATGCTGAATTGCATACTGAAGACTATTCCTCAAAGTTGTCGCCTCCGCAACAAGAATTGAGGAGGAAGACAATGAGAAAGAAGAGGCCGCCAAGAGATGCCCTACAGAATCTTGAATAATAAAACCTCCAGCGCTGCCACCTGAGGATTTGGAACTGTCAAAGTTGTTTTTGAGCCACTCCTAAGGTAGTTTACTCTAAGCTACCCAAATGAAACCACCAGACGTAATGGAACTGTTACCCTTTCCTATATCGAGGAAAGAATCTCCCATACGATGCCGCATCCCTTACTCTGTCGAAGCTCTTTTTGCTCGAACGAAAGTAACACAAGTGGAAGGAGTGGTTTGTATGAAGACAATAGTATTACGGAACTTCTAGATACTCTAAGTAAGAGTAATGACTCGATCAATAACAGTAGTTCCCTTCATTTGGGAGCATAATTGTTTAAAAGATTATGAAGAATTAGGAATAGAAGAGGAACAAAACCAATTGTTAGAAACAACAGCATCACAAAGTTCTTGTGACTTGGGATAAGTTATGAAAAGGTTATCTAAATTCTTATAATGTAGAGAACAACAAGGACAAGAAAAACTTTGTTGTATGTCTAATTTCCAAATTCAATTAAACTCCCAAGGCTGAGAGTTGGGAGAGATACTATGAGCTAGCCAAATGGTTGATTTGGTAGAAAATTCACCATTACTTGAAACGCCCCAACATAAATTATCAATCAAATTCTTAACTGAAATAGGTATGTTGCGAATGAGGTCAATGATACCTAACTACAAATTCTAAAGAAGGAATATGCACATCCTATGAGGAAGGATGAAATCTCACACACACACATATATATATATATATATATATATATATATATATATATATATATATATATATATATATATATATATATATATATATATATATATATAGGAAATTGGATTCTAATAATCCCTACTATCACAAATTGTATGGCAATAATCCCTACTATCATTTTGGATTCTGGTGGTCCAAAAAAAAAAAAAAATTGTATTGTAGTGGTACCAAATCCATCACTACATTCTTTTTATTTTTTCCATGCCTACCCCATATTGTTTTTGTTTTTTTGGTTCCTACCCCTAGATAGGTAACGAAGTGTAATTACTAAAACATTTTTTAAAATTATTTTTTAGAGATTCCGAGAAATTATTATGATTTTTTAAAAGGAATAAAATTGAAATAATCATAAAAAATTGAAAAAAAATTGAAAAAAATTGGGAGAAATGCTGTAAATCCATTAAAAATCGTGGTAAAGTGTTATACAAAGTTTTGAATCAAATGCAACACAAAATCTATGATATTTAGCGTATACACTCGATTTTGTCCCACTACAATACAATTTTTTTTTTTTGGACCACCAGAATCCAAAATGATAGTAGGGATTATTGCCATACAATTTGTGATAGTAGGGATTATTAGAATCCAATATCCCTATATATATATATATATATATATATATATATATATATATATATATATATATATATATATATATATATATATATATATATATATATATATATATAGGGAATGGATTCAGTAGGAAGGAGCTTCGGGTAGGAAGGACTAATATCGCGCGTTAGATCTTGATCCGACGGATGACATTAATTATTTCACACATGTGAGATTTTGGGTTGAAAACCACTTTTCATTAGTCAAAATAGCTAGTGGTTTTCATTAATTAAAAAAAATTCAAGATATTGTTGAGATTTGACGAGATATCAGGGCGGGATATCATTGAAGTTATTCACTTGCCGGAATTGACATTGCAACTGGAAAAAATATGATTCTGGATCCAAAAACGTTGGTAGGGGATTCAAAATAACCAGACTTTTTGTAGAGCAATAAATTGCAGACAAAACAAAGGGATTCAAAACTGCAAGAATCACTTAATAGACGATCGACAATGGAGTCAAACAGGTTTGTCGATGGTTTTATCGGTCATGATTGTCTGAATTTTTTTTTTTCCAAGCACTGGTTGTTTCCCATTCATAAAATTAGGGTTTTTTTTTCCGATTTGGGAGTTGAGAATTGATGTAACCAACAACATTATTCTAGACCACATCAGTAATCTTGATCACACTCATATGCCGATCGAGAATAGTGATTCCGCGAAGTAGGTAATGAGATGGTGACCAACACAATAATGAAAGAGGGGTTTGGGTTGGTTGCGAGTGTAGTTGTTTAATAGTCAGTTAATATGATCACACTGTTCCTAGATTGTGATTAGTTACAATTTTCACACTTTCTAGCTGGTTGGATAGTTAGATATGCGATGGGGTTGAATGGGCAACGTATAAAATTATGGATGTCGGTGATGTTGTTGGTGGTCAAACATGTAAGATGTAATCTCGACACGAACATGACCACACTATGCACCGAGAATGGTCAAACCTATGACCGCACTTTGTACTTGATTGATGGATTAGATATGCATGCGGTCCAAGTTCGAATCAAATGCAGAGAATTAGGGTTTATGAGAACCGTGAGATACTGTAATTGCAAATTTTTTTTTGACAAAATGATTGAATGGTGCATTAGGCTTTGGGAGGCAAGAAACGAGAAAAATTGGAAGGGGTGAAGGGGGAAGGGAAGAGAGGGCAAGGGTTTGTTATCAGTCATAGAATTGTAATGGAACATGACACTAATATGACCACACTATGTAGCAACAGTGGTCACCAAGTGACCACACTTATCATTAATTTAAGAGTTAGATATACAATGATTTACTGGATACATGTAGGACAATATGGATGCAGAGGTTTGTTGTCAATCGTAGAATTATAATGGAACATGATAATAATATGACCACACTGTATACCAACAGTGGTCACCAGGTGACAACACTTATCATTGACATAAGAGTTATATGTACAATGCATCATTGGCACATGTAGAAAAATATGCATGCAAATTGAAACAAATTTGACCACGTTGTGTAAACGGTGTGGCTAGTGGGGTGATATTGTGTGGGTAGTGTGATCATCTGGTTAACCACAGGGCATAAGTTTTGATGTGCAATGCATAACCACAGTTATCCATGGCGCGGAAGGGTCAAAATACATAATATGACCACACTGTGTATCAATAGTGGTCACCAAGTGACCACACTTATCATTGACCTAAGAGTTAGGTATACAATGCGTCACTGGACACATGTAGAACAATATGGATGCAGAGGTTTGTTGTCACTCATAGAATTATAACGGAACATGACACTAATATGACCACACTATGTATGCTATTTGGTCGCACTATTTCACAGTTTGGTCACACATAGCCACGATCTGTACTCCATTCGATGAGTTGTATGTGGTGGCTCCTTCGTAGACATATTTGTTGTCGGGCAGTGTACATCAACCTGGTAGCTTGTATAAAGGGTGGTTCCTTGATAGACAAATTGGTACGCCCTTATTAAAGGTGTCATATGTATTACTTATAGTGTATTATTGATTTCATGCCTGGGGCTATAATACCCAATCAATTATGTCTGTGCTTTGTTGACTAATGATTCCTTTGGTCGTTTCTATGTCAGGGAGCAATGGTGAAGTCGTTGCGTATGCACTTTTGTTAAGAATTTTCCATGCACAAGGAGAATTCGCTCAGGGATGAAGTGTGAGGATGTGCTGCTTGGTGGGGTAGGGAACAGTCCAAAAAAAAATAGGATGACACAGGTGATCAAAGGCCTCAACATTGACGCCCCACATTCTAGTTTTTTAGGATAGGACATTAGCATTGGATGTAATTGTTTAGACTTGAATGGTTTGTTTCGGACATGGTTCATTATCATATCTGTGGTGAAACTTGGTGTGTTTGGCATGCGGGTAATGAACTTAGTGGCCTCCACGATGTAGCCAACATTATTAGTGATTTAATCAACTTTATGGATATTGGTTTTAATGTATCGTATTACGTTGGTTATGAATACACACTTTGTAATGTAATGTGAGTTTGTTTGGTTTCATACGATCCCTGGTGTTTAATTCGCAATTAACCATTAGTTTGTAATGGATAACATTAGGTGGTCGCACAATGTGGTCATGTGCATTGTAGTCAAACTGGTTGCACCGTATGGTCACGTACGTTGACGGGCCACATTATAGTTTGTTGGCAAGGACAGTAGAATTGGACGCAATTGTTTTGACCTTAATGGTATGTTTTAGACATGGAGCATTGTCATATCCAAGGTGAAACCTGACGTGTTTCGCATGTGGGTACCGAACTTAGTAGCCTTCCCGATGTAGTCAACATGATTACTAGCTAATTTAATCAACTTTGACGTTGTCAGTTTCAATGGATCATATTATGTTGGTTATTAATATGCAATTTGTAATTTACTGTGAGTTTGATTGGTTTCAAACGAGGTTGAGTATTTTATTTGCAATCAACCATTCCTTTGTAATGGATAACATTAAGTGGTCAAACAGGTTGGACAGTGTGGTCATGTACATTAACATATCGCTCGCTGAATACATTTCACCAGTTAGCCACACTTATTTCATAGTGTGGTCACGTACATTGACAAATGAGGCTGGGTGTTTAATTTAGTCATGTTTAGCCCCCATGTTGACTTAGACGTGTGTGTTGGATTATAGAACACTAATTTGGTAAGCCCCTATGAAGTGTATTCATACGTTTACGACGTTGCGTACACATGGTGAGCATAGTATTCAACAACATGTAGTAAAAGTGTAATCACAATCGCTACTCAGTGTGGTCACAGTATATTACATATTCCACAGTGTGGTCACGTTCATTGACAACCAAGGTTGGGTGTTTACTTTAGTCATGTTTTGCACCCATGTTGATCTAGATGTTGTGTTGAAACATAGAACACCAATATGGTAATCCCCTAGCAAGTGTAGGCATATGTTCATGACGTTGCATATACAATGTGAGCATAGTGTTGTCAACACGGCCCTAATATCATTGATTGTTGGCTCCTCAATCAATACACCCTTCCCCTTGTGCTTGGGGGGCAGTGTGCGCTCGTCCTCCATCCTCTTGGGCTCGATGACATTGCGATGGGGATCATCTTGTTCCTCTTCAATCAGTACCCATTTCCCCTTATCCTTCGAGTGTTCTGTGTGGGGGTCAGTTGGGTCGCCGCTGGGAATAGCTACCGATGGGGCACTGGGAATTTCCCCCGATGCACCCTCGTCGAGTTCCTCCATTCTTCAAATGATTGACACATCATCTTCATCTGAACTGTCAACGCGTATGCTTTTGCTCTTTCTTTTGGTCGCAACCATCTTATACCGCGCCTTCCAGCCATATGTGCGCAACTCTGGTTGCTCTATCGCAGTCACATTACACGTACACAATTAATGACATCAACGTTTGATTTTCAATAATCAAGACTGTTTCATATTCAAATAATAGAAATAAGCATGCATTGTGGTGTCGTAGTGCTTGCCCACGTGCACACCCGGGGTTGTTCAATGATTTTAAGACCTTTCCACCGACCTGATCGCATATGTCAGCGGATTCAATTGGATGACTGCAAAACATTGAAGACGTTATCAAGTCAGATAAACAATAAAACATCCAATTCAGGCGCGACAAATGTGGTTCAACGGTAGAAACAAATTACGCTTCAACGAATAGCCAAACATTGCAGTTGCGTACCATGTTCACCCATAGCCACACAACCCACACACCCCAATACCCGTGTGTCTGCCCCTCCCCCCTCCCTCCACCTCCCCCGCCCCCAACACACACACACACACACATTGAGTGAATATCGTAGATAGTGGTTGTACTATATGTCCCCAACTCTCTGGCTAACGATTGATGCTAGTACGGAATTGACAAACTAGATGCACATCGGTGCGCCCCCCTAACATCATGATCACAACATTAATTAGGTAAATACCTAACCCCCACAATCATCATGTGAAAAATAGCATAATCAATTGCATGAACAACTAAAGTATCATGCCCACTTCGGATGTTCTAATTGCCCTACCCATCGGGGTGCCCAGCGAACACAGTTCTTCACTGATTCCATATTGACCACGAACCATATTCAATACATACACCATATATATCAAAAGATGGTATTTTCACATAATCAGCATGACTGCAACATGTTGGCTGACCAGTATGACCACACTGTGTGGATAATGTGGTCAACAAGTGACCACACTTAGGAATGATACAAGAGTGGCCACACTATGATTCCTTTTATACATATCAAAAGATGTTATCTACACATAATCAACATGACTACAACCAAATTTGGTGACCACTATGACCACACTGTGTAGATTTTGTGGTCAACAAGTGACCACACTTGAGAATGATACAAGAGTGGACGCATTATTATTTTTGTTGGTGTCACTTAACTCTGCCATATTACAACCATCTTCCTACGTTAACCAACCACACACCTTCACTTATCACTCTATCGATTTGGCCTAGATCACTTATACTACTAAATATACTTCCAACAAAATGACAAACAACACGATCGACAACATTTCCTCACCACACATGACCAACTCTGTGTAACTCCTAACTAAAATGTCGCGTGGAATCGATTCATGACATGTGATCACACTACTCTACTATTTTGACCACACTTGCTTCAAAGGTGACATCCACACATAACATCATGACCCAATGGAAATTGAATCTACCCACCTTCATATTGTTTCCTACAATTTACCCCCTCCCCCATACTATAAGCATTTATCAAAGACATGAAAGTTTACATTTGAACATGGGGTGTGGCCAATTGGTCTTGTCCACACTATTATTCAATTTGGTCACACATTGCACATCAATACACCACACATAGAATCACAGTTCATGATATATGACCACACATCTACCACACATAGAATCACAACTCTTGTCCATAAGTTTGCGCCTCCATCTGCTCCGAGGTGGGGACGCTGCACACACACAATTGACAACATCATTATCTCACTATCAATCTTTAACATTTGGTGGTGACGTTAATTATAACAAAAAATCTCGAATTGTTGTATCCCTTACCCGCGGTCGCCTTCCGGGTTGTTTAAAGACTTCTATACCTCAACTACGACCCGATCACACGTTTCCGAGGATCTAACAGAATGACTGCATAAAAATGAATACATACTCACGTCAGTTAGTCATCATAAAAGCCTGTTTGGCATGAAAATATTCGTACTGGGCATGTCGGATACACCTTACGTCCCCAACCGGCGAGCAACGATTGACGCCATTACTGAACTCACGAACTAGTCATAGGGCGGCTCGTCTACCCTATCAACAAGATATCAAAATTGTTTGTATAAATTAGCAGACACCATGCTCGCAAAGTATCACAAGTTTTTTGTTGACTCAATTGACCACACTATATTACTTTATACTTGATAAACCACACAATTGCACTTGGTGTCTAGTGTTGATAAGAGTGAACATAATATGATCATACACTGTAAAGCCACGCTATCACCATAGTGTTATCAATTTTGGCATCAAACTATTGACAATGTATGGCCACACTATATATACAATGTGGTCAATTATGGACTATATGACCACACTATACTTACATTGTGTGATCACACTACTAGGAATGGGGATACCAATGTGTGTATAATGTTGCCAACCAGAACAAATGTAGACCCAGTGACACTAAATGACCGGACTATACCCATAGTGTGGTCAGTGTCCATATAATTGCATTACACTACAATCATACATAAATTTCTATACTACATTAGTCTAAACTGATACTTGTATTTACACTACAATCATACCTTCACATTACATGTATGGCCACACTACATCCACATGATGGTCAACATTCTCACTATTGAAAATTATGCACCACATGACCATAGTACATCAGCATTTGTGTGACCCCATTATACTCAAAGTGTGGTCATCGACCTCTCAATTGCAATACATACCAATCATACCTAGATTATTATATTACGCTAGTCTAAACTGATGCACCACTCTAATCTGACCAAAAAAAGCATCGCATTTTCATATTAATTCAAAAACACATGATCTAACCCCCCAATTATGGCTTTCCACGCACACAAATCTGGATTGGGTGTGAAATTAACTTACTCATGGGATAATCTTCGTCCATCGCCACCTTCGACGTCGTGTTGTGCGCCATCACGGCCTGCCATCTACACCTATCAAGTGAACTAACCAATGCCACTCATAATTTACCCCATCACAATGTCACATATGTGTGTTAATACACATAAACTAAAAAGAAAATGAGTAGTACACAAACACTCAGTCAAATTACGCGACCAAAATCAAAATTAGGGTTTGAATTTGAAATTCTATTTCGAATTACCTGAATCGAACGATCGTTCAAAATGTTATTGAGTGCTCGAGACCTTCAATTAGGTCGAAAAAGACGCCTCCGACAGTTGTAGGGGCCTTCGTTCCGGTGTAGTCGTCGGAATTCGGCCTCTTGGTGTCCCAGTGTTCGTCGGCAATTCATGGATGGGACGTTGTGTTGATGAGAAGTGTTTTCTTCCTTGCAGTATAGAATCTCTGTAATTTGGGATACAATTAAAAAAAAAATTCAAATTAATCACCCGAAATCACGCTGAAATTAAATCTTCAAATTTCTCTCTCCTATGGGTTCACACGTGTGGGCGGTTTTAGAGTGGTAATTGACTGTTTTGATGTCATCCGTCGGATCAAGATCTAACGCGCGATATTAGTCCTTCCTACCTTCCTACCCGAAGCTCCTTCCTACTGGATCCATTCCCATATATATATATATATATATATATATATATATCTATAGGATAATTGGATTCTAATAATCCCTACTTTCACCAATTGGACAATGGTGGACCGTACTTTCACTTTGTATTCTGGTGGACCAAAAAAAAATAAAATTGGATTTGAGTGGGACGCCGGCGAGTTGACTGGCGGTGACTTGGTGGTTTGCTGACATGGCACGTTGACCATGTGTTTGACCGGGTTTACTTTAATGTGCCATGTCAGCAAACCACCGAGTCACCGCCACTCAACTCGTCGGCGTCCCACTCAAATCCAATTTTATTTATTTTTGGTCCACCAGAATACAAAGTGAAAGTACGGTCCACCATTGTCCAATTGGTGAAAGTAGGGATTATTAGAATCCAATAATAATCCCTACTTTCAATTTGTATTCTGGTGGTCAAAAAAAAAAAAATTGTATTGTAGTGGTACCAAATCATTCACTACATTCTTTTTATTTTTTTCATGCCTACCCCATATTGTTTTTGTTTTTTTCATTCCTGACCCCAGATAGTTAATGAAGTGTAGTTGCTAAAACATTTTTTAAATTAATTTTTTGAAATTCTGATCAATTATTATGATTTTTTAAAATAAATAAAATTGAAAAAATCATAAAAAATCGAAAAAAATCGAAAAAATTGCGAAAAATGCTGTAAATTCACTAAAAATCGTGGTAAAGTGTTATACAAAGTTTTGAATCAAATGCAACACAACATCTATGATATTTAGGGTATACTTTCGATTATGTCCCACTACAATACAATTTTTATTTTTTTTGGACCATCAGAATACATATTGAAAGTAGGGATTATTGCCATCCAATTTACAAAAGTAAGGATTATTAGAATCCAATATCCACATATATATATATATATATATATATATATATATATATATATATATATGTAGGAAAATTGGATTATAATAATCCCATATTTTGCAAATTGAATGGCGGTAATCCCTACTTTCACTTTGTATTCTGGTGGTCCAAAAAAAAAATTGGATTATAGTGGGACATCATCGAGAATATACCCTCAATATCATAGATTTTGTGTTGCATTTGATTCAAAACTTTGTATAACACTTTACATGATTTTTAATGAATTTGCGGCTTTTCTCCCAATTTTTTTCAATGTTTTTACTATTTTTTACGATTTTTTTCACTTTATTTATTTTAAAAAATCATAATAATTACTCGGAGTCTCAAAAAAATAATTAATTTTTTTTAGAAATTACAATTCATTACCTTTCTAGGGGAAGAACGAAAAAAATAAAAACAATATGGGGTAGGAATGAAAAAATTAAAAAGAATGTGGAGGTGGATTTGGTACCACTACAATACAATTTTTTTTTGGACCACCAGAATACAAAGTGAAAGTAGGCATTATCGCCATCCAATTTACAAAATATGGGATTATTATAATCCAATTTTCCTATATATATATATATATATATATATATATATATATATATATATATTTTGATTTTCATAAAGATAAACAAACCATGTAAAAATGTGCAATGATTTCTATGTTGCTTCAGTACTCAATGTGTTAAAGAATGTGTTGCTTGGATTGTGTGTTCCTATGTTTCTAAATTTGTTGCTGCAGTCATCACCTTTTTGGACGTAATTCTATTTGAATTCTCTTTTTAGCAATTTGAAGTCTAGATTCAAATTGGTACTTTTCCAAGAGTATATGTGCGTATGACACTTGAGCTATACATGAATGATTTGTATGACTCACAAAGCCAAGTAGATGCCAAAAACAAATAGCTAAGTTTAAGTTTAGATCGACCTAATATAGATAGTTTGAGTAATAGCCTGCATACATTTGGGCACATAATTATTAGATTGTGTATGATAGCAAATTGCATCAAGAATTCTAAAAATATAACATCAGCTTACCTAAGCAAATAATAGATTTACAAGGATTAGATATTTTGCACATTCTAAACATAGGGATTATGTCTTGGGCATTTTCTATATATCTTCTCTTATTCATGCATTTGAACAATTTTGAGAGACAAAAAGTAAGAACGTTAAAATTTCAATTATAAAGAGGAAACCCTAGGGTAGCCACCCAGATAGTACTGGTTAATAGTCATCTCCAAAATAATGGCGGAACCTATCCGACCCATGGTACCCTGGTTAAAATTTGGGATATTGTATGGAAACATTCATGCCATGTGCCAAGAAATTCTTCCTCCTTCTTTTGGGGCAATTTTCACAGGAAAAGAATATTTTTCACAATCTCATCGTTCAATTTTATCGTTACAAATTGCTCTCATCCTTATTGCAACCACAACAATGGGTTTCATTCTTAAGCCTCTTCGATTACCTTTCATCGCACACATTACAGTAAGTATGTTTTCTCAATTACCATTACATGATTTAGTGCTTCTATGCATTCCAATGTTTTTCTATGACTTTAAGATATGTGTTGGAAAGAACTTTTATTGCCATAAATTTTTTAATTTTATTTTAACGTTTATCTAAAAGTACTTTTAAATAAACTTTTAATTGGTTGATTTGTCCAATAAAATTAATTTGTTAACATTTGAAAACTCTAAGAAACATAAAAAAATATTTATGGACAACATTTTCATCTTGAAACTCATTAATGTGAATTTGTATGTGTGTGTATATCTGCATGTGTGTGTGTGTGTCTATATATATATATATATATATATATAAGAGAGAGAGAGAGAGAGAGAGAGACGCCATTGATATGAGTAATCATGATTCAGATGCATTGTCATCCATTAACTATGGTCACATACACCTTGTAGTGTGGACATACAATTTATACTTAAATGTATGTTTTATGTTGTCGTGGTCATACGCACTGAATAATGTGATTATATAATACAAACGCACTGACAATATAGACTTAAACGTAAGGTAAATGTAATTGTGTTTGCATACCCTTTATAGTGTAGACAAACATTTTGTACTTAATTGTATGTTATATTTAACTTTGGTCATATGCACTAAGTAATGTTGTCAGACAAGGCAAAGGACAGCCACTATGGACTTAAATACAAGGTAAAGGTTACTATGGTCACATACAATTCATAGTGTGTGCATATACTTTTATACTTAAACAATTCTTTAATGAACGTCATGCAAGTACTTCCACAAAGTACTGAAGTGATTACTATAAGCGACTATGGTCATATGTATTGAGTATTGTGGTCAAACAATGCAAATCTTTACATAATTGACCACATTATATAAAATCTTTGTCCATGCTCTGATATGCTTAGCATGACCACACACTGTATGAACTTGTCCACATTTTGAAATATTCGACATGACCATACTCTAACTAGCGTGGTCATACATGAATTTTTTAATCTTATCCATCGGATTCGGATCCAACGCTTCTTCCTACCTTCCCACATAAATTCTCTTCCTACAAAATCCATTCTCATATATATATATATATATATATATATATATATATATATATATATTTTGAAGAAAATGTGAATATCATTAAAAACAAAAAGAGGCAAAAAAGCCGCTTTTCAAGCTCAATTACAAACTATGTCTGTATCTGGATTGTTTTTGAGTATTTTTAACAAGAAGGAGAGTTCTGTATCTAAGATGGTGTTTGACGCTAAGATACACTTTCTCAGGATTTGTCTTGATGTTCTTGAAGGTGTTGTTGTTCCTGGTTAGCTAGATATTGTAGATATAAGAAACAAAAATAGCGTAGACTATTTGTTTCCGCTGCTTAGAAACTTTGAGGTGTAGCAATTTCCTACCCCGTTCTTCCCATGATGTTGCTCTGGGGAGCTGTATCCAAGTGGCAAGATGTTGTCTTACCCTTGCTGCAAAGGGGCAATTATAGAGAAGGTGGCCAATAGTTTCTTCATGCTGGGCACACATAGAGCAGGTCACTTGCATGTTGGGCATATGCAGTCTGGTTTTTACTTTGAGTTTGCCATGCATGGCCAGCCATGAACAGAAGGAGTGCCTTGGGTTATTGAATTTACTCCAAACAATCCTCGCCCATTGCCATTTTGTGTCTTCGCCATTCAGAGCTTTGTAGCAGTCTTTTACTGAGAAATGATCGTGGTGGGTTCTTGTTCCTTTGATGTGTTCCTTAGCTGCACACAATTGTTTAAAGTACCAACACATATCCCCCTTAGGTTGATACTCCCACCAATCATTGCCTTTGATATAACGTGCATGAATCCATTTTACCCAAAGGCTTTCTTTGTGATCAGCGATGGCCACATTTTGCTTTGCGACAAGGGCAATGTTCCAGTATTTCAAATTTTTGATGCCCAGCCCTCCACAAGATTTGGTTTTACAAACCGTTTGCCAATTAATGGGATGAGCTTTTGCATAAGTGTCATCTGCCCCCCAGAGAAAATTTCTGCAGATCTTCGTGACTTGATCGATCACTTGTTGGGGGATGATCATCATTGTGGCCCAGAAAGTAAAAGCATCTAAGATGACACTGTTTATAAGAATCACTCTACCTGCATATGAGATGTTGCTTGTCCGCCAGCTTTTGATTCTCGAGGTGATTTTGTCAACAAGTCTGCTGCATTGTAATTTGCTCAATCTTCCGTCTATTACTGGCATACCCAGGTAATAGAACGGTATTTCCCCTTCTGCGAAGCCTGTGAGATGATGAATTTCAGTTTTGATCTGTTGGGGGACTCCTGTGATCAAGACAGTTGATTTACTTGCATTAGAAGTGAGGCCCAAGGTGTTTTTGAAATGCTCCAGGATGTCCATTAGCTTTTGGATAGTGTAGGGGTGTGTTGCACTGAACATCATCAAATCATCCGCAAAAATAAGATGTGTGAGCTTCTGAGCTGAGCAACGCGGAAAAAATTTGAAGTTGGTATCTGTCGCTGCCACAGCCAGGCTCCTAGAGAGGTATTCCATCGAGAGAACGAAAAGAAGGAGTGAGATGGGATCTCCTTGGCGTAGTCTTTTTGCTCCTTTGAAATACCCATAAGTGCCTCCATTAATCTGGATGGTATAGGTTGGCGTAGAGATGCAGTTCATGATCTATTTGATGTATTGTGGAGGAAATTTATAGCTAGCGAGGATTTCCTCAATGAACTCCCATTTGACGCTGTCAAAGGCTTTCCTCAGATCTATCTTGAACATGCATTTTGATTGATTGAGCTTTCTTCCGAATCCTCGAGTCAGCTCATGGCACGTTAAAACATTATGAAGTAATTCTCTCCCAGGAATGAAAGCTGTTTGGCTTTCATTGACCAGATGCATGAGGACCTTTCTCAACCTTGAAGCTATGAGCTTTGAGGCAGTTTTGTAGATTGTATTGCAACAAGCAATTGGCCGAAAATCAGCTGCTGAGATTGGTTTCTCAATCTTGGGGATGAGTGTTAGGATTGTTGAATTTAGTGCAGGAAGCAACCTACCCGATTCAAAAATTAATCTTAATGATAGAATTGGTCCCGGCGAGGCTCGAACTCGCGACCTTCGGCTCATAAGACCAACGCTCTAACCAACTGAGCTACGGGACCTTTTCCCATATATATATATATATATATATATATATATATATATATATATATATATATATATATATATATATATATAGAGAGAGAGAGAGAGAGAGAGAGAGAGAGAGAGAGAGAGAGAGAGAGAGAGAGAGAGAGAGAGAGAGAGAGAGCATTGAGTTGGAGGAGGGGCTTGGGGAATTACAATTACAAAATAGTCCCTAAACAATGTCTAATACCCTCTTGGAAGGGTTTACAACAAAATAAAGGAGGGGTAAATGGGTAAAATTACAAAAAAGAAAGGGGTGTTGTCGATAAATACCCTGACCCATACATGGTCATGGGTGTCACCTTTAAGAGTCACGGTCGTGACTTGTTCTTCTTTAGCGGAAACCAAGGTGTCAGCCAAGGGTCACAAACCTGACCCATGACTTTACTATCATGACTATGATGGTCAAGATTGTGACCCTGTTTCTGAAAAAAAAAATTGGGCAAGCAGGAGGTTACAGGCGTAACCTTTATGGTAAGGGGTGTGACTGGGCAGTTTTTCTACTAAACTTCAAATGCGCATAACCTTTTCATCCAAACTCTGATTTGGTTCCGTAATATATTGCCAGAAAGCTCTTACTATGAACTTTAAGCTCCCCTAATCTGAAGTGTATTGAAGCTCTATTGAAGGAGTGACCACATATGTTCTCTTTCATCCAATTCAGTTCAACTTTCTTCTTTTCCTTTGTGTGATCTTCCGACCAGACCCATGCTTGACGGGGTCAACTGCTATGCCCTTGGTGGCAACAAGAATCCATAATATCCCAGGTGGTCCCAACTTGGTATGCTAATACACAAAATACCCTTGTGCTTGGTTCTTGAATGTTTGCAACCCAAAGGAAGTCAAACATGACTTCATTGCCTTATTTGTGCCGATGAAAGCCCATCAGCTATGGGAGGCTTGAGAATGGTCTCGTCGAGGACCCGAAGCTCCATCCCTTAGTATGAAATCCTCCTCTTGTAGTTGTTTAAGCTTCTTCTCCTTTTCCTTGATCTTTGCATCCATCTTTCAAACTTTCGAAGTTATCCAGAAAGACAATTGTCCTGAGCATCTATGTAGCTTAACCATAGGATTGCCACTTAGTGTATGTCTCTAGCAATCTTCAACGATCTTTTGAGCTTTCTAGTTAGTCAAAAGATTTTCTAATATTGAGCATCTTTTGATATCTATGCTCTTGCCCGGTATCCTCGTGGTGACAAAAGGATAGAAGAATGATCTTACTTAACATGGAGAATGTGGTCCTCAAATGCATCTAGTAACATGTAAGCCTAGTCCTTACTAGCCATGTGATCATATTCATTAGAACTCGCTATACTATCCTATGTTTCTCTAGAAATATTCTCGTTTCTCTTCTTATGTACGGTGTCGTATATTGAAACCTAGTTTTATGAGAGGCTAAATTCGAGTTTAAGGGTTGCAAGTTTACAGTTACTTCCACCAGCAACAGTAGAAAGTTAACAAACAACTGTGGGAGCCCATCAAGGACCCTTTGGTTGTCCATGAGTAAATAGGTTTTGCTCCAACACGCCAAGTGCAACTTCATCTCATATTCTCCATATAATATTGACTATAGCTTGCATGTATCAAAAATAGAAGACCTCTTTGTTCATGATATCTGGACAAGCACAAAAGAGGTTCCAGTTTTTTCATGGTCGTTGTGATTGACCTCCTCCCATGTTGTACTTAACGCTTGTTCCTCTTCATTGAGTTTAAGCTTACTCCAATCTTTTAAGTTTTAAGAGTTGTTCTATCATAAGTAAACATTGATAACCGCTCTAACATTCCTTGCTAGAACCTAAACTCAACCTACATCAAGAGGCTACTCCAATTAACTAGAAAACTTGAACTAACAAAACCCTACCGAAACCCTAGTATTGGGTAGCTTCTAATCCAAGGCATTAATATTCAATAATTCGACATTTAGACACATTTAAGTTAAATTGATTAGTATAATTCATATCATTTGGCTTAATTATTAAAAAACATCAACAAGCTGGAACTTACTGAATTGAACAACTAGGTTTAGCTTGAAGATGCTTTAACTTGTTTAAGTTTCACCCGAACATGAAACCAATTCGATCTACCAATTTGGCAGCTACAATTAGGGTCATGATAATCTCTTCATAGTTTGTTTAAGTTTCACATGAACATGAAACCAATTCGATCGACCGATTTCGCAGCTACAATTAGGGTAATAAAAGCTTGTATTTGTTAGAGAAAAAGTAAGTAATTGCGAGGTTTCAGCGGAATCGAAAATAAATTGAATTGACGAAAATTACGGCAAAATTCAAGAACCAAAAATAAGTTATAAGATAAACACCAGGTTTACGTGGGAAACCGAAGAACTCGGAGGAAAGCCCACGGATGGCGGCAGCCAGAAAAATAATCCACTATGGGAGGAGTATAACTTGATCACTATCACAGGGTGTGATGCAATCCACATGAAAGGAGATTACAATATAAATCTCTCTAACTCTCAACCCACAATCTCTCAAGATACACTTGAGATAATATTGGTGAGACAATTTCTCTCTCAATATTTTCTCCCTCTTTGACTCTCTATCACTCGATCACCGTTCATCGTTCGCCGTGCGCCGGGAAATAAAGTGGAGAAAACTGAACCCTATTTATAGAGTGGTTAGGAGAAGAAATAGAGTCAGATTAAAACTCAAATAACAACAAGTAGTATCTGACTTGAACAGGGAATTAGAATTAGATTAAAAATGTATCCTCTGCCGATTCTTCTCACGTTTGGGACCCCACCGAGGATCCAATGGGCCACAAAACCCAACAAACTCCGCCTTGGACCATGATCCGAGTCATCGGTCCAGATAAAAATCTCGACTATCGCCATCAACACGCCCCTCTGTAGGGCGTTGCCCCGAAGGGCTCTTAAGCAGTATCAAACATCATATACCGCTGCCTGGATGCCTGTTTAAGACCATCTGTGCTGTCAAACTCATCAAGATTTGAGACCGTCGTTGCAGTTCTCATCACTATAGACCCCCGTAGTGTGTATAGGTTGCCCTTCATGGTTCCCTTCATTCGAACCATGGAACCCCTGCACACTTTTAGGACACCATCTTCTACTTTGTACCTGCAACCATTAGCCTCAACACAATTTGCGGTACCAGTTTTGGTGCGATTATCCTTACTACCCTGGTTATGGTCTCTCAACTTTCTCCAACAGTCATCTCTACATGGCTCTTCTTGTGCACCCATTCTTCAGTAAGAGCTCGTCGCCCTTTAGGCAACTCACACAACTTCCCTGTATAATTCTTCTACAAACTCTCCATCTCCTCTACAACACTTAGCGCATATGCAATCATAGCATTGGCTTCTTCAGTATACTGTGCTGGTCTCCTAATCTCCCTCATGGGACGATCTGTTGCCATGCTCGGTTCTTCCTCCACCTGAGGAACTTTAGTCTCGATCTCAGGCTCATCAACCTGAGCTGTTTCATGAGCATCAAAAGCAGCTTGCTCCTGACTGCATGTTCAAGTGGCTCCACCTTGAGCCTCAACCTGCTCCACCTGGACCTCAACTCTTCGTACATCCTCATCGCTCATTGTTTCATCAGTCTTTGTGTAGGTATACTCAATCACATCCCGTACCCCGTGCTGAATCAGGACCGCCTACATCTGCAGTCTCCTTGTTCCATCGAATTTTGGAATGTCGCACTTCTTGATTGAAGGCATCTTTGCCTCGCTCTAATACCACTTGTTAGGAAAATGTGAGTGAAAGGTTACAGCGGAAGCGAAAATAAAATTGAGATGATGAAAATTATGACAAAATTTCGGAACCAAAAACAAGAGATAAGACAAACACCAGGTTTACGTGGGAAACCGAAGAACTCGGAGGAAAACCCACGTACGAAGCCAAAAAAATAATCTACTATGAGAGGAGGAGTACAACTCAATCACTATCACAGGGTGTGATGCGATTCACATGAAAGGAGATTACAGTATAAATCTCTTTAACTCTCAACTCACAATCTCTAAGGATAGATTTGGGAAAATATTAACGATGTAGTTTCTCTCTCAATATTTTCTCCCTCTCGGACTCTCTGTCACTCGATCACCGTTCTTCGTTCACTGTGCGACGTGAAATAAAGTGGAGAAAATTGAACTCTATTTATAGAGTGACTAGGAGAAGAAATAAAGTCAGATTAAAACTCAAATAACAACAAGTAGTATCTGACTTGAACATGAAATCAGAATTAGATTAAAACTGTATCTTCTACAGATTCTTCTCACGTTCTGAACCCCACCGAGGATTCAATGGGCCACAAAACCCAACAGTATTGGATCATGAAGACACATGTTTAAGTATCTTTTCTTAATACAAAAAACATAATAATCACATAATCAATTGGAAAAGGTAATAATATGGTTGAATTCTATAACTATAATACCACATCGGCACATATAAATTGTATAACGTTATATTTTATCCATATTTATTAAAATTTACAAAAGAAAAATGCATAAAATATATCTAATGGATGAAGTTGATTCAATTAGGCTGTTATTTGTAATTGTTGTAATAGTCAATCATTATAAACTTCTTATAATAGATAATTAACTCTAATTATCAAAACATTACTGTCGCATTGAAAATCATAATATTTATTCATTTGATAAAAATAAAGACACTTAAATAATATCTTGAGCTAAGCCACATATTATCACCCGACCCTAACAATAATTTGGTACCATTTTTTTAACGAAATGGTAAGCGTTTTGAATCAAAATAGTTAGGCCTTGTTTTTTTATGTGATGGGTGGAGTGTGGTGATGGTGGGTTACGGCGAAAATTGAAAAAGTGTGGTAAAGTGTAGTGAGTTGTGGTGGGTGGGGTAAGTTTTTTAATTTGAAATTGGAAAAAGTTAAAAAGGTTTTTTTAAGTTAAAAAGTTAAGTGAAAAATTAGGTGAATTTTAGCCTATTAGGGATTACAACGGCTATTATTGTCATCTTTAATGGGTTATGTCTGTTGTTAATTACTCTTCCAAATATATTAATCGTAATCTTGCCAAAACAATCAATTACATGATAAAAGAAATGGACAAAAATTGTAAAAAGTGTTGGTCTTTAATATTAAAAAAATTTACAATTTATTATAAAAGTAGAAATGGAATGGTATTGTGAGATGTGGTAGCAATTAAAGAGTGTGGTGCGTTGTGATACTTTACTGCAACCCACCTCATAAAAGAACATAGTCTTATTAACCATCCTGAATTTCACTTAAATGACTCTAAAAGTTACATATAATTAAGCATATTTGAATCATTATAAAAGTATAGTATGTTTTATTACTTTTAAACTATATATAAATATTTCATATTTATGTTTTTTCATAAATATAAAACTATACATAAAATGTACATTCTCTTTTATGATTATATGATTAAGCTATCATTAATATTTGTTGATATAACTGATAAGTATTATACTCTTACAGTTGATATGTACATGTAATTACTAGAGAAAAAGTTATTAAAATGAGAAAAATATTAATTATAGATAATTCAAAATAGTTATTAATCATCTTGACTCAAGACATGTATTACTGCCCCTTTTTAAACTACACTAATATGGTTCTTGTATTTTAGTGGGGGCCAAAAAAGTTGATGATGGATGATAATTAATGTTATAACAAAAGAAGACGAAAGTCTGTTGTACGTAACTACTCCCTCGTTTTCATGTTAATTGTCACAGTTATGACTGTGACAGTCTCAAATGTCACTATTTGATTGATAATTTCTTTAACAATCGCAATATCATATTTTTATTATATAGTATTTTCCGTTACAAAATCTAATGGTGATAATTTTATGTAGCAATTCATTGAATATATTAAGAAATTGATGAAATTTGACTGCATAATTTTCAATATCATCAAAAAATGACTTAGAGGTCACCCTAACTTTTGAAAAAACAATTTTTTGGTACCCTAACTTTTCAAAACTAATTTTGGGGTACCCTTACTTTTAGGATTAGAAATTACTAGGTGAATTTCTTGCGAAACTCCGATTGATTCAAATCATTTTCGTCCACAAAAACAAACAACATTTTTGTCCACAAAAACACTTAATCAATTTCCCGCCTAAAACTCACCGGTAAATTCAAATCATTGGCTGGAAATTCACCTAATTATTTTTAATTCTAAAAGTAAGGGTACCCAAAAATTAGTTTTTAAAAGTTGAGGTACCGGAAAAACATTTCACCAAAAGTTAGGTTACCCCTGAGTAATTTTTTGCAATATCATAGTCTAATGATAGTATTTTTCGTTAATTAATTAATTATTTTTTTTGGGGTTGGTGAAGGCTGGTATAATATTGGGTGCAATGCTTTCGGGAACAAACTTTGATATGGGACCGATGGCACCGAGTAAATACATAGTGAGAACCATCGCGTATATGGGGTTTCAGCTGCATGCCTTCATGCTTGGGGTTGAGACGAGCAAGAATGTGATTAAGTACACCAACAAGAAATCCATTTTCATTGGGTTTTTCGGGGTTTTATCAGCAACAGGAGCGGCTTACGCAGGTCAGCTTTTATTCAGTAAGTACAATAGGAAAGGCCCCCCAAGACCAGCTGACGCTATAATGCACATGAGTTTTAACATCCCAACCTTCTTCATGGTTGTGTGCACCCACCTGAATGATCTTGGCATTAGTAATTCTGAGTTGGGACAACTCGCTGCTGCTTCTGCCTTCGTACTCGACATCATTGGAGTTGTTGTCAGCTTCGTTTTCACCAATGTAATAATCCCATTACAGGCCAGAGGAAACTTCGACCAACGACCAGTATTGATAATGTCATACTATTTTGTTATTTACTGCATGTTTAGGCCACTCATAAAGTACATCATAAGTCTAACCCCAGAAGGGAGGCCAATGAAACAAAGTCACTTTTTGTTTGTTATTCTATGCGTTCTAATGATAGCATTCTTGGGTGAACTCATTGATGAGAGGTATGCCATGTTCATATTTGCATTTAGCCTACCAGAAGAGCCACTAGGATCTATACTTAATGAGAGATTGGATCCTATCAACTCTACTATTTTAGTCCCCATATTTTGCGCATTGCATGGAATGAGGGCCCCTGTACACAGACTTCTACCTGCATCCTTGGCAGTAGAGCTGGTTTACTTTGCAGGTTATTTGGGAAAGTTCGTGGGAACACTCATTGCCTCCATCATCTGCGGAGTTAAATTTTCTCATTCAGTTGCTCTTGGTCTTGTTATGTCCTCCAAAGGCTTGATGGATGTAGCTTTAATTGGCGTTTGGAGGGAGAGAATGGTAATTTTATCATACATAATAATGTTAATTGAATTAATGCTAATGTAGCATGCATGGGTGTGATTCAATTCATAAATTGCAGTTTATGCTAGGAGAACAAGATTACACAGTAGCCATACTTCACGTGGTGATCCTGACAGGACTGTTTTTGCCTCTGGTGAAATTTCTGTATGTCCCTTCAAGGCAGTACTCGACTATTTTGCGACGAAGTGTAATAGAAATCATCGAAAGTGGGTCATTCCATACATTAGCATGTATTTACAAGGAAGAAAACGTACCTGGGGTGATGCACCTGTTAGAAATGAGCCACCCAACTCGGTCAAACCCGCTTTCGATTATTGCCCTCCAACTGTTGCAGTTGACTGGAAGAGCTGCCCTGCCCTTCGTCGGACCACTCGACCAAGTCACCTCGTCTTCCGCTTTCCGTTCCAACCTGGCACGATGCAATCGGATCGTCAACGCGTTTCTACACTTCGAGCGTGAGAACAAAGGCAATACATTCGTCCAACACTACGTTGCGGTGTCTCCCTACGCGACGATGCACAACGACATATGCAAGCTTGCGTATGACAAGGGTATGAACATGGTAATTGTACCATTCCACGGTCGTTGGAGTTCTGATGCCAAAATTGAGGATGCATCCCTTCCTATAAGGGAGGTCAACACACGGGTCCTCCAAAAGGCCCCCTGTTCCGTCGGTCTTTTCATAGACCGTGGCCTAAAGTCTCTGTCGTCCCTGAATAACTCCACCAACCGGAGCTTAAATGACACCCAAAATATGTATCAAATTGCCGTGCTGTTTGCTGGTGGGGGTGATGACCAGGAGGCTCTCGCATTGAGTAGGCTTTTCGTCAGGCACCCTAGCGTGAGGGTTGTTGTGGTTTGGTTAAAGGGGCCTAAGGAAGATGATGTTAACTCTTTCGACCATGATGTTATGTTGCAATTTCGACAAAAGTGTGGTGGCAATGACAGAATATCTTTCCGGGAAGCGGTGGTTAACGATGGAGCAGAAACAACCCAAGTAATGGTGTCCATGAAGGATGCCCTTGATCTAGTAATGGTTGGTAAACATCATGATTCCAATTGTGCCGCTGTCTTTGGACTCTCTGATGGTTGGACTGAATATCCTGAGTTAGGAATTATTGGTGACATGTTAGCTTCTTCAGACTTCCGTTTCTCCATTTTGGTTGTACAGCATGAACAAAAATCCAATTCTTCTGGTGTAGATGTTTTTGATGATATGTAACATGCATATATATATATATATATATATATATATATATATATATATATATATATATATATGCGTTACTTATATCACTATCTCACAATGTAATTCCTACTTGCCCTTATTCATTTTGCTTCCTACATACAGCACTTACTGTTCCATCATATAGTTTTCCATTCACTACTCCTTGCTACTCTAATGTCATTTACCAATTAATATATGCATGGTAGTTACGTTAATTGGGGGTGCACCAATTAATATATCCGTGGCTCCAACTGCTTATTAATTGGATAGTCTGTGGTTTATCTATGTACCACTGCTACAAATCCTAATCAGTTTGACTGTAGAGTGTAACATAAATTTGAAAATAAAAAGAGTAGGTGATTATGCGTGTCTGGTAGCAACACACTGAAATTATTACTTATTATCATTTTTAATTCTAATATTTTTGACGGATATTATTTACAAATATATAGGTTTTATATAATAACAAGACATATGTGTCTTGCTCAAGACATTTATTATTTTTGAAAAAGAAAATATTCAACACTACTATAACAATAAAAAAATCAGACATCAAAATCATCCTGGTGGGGGATAATTCTTGAGTCTTGAGGAATTAAAGGGTCAATTTCGAGGGCCAATCACTATGAGATACTCCCTCCGTCCCAAATTAATTGACACTTTGACTAATTTTTGACCGTTAATTACTTACAAATTATAATGAGTTACAATGTAAAATTATTGGCACGAGAAATATACTTTACTGAAAATTACAATGAAGGTAATTTCATATCATAACTCATCATAATTTGTAAATAATTAATAGTCAAAATTTAGTCAAAGTGACAGTTAATTTGGGACGGAGGGAGTACTACATTTTTTGAGTGCTAGGGCTCACACGTTAAAAACGAGTGTCCCAATCGATCTGCTTAGGCAGAAAAGGAAATTCGAGTATTTCAGGATGTGTTTGCTTGAGAGGAAAATTATTTATGGGAAAATTATTTTTCATAAGAAATAGTTTTCCAAGGAAAATGGTTTTTCATGCCAAATTTTCCCTTGTTTGTTTGGTAAGACAAATTATTTTTCAAAAATGATCATATATGTCGATATAAGTAGCGATATATGTTATAAATGAAAATATTTCAAAAAATTACTTAGAGGTACTCTCACTTTTGAAGAAACAATTTTTTGATACCCTAACTTTTCAAAACTAATTTTGGGGTACCCTTATTTTAGGATTAGAAATTACTAGGTGAATTTCCGGCGAAACTCCGATTGATTCAAATCATTTTCATCCATGAAAACAAAGGGCATTTTCATCCACAAAAACACTTAATAAATTTCCCACCTAAAACTCACCGGTGAATTCAAATCATTGGCCGGAAATTCACCTAATTATTTCTAATTCTAAAAGTTAGGGTACCTCAAAATTAGTTTTTAAAAGTTTGGGTACCAGAAAAATATTTCACCAAAAGTTAGGGTACCCCTAAGTAATTTTTTGAAAATATTTGGGGCTCAAAATTCATATTTGAGCTTTTCTTATTCATTTGTATCGTGTTATAAAGTTTCGTGACAAACTAATAAAATTGAAATTTGCTTTTAAGTTTCAGTCATATTTAAACGCAAAAAAATGTCAATAAAAGGGGCGATATATATTACAAATGAAAACTTCTGATCTGATATATATCGTGATAAATGTTATCAAATAAAAATATTTTGAGCTAAAAATTTATATTTGAGGTTTTTCAATCAATTCTATCATGTTACAAAATTTCGAGCAAAACCATCAATGTAAATTTCGTGCTCAAATTTCAGTTAGAGTTAGTAGTGAAAATCGATCCAATAATCAATAGTGGAAAATGATTTTTCTAGGTGGAACAAGGAAGTCAATTTTCTTCCTTTAGAGGAAAATGATTTTCTTTGGAAATGATTTTCTAAACTTTTTTTGTACCAAACACTAGAAAATTGGGAAACATTTTTTTTGAAAAATTGGGAAAACCCCCTACCAAACACACTCTTAGTCGGTTAAACTCATTATTTTGTTTGAAAATTAAGTAATTTGTCTATCACTAATGTCGTGAAACCTTGTGATTTTTGTGTGCTAGTATTTAAATTTGTTTGAGCTATTCCAATAAATCATATTTAGGTGTATTTAAATTGATTATTATTTTAGAAGGGTGAAGTATTGTTGATTTGTTGAGTTAAGTTTTGATTTTTGATTAATGCTGTAATTTATTAACAATTAGGCCCTGTTTTTTTTTTTTTTGCGGTATTTTGCGGCATGGTGTGGTGAGGTGTGGTGGAATTGTGGTGGGTTATTAGTATGTGGGGTAGGTGAGGAGAGATAATGTAAAAAGTAGAGGACAAAAGTGAGGAGATAAAAAAGTAATGATTTGTGGTAAACTGTGGTGAGTTGTGGCAAACTGCGGTATGCTGTGGTACCGCTTTTTGCCAATCGCAAAAAAGAACAGGGCCTTAGTGGATATAATAACCGTACTCTAACCTAATTTAATTAAGCTAACTAATGAATTTAATCAATTAAATTGCGATTTCAATTCAGTTACTCATTTATATTTTTGTATGACTCGAGCAGTCCAATGACCGTCACATGTCAATTTATTAATTTATATACATATTACATGCATTACAAACGATCTATTCTAACCTAGAAATATTCAGAATATATCCTAGCTAAACTCAGGCCCGACCCTGACATCTCTAGGGGCTCATGCAACATCGTAGAATACTCTGTAGATTAGGCGCTTTTAAAAAAAGCAAAAAATTACTTTGAGGTACCCTAACTTTTGGTGAAATGTTTTTCTGGTACCCCAACTTTTCAAAACTAATTTTGAGGTACCCTTACTTTTTGGGTTAGTAATTATTTGGTGCTTTTCCAGCCATTAATATTATTAAGTGACCAAAATGTCCTTGTCTTCCCTTCTTGAAGAAATACCCTTGAAGAAGAAGAATAAGGGTATTTCGGTCACTTAATAAAATTAGTGGTCGGAAAAGCGCCAAATAATTACTAACCCAAAAAGTAAGGGTACCTCAAAATTAGTTTTGAAAAGTTGGGGTACCGAAAAATAGTTTCCCCAAATATTGGGGTACCTCCGAGTAATTTTTTGTAAAAAAGGGGTCAATATCTATGCTTAACAACGATACTAAGAGTTTAGTCAAAATGCATACATGCAAAAGACAATTTTATTTCCATTTACAAAATGTGGATCTTTTATGAAAACTTAGTAAGAAATTTATCATTACTGTTGTCCCTATCAAGATCGACACTTCCAAAAAGCTTTTCTTTTTTGTTTTTACAAAGTGCATATGAGCCCTTTCTCTACTAATTTTATTTACCTAGCTGTCCTAGCATGTTGAACATTTTGATACTACTATCTATATTCTCAGGTTGGTCTTTAAACTAAGACAATTATTTTTTAATCATATGACAGAAGTAGAACCAGAACATTCTGTTAATTAGGGGAACTATTCATGATGTGATACATATACTAAAATAGTTAAACATTCAAATTCTCAAGTTGTAAAACATTGGACATAAATTCAATATTTAAAACTTTTCGGATAATATCCTAAGTTTTCTTTTTTACTAATTCAAGTTTTAAGTAGATCTCCACTACAACATTTTGGATCCAAGATTTATTTAACTATCGATGTTTTTAAGAGACTAATTTTTCCTCAAAAATAAAACTAATAGTAATTGCATGACAAATATATTTTATGTTTACTTATGAACATTATTTGAAAAAATAATTTATGCATTTAACATAATAAGTAAAAGAAATAGTGAAGTTGCAACTTGTAGTCGCTATTATTTATGATTTGCAACAAAAGAAATAAGTGCAAAAAAATTGAGATAATATTACTTAGCTAAATGATATTAAAAGAAAATGAAAATATATCTAGTAAATAAATTAAGCAAGGGATACAAGAAATAAAATAATTTTTGGAGGAAAATAAACTTTTGGAGCAAAATTGGGGATAAACTTAACGTAAACAATTAGATGATGGATAGGCATTAATAGTAGGAGTTTGATCTTAGAAAATACCCTGAACAACCACGGTGATAAATTATCTGATACTATAAAATTTATATTACAATAATTTTATAATAGTTTAGGGGTGGTCAGGACCCCTTTTAGATCCATGTAATTCCGCCACTGCCGTGGGCACTGGGCGGTCGTCCCTTGGGCCTACCCCAAAAACGGCCCTAGTTAAACTTTGGCAAATTGATCGACTTGTAGATATTAATTATCAGTATTATTATTATTGTTTTTATTTTATTCTCTTCTAGATGAATTTAAATTTAAAATTTTAAAAGTCGTTACTGATAAACATGATGTTCATGTTTATCTGACTCTAGTTGTTCATATTGATGTCAATGACTTTCAATGTCTAATTGTGAGATATTTGTGTGTATGTGAATGTTCATTGATTGTGCGAGTATTGTTCTTTTTTTTAATGAATTTACAACGTTTCTCCCAAATCTTTTCAATTTTTTCAATTTTTTCCACTTTTGATCCTTTAAAAAAATAATAATAATTGTTCATATCCTCAAATAAAATTTCAAAAGTCTATTAGTAATTATACTTCACTACCTTTCGAGGGAATGAATGAAAAAAATAAAAACAACAGGATAAGAATGAAAAAATAAAAATAAAAAGAACGTGAAGATGAATTTGGTACCAGTAGAATACAATTTATATATATATATAGGGAACAGATCCAGTAGGAAGAGAGTTTAGGCAGGAAGATGAGAAGAACAAATCTGAACCCTTGATTTTAAATCAGATGGTATGTGGTCATGAATTTCATGACCACTTCCGAATAGATCTATGACCACATTCCTTTAAATGCATGACCACACACTGTCAGATGCAAAATAAATGACCAAGATTCACTCTTCTCACCTTCCTACTGGATATATATATATATATATATATATATATATATATATATATATATATATATATAGGATAATTGGAATCTAATATTCCCTACTTTCACCAATTGGAAAATGGTGGACCGTACTTTCACTTTGTATTCTTGTGGTCCAAAAGAAAATAAAATTGGATTGTAGTGGTACCAAATACACCTCCACATTCTTCTTATTTTTTTCATTCCTACACTATATTGTTTTTATTTTTTTTCGTTCTTGCCTCTAGAAAGTTAATGAATTGTAGTTTCTAAAACATTTTTTAAATTATTTTTTTGAGACTCCGAATAATTATTATGATTTTTTAAAAAAAATAAAAGTGAAAAAATCGTAAAAAAATAGTAAAAAAATGAAAAAAAAATTGGGAGAAACGCTATAAATTCATTAAAAATCATTGTAAAGTGTTATACTAAGTTTTGAATCAAATGCAACACAAAATCTATGATTCCCTTGAAAATATTCCACGACAATACAATTTTATTTTTTTTGGACCACCAGAATACAAAGTGAAAGTGCCCACTATCATTCAATTGGTGAAAGTAGGGATTATTAAAATCCAATTATCCTATATATAGATATATATATATATAGATATATATATATAGATATATATATATATATAATGATAAACATCTTGTTATAAGATGGTTCTTAACCATCTTGCATCTCACCTAAATCACTCCTAAAATTAAATGTAAGTATATTTAAATCATTATAAAGGTATGTTTTATTACTTTGAGGGTTATTATAACCTAAAAACAATATAAAAATATTTATTTATTTATATTTTTTCATAAATATAAAACTATGCATAAAATGTGTTTTTTTTTATACTATGATTGGTAAAATTAGTTATTATTTATATTTTTTGACCTAGTGAATAAGTATTATACCTAGTAATTGATAGATATATATAATTATTAAAGAAAATATTATTAAAAGTGAACAAAATATGAAATATGGATAATTCAACCATATTGAGGAAAGATGTGTATCATGGTCTACAAATATATATATATAGAACTGTCCGGCAGCAGCAAGTGAAAAGGGCAGGATAACCAATGTACCATTGTAGGCGCTAACCTCCAAGAAAGGTTCCTTTGGCCAACGCCATATCCAAATCTACACTCTTCCTTTCAAATTTCCCCTCCTTTTTATTTTATTCATTTTGGCCAAATTTAACTACCCCTCTTCTCAACAGACCTGAGTGCCTCCCCTCAAACTCTCTCTCTCTCTCATTCTCTCTCTGAATTCATATTTCATGTCCTGGCTAAAAGAAGAAGGCCATAAATGGGGACAAAGAAGGTGATTCTGATGCTCATCCTAGCATCAATCACACTATCTCTGTTGTACATCTCAATCAAGCTGACTTCCACAACATCCACACCCAAAAACACACTGAAACTGTTGAAAGGCCCAGCCACAAAGCAATACCCAGTGACATTCGCCTACTTGATATCAGCGTCAAAGGGAGATGTCGGGAAGCTTAAGAGAACATTGCTGGCTCTTTACCACCCTGGAAACTACTACTTGATCCACCTTGATTATGGCGCCCCCAAATCAGAGCATTTGGCTGTGGCTGATTTTGTTGCAAAACAGCCTGTTTTTGGTCAAGTTGGCAACGTATGGATTGTTGGGAAACCAAATATTGTGACCTACAGAGGTCCAACCATGTTAGCTACCACCTTGCATGCCATGTCCCTTCTCTTGAGGACTTGCTCCTGGGATTGGTTCATCAACCTCAGTGCCTCTGATTACCCTTTGGTCACCCAAGATGGTATGGTGAGTGACTTTTTCACAGTTTTTTTTTTTTTTTTGTCAAGTTTAATGACTAGAACATGAATTGGATTGGTGAATTGATAAGTTGAATTATGTATGCAGATCTAATCCATGCTTTCTCTGACGTGCCTAGACATCTTAATTTTGTACAGCACAGCAGTCAATTGGGTTGGAAATTGTAAGTCTAACAATTTATACCACAACTCTTTCCCCTGGTTTTGCTTGTGTTTTGTAATTCCTAATTGCCTCATTATGTGACTGATACATGTGGATCTTTATTTGTGGACAACTTCAGGAACAAGAGGGGAAAACCAATAATAATAGACCCAGGACTATACAGTCTAAACAAATCGGATATCTGGTGGGTTATAAAGCAGAGGGCTCTCCCAACGTCATTCAAGCTCTACACAGGTTAGTTTCCGATCAACCTCTTCTGTCAAATTGGTTGTACGTTACTCCCTCCCTTCTATATTAATTGTTCGTCGTGTTAATTATCACCGTTTTTAATATTATTTTTTAATTGATAATTTTTTATATAATATTTTATTAATAATTATAATATTATAATTTTATTATAATATTTTTTTTTATAAATTTAATAATAATAATTTTAAATAATAATTCATTGTATTTATTGAAAAATTTATGATTAAAAATTCTAAAATTTGTCTATAAAATCTTAAAAAATGACAATTAATATCAACTTGCTAGTACTCCAACATTAAATTGTACTTTCCCCTTTTTATCTTGTATTCTTGTCGGTGGGAAACGCAAACGAAACGAACGAGAATGGGTAGATGGACGGAGAGATTACTTTTTTAGTTACTCACGCAAAGAATAAATAAATAAAAGAGATGGGTGGATGGGTGGATCTGATGATGGGACCATGATCACCATGTGACATCTTGCAGTACTTTTATTTTTACGATATGATTAGTCTCTCACATTAAGCATCATTTTAACCACACACTTGGCATCTATTCTCTTTAATCTTTGGCCCTCACTTTTATGGGTCAGTACTTAGACAAAATTTCGTCCGACTCGGAAAAATCGGGTTTAGACATAGATTTTTTGTTCGAATTTCGATATTGACCGAATTGATCGAATATTCAGACAAAAATTTTCTATTTTTTCTAGTGTTCGAACCCTTTTTTTGCTTCGTCCGAATTGTCCGATTCGGTTCGACCCGATATAAAACCGGATCCGGACATAGATTTCTCGTCTGAATTTTAATATTGTTCAAATTTATTCGACCCAAATTTACCCAAACCTGAAATTTTGCCAACACTAGTCAGTACTAAAGTAATCTATATCCATCCACTGCAAATCGCTTGCATCAAATGCTTTAAATAAAGAAACTGTGACAAAGAATTTGTTCATGGGTGCAGATCCGTTCAATGAGTAAAGTATTGTGCCAGCTGCCAAAAAAAAAAAAAAAAAGTAAAGTTTTGTCGAGTATAAAACCAAATCGGACCAACTAAAAATCTTAAGACCTGAAATCAAAACTGAATTGAAGATTTTCGAATTAAACTGAAAATTAATTAAAACTAGCGTAACTGAATAAATCGAATAAGAAATTATTATTTTTTAACGCCAGTTCCATGTTTCCATTGCTATTGGGCATTGGCTATTGCAGTACTAACTTACTATTTTTATTTTTTTTGAAGAAATCAAATAAGAACCCAATTTGAAGAAAAAACCGGGTCTGGATATAAATTTTTCATTCGAATTTTTATAATGACCGAATTGACCAAATATTTGGACATAAAATTTCTCTTTTTTATATTGTCCGAACTCGATTTTAGCTTCGTCTGAATTGTCCGACCCGGTTCTATCAAAATAAAACTGGGTCCGGACATTAATTTCTCGTCCAAATTTTGGCATTGTTCGAATTTATCTAAACCAAATTTACCCAAACCCGATTTTTTGCCCGTGTTAGGTTTGGTTGGGTTTTGGGCCTTTTCAGTTCAAAATTGAAATGCACAAGCCTAGTATCAATTGACCTTTATGGCTCTGTAAGCAAATAGAAGGAGAAAACTTCATTTAGGGGAGTGGAAATTAGATTGTTCTCGTGCATAATATCCTATTATATGTTGAAAATAAATGATACCAGTGATTAATGAAAACTTTAAAATCTATCGAAAAAAGGAATTTCTATATATAGTGAAAAAAAAGATTGATGGCTGAAAACAACTTAAAAATGCATGTTATTTATTAGCTTTGTTTTCAATAAGTAGAAATGAATCTATCATTTCTGTAACTGCAATTCAATAACGGTGGATATATATTAACCAACCAAAGTTTCTTCTATGTATAATCAAAGGAAATAGGGTTGGGAGCTATAGGGATTGAATCGTCCAGGAGTCCACAGGGTTTTGGTTGCTGCCCCTGTTATTTGGATCGATTAAAATCAGGTTTAAATGGATTGAATTGGACTGGATAATATAATTTACGATATTCTTTTGGAGAATTGTGTTTCTAGAGATGATTTTTTTGGGGGAATTGTGTAAGATATGGATTGAATTAGATTGTATATGTTAGAGTAACATATCCCAAGAACAGGGTCTTAGAATAGATAGATGATATAATTGGAAGGCATATAGGTAAACAAGCAACAAAATAAAGGGTATGTAGGTAAATTCAAAATAGGATAAGTTCACTCCTTGTACACTTTTTATAATACTCCCTCCATTCTTTAAAAATTGTCACTTTAAAGTTTTGGGAATATTTTAAGAAAATAGTCTTGAAAATGATAATTGTATTGAAAATGGTAAAAATAAGAGTTAAATTTCTATTTTAATTACAGTATAGAATTGAATTGGAAATTATAAAAGTAAGAGATAAATTTGAAAAGATTGTCATTAATAATGCATTGGAATTGTAAAGTGACACATATTGTGAAAAATAGAAAATTGATCAAAGTGACAAATATTGAAGAACCAAGGGAGTAACATATAATAGGTATCGTACATTTAGTGTAGCTACTTAAATATAGCAAAATATAAAATAAGGTAGAGGTACATACACTATAGATTTATATCTTTCACTCGAAGTACACCCAAATAAATAAAAAGATAAAAGTGTTCAACTCGAAATTAACCCAATTAACTCGGTTTGCCAGGCTTATGCATGTGATGCGGATGATGAATAAAACTATTTTATTTATGCGCTAGAGGTAGAGGCTACTAGAAGAGTCGGTGATTTGAGTAATATAATACGGTCTAAACTCCTATTAAACAATTATCAAAAAAAAAAAAACTCCTATTAAACAACTTTGGAATAGGAATATTATTTATACTCGCTCAAAATAATATATTAAAGATCACATCTACAATTACTATTTTAGAATAAAAATGAGTTTTACTTATTCTCAGGAAAAAAAATAAGAAGAGTATTACTAATCAAACTAACATAGTACGTGCTTTCCAATAAGTAAGAGAAGCAAATTAAGGACCCCTCAGCACAATTGTGACTTGCAAAATATTCAGTAATATATATATATATGGATTAATTGAGTGTGTTGAACAGCAATATATATATGATGCATGATCTAGATGATGCACATGCCTTGTACGCTGTATCCAACGCTTCTGCTGGCCTCACACTCACAGTTTCCTATCCTCTTCCTCCTTATTACCTTCTTTTATTTCTTTAACCCGTGCCCCTCATTGTCGGTGCAGTATATATTATTCTGTTCTCTACACCAATCTATGTTTTCGTCTACTACCCCACACACACACATATATATATATATATATAAAAGTTGGATTCTAATAATCCCTACTTTTATCAGTTGTATAATAATAATCTCTACTTTCATTTTGGATTCTTATGGTAAAATAAAAAAATAAAAAAATTTATGGGATACCATAGAAACTATACCCTAAATATCATATATTTTGTGTTGCATTTGATTCAAAACTTAGTATAGCGCTTTTCATAATTTTTAATGAATTTACGGCGTTTTTCCCAAATTTTTACTTTTTTTACGATTTTGTCAATTTTTTCTCTTTTATTTCTTTTAAAAAAATCAATATAATTTTTCGAATTCTAAAAAAAGATAATTTTAAAAGTTTTTTAGTAGCTAAACTACGTTACCTTTCTGGGGGTAGCTAGGAATGAAAAACAAAAACAATATGAGGTAGGATTGAAAAAAAATAAAATGTAGAGCTAGATTTGGTACCCACTACAATCCAATTTTATTTTACTTTTTTTTGTTGCTAAAATCCAAAATGAAAGCAGATATTATTGTTATACAAGTGGTGAAAGTACAGATTATTAGAATCCAATTTTCATATATATATATATATATATATATGAGACAGATCCAATAGGAAGAAAGTTTAGGTAGGAAGGTAGGAAAAAACAATCTCGAGCGTTCAATCCGGATCCGATGGATGAGATTAAACTGTCACACATGTATTTTAATGAAAAACCACTTTCCACCCCTTAGAAACAAGAGGAATAGTTAGTTAGAGGCAATTAAGGGAAAGTATTCAATGGAATAAAAATATGATTATTCTTGCCTAAAAAATAAAATTAATTTTAAAGATATGATTGCCAAGAATTATGTATCAATTACAATAGATATGTTGTTTGTCAATGGAGAATATCAAGTATAGTGTGGTCATCAAATGCAAAGACTGTGGACGTCAAGTACCAGTCAGTGCGGTTTGAAGGCAAACAATTTAGTTATTAAATACGAGTCAGTGGGGACTTCAAAAGGCAAAGAGCGTGGTGGCAATCTAATATTAGTCATTGTGGTCATCAAAGGCAAATAGTGTGGTCATCAAAGTCAAATAGTGTGCTCAAAATCTAATACTAGTCAGTGTGGTAATAAAATGCAAATAGTGTGATCATGAAGTACCAATCAGTGTGGTCATCAAAGTCACATATTGTGGTCATAAAATTTAATATCAGTCAGTGTCGTCATGAAAGACGAAGAATGTGGTCATCAATTTACCAGTTAGTGTGGTCATCAAAGGTAAAGAGTGTGATCAAAATCTACATTACAACAAATTCTTTCTCTGTCCAAATCATAGAAACCCAAAATTTAAGCAATTTTCTTGTTCACACTTAGATGCTTTTTATTTTAAAACAAATAAAAATCAACAAAATCCCCATAATATCCCATAAATAAAGTCATTAATTCAAATAATTCAAATAATTCTCTAATTTTAGACGTTCTCCCTCTTCCAATTTCTCTCTCCAAATCCCTCAAATATTATGTCGAAGTCAATCCAAAATCACATAACAATTAAAAAATAAATTCTTCCCAAAATCCCACACGTATGGTGGTTTTTAGATGCTAAAGAGTGGTTTTGATCCCAACCATTGGATTAAAAATGGACAACCGACATCGTCCCTTCCTACCTTACTATCATAACTCTCTTCCTACTGACTCCGTTTATATATATATATATATATATATATATGGTATGATACTTGATACCCTACATCATAACGTAAGTCACTGCTAGGCTGTCGAATTCAAACAAATATTAGTTCTGTTGTCGAATTCTACTTATGAATATGAATCATGCGATATATGTTTGTCTTTTGCATTTGGTTCTTCCTTGTTGGTTGGTTAGAATAGGGGCCATGCATTGCAAGATTATTTGAGCACAGACCACCTCCTATAGTTTTTTTGGTACAAAATTGAACATATGTATAACAAACATGTGAATCGAATTAGGTTGATTGATCACTTTGTTTGTTGTCCTCGTGCAGGCTCGGCATGGATGATACTATCAAGGTCCTTTGCAGAATACTGCATAGTTGGTTGGGAAAATCTTCCAAGGACCCTCCTTCTATACTACACCAACTTTGTGTCTTCACCAGAGGGTTATTTCCAAACAGTGATATGTAATTCTCCAGAATTCAAGAACACGACAGTGAATCATGACCTGCATTACATAACATGGGACAATCCTCCAAAGCAGCACCCGAGATCACTCGGGCTCAAGGATTACAGGAAAATGGTCCTCAGTAGTCGCCCTTTTGCCAGGAAATTCAAGGAAAATGATAGAGTTCTTGCGAAAATTGATCATGAGCTTCTCAAGAGGAGAAGGTGGTGGCGTGGGGCGTACACCCACGGTGGCTGGTGCAACCGAGGAAACAAAGGCTGCTCCGAGTTGGTCGCTGAGAAATATGGGGTCTTGGAACCGGGTGTCGGATCCAGAAGAATCAAGGCTTTGCTTGACAAGCTAGTTTCTTCGAGTAGAAATTCTAATAAACGCCAGTGTAGATAGACCAACATTCTTTTTTTTGCTGAATTTGTTCTCCTCATGAGAGTGATTTGTCATATTACATATGGATTCTCATTTGTTTTGATACATACCGGCCAAATAATGAAATGATTCCAATTTATTCCACCCAAGCTTGTAATGTAGAAGAGAGCAATTATGTGTCTCTTTCTTATTGTTACTAGCTGATCAAACAACAGTAGTTACAGCTTATTAGCAGTAGCATTATATATGACGAGCAAACTAGCATAGATACCGAGTGAGCTTAAGTTGTATATGTTGGAGTTTTTCTGGTTAATTGGGTGAATAGGAAACTTCAACACAATTAGAGCAAGGAGGAAACGTTATAAGATAAGTCCACAATCTGATGACAAATGAAATATGAAATGCATTAGAAATGTGATCATTTTTATTTTATTTTATTTGGAAGAGTAATACGTATTGGGAAGGGGGGTTTTCCTTCCTAAACCCTATGTAAATAGGAGGGAGCGCAAACTTTAATATCTTATCTCATTCCAAAAGATCCTCATACAAAAAGTAGGGTGAGAGAAAATTCCACCATTTTTGTTGAGAGTTGTAATCCACCCATAGTAGTGGAGAGAATTGTTTATCCACCCACAATGGTGATATATCACCTAGAGTGTATTTACGGAAGAAATTTGTGATCCTACTATTATCATAGTAGAAGTACTCTTGGACCGATTGTCTCGTGGTTTTTACCTTCACATTGAAGGGCTTTCCACGTAAAAATCGTGGGCCTAAATTTATCATTTTTCCCCTTATATTTAGTTTCTATTATTTAGTTCACATCTAAATTGCACAAAGAGGCACTCTTTTTCCAATAGTGGTATCAGAGTTTGGTTCAAATAATCATTTTCTTATGTAGGTAAACATGTAAGGAGTCGCCACTATTGAGAGTAAAATGGTTGAGTTAACATGTGACAACTACACATATTAGAAGGTCATGATGGAAGATCATCTTTTTGCAAAGATCTCATTGATCCTGCTCTGGATAAGGAATTACCTATAGGGAAAAATGAAATGATTAGTAGAAATCAAATTGTAAGGTCATTGCTACTATACGATAGTATATTGACAAAAAGATGTTTGAGCATGTGATAGGTCTTGACGATGTGTACAAACTTTGTGAACATCTTGAATCCCTGATTCAAAAGAAGATATGACATCACGTAACAGAGCTTTGATTATACAAAGATTAGTAAAGTGGAAAAGGTGATGATATGATTGAGCATTTAATTAAACAACTTTAAAGGACTCGCAAATCAAGTGGAAAAGGTTAGTATGGCATTGGGAGATGAATTAGAAGCAATGCTGCTTCTTGGTAACACTCCCTTATAGTTGGGAGATACTGATAGTTATTTTGAGCAACTCATCTCCAAAAGGAAAATTGACAATGAACAACTTTACTAATAACTTTCTAAATGAAGAATCTAGAAGGAAGGAAAGAGGCATAATGACTCAATCAGAAGCCAACTTTGTCGAGAGTCATGGCAGAAGTGACAACCGTCGAAAGAACAAAGGACGTGATACGTCCAAAGGGAGATCCAAATCTCGTCCTAGAGATGTTTGCTATTATTGCAATATACAAATGCATAACATAAGTACCACCGTCGCAAAAACCAACACTAGCGAGCAGCCAAACACAACCTACATTTATTTGCCAACCGTGCAAAGGTGAGGTTGGGTTTGGCAAATGAATAAGCTTAAATTTCGAATTTGCTTCCTGATTCATGAATCTTTAATCCCTATTACTCATGAGTCATGAATATTAGTATTACATGAGAAAATACAATGAATGAATACAACTAAAGAATATATAATTCGTTAGGTTAAACACCAAAACCAGGTACCCTCCAATATTTCCCATATAATAAAGAGGAAATAGATATAACAAAAGGGACAGGTTGAGCTGCTATCATCTACAAAAACAAAAGAGAGGAGCTAAAAATGCTGAAGAACAAAGCCAACAAAACTTTCTACATGGCAGCCAAAAGATCTCTCATTTCTGTCACAGCAGGGATGTTCTCAGTGGGATAAACCTTGGCAACAAGTTGAGCAAAGCTTTCATATTTGTCTAGAAACTCTTTCTGCCAGACATGTCGAGGAATTTCGTTAGATACATGTTTAGTAACTAATTGAAAGATAGAAAAGCGAGCTCATAAGAAATTTTGGGCACCTTGCATTTATCCCACAAAGAGGGCAACAACTCATCTGAGTTTAGGTATTTCTGCAGTTTCTTGTACATTGCTTGAATTGATTTGTCAACCTGAATCATTTACAAATCACACAGAAGCCAACTTCTTAAGCAACCAAGATCCAAATTAACTTTGTTGTTTGGACAAGAGGATTTTACCAACTTACCCCACTTAAGCTAGCTTTCAAAACTTTCCTTAGATCTGATTTCGACATTCCAATCTGGAAGGGAATCTGAAAAAAGAAATTTCAGAATCAGGCAACAATTTTGATGCATAAACCCTTCCATTTTTTCCTTTTTCATTCAACATTCCTCTGAAGTGCTAAAACAATGCCAATTTCTCATTCTCACATGCTTTCTAGGCTGCTAATTGTTGATGCACAAGTAATTCATAGAGAACATATGTGTACTTGAAATACAAGCGAAAATCTTTCCATTCCTATCTAATTATGAGTTGCATTCCTATACAAGCTAAACTCCACTTCCTATCTAAACAGAACATAGTGACGCTCGCTAGGATATGGCATTTAGTTAACATTTCTCACATACGTAGAGCTATTGGTGGTATATGATTGTCATAATGTGTGTTGATTCCCAAGGTATTACAAGATTAAAAATATTTTTGAAATTCAACTACATAGGGGGAAGTTTATGAATTCTTTTTAATAAGTGGGGGAGAAGATCATGATCAAGCACAAGGAAAGCATACATGTAGCTAGTGTCAGGACCTAGACAGCACAGATTGCTCTATAGCCCATAAAAATAATTAGGTGGAAGAAACTGTGAGAAACAGCAGATATTCCTGTCCACACTGTACAGCCACCACCAATACAAGGTTATCAGCTTCTCACAATGATTGGATCAGGATTCAATTATGTGTCACTAATAAAGAAGGAGGATTTTCAATGCGAGATCTAAAAACATATCTTTCCATGGCACCTGTCCTAAGTACTCTATGGTTTGGATTCACTGACAATTTAACTCTATGAACATCACAAAATGGCCAAATAAATAATCCAGGACAAAATCTAGGCATTGTGCTGTAAGTAACCCAGAAGATCAACAGTACCAACTACATAACATTGGCACAGTCAAACCACTGCACGATCATGATGAATGACAGCCATGCAGGAAACATTTTGTATTGTCTTTGCATTTGGATCAAGAGTACACATAGCTGTTCATCATACAGACTTGAACACAGTTCTTGAGCACATAAAACATAAAATCAAGACTCCCATATTTCTCTCATCTGCCATACTTTTCTGCATTTTGCTTACATGGCAAATGCTAGAACTAAGAGCTTCATTTTACAATTCAAGGAAACCCTAGAAAGAGTTTTAAAGTCATATCCACATTCTACAAGCAAAGCTTTGAATCACAAATGTAGCCAATATTGACAAAGTACATAACAGCAGAATAGCATAAAATGCAGTACACATCATATGTGCTTACCTCTTCAGGTGACATTGAGTACATGAGATCTTCAATCTTTCTTGCAAACTGGAAGAGTCGTTCAAATTGCTGCACCCAAAAAGTTAAACAAAAAATTACACACAAAAAGAAAGAATAAATAAGGATGACGAGAATTGCTAAAATCAGCAAGTTGTTGATGACAAAGGCTAAGATACTGTCTGGGAGCATTACTAAGAAAAGACAGAAATATGAGAGAGAAAGTCAGCTTACTGACATAGTAAATTATCATGCTGATAAGACGTGTGCAAGCCTGCTCATATGCTTCACTTGCTTGGTGATAGAACTTTGCTAGAGTTGGTACGACATTTGCTAGGTCATATAAACTGTCAATAATTGCTCACCCAGTTAACATGCTGAATAGGGTGGTATAAGGTGGCAAGATGCAACCTGTTTCAAAGGCAAACATAAAGCAATTACCTGTTCTGGAATGCTGCGTAGTTCTCCAAAAGGAAAACATCTGATGATTTAGGGTCAATCTGTGCAACTTTCTCCAAGGTCACGAACATTATGCTGACCTGTCAAGAATAATGGTATATTCCAAATGATCATCTAATACAACTCAATCCTTTTAAGTTAATAAAAACTCATTTATCGTAATTGGATACACCATTATAAAAATTGAAAATTTGGTCAAGCTAGTAAAACTAGACTCTTAAAAGTGTCAAGAGCCCCATTTATAGATGCCATTTTCTTCAGTCTTCTGTTGCTTTAGTGAATTTGTTCAACGTGCCCTAGTGAAACGAGCACTATTGGTGGAATACAAGTGCACAGCTAAATAGTCAGAAGATGAGGATTTGGTACTTTGACTAAGCTGATGACAAACAACTGCACAACTGAGTTTAGTTATAATCTTTGAAGTCTGAGATCAAGCCCGAGCCAACTTGAAGTTTTCAACATCCCTGTGGTGCTAGTTTCAAAATTCTCACTAACTTGCTAAATTTCAATTCACACCCATATTCAAAAATTACAACATCTAGGCTTATTGCTCATAAGATTAGGATGACCCAGAACTAACAACTCCCCATGGTATTTTTGGATTCAATGTGGGTTGGTGGAGCAAGAAATGAAGGTGTGGTCGAATGACTAAGTGAAAGAAAAGTCAATCTAAAGAAAAATCATGCAAAGGCTTAGAAGACAAATGCTAAGGAGCAGAAAGATATTAAAAACATTAAAAGCACAAGAGGAGAAAAGGGGAGCGAAAAATTAATTTAGTAAAGTGCAAGCCATATGAAAGGAGTGAGCAAAAAAACAGTACCCAGATCCAAATCTACTTCCGCTGGGATCCAGTGGATCTAGTACTGGATCCAAAAATCAGGACCCACTACAACTGCATCCGATACTAGTACTGATATGTCTGATCCAAAACCGGATCCAGGATCCAATCCAATTCATAAAGTCATTGTAAAAAAAATAAATTTCAGATTTCAGCCTTCACTTATTTTGCAAATTAGTACCAGCCGAAGCCCATTTGACTTATATTGCCACTATATAGTAGCCTACTATATATATTTGCCTAAGTAAAGGAAAACCAGAAACCCTAAATCCCTAAATTACTCCACTCATCCTCTCTAAGTTTCACTCTCAATCCTATCCCACCTACTGTTTTGCTTTTGACATTATAATCTTTGAAACCCTATGTGACCGTTTTGCTCGACATTTATCATCGCTAAAGTTTCAAACAGTGAAATGGTTATTTTTATGTTTGTCATCCATATTCTGTGCACAGAAATTCTTTTTTTTTAAAGATAAAAAAGAACACACTGTAAATTTCCAATGAGTGACCGGAACAGGACCTGAACCGACTATCTAGTACTGGATCCTGATTTTAGGATCCAGTTTGAACTGGATCCGGCACTGGATCCTCATTTCAAGACCCAGTGCTCCATGAAATTCAATCGGGTTATGCAGCAAGTTACAGACAAAGGATTGGGAGAAGGAAGCATTGAAGCTAGCAAGGGCTATGAAATGCATAACAAAAGGCAAATCCATGCCTCAATGTCCCTCTTAGGTGGTGTGCGTGAAGGGAAAAATTACACACAAACTATTTCTCTTAAACAGAAGAATTGAAAATTATTGAATGAAATTTATTATTTGTAGAAATTAAGGACAGTTTAGAGGTGCTTTTTTAGCCCACTACAGTCCAAAACCTAAAAGAAAAAATAGCTGAAGAGTCCTTCATTGGTCCCAAAAAAAAAAAAAAAAGAAAAACTGTAAGATGCAGTACACGAAAGGCCAAAGGAACCTAGAAAATGAAAAACATATTTAGGATGAGCGAGGTAATGATTTAGCGGCAGAAACTAGCATGACGAACAGATAGCAACATTGTTCTTATAAGCTCTTTGCTATTGAAGATATCAGACAATGCTACCATCCCCACAAGCTGTGTCCACCCAAACACGGACCGTGTAAGGTTGGACAACTACCGTAGTGCCCCTCTCTACTCAAATTTTGGCGGATTTCCTCCTATTTACTACTTGTTCCAGTATATAATAAGGGGTTTGGTTGACTCAATGAGGAGCCAATACCATCTATCTACCATACTATTCACCTAAGGTAAGAACAATAATCTTTAGTTAGTTGGATTTTGTGACTAACTGGGGAACACGTTCCATCTCACAAAGATATCTAACTGGATGCATTATCAATTATCATGCTTGGCAGTGCTCTGATATCTTGGAAAACCAAAAAGTAAACTACTGTTTCCCACTCTTCCAGTGAAGGAGAATCTTCTTCTACGGCTTTTGCCGTTAGTGAGTTTGTATGGATCAAGCTTTATTTTGGATCTTTAGACATGTTTCATAGTAACCCTATCCAACTTACAATGATGGTCAGACCACACTTCATAATGTTTATAATCCAGTTGTCACAAATGCACAAAACATAGTGCAACCGATTGTCATTGTGTGTGCGAACAACATGCGCTAGGCTATCTCACATTATCAAAGCAACAACCAGCCGATCCCTTCACCAAGGCTGTTAGGAGTACATAATTTCATTATCTAAAGGGCAAGTTGGGCATGATTCACTTGCATGAGCAAACTTAGGGGGGGGGGGGAGTGGTATAATATTTTGCATATTTTGTGTTCATTTTTATTTTTTGTTTCTTACTTCTTGCCTTGACTATCTATCATATATATGTTAAGTACTTTAGGCTAGCTAAAATTGTGATCGTCTCCCCAAGGAAAAGGGTAGCTGATTTCTTTATCCTTTTATAAAGCTTTCTTGTATCACATTGAAGATTGAAGATATGAGAGAAGCAAACATTCATAGAATTTACTGTCTCCTAGTCTTCTCTCTTCATGCATAAAGTCAGCAATGCAGCTTGCAAGGCGACATGGTTGCCCATAACACAACAAGATATCAAGTACTTACAAATTTGGTGTATGCCTGATCAACCAAATCCCTGGATTGTCCCTGGATGTATTGCTCCATACGAGTTGCAAGTGCAGCAAATCTATGCACCAGGTAAGTTACATGACATGGTGGAACATCATACATGTCAGTATATACAATGAACCAGAATGCACAAATGGATAAGACAACTAAACATAGATTGGCAGCTAAACCGATAAAAAAAGAAAAGAGAAAGAACAGTCCAGACAAGGACACATTTGGGTAACGTTCGGTTGGATGCAACGCATTGGCAGTACAATGTAACTGATCTTATATCAAGGTTTGTAGTTATTATGACACGGTAATTTTTTATTATGGAATTCTCATACGGCCATACATGGGTGTGGATACAACTACAATTACAAATTGTTTGCATTACAAGGTTGACTGTTTGCATCAAACAAATTATTGTGTATCATAATACCTAAGCATCCCAAAGCAGTAATAAAGGAAAAGAAATGATAACCACCTGATCATAACAGGCACATCACAAATGAAAAGAAGCAACACTTGCAGGTTTTTTGTAATTCTAGACCTCTATTTTTGGACAAATATACGAAAATTCTATTAACATTAAACAGTCTACAATCTTGGAAAACCAACCAAGCATGTAAAAATCACAAAGTACCCAATCCACGGGCTAGGAAAACCAACAAATATTAGAAGGCAGAAACAGAAGGTTAATAGTCATCAAATCTTTGGGTAACTTTCACCTTGGAATGTACGGCAAAACACCCATCTGCCGCAAGTTCTTCTCATTTCTTTCAATCTGATGACAAGCTTCATCAACATACTGCAAACAAAAGCAAGAAGAGGATTAGAGGTCAACAATTTAATATACCGAATGCTAGCTGCACATGTGGGCTGAATTTTACCCGGCTGAAATACATGGAAATCCTTGATTCAAGATCACCAAGCATGAGACGCACATATCCAGCTGCATCTGCTTTCTGACCAGAAAGATAGCGTTCTGTAATACCATGCATTGATATGCACCGCAATGGGTCAATTTTGTAGGCCCAATCAGCAATAGCATAAAAGTCTTCCTGAATCAATTACAAAATAAAATGATTGAGATGAACAAAGGGGTAATAGGAGCTATCTCTCTAAAGTTGGCACTTCCATCAGCATTTCCACCAGCCAATTCAGGAAAGTTAACACTAGAACGCAAATTTATATCACTGACATGCAAGGAAAACAAAGTCAAACATAGTTCATATTCCCTTCAGCTGTTTCAAGAGCATTGAAACAACCGTTAACAGCTACTCAAACTGGACACAAAAATCCACCACATCCCTCTCTCCCCCCAGGAGGGGAAAGTGGTCCCTTTCTCCAATAAACAAATCCACACCCCAGAATTCAGTGCAACCCATAAGAATCTCCCCCGCCCTCCTCCCGGCAGAACAACACAATCCCCCACTCCCTCAAAAGATTAAATAAGTAAATAGAACCTCCAAAACCATGTTAGAAGGAATCTTTTTTGGGTTTTCTTTCCTCAAATATCTATATTTCACTTGTCTTTTATAAATAATAAAGAAAGAATGTTACCCCCTCCACCCCAGCCCAATAGAAGGAATTTATAAATTGAGTTGTTCAAAGGTTTCTTAATACCCATTATATTGATTTGACTGTTCCCTTCAAATCTAGAAATCTAAGTTCTTTGTTGACAAATCAAATTAGGCAAAACAAGGGAAACATCATAGGTCAAATTAAGAGCTACATATTTAAATGTTTTCAGGTAGGACATCATGTTTTTTACTCAAGCTGTTGTTCAGGTCTTCCTCCAGCCAAGAGAACTTCTCCTGCAGTCAATGTTTTCAAATCAAGTGATTCTGCATGAGAGAACCAAAAAAAAACCATGGACTAGCACTGCATAGAGAAGTATCAATAACATTTCTTATGCTTTGTATCCAGACCTAACCAAAATCACCATCCTGAAATTCTTTCATTGATAATTGGAGGTGTTTTCCTAATTAGTTAGACTGATTTGTAAGTATATTAAAAGGACAATAAGATGTCAATGGTGTACAAAGGGAGCAACAACAAAAAATACCATGCTCTTCAGTTCTCATGAACAACATGAAGTGCCAACAGATGAAACTTTGGAATCTGACCAACTGGTATGAAATCTAAAAATCATTAAGCCAAATGTAAGCCTCGACATTTCTTAAAACCTCAAAAGAACACACCACAAATACCCAAGAGCAAGTTTGGAAGTCATGACCATAAGTCCATAACTCAGACCAGAAACAACTATTATAATGTCCAAGTCCCCACAAAATAAATTTATAAGGCTTCTCAACTCAAGCTTCCAAAGAAAATCAGCTTAACTAAATTTGATAGACAACTTAATATACACATTAGCAATCAAAGCCCCATCCAAGACCATACTAGCAGCAATTCTGCCAATCTCTTCCATAAAAATCAATACAATATTTATAATGCTCCTCTTCCTAAAAAACTTCAATGGGATCCACAGAAACCATATCTTCATCTATAGGATTCTAAATGCCTTGGTCAACCAGAAGTTTGATTCTATCTAAACTACTAATTTTCAAATGATATCCACATTGTTCACAAATATTGACTTCTGATTTGAGCAATTTCTTATAATTTAACCTGTAACAATATTTGCATGGAAACCCCAAATCCGTATATTTTTGAGTTACATCGAATTGTTCTTAGACTGAAACTTTCACTCTAGTACTTGGTGCCTGACATTCTCCCCAATAAACTAGCATGTCTTGACTTATTATGTTCATCCTCACTAGCTCCAACCTCTTTCCAGAGAACACAAATAAAAGTGCCATCGAACTTCTCTTAGAAACACAATCCTTACCAAATTCTACAATAGCATAATCTCCTAGAATTATTTGCTCAAAGTCTTGGTAACAAAAGATGTCCATCTCATCTTTTATAAAATTAAAGACCAGTGCATTTTTTAATTCTAGCTCACTCCGGTATCTTAGTAGGCACATAAACTATGAAAAACTTGGCTAAAAGGCTGGAGACATCCGCTTATAGCAGAGGCAACATACTACTGCCGTCCCAAAATGTTTGACAGAATAAGTAATTTCTTCGTCCCATTTTGTTTCACTTTTACAATTCCAACAATTGTCATTCCCATTTTACCCCTAATAAATAATTTATTTAGAATTCCAACAGTTTTTTAAATTTTTTTGAGCGAGGATTTTGTAGGGATAGTTTGGACAACTTATAAACTTTTTATCCCACTACCAATGTTCCTTGGTTTTTAAAGGTGGTTAGCGTGATCAAGAAATTGGGATGGAGGTAGTAGTTCACAGTTTGACAATATGTGCTCTTTGCTGATTTATCCAGCAAATATACCTGAATTCCATCAAGCAACTCCTGAAGATATTCATTTAATGCCACCAACTCTGCTGAACTGTTAGCTGCGAAAAATTCAAATATGAACATTGCATTATAAGTGTCAAAAATGTATTAGGAAATATTATGTGTCAACGGGTTGGGAACTATGAAGATTACTTGGAAAAAAGGAAAACGGTACCAGCTTTGCTGTTGTTCTCACTAGAATTCAGTTTTCCATCATCACCATTGGTGTCACCGTCAGAAAGAGTTGGAACATCGAAGCACATGAAGTGAGCAAAAAAGGAACTCTGAGAATTCAAAATGGTCTAAACATCAGAAACAAATAAAGTTTAAAAACAAAAGTAAAGATGCAAACAAAGTATTTCCCAGGATACAACCTCGTCAACTAGAAGTGGAACAAAAACAGTCAGCATTTTGGCATATGCATCAGAAACTGCAGAAGTGTCCACATTCGCATTTTGACCAGAACCGGAATCAGCCCAGACATTTGGGTTTCTTGGAGGTGCTGCTTTAACACTAGCTCGAAGCTCATTAGCAAACTCTCGGGCCTGCACTTAAAAGAACTAATCTCAACAACAAAACTATATTTCTAACTTTAGACAATAACCTCAACTCCCCACCAAAAAAAAAAAAGAAAGAGAGAAAACAACTCACCTAGTTTAGCTCTCCCTGACCTGCATGAACCACACAAGTATGTATCCATTTAATCCCATAAGCCTCTTGGTTTCTTGGTCTTTCATTTGATTTTCCAAAGGTTTTCCATTTGGTTTTCTTTTTGCATTTGAATTGGTTTTTCAAAGTTTTTTTCCCAAAGATTATGCATCGGTCTAAAGGAATCAAGATCATGTGGGAACACTGCGTACATCTAGATCCCCTAGACTGTGCTTACGCATGTTTTCCCGGAGAATTTGTTGTTGTTGCATCACTTTCCTCATTATATTTCGTTATCTAAAAGTTAATTGGACAATTGTAATTTGAATCCTAGTCATTAAGGGAATACCTAACCAATCCTAAACAAAGTTAAGGGTACCATTTCATGCCTCCAATGTCCAGCATACCAACACATCAAATTCCTAAAGAGTCAGTTTTTGCTTTAAGGGCAACAAGTTGGAGTTTGATTAGGAATTACAAGGGTGGATAATAGATACATTCAAAATTGTCCCATATCCTCACCTCTCTTCGGAGTAGTAAGTTAAGAGAAGCACAGTATGCTTTCCTCAGTGGACGCAAGGAATTCTTGTCAAGGGACTGCAGCAGAAGAAAAAGAAAAATTAATTGCTGAGGACTAGGAGCTAATAATTGTACCAATCTCTAGTAATAGCACCTTCAGATGTTGCAGAAGACGAGCATATGTCCTACATTTGTACCTCAGATCAGCATGATCAGGGCGTTTCAGCTCACCACGCTGCACAATAACAAGAGCATAGGTTAAAGTTCTGAAGTTCTCCTCACGATTGTCATGAAATGATATAACATCAAATTGATTTATACCCTAGAGAAATAACTCTTGTCACTCATCATGAAATCCACCAAGCTAGCAAAGTAGTTTGTCAAGAACTCTGATGTTCTCTGAACAAAACTAACTTTCAGAATTTCAAGTTCTCCTTTCTTTTCTTTAACCTGTGTTTTGGACAAAAGAGAGATACTTTAAAGGAAAATTAAATCAAAAAACTAGAATTAAGCAACATTGCCATGGTGATCTGCATGAGGTATAGATATGCCTTTTAAAACCACAAAAACATAGAACAAGTAGTTTAGTAATCCAAATGGTGCTCCTATCCCATTTAATAAATGGCTATGAATAATTTGAGACATTTTTTGCGGGCAAGATAAATAAGAAGGCCAGATAAAACTTAGCAGTACAACACTAGCACAGGGAGCTTGAATCCAGGCATGACGGAAAGGGGAAAAGAAAAGAAAACCCACCCAATTCGAGCAAACTTCGGCAGATTGGATTTGGAGTTTTCTGTCGACATTGTGCCTTTCCTACGACACAGTTTCTTTTTAACACAAATTGTCTATTTCTTCAAACTGTTGTTTGCATTTCAACTATGTCACTGATGCCATCATATTTGTACACGCAACATTTTTCATATGAGACATCTTCAGCCACCCACCCTTATGTACACCTAAACCTGTAAATTCGGGCGAGTGGGTTAAAAACAGGTGGGGTCTGTTTCTGTTTTGGGTAAATACGGGTGAGGCAGTACTTTAGGTTGAGGTAAACAAGGGTCGAGTATTCCAGTTTTAGGCGGTTCGGGTCAGGTTTTCGGGCTGTGACCATGATTTTTTTACTTTTTCCCAAGAAATAATGTCTAAATACCCCAATTTGTTCAATGTATAATAAATATATGCTCACATTCTCATGACGATAAACTAAAGAATATTTAGACATTAAGTTAGATAAATAATATATAATTGAATTGCATTTATGGTCTAATGGTCAAGAACTACAATCCAAAATAAGTGTTGTATATTGACTTCAATTAATTTTGGCCATCTTGTTTAGAATATAATACCACAGTATTGCGAAATCCTAAACGGAACATCAACTATTCATCGATCTCAAAGTCAACAACGACCTATCGATATAAGTGATGTCCGTCAACATACAAGAAGAACCAGCCCTTTTTTGGGACTTTAATAGTTTCATTGAGCAGACTCCTCCTATACTACCACTACATCCTTCCCAGCTATATATCCTCCCAATCCTAATTGCACTACTAGAACTACTTATGGTCATTTTAACACCACTAGCTAATGAGCAAAACTCGATTTTCCAATCATTTTTGCTACTCTCTGGTTCTTCATTGCTCAAAGTATCTTTGTTTTATTCTTCATCACTATTATCATAAAGAATAACGTAAAAGAGAATATAATGTATCTTTATATAGTATTGTTTGGTGGATAACCACTATGAGGAGAGTTAAAGTACAAAAATATAAAGATTATAATAATAAAAACATAAGGTACAATTGTACAAGAGCATAATGTTTATTTCCTTAAGCCAATGAATCAGCGGGTTTCGAGCTTGGGTTGAGTTGAACTCGCTAATTTGTAGGATTTTGGGGTTCGGTATATTTCGGGTTCAATATATTTCAAGTCAAGTCGGATTCGAACAAGGCTGTGTGCACCTATTGCAACACAGGGAATCTTTTCTTCCTAACTTCGTTGATTTCACATTCAAATGTTCTCACCATCTAGGATTTTCATAAATATTGTGGAGGAGATAATCTCTTGGTTTATAAGAAGATGTTCGCATACAATTGAATCCGCATGGGATGTTTGCTGTTGTTGTGCCCTAGTTAATTAAAGATTTTCTACATATATATCCTTTGAGGTTAAATTATAAGGTGACCCATGTTTGCAACTTAACTTTTATACCCCTCGGCCCTCACCTTTGCTGTACACGCTTACTAATTTCCTGCCAAAACATTGTTCTTGAAGCTTCAATCAAAACCGAAATGCTCTAGTCAATTTGTTATAAAGTAAAATTCCGTTGACTCACTTTATTGCATTTCCATTTTATTTTCTTTTATATTTTTGGTTGAACAACCGTTGTGTTGTAAGTTGGGATAAGTGTAACCCCAAAACCCATTTCTAAAATATGATTTTGGTCGAAAGTTAATAAGGGAGTGAAGAAAGGTTTAGTTAAAGCACATTGATTGCGGGAATTATGGTCCATTAAGTCTTAAAAACTGTGTTTAGGCCAGAAATTAGCAAGGGTGTGCTTACTGTTTAGCAGCAAAGGTGAGGGGTATGAAAGTTAAGGTGCAAAAACATAAGTTGTTTTGCCATTGGACTTAATGTTGAGGGGCATACTTGTAAAAATCTGTTTAATTAATATACATGTTGATATCATCTTGAAGAAGTTAGATGATTTTATCCATTAAATTTTATACTTCATAATACACTTCCAGACCACCCACTCCTCTTCTCCTTTAAAAAAAAAGAAAAGAAAAAAGATCCCCAGTGCACCCTAAGGCCGACATACCCGAGAGGTTAAGTTTAGGTATGATTGACCATAGTGCTGGGTGAGTAGTGAGCATTCTTTTGTTAGTGTATTTGTCAAGCTATATCTTACACACAGTGTGGCACAAATCAGGGATGAAATTCTTGTCCTGTACAAAATGTGAACTGCAATGCCCAAGAAAAATTCCTTAAAGTAGCAGTGACAGAGATTGATGAAACATACAGCTCGCATATTTGCAAACATAGGATCCATATTGGGACTGACTAAGCGACGCCCTAACCATTCACATGCTTCTGTACTTTTAATCATGCTCGCTTCATCAAATGAACCACCTGTGAGAATTGCTGAATACTACAAGCAAGAACATCACAAGTTTAGATAGAATTAAACAACCAAATTCAGGCATCCTCAAAACAGAATAGGAGCATGGACACAACTTGGAATTTATACATAACCGAATGTTTGTAAGATGTGTGTACAGGTACTATTAAAGGAAAAAAGTCATTTTCTTTATTTCAGAACATTTGGCCTTTTTCTCGTTTTTCATGAATGGTCAATGGTGTTTTCTTTCCCATCAAATCATTCATGTAATGTTTCTCTTCAACATCTATTGAGCAGTAGGCATAACCAATGTTCCCTTAAAAAAAAGACAGATTTCCCAAGTGGCACCTATATTTTCAGAAGGGTGTACTTATTTGCATATTATGCTTTGCATGAATTACTCCCTCTGTTTCATATTAATGGTCCCCTATATCCTGTTTGACTAAGAATTTTTTATAGTATATCTTATCAAAAAGGTACAACATTATATTCTTATAATGATATTTTTCGTTATGAATCTAATGATAGTATTTTCGTATACTAGAACATTGTATATTTTGAGAAATTAATGACATCAATGGACAATTAATACGGAACGGAGGGAGTAGCTGCATAGACATCATTTATTTTCTCTTTCTTTGTCACCATCTCCATGTTAAAGGCCAAGAAGGTCAATTCACTTAACTTGTTTTCAACATCTCAGATCCCTTACCCTCCTCTCCCACTCCCATAAGCTTATAGAAATGGAAGCTAGCAAACTGCCACAGAACCCTCAAACCCACCCCCAAAAAAAAAAAAAGAAATCAAGCTCTTACTCTGACTTTCTCTGACTTTCCTGGTTAGTGTTCACAATATGAATGAATGAACAAAGACAGATGGTTGGTAATGTAGTCAAGATGATCAAGGAATTCAGTTAACATTCTCCATGCTTGACACGTGTTCAGGGATGTCTTATCAGTTTCAATGGACATAAACAAGGTTAATGAGAGTCTAGAGTGCAATGCTTCTTTTTCATTCTTTTTTTTTTTTTTTGGTTGGGGTGGGAGTGCGAGGGAATGTTACCTCAGCAGGGATATTTAACAGTTCAAGAAGCTTGTCCAGTTCTTCAATCAGTGATTTGTTGTTCACCGATTGCATCTCCAACTTGTTATTTCGGGTTTCTATCTGCAAGAGAAAATAAGGAAGATGGAGGCGGAATTTAGAAATTTGATGTGTGCGACAAGGCAAGACAGATATCACCCTTAAAAATACAGTAACTCTTATGTAAGACCATCTTGCCATAAATTTATCATAAGACGTATAATTTTGCGGTGACTATTTATCAATAGAGGGGTGATTAATAATTTATTTGAACTGGCTCAGGTAAAAGTCACCCCATAATAAATTATTAGTCATATTCGTGTTAAAAAGTCATTCTAATATCACTTATTAGTCATTGTAAAATATTAAAAATGTCACCCTAGAAAGAGTCCATCTCACGATAAATTTACGTGAGACGGTCTTACGCTAGAATTTGCGTTAAAAATATAAGCATTAACTATTGGTTGCATGTCAACATTCAAGAAGGCCAATTTAGTTACCAAGTTTGGGGATCGGGTTGGATCAAGGATCGAAATTGTAAATTTTATATAATCCGGGTCGATGGTTAGGTTCAATAGGAATGTTAGTTAGGATCATATTCGCCATTAAATATTTTCTGGAACAATAATTTAAAAAGTTCTTTGTTGGGCTTAATAAAAATGTCTAATTATTTCACGTATACCAGAAAATAAATATTTAGTCAAAGAGTAACGCAATACAACATAATTAATTTGGACTTCATAATTAAATTGAACTTTCCTATTAAATTGTAAACAAAAATCTGATGAGGAATACTCCATGTAATAAAAGAAATAAAAGAAAAAAAGGTGAGGCATGCAGGAACTTAAAAGGGGTTGCACAAGGAAGTCCTGTAAATTTAAAGTGGGGCTACACTATGAAACTGTCATGGGGCTCTAGCTCTAGAACACTAGGAAACTACAGTGGGGATCTAGCCTCTAGAAAAACTATCTCGATAGTGTTGTTGCAGCTTCTTGCATGGCTTCTCCCATGGACTCACAGAAATCCGGGCAGTAAAGAGGATCAACAAATTTCGATCTGGAGCATGATCCTTGCCCATTTGGTTCGCTGTCGAAGTCTGGTTTGGACTGACGATTTTAGGAAACTATAGAACCAAAAAAAGTTGAAACATCATGTGATGTCTCAAAAGAAAGAATGAACCAGGGACATTTGTTCTTACTCAGAAGAGTAAGTTGTTAAATGTAACGGAGAAATTAATATTTCTAGGCTAAATGATTTGGGAAGACCAAGAGAAATAATTTGGTTTTGAGACTACTAGGAAGAGAAGCCTCCCCATGTAACGACTTCATTGCACTTAATAGATGTAGGCTTGGAAAATCATACAATGTATGAGCACAAGCTATTGCTAAATAGTTCATTCAGCCTTCAGTTGCTCTCTTTCTTTACTTTATTCTGAACGAAGCATGCTCTCTTTCTTTACTTTATTCTGAACGAAGCACACCTCAGGCCAAATGATAATGTTATTCCAAAAGCCTATGCTTAGTTAATATTATGATGACAAACAATAGGGATCACGCAGTCCTATTGTTGTTTAGATGTTTATTGTAATCCTAGGTAAATAGCTAAAAAGTGTGGTTTAAAGGATTGAAATGAAATAACTACTAATAAGTATATCATCTAGGTGCGCCATTTTAGAAAGCTGATTTCTTAGGAAATTCACTGTTAAGCATATTTGGCTTGGAGTACCCTAGAGATGAGTGACCACCTGGGAAGTATTCCCAAATAGGATGTGAACAAGGGTGAAGCACGTGGAAAGGACTCATGGTAATTTATGTGTCTAGTTGTCAATTTCTTAGTTGCTCGTATAATATGTCCATGGCAAGGAAAGAAGTCGGACCATTACATTTATTCATCTAATTTGTCGGGAATACAAGCTTCATACTATTATTTCAACTATTGCAATGCATGAAATGATTATGAGAACAAATAAGAGCTAAAAATGCATTGGACACCAAATGGCAAGGATCACAAATTGAACATATGACTTGCAAACAAGAAAAGCACTTCATTAGCTAGGAAACCATGCACATGCTAAAGAAAACAAACATGGAACCCTCTCTCCTCATAAAACAGGGAGAGAAGGAAGAACAAACACACGTCGGTTCAAACGCAAGTAGTCATATGCTATCCAGCACGGACACTTCTTTCAACCCTTTGTATCAGTGTTAGACACGTATCGGACACCGGCATTCTCGGGCACTCCTTGGACACGTGTCAGACACGCGAATAAACGTGTCCTCTATATAATAATCAAAATAAACATACAAAACTTAGAGGAATCATGGTGGACACTCGAATCCCAACCTTCGAAGACTTCTGAATTATTGATGAGCATCACATTTACGGCTAGCCTACCTCCATGACACATGCTCAACTATGATATCCATTTTTCAATTCATCGTTGTTCTTTCTTTCTGCTTTACCATCTTACACATACCTTTGTGCTTCTTTCACACAACTTTGTCTCTCTTCCATTAGATTTTATGGTTTATATATAGTTTTACAATTCATAAAGTAACCGAGAAAATGTATTTATTAACAGAACATTTTTAAAATAGATCTGATACTTATGAAGTACTACACAAAATTTAGAGCACGTGTCCGACTACGTGTCGTGTCCTTTTTTTTATCAAAAATCATGAGTCCCCGTGTTTGTGTCGAATCGTATCTGTGTCTCGTGTCCAAGTCCGTGCTTCTTAGGTCATATGAGATAATTATTTACAAACTGAGTTAACAGCTGCCCAATTTCAGATATATTTTACTTTAAAAAGTCATTCATGTTGTAAAAATCAATATAATTCCAAAATGATTTGGACTCTCTTTCCAGCTGAGGTGACAAATAGGAAACTATATTCTATATTTCTATGCTCTATGTATTTATCTGTACATTCTTTGTAGAGTGCTTCACATATGAAGAGCTAGGCTTCCAGCTAACAGACTGAATAAACTTACAGATTGAAGGTCTTCTCTCATGTGTCTAAGCTTCACATTGAATATCCCCAACCACTCCTCCATATCATCCACACAGTTCATGGCAGTATGAAGCCCTCTTAACACCTGCAGAGCAGAAATTTAAGAGAAATTTAAGAACAAAGGCTACACAACTCATAAATTATTCTCATGAATAAAGAACATGTTTAGTTCATTTGTTAGTTATAACCTCAAAATTGTACCCTATATGAGGATGCTAGTAGTGTATATGGATGACACAAATTATTTGGGGACAGAAAGGGATGGGGTTTGCCGGTTTGCCAACATCAACAGGATTTCATCCTCAACATCTTTCTCTCAACAGTGAAATGGCACTTTCATTGAGAGTTGTTTAGTTACTACAGCATGGACACTTCATTAGTAATATTTGTTCTTGCTGATCAAAGTACAATTCATAAAGCTCTGGATGGATATTATTTTGTTTTGCTACAAATAAAGGAAAGGTGGACATGAATATGAGATATATCAATGTGGGAACAACTGATGGAAACATCCAGAACCCATCTGACCCAGAAGGCAAGAAAAACACAAGGCTAGAGAAACTCTCAAAGCCCAAATGCCAGGTACCCCACCAGGATCTGAACTGCAAATGTAGTGACTGGAATAGCTGGCTCAAAAACTATGCAACAAAAGCATTAAACACAAGGCTAGAGAAACTCTAAAAGCCCAAATGCCAGGTACCCCACCAGGATCTGAACTGCAAATGTAGTCACTGGAATAGCTGGCTCAAAAACTATGCAACAAAAGCATTAAACATATTTCATATACCTACTATGTCATTGGGACTCTTCATATTGCCCAAATAACCATGTCAGACACCCGGCCATGGATTCAAAAAGCGGTCCTCCCAATCCATGGATGGTAGCCTAAATTCTGAACATGATCTGATGCATCCATAACTGAGATGGGCAGGGTAACGATTGAGACATCCAAGGATTTGGTACAGTGTCTTGTAGCTAACTAGCTAAGAGACATGATATTACATGTATTCCACATTTACAATAGAAACATGATATCTCACTATAGATACTTGTACTAAAGCATTCAGGAGCAATTGGACATGACTCCATTGTTACTACCTCTGGATAATTCATGTAAGGACTTGAAGGTACTATTACATACTTCCCATAATTCAAAATGCGGCCAAACCACCACAAAATGGCCGCATCAGAAAGGTATTGTGTTTAATGAACCGTATTTTCACCCTGGGACAAGCACGACATGGAATGCAATTGCGGTGTCTCAACTATTTTTCCAGAAGCATTTTGGATCCTTGGATGCTGCTAAAATTTGAGAGCTTCATAAACTTGTCATGATTATTTTGGGATAATGCTTAATTCCTTCACAAGACTACAGCGTCTGGGAGGGGAATCAGTACTAGAAAACATGTTTTAACTTTCATGGAGGAAGTCGAAGGGAAGATTCAAAAAAAAATGCAGATGGCACAGTTATAAGAATGTGTCCTCATGTCCATTTAGCATATTTATTCCAACCAAGTAATTTCCCTTTAGGTTTCTTAGGATGCAAAATGGGATAACAATCAATAGATTTTTGGAGTGCAAAGCTAGGTCATATCATGGGTTCAAGATTTATTATTGAGAAGTTACAGTTGGATTCAAGTGCTTAATTGTGGACGGTATTTGAAATATTTTGTTTTCTTTCGACATCAGGCTTGAGGTAATTTCTGTGGTCACCCCATTCTTAGAAGGATGACATATGTATGTTGTCATTTATTTAAGCCACATAGAAACACGCTCTAAGTCCTAGTAAGAATTCCAGGGCCAATCCAACTCTTGATATAGAAGGGAAGCCATAGAAAGCTATCATAATATAAATGTATATAATCTCAAAGACAAAATTAACAATGATTGCAGGTATACCTCATCAACCAAGGGTTCAGTTTCCAAAATGGCATGCACGTTTGCAGCTTCTAGAGCTTGAAGTTCACGCTTTAATCTTTCAGAGAAAGCCTCAGCTTCACAAATACCCATGACATAACTGTATCTCATAGAAACCAGTAAAGTAAAATTACGATACTGAATTAAAAATTTGAAAGTTCTACCTTTGAGAATGCTTATATCATAATATCATTCTAGTATTCAGGATTAACTATTAAAAAATACATATTAGGGGGAACTCAACATATTTGAGCAATATTCTATAGACTGATAAGCATAGTAGAACAAAATACTTCAGATCAGAAGACTTTCAAGCCCCTACATATGTAATAATCACAAATATGAACCTAATTCAACCACCTTGACACCAAGATGGCCAAAGTCATGGCAGTTTGTTCAAACCTATTCACGAAGAGATGGAAGGGTCTTCTGTTCATGCTGCTGTGCAGCAAGGTAATATTCAAGTCTTGGAAGGTGATTCTTCATTTAGTTTTGATAAGTCGAGCACTTTCGAAGATTCTGTTCGGGTTTTGGACAGATTTTTTTAATGTTGCAAGATTGGTCTAGCTATTGAAAATAGAGATATGGAGCTGCTTTTTTTCCTGCCTCATTGGAGGCTAAAAGGAAGGATGGACATTTGTGGTGCAGAGTTGGGGAATGGGGAGAGGAATGATGCTGCAAGGGAAAGAATGTTTTCTGATGGAGGCACATGGGCAACTGCTGATGTTGTATCTTGTAATGCAACGGGAGATAATTGCCTGATTAAGATAAGAATAGAAATGAGCTTTACGAAGGTTTTCTTGTGATGCTATCCTCCAATAATCAAAGATGGAGATGCTTAGTGGCTCAATTGCTATCCTCCAGTAATGGGTGGTCATTTTGCCTTCAAAGGGTCTTTCTTCAAAGCGTTAAACTGTTTGTTGTGACTTGTAAATTTAAGTATGTGACGGCCAACTTTATGGGGAATCCTATTAGGGTGTATGGTTCAACTCAGGATAGTTTGAGGTTGGCACTCTTCAAGGAGCCTTTTTCTTTTATGCCTTATATATTCCATGGTGCTTAGATGGGGGCTTCAATACTGTCAAGTTTCCTTCATAAAGATACAATAGTGTTAGATTGTCCTTGGAATTGAGAGATTTCTCCGTTTTAATCGATTCCCACTAGACCAATTGTTAGAAGGTGCTTACTTCATTTGGTCTAGACACAAAGAAGAGCCTATCTTGTATTCATATGTTTCTTTTGCTCTTGTGAATGGGAAGACCACTTGCAAGGGATTCAACTCATCCTCCCTAAGATCACTCGAAATTATTTTCCTATTCTCCTATTTTGATGGGGAGTGGTTTTCGTTGTAGACTCCCTTTCTGGTTTGAAAATATGTGCCTGGAGTTTGATGGCTTTTGTAGTTATGTCAAAGGAAGAAACCTCCAATATCATCTATGACTTAGGCAAGTAGAAAATATAGAGTTAGATGGTCTTTAATATTACTTCTATTTAGCAATGTTGGGTGTATCATTAAAGGGGACACTAAAGGATCATTTCCAGACCCTCATAAGAAAGTCATTTGGAGCAACCGTAAATGGCAATTTTATTCACCTACTCTTGAATTGACATGGCAGATGATATACATAAATTTGGCCCCTTAGCAGCTGAGGTGAAAAGCTATGGCTAAACTCTCGGCCACAAGCTTCAGGAAAGTTGTCCTTAATCGGCATCCCTTCATTCCCAACCATTTAAAAACTTGGATGTGGCCTTGATTACTAATAAGTGCACTAACACCTGTCTCAAACGTAACTAATTAGGCACCGGTGGTGAATTCAAAATTGAGAAGGACTCAGATCATGTTTCTTGGGAACTTTCTTACGACCAGTCTTAAATACATGGGTAACCTAGCAAGTGGAGAAACTATGTGTTTCCTCAAATTCATACACATGATTGCCTTATGGTATTGGCCAACTTTCAGTCTTAAATCTTCTAGCAAATGTGAGGCTATGGATAGTTTTCCGATTACAAGGATTGCAGCAATGAAAACCTTTATCTGCTTGTTGTTTAGTTAGGTGACGAAGCAGTACTAGATTAGTCAACATGTTGAGGTGAGCTTCTTTAGCTTCAGAAAGGCATTTGTATTGACGATTCTCATTCTATTTGTTCCCTGGTTTTCCTTCTGCTCCATGTAGAATGCAGTTAGATGTTTGCCATGAACTCCCTGAAAGAGGCTAACTTAAACCGTCCAAAGGCCAAAAAATGTGATGGCTTGGTTAAGAACATAAAGATGAGATGGGTTTCACGAGTTAGAAAGATTGTAGAAGTCATTTGTTTACTTGTGATAGAAACTTTACCTTTCTAGATGTGTAGACAAAACTATGCTTGAGAGACTACGGAAAAATAATCCAATAGACTAGTATAGATGAAATACTATATCTTAAACACACAAAATGTACACATTAAAATATCATAATCCAATTAATTGTAGAACTAATTAACTGTTACTATAAATTACTAAAAGCATCTTCTTTTCTGTTCCTTCCTAATTTCATCATAATCGCACATCCACAGCAAGCTCGTCCTAAGTAAAGAAACCAGTGTCTTAAAAGGTGACATTTTCTTGCGGCAGGAGTCTAAGTTGCTCCTTTTAAAAGAGTCTGATCACATGCTCTGATGTAAGTTGCACATATATTTCCTGGATTCAGTAGATCGTGTACTTCATAAATCATGCACCTCAATTTCACTCATTTAAAAAAAAAAAAACTAAAAAAGAAACCTCGCGCAGCTCACTTTCCTGTGTCAACATTCGACAATGCTGATGTGGTCTTGGGGAAAAAATTCAAACAGAACCATCAGCTGGGGAATGGGTAAGCTACTACTCTCTTGGGAATTCCAACACCTGGCTTCCTCTCTGGTTTCTAAAACAATAAGCCATAGCTAGCAGACACCTCCTGCTGTTTACTTGAAATCCCTTCATTCGACGGGAGAAAAATTCAAAAATCTCTATGCATTTCCAGTTTACTACATTATATATTATCGATCACAACAGAAAATGACCATGTTTGTTTTTGCACCTCACCCTTCCTGTGTAACATTGCTGCTGTGGTGGTCTTGCAAATTTTTTTCAAAAAGACCAATCATTTGGGGAATAGGTAAACTCAAAAATCTCTCAAGGACTCCTATCCTTTGCTTCGTCTCTTGTTCCCAAAACAATAAGTCATAGTTAGCAGACACCACCAGGCTTTTACCTGAAATCCCTTCATTAGACAAGAAAGAATATTCAAAAATCTCTATTCGTCTTCAGTTTCACTCCATCGAATATCAGAGAGCACAACAGAGAGTGATCACTGTTGTTTTTGCACCACCTTAAACATTTGACTCCTACTATATAAAGTTCTCAAACAAGGACAACAAAGTATTAAGTTGCACGACCTCTGTGATATCCTACGGGTGCGGTTGTTAGGGAAGAATGGCAGTGTTTCAAGAACATAACATCTCATTGTGGATTTCTGCATGTAGTCAGCTCCTTCCTTACACTCCGAGGGGTACTGTGATTTTAGCTCTCGTTTACATGGAGAAGAAAGCTTTTTCCATTTATTGTCCTCTTTCTGCTATAAAGCTTCTATTGTTTTCCTTAGTTGTTCTCTCTAATTAGAGAAACCACAGGATACCACAATGGTACTCTTACAGTTTTCCTCACAATATTTACATGTGGGCAACTGTTTGTGTTGCTTCGAAATTTGAACACCAAATTAGCAAATATGAAGAAAAACACAACTTATAGGATGAGACCATCTCACGTAAGAGTTATGGCCCGACAGGCTCCTTTCGGAGTGACCTTTCGAAGGTTTTTCTTTGACTTATAGTCATACTAAAGGGACGTTTTAATACGAATGTGACAAATAATTTATCAGGGGTCGACATTCGTCAGTCACCCAAAATAAATTATTGATCACCCTCATATTCACAAAAAGGTGCACAATAATGTCCGTCTCACGATAAATTTATGATGAGACAGTCTCACGGAAGACCAACTAGAAGAAAGAAAAGCTGTGGGTATTCACAAACATGAATAGACATCACTGCCCTCGTAACAGCAAAGAGAAAAACCATACGTTCCAAGAAGTGCCTCCATGTCTTCTTCCTCTGCCTGGGATACTAGCTCCTTTTCAACAGTAACCTTCTGGTCCATTTCAGCCATAGCAGCAACATCAAACCCATCTTCCATAATCATCTGATTAGTAGCAGTGCTGGTTGTATTCTCCTGCAGATTGTTTTACAACAAATATAATAGAATCAAAGTTAAGCTCTTCAAATATGCATAATGAGCAAAAATAAATGTACTGTCAAGTTAAATCATTTCTAAGCCATATAACTTTCATTTTTTGTCAATTTTGCCACTAAACTTTTAAATTTGTCAAATATGTCACGTAACTTTGAAAATTTGTCAGAAATGCCACATAACTTTTAAGTTTGTCAAATATGCACATAACTTTGAAAACTTGTCAAAAATGTCATATGACTTTGAAAAATTATCAAAAATGCCACCAAATAAGGTTTTGACCTATTATAATAAGTAAAATTTATTTTATTTTTCTTTTTATAGAAGAAAAAGAATTTTATTTTATGGTGTTGAAGAGGAGTAAGAATAGTTATGAGATGAGATGGATATGTTAGTTGAATTTAGATTAATATATTAAGGCCTTTTTTCTTTTGTTTCTAGCTATTCTAAATTTAAAAAAATAAAATGAATATAAATTTTACTTGCTTTAATAGGTCAAAATCTCATTGGTGGCTTTTTTGACAAGTTTTCAAAGTTAGGTGACATTTTTTATAAGTTTTCAAAGTTATGTGACATATTAGATAAATTTAAAAGTTTAGTGGCAAAATTGACGAAAGATGAAAGTTATATGGCAAAGAAATGATTTAACTCTTGTACTGTCCGAACATGCAACCAGCAAAAGGCTATGCAGATATGAAAGAGCAAATGAATCATCAAACAAACAGATTCAGATATTTCTGCAAGAGTATATTAGCTATTTAAAATTTAAAAGATAATCGGCAAAACAAAAAGATTGGAGTCAACAAATAGACAAGTTCATAAGATTTTCAAGTCAAGGAAACCTCATGAAGTTGCTCATAACAAAAATAGGGGGTGCGGGATGAAGTTCATACGATTGCTAAGCATCTCTAGCTTGTGCGTGTTTCTAGTTATGTGAAGAAAGAAGACTTAGTACTTAGTCGACAATGAGAGGATCCAGCTAGACGATCTTGGGGCACGCAATAAGTTGAATTTGCACCATCCATGACAAATTACCAAGTTGAAAATTGCAACAATGTACTCCATGAAAGTAGCAGTCTCTCTAAATTCAAATGTCTCATTAAACCCCTTATGCTTCTTTGGATTTTTAGGAAGTGAACGATTTCTAAATCTTGGGTCAATTGTATCCAGCCTTTGCAAGAAGTTTCCATTTTACTAGGTCATGATTGTTTGCAATCTCAATGGATTGGTGTGATAAACACCTTTGTATGCTTTTCGTCATCATGCATAGATGTTCATTGAGAAAAATGTTCTTTACCAAATTTTCTGGCCTACAGCAGATATAGAAAATATTGCCAAATTTCGAACTATGGATGAGTTTCATGTTTGAGTGAACTTTTACTCTCACAAAGATGCTATCAATGCCTTCTGTATGCTTCAAGCCGTAAAATTTAAGAAGATTGCCTTAAGTGGATCTTTATTTTGCAAGTGAGTTTATAAGTGATTGTAGGCCCTATATTCCTGGACATATGTAGGAATATAGGCCTCCAATCCCACTAACAGTATTTCAGTTTCAAGGTTTTCAGGGAACCACCAAGTTATTATGAGAAGTATCCTACTTACAATAGGGCACATGATAGAGAAATAGTCACCAAGATGGTGGACATGGAATTATTGAAGAAGAGTGCATTCATATAGATGTCCAAATGGCAAAAGCTGAAAGCTTTTTGGACAAAATGATCTCAGATGTTCCATCAGTATATGCTAATGGAGAAGTTGTTGACCCCAACAGATGAAGCATTTCATAAGGATGATGAAGTTGTTATAGAAGCATCCATTACAATAGCAGCCGTAGAACAGGATGTCTCACCAAAAATAGATTCCATACATACTACTACAGATTCATAAATTGATGAGACTATGATATGAGTCATTTTGAGGTATGGAGTAATCCAAAGAAATGCAAATAGAATTTTATGTGAATGTAACAATGTGAAGGCAATCGGTGGGAATATATGTTGACTATTTTGACCCTGATCTCTTTTTCGAGAAAAATGCTCCTCAACCTGTGCTTACATGGCTCTTAATGATGGAGAAGCTTTTGATGCTTGGAATTCATCACATATGTCAAGAAGCTAACTCAACCTTTTCATCTTTATTCCCAATTGCTTTGCATTTCAAAACTCATGGACGAGTTTAATCTTCCAACTAAGGGAGAATGATACAGGATAGGAATAAAGAAGGTTAGATAAGATATCAAAATATTTTCACATATTTAGAGATCTTTTGTATTTTAATATTATTTTCATATTTTCATGGCTAATTTTTTAGCAATATTTTATGATTAGAAAAATAAGGATATTTAGCCATATACTAGTGATATCTAGTTTCCTAAGATATTAGGATAATGGTATGTTAGTGTTTTCATTTTATAGTATTTAATACATTCTAGTTTCATTATTCTGTTAGAACTCTTAGCTATATAAATCCCTACTATTAGGGATGAGGCAGATTATTATGAACAAGAATTATCGTTGATTATTGAGTGAAATTCTACATGTGCCTTTTCTGTAGGAATAGCTCACCAAGTGTCCTACTCCACCTTTTGTAGGAAACGCTTGCCTAGCCTCCTACATCACATCAACTCTTTTTCTTTATTTGTTTGGCCCCTTCTAGAAAAATGGTAAGCTTCATTGAGAAAACAAGAGAAGGAAACAGAACCTTAGGCACACCAGGGGCATAGCAATCACGGTTGTATACTGGGGGAAAATCCCTGAATGTCCAGAGGTATCACCCACAAGGAGGATGCAGAAACAGCACCTCCTCGAACATTCACGTCTAGACATTCTCCTTATTCCTCAGAATGAGGCTATTATCTTAATATGCAAGGTGCATGAGTTGCACCCATCACATCATTGGTGGTAGTGCGGTATATTCAATTGTAATTATTTCTGAAATTATTTCGATAGATCATGATAAATCATTTGATTAGACAGTGGTGTTGCCAATGTTTATGTGATACAGTATTACGATACACATGTATGGGGGATACAGTTATTTTAGACCTGATGCCGTAATCTACAACTATGTCACACACTCACATATAGAATGCCTAGTAATTCCTTGGTCTACGGAAGGCATATGATCTTCAACCACAAAACCAGATGCAAAATCAAAGAACATCAATAACAGTGAATCCACATTTCCTCAATAGTCAGAAGATAAATGACAATGTGATATATCTAAAAGACAGCTTGTATCAAAAAGCAGCAACATTTTCTCCACAAACTCAAATGATTTGAAGCATCAGTACCTTTGCCCAAAGAGCCATTTCAACGACATCTATCCCAACAACTTTAGGAAGATGACCAAGCATGTCCCTGCAGACGTTCAATATACAAAGCAGAATTCGATTCCTGGATACAAATCACAAGTATAGCATGTGAATGCAATGAACAGATCTAGAAGCACCATAATCAGCAAGAGATAAAGATGATACCTGTCATTTGTATTTCGCATCGTCCATTGTGGTGGAGAATGAGTAACTGATTGGTTTCGCAGGTTATCAAACCCCTAACCAAAACAACCAAAAATAAAAGGTCAAAGGCAATAATAAGAAGAGAGGAGTTGTCAAACAGAAATAAGACAAAAAGATATCACATTCCCCTGTTTCTTTAACTTCCACAAGAACGTAATCACAAAGCCAAAGAAAACACAAAAGCTTTTGACATGAGCAAAAAAGAGCATAAGTATTACCAGTGTAAATGTGCATCCACTAGGATCATTGGCATTAACCTCCACCTTTGAGAGATGCTTCAACTTGTATATTTTAGCCGGCTTCAATTGCAATAACAAATCAGGAAAAAAGCCAGCACGCATCAGACAAAAATATGCTTACCAATCATAAACACAAGTTCAAACATTGACACAATCATGCAAATCCTGGAATGCATTAACTACACTTTTGATCAGTGAATATCAAAGCTTTTCATGGTAAACAAATGTAACTAATTGATTGGCCACAGATTCAGTGAATATCAAAGCTATTTGCATTACATTTGAAGTTGCAATTGGCTTAAAATGCAAGGGATGTTTACAATATATACAGCTCTTAGTATAAGTGCCTATTATTTCATCCTGGATCTGCTTCAGAATCGGGTCATTGAAGTCACACTGCTAGTTTCATGGAATTGGAAGTTAACTCAGGCAATTTACAAAAAGAACTGCACTATGGACAGAAGATCCTATCCAAATTCAAGTACGGGACATCATTATTTTTCTGTTCCAATTTTACACATAGAATCGACCGATAAAATCCCATTTACTAGAGGACATCGCAGATCACCTTGTGAGCCACTATAAAAAAATCTGGTAGCATTTAAAAAAAAATTTTAAAAAAATCAAAGAAAAGGAGAACCTACCTCAAGAACACCTCCAGTAGAATATTTTAAGACACGAAGAAAAGCTTTGGTGCGCTGAGCCTTCTGCTTTACTGCGACAAGTATGGTCATCAAAATACAAGATCAAAATGATGCATCTAGTGAAATACTGAAATGTGCCGCACTTCACAAGTATCTTGAACCGAAATATGCACCTATCAAACTTGCATAATGCTCCAAACTGATATTGTACCAAATAAACATTTTTGTTCCCAATGGATATATTTGGGTACAAAGGGTAAGGGTTGAAATTTATGTTATTGAAGATGGCTTTTAAGAAAAGTTATAGTTAGTCATGTTTACCTTTGTTCAAAAAAAAATACTTTATCCATATTAATTGTAGGGCGAGTTACTTTTGACAATAAACAAACAATAGAACATGTAATCCTGTGTTTGATATTTTCTTAATTATAAAATGTTGTTATCAGTTTTACAAAGTAGGAATCATGTGTTGCCATTACTCTTATGCCTATTGTCTTGCACAAAAAGAATCCCAAAAAAATTGCATAGAGCATGTCAGAATAATAGAATGAAAAATAAAACTGTCAACATTGTTAATGACCATAATCATAATTTTATGGATTTTTTGATGCCAATATACTGAATTTTTAGGGCATTGGACAATAATACACTGAACTTTGACCTTGGACAATAATACATTGTCCTTTAGGGGGTGTTTGGACAATAGTGCACCCAAAACGATTCCGATGGTGGCTGACTCAGTGATGAATTGGTGATCCTACATAGCAAGCGAAGGAGATGAATTGGCCAAAGAATATTTAAAATTATGACATGTCAGCTAATCCACATAAGCAAAGGTAGTCAACTTTGAAAAGAGTGAAAAGAAAAACATGAAATCACCTTTGCTTAAACGTGTTTCCCCCAAGAGATTCTTATTGTTGTTATATAAAATCACCTTTGCTTATGTGGATTAGCTGACATGACATAAATTTAGATATTTTTTAGCCAATTCATCTCCTCCACCTGCCCGGTAAGATCGCTACCAAATCAGCCAGTGATGGAATCGTTCCGGGTGCGCTATTGTGAAACACCCCTCAAAGTACAGTGTATTATTGTCCAAGGTCAAAGTTCTGTGCATTATTGTCAAATAGCCCTAAATTTTTGTATATTAGCGTCCAAAAATCCTAATTTTGTTTACTATTTTCTAAAATATATGACCGTGAAATAAATGGTGAAATATTAACATAATTTTATTTCTTTCAAATCAAAGTAATAACAATTTAATCTTTCAACAACACGATGTAGCGTTGATCCTGCCTTCCAGCATGGATCCAGCTATACGCAGCATCCCTGACCTTGCGTGCAAAAAGGCTTATCACTATGTTCTAGATAACACTATCAAGAAGCCAAAGACAAAACTACATCATGTAATCAAGTCCAGCAGCAACAAGATTGCTAAATTTCTACATGCTAAAGCAACGGTCAAAGGCAAGCATCCTAAAATGTCGTCTTGGACCTCCAAATATCCAGAACATGTCCTCTGTAAGTCTTAGATTTTTCAAATCTAGTTAACCTCATTCTGATCATTTTACTCTTCCTATCGATCTAGCATTCTGGTATATTAATATTCTCACACTTCCACATGGCTACATTTATACTTCACTCTCAATGTTCCGAAAACGTCTCTGTCTTGCTTTGTTTCTTCTAATTTGTTTATGGACACACTCCCACAGTCACTCAATTATTCCTTATATTATCTAAGCTTTATAGTCACAAATCCATTGAATTATCCCCACTATGCAACTATAATCCTTTGGACTTGGATTTTCTAATTCAACTAAAATTTAAGCCATACAACACTGATCTCAACACCGTACTATAAAAAAGCTTATTTAGTTCCTCTAGGATCGTCATATCGTGTAATATCTGGATCTTTCCTCCATTCTTCCCACTCTACCTTTACATCATGCCCATATCCATAACCTCTTTCCCTTGATTAACTAACCCAGTATCCAAACTTCTCAACCCTTGCTATAGCAATTAGCAATACCATCACCCGTTAGTTGGGTGCTTTTACTAGACCACTTCTTCCCCCTCATCAAATTTACGTTTTAATTACTCCATATTCGCATACTTCTGTCAAAGTTCTTTGTGTTCAAAGCAACTCCAACTTTTTCTCATCTTAGTCTCGAGTCTCATGGACAGCATGGTTGTCATCAGCAAACAACATAAACCATGGCACCTCACCTTGTTAGTGGGAATTTCCATATCAATCATAACACAAAAGGCCAAACACCAACACTAAATTTCATCCAAACAGTTCAAACTCATATCAATATCCTAGTATCTTTTGCCTACAAAGGTCTTAAAGGGGCCCAATTCATGAGATAGAGGTTGTTTCAATTGAGACCTTGTAAGAACCCATTGACTTTGCACTGTGCCACAAAGCAGAAGTAGAAGACATTTCCTTCAGGATCTTGCTATAGTCCTCCATAAATTGACAATAAACTGACCATCCCAATTGTCCCATTAAGTGTAGAATTAAAAAGCGATGACGATTTCTACGGCATCTCAAGGTCCAGGGAATTCAATGCGGTAGCTAAACTCGAAGGTCATCCTGCCTCATATAGTCACCGTCATAACTTTTAAGCCAGTCAGCATGGTCACCCATATTATGCTCAAAGATAGCTACGCTAGAGTGAGAAAGAAAAAATAAGCAAATCTTCAACGAGAATAGAAAGGATAGCATTGTAAAATTCCAGCAAAGGATTTATCTAACATCATATACCAAACTTTACTATTTTCCAACAAAATGTTATATTGTCTGTCTTCTGTGAATTGAAAGCAATGGTGAAGGAAGAATAACATTCTACTGTTCAATTGATAATTTATGTATATACTACAGTAACTTATCTTAGAAGTAACTATAATAGTACCTTAGAAATTGTGCAGGAAATCTGCATTGGTTTATTTCAGACACAGTAGACCAAACTGGCTATAATTGCAAACAGAAATTCCAAAATGTGGAACAAATATAATATACATGGGAGGAGTACCAGGAGACAACAAGAAAATTGCCCCATTTTCATAGGAAACATATGAGAGGAATTGAATGAATTTGGGCTGAAAGGGGTCTTCAAAATGCTTGGAAGCATTAAGGATATCTACATACCAGAAAGAAGGGGAGGGTGTGGGCGATGTTTACTCATTCAGAATGACAACGAAAATGAAGCCAGAAGAAGTTTAACCACAATAGAGCAGAACAAGATTAGAGGTTACAAGGTGAAGGTGAAGTGGGCCGAATGAAGACAGAGCAGCAAGAAGAGGAGTGTCAACAAAATATGGGTGAAAAAGAAAGAGGAAAGAAGGAAGAAAACTAGACAGATATGGGTAGAAAGAAGATCGACACCAGGCGCCAATTAAAGGGAAAGTAAGGTACTGCAAGGAGAAGTGAATCAAGAAGCACTGGAGTGGCTATAGACGATAAATACCAAAACCTGACATCAATGGCAGCCAAGATAAGAAAGACTACAGGACAAGGCACACGAATCACAGCTTTAAATGGAAAGAAGATCATTGTAACACTGCCTTCAACGGAAGCTGTGGAAAAAGTTCTATCACAACCAAAAGATGTTACATTGGTTCTCAGAGTTGAGAAGATGGTCCAAGTACGAAACATGTGACACAAGGAGAACATGATTAGAAATAACCGGAGTGTCACCACACAGCTGGTTACTTGAAAACTTTAGAAGATTGTGTGGCACCATAGGGGACGATAATTGATCTAGGTAAGTACCTAGACTCAACAAATCAGTTCAAAGCCTTGACGGTGGCCGAATTGACAGACATTTTCGCAAAAGGTGAAGGTGAACTTTTCTTGTCCATACACGATTGTGCCTACAAAGTATTCATTAGAGAATCCAAGTTTGGGCAGCATTATCCAACTGACCCAAGCCTCAACTTGAAGCCGTTGGGCCAAGAATCAAATAGTCCACCACATGACAAGAAGAATCACAATGTCTCCAATCAACAAGGTCCAGTAGAAGGGGTTGAGAATACCAGAGATCAAGAGCCACACGAAAATCAGAAAGATCAGGACAATCAATATGATTAAATTCAAACAATGAAACCGGAATCCCCCAGTAGATGAGAGAGTAGCCGAAAGCGCCTGGAATTCAAACCAAGAAGTTGAACAGACATGCCAAGACAACGATTGCCGAGCCCAACAAGCAGTAAATTGCCATGAAACCACACGGAAACATTGGAAGAGGAAACTATCCCATGAAGGAGATGCACTGGGAGTTGACCAGTGGGAAGCAAGCCCAATTAATGAGACAGAGAATGTTGTTGATTGGGAATTACAAATACAAAGGATGAAGAACATTCGATTGAGGCAGAAGGATTGGTGGACATGCATATTCAAACAGTTGAGAGGCTGGAATAAACAGCCAAGTGATTCCTGAGACTAACTGATAGAGATACATATTAATATATTTAGGAATAATAATTAGATATTTTATATGTTTTAGTTTCCTATTCTTGTTAGGAATATTATAGTTTCCTAGTTTGATTAGGAATATAATTCCAGTTTCCTGTTTCTATTAGGCTTAGTATTAGGCAGGTTGTTACCTATAAATAAGGGTTTTGCTAGCCTTTATGAGGGACATGACATTGATATTGAATATTGAATATATGAATTCTTACTGATTATGCACGGGGATGCTAATCTTTTCTTGAATCCAGCACGGGGATGCTGAATTCGTCTCTTGAATTCAACACGGGGATGTTGAATTGTTATCTTTAGCCTTTCTTTATTTTCTCGTTCTCTATCACTAACTCAGTAGAAGAAGTACAGCAATTATCATAAAAGACACTGAAGAATATTAGAAAGAAAATAGCAAATAAGGTTGTCCTTCTCAGTGATGACTTGAAATGGAGATAGTGAGTGACCACAAAGAAGCAAGGAAATTCTTTGAACAGAACATCAGGAAAGAACAGAAGAAAGAAAAGAAAAGCAAGGAGAAGATAAGAAGACCAGGCAGGAGATAAACATAAGGCTAGCCTGGTGGAACATAAGGGGGATTGGGGCCCATTGACAACAAGAGACAAGTGAGGTAAATAATAAATCAAAACAATGTCAGTATCATGGGCTACGCGGAAACCAAGCATCAAACTTTTGGTCAATTGGGAGTCAAGACATGAATGGGCAAAATCGATGCAGACCTTTATGGAAATTCCAGTAATTGGTAGGTCAGGAGAGATCATCCTAACTTGGACGAAAAAACTTCAAATGTGACAGTGGATTCAAGGGCCAAATATGGATATGGGTGTAAGGAGAACTTACTAAAGAGCAGTTGAAATGAGCAATATGCCTCAAATACACACCGAATACAGTTGAGGGAAGGAGGGAATTTCAATGAAATATTAACACCGACAGAAAGAAGGGTTGGCGTAGAGACCACACAAGGAAGGAGAGAACTAGCTGATTTCATGGTGGAGATGCAACTGCAAGACATACCAACAAGCCAGCAATTTAAGTACATGAGAATCAATGCAGCAAGTGGAATAGACAGAATTATGGTTGACAGCAGCTTCATGTCAAGATTCCAAAAGATCAGAGTATATTGCAAAGAGAAAGCCACATCTAATCACTTTCCCATTATTGAGTACCTCTGAGAACAAACTGGGTCCAACTTCATTCAGAACATTCGACCCTGGAAAGGCATCCCATCTTTTTCAGGTGAATTTGAAAAAGAATGGCTTTTGTTAACCCATCTTCCATTTCACAGGAGGCGCAAGGCGATCAAACAACCACTTAAAAAGCGGAATAGAGAAGTGTTTGGGAATATTGACACCAAAATAGCCAAGTTGGAGCAAGAACTAAAGAGAATTGATGAGGCTGACTTAAACAGCATCAACCAGTGTGATGTTGCACAAAAAGAAGCAGTTGCTACCCAACTCAGGACGTGGCAACTTAGAAAAGAGAGATGGTGGAAACAACAATTAAGGTGTCAGTTGCTAAAAGGAAACAAGAACACAAGGTATTTCCACACCTTGGTGACATTGAAAAGAAAGAAGAGATTGATTGAGGAGAATCAAGTGGAAAAAGTTCTATGCATAAACCCAGAAGGTATCAGAAAGGTTTTACCAAAGCTATAGGGAGAAGCTCAGTCAACATTTGAAGAAGGCAGGCAGATCTTAAATGGTACTTTAATAGCTTCTGAGGTTGTTACCTAGATAAAAACAAAGAAAAAGGAGGCAGCCCCACTGAAATTAGACTTCCACAAAGCCCGTGTCTTGGTGGATAGGGAAGCACTAGAAACGGTGATGGAGCATATGGGATTAGGTGGAAAGCGGATGTTCTAGACAAGAAAATGTCTGAGAACAGCTGGTATCTCTGTTATGATGAATGGTGCCCCAACAAAGCCTTTCAAAATGGGAAAAGGGTTAAGACAAGGAGATCCTTCGTCCCCATTTTCGCTTGTGTTTGCTAGCTGAATAAACTGCTACAAAGAGGAATAGAGAAGCAACACTACGAAGGTGAGGCGGTTGGCAGAAGAAGAATCACAATGTCACACCTTCAATTTGTCGATGACGCATTGCTGTTTTCCAAGCTGATGAAGAGCACTTGATGAACATCAAGGCAACGGTGAAATCTTTTGTGGCTTTTTCTTCCCTAACCGTGAATTTTGAGAAGACAAACCTTATTGTCTTTGGCAAAGAGAGCAGCTGGAGCTAGCAAGTACCCATAAAATTATGGTGTAGCCTAGCAGATTTACCCATAACATACCTAGGCTTTCACTTAGGCTCAAATATGAGAAGAAAGTCAGCTTGGGAACCCATAATTCAGAAGATACAAGGCTAGCTTAAGAGCTAGAAGGACAATGTGCTAAGGCTGGGAGACTAGTAATACTCAAGGTTGTCTTGAATAGCATGCCTAAGTATTATTTATCTCTATATAAAATGTCAAAATTAGTTGCCAAAGAGATCATAAAAATTCAAAGGAGGTTCCTGGGGGTGGGTTAAAACCGAGACCATAACCAATGCACTGATGAAGTGGGAAGTGGTCTAGAGGCCAAAGGAGATGGAAGATTTAGGGGTTGGTAACGTACTTGTGAAAAATAAAGGCTTTTTCAAAATTAAGGTCATTCACAATGAAAATGGAGTATCACTACCATCTAGATACAAACTGAAAGTAGCTAGTCCATTGGGAGACATAAGAAGTAAGTCAAAGACAAGAAAGTTGCTCAAGAGACTTTCAACGCTGGTGTACACATCCAACTTGGAGATGGGATGAAGGTCAAATTCTTGGAGAACCCTTGGAATAACCAGTTGATATTCAGAGAAGAACTTCCCTCACTATTCAACTTATCAACACAAAAAAGATTAAAGGTTGGGAAATGGGTGGTTTGATGGAAATTTATGGAGATGGACACTAACATGGGGCAGAGAACCCAACATTGAACAAGTGGAGATGGAAACGAGATTGATTGAGAAGTTGCGAACCACCCTTCAAGTAAGAAATGCCACAGACCAAGTATAATGTGCAGGTTGATTCAATAGTATGCTTGGTGTGGAAGTTGCAAACCACCTTTCCAGTAAGAAATGTCACAGACCAAATATGGTGGATGGACTAGACAAATATGCAGTTAAATAGCTAGTGAAGAGAGCAGATGAGAAGCTCACTGGAATGTGCACATTGATTCAATAGTATGCTTGGTGTGGAAGGGTGTGCCCCGGGGGGGGGGGGGTGTTGAAATCATGCTTTGAATTACTCTCTTGGGGAAACTGAACACTCGGGGGCTCTTAAGAAGGAAGGGCATGCCAGATGAGGAACTTGACCAATGGCCTTTTGGTGGGAACATGACAGGAGAAATAGATCATGTGTTATTGCAATGCTAATTTGTATGCCAAATATGGGAGAACATAATGCAGAATTTGGGATACAAACTGAGCCATGCATAAGCATCAGACTCATGTTCGAATCTTGGATGAATGTGCAATTCAAGAATAAGCTGAGGAGAAGATTTTGGGCGACTGCATGCATTGCAATAATCTGGTCACTTTGGCTCCATAGAAACAAAGTGATATTTGATGGGGAGCAAAGAGATGGAGACATGGTGTTAAAGGCCATCAAATGGAGGATTTCAAGCTGGGTTATTGCTGGGAATTCAAAGATGCAATAGTATTGAATTACTTACAGAAAATTTCAATTCAATACCATACGTATTTGCTTAAAGTGGAACAACCAAGGAACAAATTTTAGGAGATGGTGACAGCACACAAGATGGAGAGACAAGGAAGTTGTGTGGCTGTGGAAATTCAGAGGTTATGGAAAAGGAAACAGCCCACATGCTGAAGAAATCCAAGGAGGAGCAGGTTGCAAAGTTGCAGCCGATACCTACTGAAAGTCTAGTATTGTAGATGGGTAGGAATTCACTTTTGTAAAGTTTCAAGTTTACCCAGGCTTTACCAATTGAAATTGTTGCACTGTAGTGACTTGCACTGGTTTTGAGCGTTTGTAACCGACAGTGTGATTTAGGCACTGTTCCATTGGAAGTTGAATAAAATTTGGGCTATAGCCCACAATTATCGGGTAAAAAAAAAAAAAAAAAGAAATTCCATGACGGATCCAAAATCTCCCAAGAGTGATGTTACCATTCTAAATTTTGCTCCAGCAAAACCATGCATGGATGCATTTTCTATCATCTAATGTTGGAGATCATTACTCAGGCCTGTAAAATTCAAGCACCAACAATCCAAGAGCATAACAGTTCCATCTTCATCTAACTATCTAAGCACACACACACACACAAACACACACACGTGTTGCATGAACCAATCACAAGTAGCAATCCAATCATGCAAATACCAAAGGACATGCATCACTACAACAAACTATCAGAAATTAGAATGTCCTGGCCAACTCTTCCTTTACATAATGTAAACCTAACGTAATTACACTACTGAAAAATGTGTAATGAGATTGCGTACACAGCACCAATAACCAACAAAACAAAAGAGACTGAGTGTAAATCTATAGCAGAAAAGTGTTCAATTCTGCTCGTGGAAGTTTATGTTTCGTCAGAATCGGCAACGGAGAAAATTTTGCATATAGATAAGACAAGATGATCGCGACGGAGCAATTTCAACGAAAGAATAGCAACTCGTAGATTGAATCCAGAAAGAAGTAAAAGGCAAAAAACAATGTATAAAACTTACTGCAAATGGCAAGAACCCTAGGTTTGGCCATTTGACGGCCCAATTTGGCGGATTTCCCCCAAACACCGCGACTCTTGGCGACTCGCATCGACATCAGGACCTTGTGCTTGGTACCTTCAATGGCGGCCTCACAGGCTCGCCGGAGCTCCTGATCATCAGCACTGGATTTCGCCATTGTTGTAATCTTCCTTCAATTTGCTGCCGGCATAAAGACTTTTTCCCGCGGCAATTGGAGAGAGACAGAAATGTTTAAGCGTAAGAATAAGAATTCAGCTAAATGGAAAAATTAAGCGTGCCAATAAAATACTCAAAATTAGGAAATTGGGTTATCTTTAATCAACCTGTAAAGAGTATAAGAAGTGAAGAATGAATTTTGTATGAAAGGAAATCAATGCCTGAATGTTACCCAGATGACAGCGAAACAATAAGAAGTGAGGGAATTGATGAATGAGGAAGAAAGAGAAATAGGAAGTACGGCAGACATGAAAATAGCGGAGAGAGAAAGGCCAGGGTGGCCAGTGCTACGACCGTGCTCCCGGGAGCACCTATCTTTGTGCATTACTCCCCCGTAAGCACTGCATCATTTTGTTTTTTTTTAATTGACATTGATAATTACTTTATCCTTAATTAGATGGAAACTATTGCATTACTCCCCCGTTCCATATTAATTATCATAGTTTTGACTTTCACGGTCTCCAATATCATTTTTTGATTGATAATTTCTTGCATAATATGTTATTAACAATTGCAATATTATACTTTATAGTACTTTTCATTACGAATCTAATGATGGTAATTTTATATAACAACTCGTTGTATATATTGAGAAATTTACGGTCAAAATTTTTAAAGTTTGACTGCACAACTTCTAAAGACGACAGTTAATATGGAACGGAGGGAGTATTTTTAAATTATGAATTATAGTTATTATTTTTATATCAATAATTATTTTTTTAAAATTGATTTAACTATAACAATTATTGATTTGGGCTTGTGAGCATTTAAATTTAATTTTATAAGCATTCTAATTTAGGTTTATATATGAACATTGAAGTTTAAGTTTATAAGCATTTCAGTCAAGTTTATGAGCATTCAAATTTAGATTTATGATCAACCAAGTTTAGGTTTATGAGCAATTTAGTTTAGGGTTATGATCATTCTTGTTCATGTTTATGAGCATTCTAGTTTAGGGTCATGAGCATTCATATTTAGTCTGATGAACATTCTAGTTCACATTTATGAACATTCAAGTTTGGGTTTATGAGCAATCAAGTTTATGTTTATGAACATTCTTGTTCATGTTTATGAGCATTCTTGTTCAGGTTTATGAATATTCAGGTTTAGTCCTATGAGCATTCTAGTTCAAATTTATGAGCATTCACGTTTAAGTTTATGAGCATACTTGTTCATGTTTATGAGCATTCTAGTTTGGGGTTATGAGCATTCTTGTTCAGGTTTATGAGCATTTTAGTTTAGGGTTATGAACATTCATATTTAGTCTGATGAGCTTTCTAATTCAACTTTATGAGCATTCAAATTTAAGTTTATGAGCAATCAAGTTTACTTTTATGAGCATTCTTGTTCAAGTTTATAAGCATTCTTATTCAAGTTTATGAATATTCATGTTTAGTCTTATGAGCATTCTAGTTCAAATTTATGAGCATTCAGGTTTAGGTTTATGGGCAATCAAGTTATGAGCATTCTTGTTCAGGTTTATGAGCATTCTAGTTTATGTTTATGAACATTCTTATTTAGGTTTATGAGCATTGTTGTTCAGATTTATGAACATTCATGTTTAGTTAGATGAACAGTCTAGTTCAAATTTATATGAGCATTCAAGTTTATGTTTATGAGCATTCTTGTTCAGGTTTATGAGCATTCTAGTTTAGGGTTATGAGCATTCTTCTTCAGGTTTATGAGTATTCTTGTTTAAATTTATGAACATTCTAGTTCAAATTTATGAGCATTTAAGTTTAGGTTTATGAGCAATCAAATTTATGTTTATGAACATTCTTGTTCAGGTTTATAAACAGTCAAGTTTGGATGTACCAACGTTCTAATTTTTAGCGTGAATATAATTCTCATAAATCTATATAGTAATGGTCATAAACTATTTCTATTAAAATTGTACCTAAAAGTGCGGGAAAAAAAATAAATTACAAAACAATAAAAGGAATATATGATGAAAATTACAAAGAAAATTTAAAATAAAAATAAAATAAATAAATGAATAAAAAGCATAATTGGATTGGACTAAAAACTCAAACACAAAATATATTAGAGTATTAGATTAAAAGAAAAGCCTTATTGTATTATTTAAAAAATAAAAGTTGCACAAGGAAAAAAGAAAATAAAAATATAAAGAAAAGTATGTACGTGCTTGGTGGGTGCTAGGCGCATGAAGCATTATGATCCCGGGATCATAATCGTTTTTTCCCAAGCAAGCAGCCAGGCAAGCAGCACAACAACAACAATCAACTGTCCTTTTTATATTAGTTAAGGATTAAGGAAATGCAACGGAAATGTCTCTCAGTGAGATCAAGGTACAGAGTCGTCAACAAGTTATATGTTGGGTAAAACGGGAATAAATTATAAAAGGAAACTACACTATGTTGTTGCCGAAAAAGAACTTTTGCAATCAAGTTCCCATCGTGTACTTGGTGTTTTTGTTCCCGCTTGCTTTACATCGCCACCTTTTTACTATTGTCGCCCACTTTTCGTATAATATTTCCAATCCCTGCCCTTGAACCTCATAACATTCACTCTCCACCTTCTCTCTAGTTTATCTCTCTAGAAAACGCTCTCAATCAACGACCACCACAAAACACTGTCATCCCGGGATTTCGCACACTACGAATCGAAGAATTTGAGGTATGTTTCGAATTTGTGTTTTGAATTTGTGATTTTGTGTTTTGTAATTTGTAAATTAGACGAAAAACGAAAAAAAAGGGGCCGGCACGGTCGCCGCACTGGCCGCGGCTTGCTGTGCGTTCTGCGCGGCAGGCAGCTGCCGTCGGGCGTGCATTTTAGGCCCGTCAATTTTTTAAAATTAAAATTAAATATTATTATAATTATTAATAATATTATTGTTAGTAAATAAATATTAATATTGTTATTATTAATATTATTGTTAGTGATTTGTAATGATAATTATTATATGTATATTATTGTTAATATTAAAAATTTGATTAATTAATGTTATTGTTAAGCATGCGTTAATATTAGTGATTATTATGTGTAGGTGTTGATTATATTATTGTAAGGGTGTTATTTGTACATTAATTATGTGTCTATTTATATGATTAATTGTTTATAAAAAATTGTAATTATTATTGTCATGGAACAAGTAAATTGGTTAATTGTGATGTTAGTTTAGAGGATTAAGTTTAGAGTTTAGGGTATTTCGAGTAGTTTATATGTAGTTGTGTTAAAAGGATGCTGAGTTTGGATGATTTTAGTTGTTATTAGTAAGTGAGTTGGCGTTTAAAGTTGATATGGACAATTTATTCCAAATCCAACTTAATTGCTAACTTATCTACTCATAACTCCAAATGAAGACATAAATTATATAAATAGTTATGTCACATCCATTTAATAACTTAGGTACTCAACAACCAGTTGCTACGTAAGTAAATAGGTTATTTGTGATGGTAGTTTAGGATAATAAGTATGTTAAGGTATAGTTCTATTATGTTAGTTGTATGCGTCATAAAAAGATGTTGAGTTTTGGGTCCTGTTAGTGTCCAAAGAGAGTGTGTGTTGTAACCTGATAATGTATGGATGAAAAGGTTAAGCAATGGCCCGTATCGACTCTTGTTTATTTGTTTGGTTCCCAAAAAGTAGCGCAATGTCAACAGTGAAATTGCGCGAGGTCTATAGTGCTCTGGGAGTTAGAAGCGTCTCAGATTCGGTACAATGCAGTGTTTCTATTGTGCAGCCTGGTGGGCAGCAAGACAAGGCGGATCTGAAAGAGAAGCTAGTAGTGAAGGGTCTAATAGAAATCGTGTTGGCCTTTCTTGCATGTAAGATTCATAGGTCCATCAAAGTAAGGCACGATGCTGCAAATGCAATGCTTTGATGGACCTATGAATCTTACATGCCAGAAAGCCCAACACGATTTCTATTAGACCCTTCACTACTAGCTTCTCTTTCAGATCCGCCTTGTTTTGCTACCCACCAGGCTGCACAATAGAAACACTGCATTGAACCGAATCTGAGACGCTTCTAACTCCCAGAGCACTATAGACCTCGCGCAATTTCACTGCTGACATTGCGTTACTTTTTGGGAACCAAGCAAATAAACGACAAGTCGGTACGGCTGATGAAAGTCTTTTTCAGCCATAGATTAACAGTTAACAAACACACTCTCCTTGGACAATAACAGGATCCTCTTGCCTCGTGACACGACTTAGTTATAAATGCAATAAGGCAGTGTTGAGTTTGGATGATTTTGATAATATGATTATTATGTTATATGGTTTTAGGGTTTAGGGTTCATAACATATGGTTTCGATAAAATGATTATTATGTTATATGTCTTCATTTTGCAGGTGATCTAAAATGGTAGGCAAGGGCAAGGGTTTACGGAGCAGCGAATCGGGCCTTGGTTGGAGGGGGGTGATTATGGGGACCCCCACAGACACAATGTGACTGCGTCAGCACGCCGTGCTGGTCGAGGTACGGGTGCATATGATGCTGCGGGAGGCCAGCCTGAGGACACAGGGAGTCAGACCACGCGTGGTTTCGTTGACCATCTCAATCAAGTCATGGATGAGTCAACCGGCACAGAGACATCGGGGGACGATTTGACAAGGGAGCCCGACACATTGATGATCCCAACTTCAGTCGCGCCACCTCGTGAGCCAGTTTGCAGGCCAACGGGTTTCATGCCGATGAGGGATGCATCGGGGAAGTTTGCCCCAATTCGACAGGGGGGCAGGGAAGCAGTTCTGCTATTGGTGATGCTGGGTCCAGCAGCAGATATAGGAAGAGGATGCGTAGCGGTGACAACACCTGGAAGATTGATGGTAACGTGCCCGGGGGACCTGCAATTAGGTCCGTTATACCGAGCTTTAGAGGTCACATTGCCCGGGTAATATGGGAGGGTCGCGAGCGTTCGCCCCATGTTGTTATTGAGTGTGTGACGAAGAAGAATGCGTTGAGGGAATTGAGGTCAATAAGGTTCACAATGGATCCCGAATGCCAGGCTGCACTGGGAAGGATCCAAATCACCAATTTGGTAGAGTTGATGTATGACAACATCGACATGACGTTGATCTCGGCGTTCGTTGAGAGGTGGCAACCCGACATAAACACATTTCACCTTCCCTTCGGTGAAATGACAATCATGTTGCATGATGTGCAACATATATTGGGTATTGAAGTTGATGGCTTGATGTCTGAAGGTCTTGATTGGGAAGTGGTTAACCAGTACGTGCCCGAGATTTTTGATAAAGGAATGGCGGAGCTAAAGGCCGAGAACATTTATGATAAGGGTGGCATAGCTGACGCCGAGTTGAGGTTGCTTAGTTCATCGACCAGTTGTCCCATTCCCCATAGGATAAGGGCGTGGTTGTTGAGTATGCTAGGAAACACTATCCTCGTCAAATCGAGGGATAGAGTTAGGCCGCATCCGTGGCCTAGCACTGACGTTATCGTTGATCGCATTGCTTGGGGTACGGTGACCTTAGCGTTCCTTTATTGCCAGTTAGGGGCGGCGAGCAGAGCCGGGACAGCCAAGGTGGCCGGGTGTTTGACCCTTTTGCAGGCCTGAAACTATGAGTACTTTCCTGATTTTAGGCCACACGGGGAGCGACCGGTTAATGGGCCTCGCGCGAGCAAGTGGTTCCCCAACCGCCTGCCGAGTTAGGAACAACGCCTCCGAGCGTTGAGGGCCTCCTAGGATGCGTTGACGCCGGATCGTGTGAGTTGGGCCTCATATGGACCTGTCCCATACAAGTCATGCATAAGGACGTTGTACGCGGGCGGCATTCGTGCATACGACTTCACTAAGTTGTATATACCTGATCGCGTTGTCCGTCAGTTAGGGCACCTACAGCATATCCCACGCAGATTGGTCGTACCGAAGAGCGTTGAACGACCGGCGAATGGCCCGTACAAAGTGGAATTTTTGGATGCTAACGTTAGCGCTGACTGGGCGGGGTTTCCGATATACAATAAACTGTCAGTGAGTGATGTGCCCCGCACAAAACATGTGCCGTGGGAAGCGGATGTTGTTTACAACGATTGGTTTGCGGCACATTCACACAAATTTTTGATAAACAACGCCTCTGCCAGCCAATCGACAATCGATGATCAACCGTCACTCGAACAAGTACCCTAAACCCCTCAGCATAATTTAATATTTTGTTTAACTGGTTTGTTTAGGATGGTGGATATCATGATTGGTCTAACTTCTTTATTTTGTGTTTTATTTTTATGAAAGTGGTCCTATATCTATGCCGCACTATTGGAGCGAGGGCGGCATCCACCCCAACCAGACGAAGAGACAATGCAAGTGAGTCGTGGGTGGTATGATGAGATGGTCGACTTGCACGGGTGTTGGTGCCGTCAGATGCATATCGAGGTCCCCGAGCAGCAAGATGATGAGCAGGAGGAGTAGAGTGTGTTTTTCAATTTCATTGTTGTGCATGTACCTAACTTAGTGTTGTCGTATTTATTAATTGAACTGACATTGCGTTTCCGTTGACATTGTGTTTTATTTTTGAGTTTTATTTTTGTATTGCCATTGACATTGCGTTTCCATTCACAAACACATTAGTTATTTTTATGTTTTATTTTTGAATTGCCCTTCACATTGCGTTTCCATTCCTAATTGTGTTGTGTTTTATGATTTCCAATTAAATGCATGAGTTTCCATATACATATAATTAGACATTCATAAATACATAAGCGTACAACTACAACCATCACCGGCGTTGAGCGGCCCTAATAGCCTGCCATCTATCAATACGAGCCTTAAACAGCTCATCCCAACCTTCAACACTTAAGTCTTTAGCTGTTCGCCATCCAACATGAACCGGCGGTAGAGGGCAATCATCCCGTAAATGAATAAGCATGAAGTGGTTTTGTGTTTGCACTATTCCCTGAACTTTTGCAGGTGCCGTAACTCTAGGTCCACCTCGTATGGGTAATACTGATATGCATAGCTCAGCTGTCTGTGCTCGTGGACCAGGAGGTGTTGATAAGCTGATCCACATAATGTTCATCAATGTCGTAGCTGGAAATAAATCATTTGGAGCCGACATCCAATGCTCGAACGGGGCTTCCCTAACCAAGTGACCACCTATCCGTCCGAAGGATTCAAGGAACATCTCCTTGCTACCAAAAAAACGCCTTCACATAATCATTTTCACTCCCCTTCAATTCAATGCTCATTGACCTCCTAGCAGTTGGCCACAATTTCTCATCCCCGTAACCTACCTAGGCTATGCATCTGAACCCGCAGTTGCCATCAGCGCCAACATCCGTCCAGCCAACGATGTATGGTATAATGAAATGTGGCAGAGCGTCCTCGAACGGGAATAGATCTACACAAATCCGGGGAATACCTGCGCATGAGATTAACTTAAGTTATAAGCAACAATGTATAGTCATTTTGAAAGCGCTAAACATGTGATTAACATCAGTTATAAAGATAAAGAAATCCACACCTGTTGAACCCATCCCGACTGATGAAGAACTGGTTCCCTTTCTCCTCGAGGAGTTCGACGTAGTCTTGCTACCCCGACCCGCTGTTCGACCAAACTCAAACGAACTAGGGTTGCGTCGCGTGGATCTCGATGTCCATGGTCTCCCGGGGCGTGGGGGGCTTGTCTGCGGATCATGAATATCTTGACTGTCGGGATTCAACTCTCCATGGAGGACCTGGGATACGTGTCATACAACTGCTGGATCACTCTCCCGAACCTGTTGAACGAGTTGCTCAAAGTCTTCCAAGTCCATACCTGATGGAACATCATTTGAGCCAGGAGTTTCACCATCGCCAATTACTGTGAGTTGTCTCCAAAACATGTTTATTCGTGTAAGTTGAATTGGCGCTCCAGTTTCGTAAATTTTCACCATAGAACACGCGCACGGGAGAAGATGGGTTCTCGACACCTTGTGATCGCACAAGTCGCAGCCTCCGCCATACCTCATCGACAGCATCCTATTGAGCTCCAATGACAACAGGTCCAATGCGTGATGAGATACATGCCCGTGCAAATTCTTAAAGAAATGACAATTACCGAAATTCCTGTGCATTATCCTTGACTGTTCAAGCTCCCTCTTAATCTCAGTATGTTGATTCTCCAAGTGTTGGTGAATCTTCACAAACACACGATCGAATGTGCCTCTAGAACTGCCGATATAATACTTCAGTGTAGAATGCTGGCTCTCAACTCTAGAAGTCACCATGTTCCCCATGTGAGGGACATTGTCGGTAAAAGCACAAACAAATTTTTCTTTATTATTCAACCTCGTCCCAGTAAGATAATAAACTATCAGTTTGTTTTGCCCAATCCACGCGTTAACGACGTCGTTCCACTTGTGCTTGAACTCTCCAACAGTCTTCGCATGTACAATGTCGTTCCAGAAATGATGTCTGAAATGAAGCCCGAGTCCGAGCTTAGGGCCCCCAGTAAGTTTGTTTACTTTGTTCTCCACATCATTCCCAATATGCCACACGCACAACAGTTGGTGCACGTTTGGGTAAACCTTGGCAACATCACCCAACAAAGAATCCTGCTTGTCCATCACAAACACGGATGGAATAACATCAGGACACAACAATTCATGCATCCTCCACATCAGCCACTCATGTGATTCCATCTTCTCGTCCCGCATGAACGAGCTGAGTAAGCAATCCAGAAGTTGCGGTTAGTGGGTGTCACGCCTACCAGCTCACATAAAGGTCACTTTGCCTTGTTTGTCTTGTACGTAGTGTCAATGAGAATGACATGGGGTACGTACGTAGCAACTTCAACGAGTAAGGGTGACATAAAAAAACTGACGAAGCTCGCCATCATCATCATAATCAACAAATGAGACGTACCCGCCGAATTTCGCCATGTACAGACATTGTTGGGCATGCGTCCTACCATCCATTTCCTCGGTGCGCATCTTTGCCCGCTCGTTGTATACTTGCTTCACGTTTATCTTAGAAGCAGGGAACTTAATCTTCAGCGATGTTCGTATCGTGGCCGGTGTGCACCCTGTATTGGTCATTTCACGGACATGATCTTTCATGTCAGAAGTCAATGGGTGTCCGTAACGATGCCCTTCCTCGTACACGATGAAGCCATGATTGTGCTTACCCCGGTCACCATTGCAAACACGAACTCGCCATTCCGTTTCATTGTGAGTCCACGCAACAATGGCAAATTTACATTGGCACGCCTTCGTCGATGTCCTCCAACGAGTCGCATCATCGAGATCATTCAGTTTCCCACGATATTTACCGTACCTCCAACACTTCAAGTAACACTTTTTCGGACTCTCTACATCTTTTCTATTGTACGAAGACCGTACAAACCTAAATCTGATTCCCGCAGCTATTCCACTGGCCCAATCTTGCACGGCTTCTATAGTCCCAAAGACATCTTGCGTCGCAAAATACGTTGAATAATCAACGCCGTCTCCGCCAAAGTCCTCCAAATGAACCTGCAAACAATACCACACAATTATCATACTAATAATAACTGAGATACTAATTCCTAATAATTAATAATAATAATAGCATTAACAATAATAATTAACATACAAATAATATGATTAATAATAATAACATTGATAATAGCATTAATGACAACAATACTTATATAAATAACATTAACATCAATTATAATTAACGTATTAATAAAAATATTAACAATACTTATAATTAACATATTATAATAATATTAACAATAATAATTAACATAATAATAATATTAACAATAATAATTAACATAATAATAATATTACTAACATAATATTAATATTAACAATAATAATTAATATATTATAATATTATTAACAACACTTATAATTAACATATTATAATAATATTAACAACACTTATAATGAACATATTATAATAATATTAACAATAATAATTAACATAATAATAATACTATTAACATAACAATAATATTATTAACTTAATAATAATTTTATAAATAATAAAATAAATAAAAACTAATTAAAAAAATTGCCGGAAAATGGGGGCTGCCGCATGAATTGTTTCGCCGGAGCCGACGGCCATTTCCGCATGGACTGTGCGGCAACGACGGTGGTGTTTCCGCACAGTTCATGCGTGTCGCACAGTTCATGCGACAACGGCCGCGGCATCGCTGCGATCGCCGTGCTGCAAGGCCGCTGGCTCCGACGAACATTTTGCGCGGCAACCGCGATTTTCCAGGATTTTTTTTCGCAATTTTCTAAAATTTAAAATGTACAAACTAACCTCTTCTTCTTCACTTGAATTATCACATTCTCTTGGCATTTTAGGTTAAATTTCAAAAACAAATAAAAATTTTAGTGAGGTTAGAGAGAGAATTTGAGAGGAGAGGGAGAGGAGTGTGAGATGAGAGGATTATAAGAGGGGCAAAATTGTCTTTTGGGGGGCGACATTAGTAAAAAGGGGGGCGACGTTAAACAAAGCCCTTTTTGTTCTCATCTTGTAGGGTGAGGAAGGATGTTTGGGCTTGGAGCTAGTCTTTTATCTTTTGACTTGTACTGCCTCCATCTCAAATTATTTGTCCTTTTACCTAATTTTTTTGTCTCAAAATATTTGTCTGTTTTACAATTCCAACAACTGAAATTCCTTTTCTACCCCTAATTAATCAATTCATTTACCACTTTTTACAATTTCAACAACTATTATCTTCAATTAAAGTATGAGTAATTTGGGTAAATTACAAACTTTTTACCTCAATTCTCAATATGCATTGGTCCTCCCAAATTAGGTAAATGGACAAATATAATGGGACAAAGGTAGTATTTTTTTTTTGTGCAGGTACTTGTTAGCTCTTCCTTATCCACTCACAACACTCTGGTACGTAGTTTCTTACCCTAACAAGCTTCTCCTTTGTTTTTCGCTATGGATCCGTCGGAATCAGTCTCTCCATGAACTTTTATTCATGGGGCAAGGCTGCCTATATTAAGATCCCCCCAGATCGCGTTCAAACATGTCACCTGGAGGTTCTTGTTATCGTTGTTGTTAGGTATCACTGCATTTTTATTTCATTTTTTTTGGTAAAAAAGAAATAGTATGACATGAGCAGCTTGACTGGACAAAATTGGGGAGAGAATGAGGCTTGTCTGTTTGACAGTTCATTGAAGGTACCCTTATAAATCGGGGTTGTATAAAAAGAAAGAAATTAACAATGGTCATAAACCTTAAACCCTTTTTTGTTCGTATCCAATCCCCAACTAGCCTGTCTACTTCTGATTACAACACTGCTCTTCTCTTTCGCTTTTCCCCTTCTTATAAAGTGCTTATAACACATTGGCCATCCTTTTCCTTTTTTGTGTGTGTCGTGGGTTATGTTTTTATTACCCATGGTAATCATTCAATATTGAGTTGTCAATATTAAACTCTAACATTTATGAGGTTGCCTTGGGTATAGAGAGTGATATGTCCGAGCCGATGCATCTAGCATATATCATGGCCAGGAATTTACTTAGTACTTGGCTCGCCCGGGCTGGCGGGGCTACTTCCCTTGAGGACACTCTCGAGGCCTCAGCTCCCAAATTTACTCCCTCGAACTTAGGTTCGAGTTTCGCAGAATGGTCCGAGATTCTTACACAGGGTCTTAGGGGCATCTTCCCACATCGACTAATTTCTAGCCCGGGTAACTAAGGACGTGTGGCCCTGAGTAGTACCAAGTTAGAGTGGGGAATAGGGTGTGATTTCATAGGTTCAATTTCCTTCCATTATTTCGTGTTTATAGTACTTCTACATTTGTCTTTCGAGGGAGAATTAAATACAACAACCATAAAAGGCAATTAAAGTTGTAACCATAGTTTGACACTGAGTGCACTTGTGAATTGAAGAACAACAACTCAATCATATACCCGCAAAAATTCAAACTTAATGCAAAATTTCATTCGCATACAAGTGATGACCACTCTCAAACCACTTCATCTCAAACCCAAAAACAATTTCAACAATTCTCCTTCAAACAGAGATTAAACAAGCTGCAGATAAAAGAATAGCGAGAGATGACTAATGGGTGAGCGACGAAGGGCGACTTAGAGGGTCCCAGCGGAAAGGGAAAACGCCAAACTCAACAACGACGAATTTCCCGACAGCGTCCTTGACTTTAAGGTTGCAGACATCGTAACGATCCAATTCAAAGGCTTCTCATCGTGGGGAGCTAGTAAAGCTATCATTTCGAGGTCGACGGGGGACAAAATCAACGGCTCTGACATGGTTGGCGAGGTTGGCTAGGGTTTCTGCGAAGTTGAATTTAGTAACTTCACTTTCCCCACTGGAATCGCCTCCTTCTTCATCACTTGGCTCGTCAATTCAAACTCATCCTATTCCCCTTCGATTTAGGCCCTCTATCTTCCTCCCCTCTATAAAGTTCTAAATTTCATGGATGCACTCAGTGTCAACCCATGGTTACAACTTTAATAATCCTTGGTTTACTTAGTAGCAAACCGTAGTTATAACTTGAATAACTCATGACAATTTTTTTAGCGTAAAATTTTTGGAACTCAGGTAAAAAAAATTACAAAAATAAATTTTCAAAAATGTCGTCAACCTTGGTAGTCCCAACATATATTTACAATTTGCTTCTTTAAGTCATCCCTTAAGGTCAATAACCCATAATGATAATTGAGGAAGGAAAATTAAAGGTAGACACAATAAAAGTGGTCCATTGGGCATTTCCTTTTTCAGTCCCGAGCAGAGCAATCAACTTGGCCCCTTTCTGCTGTTGCTTTCTCACAACTTTAGTCCATGTTCAACATCCTTTCTAACACGAGGCATTTCATTCAAGCACAAGACGTTGTTTTTCTCGCTTTTACTGGACAATCCCTTCTTCTACCTTACCAACTTTTTCGTGGTATCGTCAGTTTCAACTATTGTCACTCCCTCCACAAAGACCACAATCTTTTCATTGCTTTCATTGAGCACGAGATATGCCTCTTTTTCTTGTTTTAGTTAAGTGTAACAACTCGACTGCCACAAAGTTCTTATTCTGTGCTTCCAGTTCATTTGGCACCTCGATTTCATCATCTAATTAAAGTCTGGCCTTAAAGAGCATTGCTAGATGTTTGAAGAGGTTTAGACCCAACACAATAGGAGAATTTTTATGAGCAGCAATATATGTTTTTTGCTCAACTTAGGTATGACTAGACTTGTCAATATGGGCGGGCGGGTAGGTTACGGGTCGGTAGTATATAGGGTTCGGGTAAATACGGGTCGAATGTATTTCGTGTTTGGGTAATTACGGGCGGTGTATTTCGGTTTCGTGTCAGCCCAACGGGTTATGATTGCGGCATTTTGCCGCTTTTTCTTTTAAAAAATTTGTCTCTAAATATTATTTTTTGTACAATATATATAACAAAATACGATTATCTTCTAGTACCGATAGATTATTATAAATGTTTCAACTTAAATTAGAGAAATAACATATGCATGAGTTGTGGTTATAGTTTAATAGTCATGAACTCCAATGAAAAGTCACAAATTCTAATAGATTTGAACGCAAAAAATAAAGTTTCCGGGTCAAACGGGGGGGTCGGGTTTGACCCGCTAATTGGCGGGTTTCCCGGGTTCGGTATATTTCGGGTTCAGGTCGAGAAAATCATGTGAAAAACCCAGAATTTTCGGGCGGGTTCGGGTCAGGGTCAAAGATTGACAGGTCTAGGTATGACACTTTTCCTGTGACATTTTCTTCCAGACAAGTTGTGTACTTAAGTTGATCATTTGATTATCTAAGTTGTTGATTCTGTGCCTCTGGTTTTTACTATGTCACACACGTAAAGGAATGCATGGCTTGCATCCGTGTCGCATGCATAAATGAAATACAAAGATGACAATAGCCCAACAACAATAATGATCCGTGAAAGAACTTGCCCTCAAGTCGCCGTGGATTTGAACAATAGATTAAATTTAGGGATATTGGAAGCTAATATAAGATACTTTGGTGGTGTTGGACAATAATGCATCAAACTTTTTTTTTGGACAATAATGTACGGTACTTTGGAGGTGTTGGACAATAATGAACCCAAAACAAATCCAATGGTAGAAGACTCAATGGTGGTCCTATATGATGTAAAAATTCATGTCATGTTAGCAAATGTAAAATTATTTTATTTTATTTTATTTAAAAATATGCTATTAATCTACATTTCCTCTAACCTAATAGTATAATTTTCTTTTAAAGTAAAATAGAATTCATTTTCGCTTATTTGGACATATCGTCATGGAATTAATTTAGTAAAGACTTTAATTTTTTTGCTCCTCTATTTGCTACATAAGATTATCCCGCCGGAATCATTTTAGATGTATTATTGTCAAATACCCCCAAAGTATAGTATATTATTATCCAAGAAAGAAGTTCGGTGCATTATTATCCAACACCTACAAAGTACAATATATTAATGTCCAAGTTCCGTTAAATTTACCGTTAATTCCAATAGTAATGTCATTTACAGTATGGTGATTTTGCGCTTTTTATGTATATTTCTTATTACCCTGTTCTTTGGATAGGTAACTCTTTCCAATCCAATCCAATCTTTCCAACTTCATAAAAAAATCATCCAAATCTCACACATTTCCCAATAAAAGATACCTATTATAAAATACAAATATAAAAAAAAAATAGGGAAATTGGACGGTAATATAACGACCTTTAGGGGTGTTGAATAGCAATATACCGACCTTTACTTTTGGACAGTAATATCACTGACCTTTATAGTTTGGTGACATTAATGTACCTTCAAGGATTTACACCCTAAAATTAACAACAAAACTAACCCCCTAATCCTAAAAATACCGAATACAAACAAACACTCAACACCCCTAAAAATACCTAAAAATGGCACCGGTTTTCTTTGCACTGCTTGCCACGTCAGACCGTCAACCGGTTCGTCGCCCAGAAAATCCTTGAAGGTACATTAATGTCACCAAACTATAAAGGTCAGTGATATTACTGTCCAAAAGTGAAGGTCGGTATATTGGTATTCAACACCCCTAAAGGTCGGTATTTTACCGTCCAATTTATCAGCTATTATTTTTATATCCATTTGAAGTTATTTTAACCAAAAAAAAAAACTGTCAAATATTAGTTACTGGCATAATTGTTTTAGATTACATGATAATTTTCTGATTAGTAAACATACAGTGAAATATTTTTCTGTGGCTTGCTGGAGAAGCTGCTTTTTGTTTTAGGGGAAACTAGAGAGAGGAAGGACGAGAAGTACAGTAGATCTGGAGGAAAAGAAGAGGCTTTGAGAAGTTAACGTTTCCCATGAGCAGAACTTGAGTGAATCAACTCCGGTAGTGACACCAGTGAAGTGGTACGACGATTTTGGGTTATCTAGAGGTAGCCGACGACGACTGTGACACCAGTGAAGCAACTCCGGTGCGGCGTAGGTGAATGTTCAATTTCTGGCAGGAATCATGAAAAGGTAAACTATCTTGTAAACTTTCAACACTTTTGTCTGTAGATGTGAATGGTGAAAACCAAATGTCGAGATGTTTTGCAATTGAGTGATTAAATTTCAACACTTTCCACACTTCCCGGCAGGAAGTTGAGTGATAATTTGCAATTGTCTGTAGATGTTGTGATGTTTTTTGATTATCGTCGACTGGTTCATGAGTTGGAAAATCATTTTGATTTGCAATTGTCTGTTGGGGTGTGTAGATATGTTGAAACACTCGATGATAATCACTTCCCTTGTTCTGTGTAATCTGTTTCTGTACATTACCCAAACTGAGTTTGATGAAATGGTCTAGAATGCTGAAATAGCTGGGTTGGTATACTGTGGAATTCGATTAATTATACTTTCAATGTGAATTTATTACCTGAGTTATTCGAGGAATCAGATGGTTGATTCCAAAATGATTGATTCCAAAATCTGATGAAAATGTTGTTCAACGCAAAGTTACTAACTGCCAAGCATGCTTGAATTAATCAATTGTTATTTCTGTTGTTTGTTTCTTCAAACTTGCTCAATTGTGTCTGTCAGCTTTCATTGTAATTGATGAATAAGGTAGGAGTGGTTTTGGTTTGTATCCTACATGATCATCTCAACAATTAATGATGTTGATGATTATGGTAAGAGAAATCAACATAGAAAGGTTATAGAAAAACGAAGAAGAAGATAGAACAGAAGATATACTACCTGAACCTCCATTGTTGTACCTTGTATCAAGTGTCAAACTCAAACCACTACACATTTCAGCGACCTTTCAATTTGACAATAGTTTAAATTTTGAAATGGATTATTACAAATAATGTTATAATGTTGGCTCACGAACATGTGGTCAAATCTATGCAATTGTGAAGTTTGCGAAGTATATTTGAATGAATTTTCACCTTCATGCTTCATCTACCCATGCTATGTCAATGAACAAATCAAATGCAAATGTGGTGAAGTGTGTAAAGTAAAGACGTCCTGGACAGTTGGGAATCATGGAAGGAGGTTTGCAATATGCGTAAATGTTGGAACCGTGAAAAATTGTTGATGGTTCCAGTGGCTTGGGAAGGTCGTTTGCGAATCGGCGATATCGACGTTGGTTGCTGTAATTCGTAAAAAGGACAAGTTAGAGAAGATATTTTGGGTTTACAACGTACAATTCGTGACATTGACTTAGAGATGTAAGAACTCCGTGGCAAGAACAAAATGTTGAAGAAAATGGTTCATGAATATAAACATCGGGAGGCCATAACTATGTGGGGATTGTTGTTTATAATTGGCACTGTAGTGTTGTTTTATTTTTCTTTTTCCCGTTGATGAGTCACAAAAGTTTGTATGAACGTGTGTTGACCTTAAACTACGATCGGTGATGAATGTCTAACAGTGGACGATTTCGCATCCTTCATTGATTGAAATGCGATTAGTAATCTAACGTTATAGGTTGCGGACATAAACCAACAGGTACAAATTCATCGTCAATGTTGATCAACATAAAAGGGATTATCTAATGGATCATAAAATGGACTTTCGGTCTGGTTCATCAAGTAAATCGAATTCGCCACATACTCTTGAAAGACCCTCATGGAGCCTGTTGAATGTTCTCCAATTTCTACCATTGGTTCGTTAACGTAATCATATGGCATCACAGGTAGTCCAAGTTTATGGAGTTTCAGGAAGTTGTGAAGCGTGAACACAGCGAAGATAATTTTGATTTGTTGGTCTACGTCGCATTTAGGCATGTTCTTTAGAATACGCCATGTTGATTTCACCTCCCCGAAAACTCGCTCAACTGTTCCCCGCAATTTGGAGTGCTTTTTGTTGTACACGCCTCGGTATGATAAATTTGACACCCCACTGTTAGCCAACCGTCGAAACGTAGGCGGATGGTAAGGTTCCCCTTTGAAGGGGGATAGATATCCTTCCGTGTTAACGTAGCCCGAGTCAACCAAGTAGTATTTTCCTGTAATAATTAGTAATCATTCATTCATATGTCGTAACGACGTTGTTCGAACCCTAAATTGAAAAAGGAAAGGGAATATACACACCTTGGGCGGGGTGGGGGAAGTTCATACGTGGTTTGTGAACAGAATCCCGGAGTACTGTTACATCGTGGGCACTCCCTTCCCAGCCAGCATTTATAAACACGAACCTTCCGTCAAAGTCAACTACAGCTAAGACATTGAAAGTTTTTTTTCCCCTTTCTGTCAAAGTATGCATCCCCGTCGTCGTCATTGATGACACATTCAATACGTGTCCCATCTAGGGCTCCTATAGCATCCTGCATTAAAAGGGTTTATTAACATTAAAATAATGAAAATATATAGTAACATACTTATAATTTAATAGGTTGAGAAACAAACCCGCAATGGGTACAACCCTTCATTTCCAGGTTTCAAAAACACGGGGTGTAATTCATATTGGCTGCGGTAAGGTTTGATAATGTCCTTCGATAGGCTGCACAACGCGCTTATTATTTGGTTGTGGTAGTTCCATATAGTAGACTTAGATCGGTGGAAACGTGTGTGGACGTCGGTGTAGGAAGCTCCACGGGCAAATATGTACAAAGACATTGCCAGTATCTCTGGTAGGTGCAACTCACGTCCTTTGGATATATTACATTTAGTACGTAACAAATCAAGTAATGACTGGAAAGCTTCCTTGTTAAGCCTAAACAGCTTATGGGAAAGATCAGGCTTATTACCATATAAAACCCGATACACAAATTCGTCACCCCTTTCCCCACCTATAATACGAGGAAGATGAGTTAATCCAAGTTGTCTCTGTTGGGCACGAAGCCTTTGTAGGGCTTGACCAAAATAGTTGTCCAACGTTTGTTCGTCCTCTTCTTCATCAGAAAATGTGTAGTAATATCGCTCTGTTCGATTGAACATTTCTAAACAAAACATAAATATGATTAAACACCATAACTAATGTTTACATCATCAATAAAAACAACACAACCATAAATTTAACATAAACATTACAAAAAAAAACATTAAAAACACAATAATCAGCAACAAATGACAGAAAAAACAGTTACACATCATAAAATAACAACATATTATTTTTGACCACTACCACCCCGAATCAGACATCATCCCCGCCAAGACCACCGTGAACCTGCAACAATGGGTCAATGACCACCATCAGCCCTACCTCAAAATCCACTGGTATTCGCCTTGTCCACAATCTCATCTTTCACCCAATATTCCAACAATTCGTCGGCATAATCGTACACATCTTGGATCTTGTTGTTTTCCTTGATGTACCGCAAGCACCGGTGTATAAACTGAGGTCCCATGGAGATGAAGTATGGGTGAGCCAACATACTCTTTTGTATGTTTGTGAACATTAAACAAACGTTAGTGGTCATTTGTTCAGGTTCAGCTACACTTTGAGGACGCTTAGGTGGTGCCGGCGCAAAGCTTCCAACAATTTGTCTGCATTCATAATCACCGACGCTGTCGTTAGATTGCGGTGTTCGGTATGCCCTGTTCTCGTCGTCAGTGCATGGGCGCTTGTAACCACTCCCAACCCATTCATCCAAACCCCCATCCGTTGGTTCCTTTGTGCCCTAGGGGGTGACCTACTCAGAGTAGACCTCCTGTCCACATCTAGGACCCGATCATCGTCATCCTCTCGTTCGTCACTATAACCTCTCCCTTCATCCATCTCCCCATTGAAGGTTGGCATTTGATTCCTGAAACTCCTTTCACCGCGGCTCCTTGCACTACGACCTGCCCTGCTGCTAGCACCACGATGCCAAGGGTTTCTTCTTCCTGAGCTTCCTCCCCAATCACCACTACCATCGCTGAAGCATGATGGGGACATTGCATGCTTTCCGGTTGCAACTTCTTCACCCCAAAGTTCAACCATTAAATCCAGACCTGGTGGAGGGTTTCCATCTCTTATACAATGATACTTGGCATGTGAGTACGACTGTAAGAAATAAAAATACAATCAGAAATGTCCAACTCAATTTGAACCAACATACAATTTATGCATAAATAAGCGAAGTATTCAAATCAATAACAGTCTTACCGTGTTGAAAGCTCTTCTTTGTTCACTGTTAAGTATTACTTACCCTCTTCCTCTACCATACCCTGCTCTGGAAATGTCGTGGTTCATAGCTAACCATGCTCTATACACAACCTTTAAATCAGTTATTCGACTTTTGCATTTACTTGCGGTGCAGTTACTGAAATCTCTCTTCTTCATTTGGGAGACTATATGTCTCTCTAAATCAACTCGGAAAACACTATCTCTTTTTGCCTTAAGATATACTTCGAGCAATGCTACTGACTCTTCTTCACCCTATGTGGGCCTACGAGTCCTTCGTGATTGTTGCCTTCGTCGATCCATTGAGTAACTACCCAATGAATCAACATACATGGTGACAATGTTTATTGAAACAAGTTGAATGAGTAATAATAATAATGACTATGAAGAGACACTGTTATATATATAGTCTTACTTACACAACCAATGCCATACCATTTACAATACAAGTATAATAATGTAGAATATGAATATGGTTGATTGTGGTTGTTTGGATAATTCATACATGGACATTTGAATCAAGTTGAATGAGTAATGCGTTAAGATAACCATTATAAGGAGCCTGATATGGGTTTTTGGTTTGATTTGGTGCCCATGGTTTGTGTGGTTTGTCACTGGCTTGCTCATTTCAAAATTGTTTTGTTGGGGAACGGGAATGCAAAATTTGTGGAGTGTTTTCCATTGCTTTGAATTAGAGATTTTCCTTTGTTATTGGTCAATCATGTGATATCATATTATAGAATCTATACTTAAAGTTGATTAGAATTAGGCAGCATGGGGGTTGATCCTTGTTTATTGCTGGTTGTAGTCAACTTTAACAAATAGCTGCAAGGCGGTGTTTGGCCTGTAGTATAGGATTTGAGTTCTAGGTTGTGTTCATATCATAAGTGACTCAGTTGTTCATTCTCTCTGTGAGGCATCTTGCTCTCTGATTCTGACCGTATGTATATGACTACGCACTTGTTGTAACACACAATATTATGTGCATAGGAACCTAAACTTTAGTTTTCCTGGTTATCTAACAATGGTATGTCACAGGCAATATACTCCCTCCATTCCTTAATATTTGTCACTTCAACTAATTTTTCACTTTCCACAATATTTGTCACTTTTCAATTCCAACACAACTACCATCTTATAATTCCAATGTATTAATTAATGTTCTATAATCATTCTTAATGACAACTTTATTTTTTAACTTTAAGTTAGAGTATTTTTTTCCCCATCTGATAACTTCCAGTTTTTTATATAAAAATATTTTTCAACATTTCCTTACTCCTTTTTTTTCGATCAGTAAGGGCACAAAGCCCAAAAATTCAGCAAACAATGGTGTCACATAGCAACCAAAAGTGATGCACCCATCTGTATCTTGCAGAATACATACAAAATTGATAAAAGGACAAGTCATTGTGTCCCCCACCATACAACGTTCCAAAGCTAAATCTTCTCACCCCCATTAATTTTTTCCCATTTCCAACATTTCGTAGCTCCATTCAAATGCCCTTTTCCTTTGCTTCATTCCTCTTGGTGCTCCAATCTTCAATCTCTGATTCCTGTTGTTTCCTTACTCATATATTTTGTATTTTTTAGATGCCATCTAGCTGATACAAATATGATCATAAGAAGATGAATGCAATAATTTTTTTAAGTCTATCAAATTCTCTTTCGACCCATTGAAGGAGCAATAAGGAAAAATAAAATAAAAACATTAAACATATACATGTTTGTTTTTTCTGATGTTGCCGGAAAAAAAGAAACACTCATAAAAGATTAGGAAGATAAAAATCTAACATAATTTTAATTGTTTGCTTAATTTCCTATTGTTGTTCAATCTCCGTTGAGTTGTTCTCACGCATTGTACATGCCAACGAAAATCGGGTTATGTGGTATGCTAGCCGTATCAAGCATCGACAAACAAAATTCCACTCGAGACCTTTTATTTTCATCCGTCAAGTGAGTTTTTTACGGGACTTGAATGACGCCTTATTTCTCCTACCTTAAAAAGTCTCCATAATGTTGTCCTACTAACCCCAATCGAAGAAGCTACTGAATCAAGAGTGGTTCGCTTATGCAAAGGAATATCACCTATTACACTCAAGTCACGTTCAATTTTCTTGCGTCCACAATTCTTGGTACGCCTATGAGATACATCACCATCTACCATTGCCTGTTTCCAAATGCGTTGTTTAGTTCGCCTCGAAACGGAAAATTGAATGGCAACACTTCTAGTAACATCTTTTTCCAATTTGCCATTGACACTTTTCCCCAGTAGAACAATATAAATAGCTCGACGTTCATTGTTGTTTAAGTTTTTTAGCTTGCCTGTTTCCCTTGCATTTTCATCTATATAAACCAAAAAAAAAAAAACTCCTAAAACACAACAACAAAACCAATAGATTGCCCGTTGCTTTTGTAAAATTTGTAGACCAAAGAAAATTCAATATGACATTCATGGAGTATTACTTAGACCAAATTAATGAAAATTTTAAATACCTTAATTGTTCAAATTGTTGGTACTCAACCATAATTTCTACGTGATTGCTAGTGATTAGAATATTAGATAAACAAGAAATATCAACTAATTTAAGTATATTAATCATTCAAATTTACCCGATCATAATTGATAGTGAAAATTTAAATTATAAACAAACACAAATGAGTACTCTGTATTTCTTGCACCACTTGCTTCATTAGGCTTGAATTTAATTATAAACAGACACATGTCATTCAAATTTTACTCATGAAAAATGCAGATTAATCATAAAGAATAAAAAACGAAAAGTAATCATGCAAACATACAAAGCAGATAGTGAAGTTCTACAATAAAGTATCCAACATATTTAAATCTAAATTATAGTAATGACAAATGCCATATTAATCCTCAAGGAAACTAACCTGGATTGGAGTTCTCTTCATCCTCATGCCCTCCTTCCATAATCAATTCATCATTTTCAATTATGGGTGTAGTAGGGGTGACATTCAAATCAGGGATCCCAAATTCTCCCATAATCAAGTCACCATTTTCAAAAACTGGAGAGCAAGTGCGATATTCAAATCAGGAATTTCATACTCCAGTATAGGATCCACATTCAAGTCTAGCAAAATAGCTTCTCCATTAGCAAAATTTTCCTTCACAAAAAACCCAAGGAAAGATGTTAACATCAATTAGATTGAACTAAATATAATGGGATAAAAAAATTAACAAAAAAATAACTAAAAAAAATGTAGTAGTACTCACCATCTTAATTGAAAGATCTGTTGAAAGTACTTGTAATTATGGATTACAGTAGTTTTATAGCTGAATTTTGAAGGGAAATCAAAAATTTTCATAGAATTTTTTGGCGGAATTGGGAGTAATTTGGGTGTTTTGTGAAAGTTATTATTTGTAGAATTTGAAGAGTTGAAATAAATTTCCATTGTTATCAGAAATAAGCTGAGAAGATGAGCAAAAATTTTCATCAATGGAGTTAGGGAGGAGAGAGAGAGAGAGAGAGAGAGAGAGAGAAATGAGAAAAGGTAATGGAGTACGGTGGAAGAAAAAGAAATGAAGAAAGAGAAAAGTACTCTTCATTTAATGTAGTTAGGGAGAAGAGAGAGAGAGAAAGAGAGATAGAAATGAGAAAAGGGAATGGAGTACGGTGGAAGAAAAAGAAATGAAGAAAGAGAAAAGTACTCTTCATTTAATGTAGCCCCACATCATTTATTGTGGTGGTAGTTGTTTTTATGATTTTTACAGAGATTCTTGGTATTCTATCATTCCTCCAAAATGACAATTATTGAGGAACGGAGGGAGCAGTTATCAGCCAAAAGATTCAATTTTTTTGAACATTGTTATTGATCTTGAATAAGCTTAGCTTAGGTTCATAGCCCAGCAATATGTGAGTGCAGTTTGTACTGTGTTTTATGTTGCTGACTGTTTTGCTTTGTTACATGCAAACTTGCCAACTCATAATGACCATGAATGAGTTATCCAAACAACTACAATCAATTTCAATAGTTTTTTCTAACTAACCTTGTCAACTTGTAATGTCCATGTATGAATTATGTAAACAACCATAATCAATCACATTCAACATTCATACTGACAGTATGTTCTTTGTGTGGCATATGATTACTTTTTAAGCATGAGTCAAATTTTCAATAGTTTTTTGTAACTGACCTAGCCAACTCATAATGTCCATGTATGAGTTATCCAAATAACCACAATCAACCACATTCAACACTCAAACTGTTCTTTATGTGGCATATGATTACTTTTATAGCACGAGTCTCATTTTCAATTAAATGTGCATTATTACGCAAAAGCAAACTGACAGTATGGTCCTTGTTTTCACAGCAGTTGATAGCTAACCAAGAGAATCCACAACAACTGGACGAGCATACAAAATCAAAATTCTACCAACAAATTTGAAATGGAAGTTGACAGCTAACCTTTCACAGCAGTTTGAAATTAGCCCTTTAGGTAATCTTCTCCAAGCTGGCATCATCGATACATATCGGAGTCGCCGATTATTAATTCACCAATGAACAAAACACAAGTCAATAAACAAGAAATACTAAACCAAAAAACAAAATCATTTCATGAATACTCAGAACCATACCTTCACTTGACTCTTTCCCAGATCTCAACCTTGGCAATCGGTATATGGACCTTACTGAATTTATAAGCGTTGAGTTCATAGCCTTCTTACTACAGTACCCTACCGACCTCCCATTGACATGGCCCATCGATGAAACGTGTTGCCGAATCAGGGCTTTTAATTCACGCATGCCTGAACCACCTCTCATTGATATTTCACTTCCGCCTGACACCCCAATCGCCAGCTACAACGACTCCTTTCCTCCACTACCCCGTGTATTTAATCTGCACTCATCCACCGACAGCCACTATGGAATGACATAAGTGGAAATCGTCTTCCCAAGATCGCAGGATTATCTGGTGATATCGGACAAAGGCCACACAGGACCTTCAATTATTGATAACTTTTGCGCTTTTGAACAATTTGATTTTCAAATCCTTGCTTTGACCATTAATGGTTGAAAGCTACCGAATTAGGGTTACGACCATGGATAGATAGAGACGACGCCAGTGACAACGAGAGCCGGAGATCACGAGAGCAACAAAGGGATTGAGAGAGAGATGGAGAAGGAAGATGGTGAAGAGGTTGAAAGAGATGAGGAGATCTTAGGGATGGCAATGGGGCGGGGAATCCCCGAACCCGTCGGGGCCCCGCCCCGCTCTAGGGAAAAATCCCCGCCCCCATTGGGGATGGGGACGGGGACGGGGACGGGGACGGGGACGATTTTCCAAAATCCGCTCGGGGACGGGGCGGGGATGGGGACAAAATTTTCCCCATCCCCGTCCCCATTTTCCCCGCCAGGGTGAATTCCCCGTCCCCATCCCCGAATCCTCATCCCCGAAAATGTTAAAATTACCAAATAACCTTTATTCAAATTTAATATATATATTAATGGGAAGGACAAAGTAGTAATTTTCCTATTTATTCTCACTTGTTGATGTATTATTGTTTGATTTTGATGTATTATTACTTGAGCAAGTTAAATGCGTTGTATTTTGAACATGTTAAAAACCGGATTCGATTAAAAACCGGATCCGATTAAAATTTAGTTAAATTTAGGATAGTTTTAAAAAATCCCCGTTGGGGATGGGGAATCCACAGGGATAGGGATGGGGATGGGGCAAGAATCATTCCCCGAAGCGGGGATGGGGACGGGGGTATACTACCCCATCCCCGATCCGCCCCGTTGCCATCCCTAGGAGATCTGAGCAAAGGAAAGTTGGTGGAGGAAAACTCCAAATACATCAGACAACACTCTAGTGGTTGTGTCGGCATTGAATACAATGCGTAGCCCCACCCATTTTTTTCCCCCTTTTAACAACCCTATTAAATATTTAATCAATTGTATTAATGACAACTTTTCCAATTTTCTTTTTTCAAAAGATTTCAAAATCTAATAATAAAATATTCCAACATCAATCAATCAATTCAAATTTATCCATATCCAATCCAATCCAATCCAATCCATCCAAAACTCCTCCACTACAATCCAAACAACTTAATTTTATTTACCAATTGTCTTGGATTTTTTCCGTATATTTCTAGAACATCTGCACATTAAGGATTATTGTAGATATTTTGTCACAAAATATTTCTAGATCTCTCTTATTTTCTAGCACCATGTATATCTGTATGAAGCTTTTTAGGTCAAATAACTAGAGGTGAGCACATTTGCTCCCGGTTGAGGTTTTTTGGTCTTTTCATCCATGAACGTCGCTTTCAGTACGTGACAACTGTGACTTTGCAATTTATCATTGTTGTATTTTTTCTATTGTCGGAAGAATCTTCTTGTACGTTATTATTTTATTAAAATTATTTTATTCTTCGTCTGTAAAATAATATATCACAGATTCGTCTAAATTTTTATTAGATTCATACCAAATAGTATATTCAAAAGTTTTTTCTAATAAAGCAATTTGATCTTTAATTAAATTTAAGGTATTTCTGTGTACGCTTGAGGGTAGAGTTACTAGATATATATATATATATCTTGATTTTTTTATGTTCTAATAAATTTTTTCTAAAACTTTTTGATGTTTGATCAAATGATCTTAAAAAAATTCCAAGCTTCTTGAATATTATATACCTCTAGTTGAGGGAGGTTAAAAATTTGTCCTGGAGCATAATCTCCTTCTTTAGTTAGTCTTGAATTGGATTGAAATCTATTTTTAAACATGTTTGCTTGAGTAATGTATTTCTGAAATTCTTTCCGCTAAATATATAATTTTTGTGTGAAAATTAACACATCTTATTTTATTTTGACATAAATAGCTAATTAATCTTACTAATCCATCTTCACAATATATATCAGTCATGATTTCTATTATAAATTTCTCTAGATTCATTTCTAAAGTCCTTTGGAATATTATTTTATCATGTTCATTATTCATTTTATTGCTTTTTTCTTTATCTTCTAGGCTCTGATACCATTAATCTCAAGGGTCTGGTAACTTTTTGTAGAAAAAGGTTTAAAACTATTTCTTAGAGTGCAAATTAGAGAGTCTTATCAAATTTTTTAACTTCAACGTGATTTCTTTCAGCGATTTATATTGGTACTTGCAGAATAAAATAAACTGAATCTATAAATTTCAGGATAAATTTATACCGTTCTTCTTCTGAAATATGGAGAGCCTGGAAATTGTTGAGCCTGCCGCCACGCCTTCTCTCCATAACTTACTGGTCTTACTTCGACTTTCTAACCTCACAATCTCTCTTTCTCTCAGAATTTGAAAGTTATAAAGATATCAGAAATTTATAAAAACAGACTTATTTTATTACTGTTTTCCCAAATGGGAAGAACTTATAACATTTTTAGAAAGCTTAAACACTCAAACACAGAAGAACTCTCAAACACACTCTGTCTCCTCCTTCTAAGGCTTCCTTTATTTATAGATGGAAGATCCTTAGCACTACATCATTACATGCGTCATCTTTATGCACATTACATCATTGCACACATCATATGTTGCTAAATATCTTCTTATTTTGATGACTCATCTGAATTTGTGTAGATATTGCCTCCAGGTGTGGGTATCCTGTAACTTGATTTTGACTTTTCATAAATTTCAAATTATTGAAATTTTGTCTTCTTCATTTGTTAAAATAATCTGCATATTTTCTCTGCACTATGCTGCTGCTCTGAAATGTTCCAGGTGCAAGATTTTGGTAGAACTTAAGTATTGGGTCGTCGAAATAATTTGACTTGACTCCTTTTTTGGTGATAATAATCAAATCATTTTCTTTCGTACAGTAAAGTGTCTTGTATCCATCTCCAAAATATTTGCCGCTAAGATTTCTGACTGCAATGGCTCCACTGATTCTTCTGTATTGTATTCCTGATAAGTTGAACTTGAATGGTTTGTACGGTCTAGATAAAGTTCCTCCAAGCTGGTATCCATCTGCTATATTTCCAACTTCAATCATGGATATAATTGGAAAATGTTCTTTTGTAGCCTCGTCTTTTTCTGGTGGGATTACAGAAAATTTGACATAGATATCTCTCATGGTCATAGACCTGAAATCCATTATTTTTTCTATGATAATAGGAGGGAACTGGGAAAGTTGGGTTAAATCTTTGTCTGGATATACAAGATCAAGATATCCATATTTGTAGAACTGGTATATGATTTCAGGGTCAGCTTTTGTGCCGATAATTCTGGGAAAATTGGATTCTCCTGTGGTATAAAATAGGTTTGGGTATTATGAAATTTTGGTGTAGGCAATCTCATTGATTTTTCTATATTCCACATAAAATGGATCATTGATATCTATTGGGGATATCCTTTGAATAATTCTTTCGCCTGTGATTTGAATAACAGGTTTTTGAGCTAGAGTTCTAGCTTGATGTATTAACATCTCTTTCTCTTGATAATATCTCGTTTAGTATCATTCTGGGGTTCTTTTTCGATATTTGGCACAGGTGAAGAAGATGATCCTTCTTCTTTGATATTTTGAGGTTGAGAAGAGGTTCCTTCTCCTCTGAGTTCTTTGGATACCTTGAATATTTCTGCGACAACAGTCCTTACCTGTGCCATGTCGAGTTTTATTCCTTGTATTTCGGATTCTAAACTTTGGATTCTTTCTTCTGCAATCTCGAAATATTCATTGATATCTAATCCAATATCCTCTATATGTTTTGCCAAACGATATGGAATCATGATCGGAGATATTCTTCTTCTCTTGTGAGATAATCTGCAATAAAGTTTTGATTTCATGAAACATGCTCATAAACAGCGTTAAATTGAGATAAAAATGTCTGCCATCTATGAAGTTTTCTCATATGAGGGCCATTATCTGAACTTTGTTTTACAAAAGTAGTTGCAACTTTATTATCAGTTAAGACCTTAAATGGTTTCGCTATTAGAAACAATCTCCATTTTTTCATTCCTCTAATTATTGCTAGTAATTCTTTTTCATGGTATTATAATTTTCTTCTTGGGGCGAAAATGTGCCACTATGATATCCACATATAGCATTTATATCTGTCTTGAAAACGGATGCCCATGTAGTGTCTGATGCATCTGTTTGTAAGATAAGATTATGTAATGCCCCGGAAATTCAATTATAAAAAGTCAAAGTCAAACTAACGTTAACAGACAAAACTTAGCGGAAGACTTCAAATTTAGTTTGGGCGTCACTGCCGTATCCCCGAAGGAACACAAGGCGAGAAAGGAAAACACAACTGTCTGCTAACGGTAACTACTAACAACTCAAAACAAAACTTTAAGATTTCATAACAAAAACAATATAAAAGATTCAAGGACTTCTAGACTCGTCGTCCTCACTTCTAATTCCCGTCCCCAACATTTAGATCTTCACCAGAAAACAAAACATTTCAAAAATGAGGGGGAAATCTCAATAATGTCTACCCCTAACGTTTAAAAAAAAGTTTAAGTTCATTTCAATTCATTTTGGGGAGAGGGATCGAATCAAACGTTTTACAAACCTTTAATCCCATACTGTTTCCTCAACCCATCCAATTCATATTTTAATTTGCGGGCGGGATATCAATCCCATAAAGAACATTGCCTACCAAAGGCATCAAACAACTATCCTATATCAGGGATGAAGCCCTGATCTCCTGGCATATAACCCATACAAGCATCAAATCCTGGTCTCAGGGTTATTACCCGCATAAACATTAGCCTCTCAAAGGCATCCAACAATCGCCCACCAAAGGCATCATAACATCTATCCTATATCAGGGATGAAACCCTGATCTCCTAGCACATAACCCATACAGGCATCGAATCCTGATCTCGGGGTTATCACCCGCAAAACATTAGCCTGTCAAGGCATCAAATCAACAACCCGCTTAATGTTCCCACTTTGAATTATTAATTTATTATTCAATCTCATCTCACAACTCTCAAGTCAAACCCAACCCAGATTATCAAAATCAATAATAAAACCACTTATAAAAGACCATCTCAATTTCTCCACTCATAAAACAAGGTACAACAATTACAAACAGTTATCCAAAACAGATGGTCATAATTCCACAAAAGTTCCCTTTCGGGATGCAATTATCAAAACAGATTAGAAAACATTAAAACACATTTAAAGAGCATCCCGGTGGGGATTAGAGCATAGACAATTACCTGATATACTTCACAGCACAGCAAAAAGAAGAACACACTTGAGCTCACTAACGTCACGCACTAACTCGGGCCTAGAATAAGAATAATTATCTAATCAAAACGCGTTCTAACGAAGTTAGTATCAACTATCAACTACCTACCCCATCCCCTAGGAACACTTAGGTTCCTATCATTTATGATTTACACTTAACACATTCAAGGAATTATATAACAAGTTCACACATAAAATTTACTCAACAAATTTTCATAAATAAAAGCAAGCAGAGGACAGATTATAATGTTCACATAAAACGGGTCATAACTTAACTTCCCGACATCCTATGGGTCTGGTTCTGGACTTTTCGGAAACCTCAGGATGTCTACTAAAACTTCTATGTTGATGGCTAAACCCAAATCAGTCCCGAAGAACTCTAAAAACACCCATCTTCACAATTGGTCCAGTTCTGACAGGTTCTGGTAAAACGGTTATAACTCGGGCTATACAAATCAAACGTTCGATCCGTAAAATTCCTATGGTTCCTAACATCCAAGGGAAACTCCAGTTAAAAGGGCTCAGTCAAAAGACAACTATACTAATCGTGGCAACCCGATCTTTAGACACTAACAAAACTGTCCCGTTAACGGTTATTAATTAATTTGTTATTTCGGTTCTAACCTTTACCAAACGGTCTTGGGGTTCTAATTTGGACTTAAAACGATCCTTAGGGTCTAAGATATAAATTCCAACTTAACTTAGGTCCAACAATTAAACTTGTAGTATTAAACCTAATTTAGAAAACATGAAAGACACTTTAATAACTTTTAATAAATCCTAAAATCATAAAAGAATTATAATTACCTAAAACATAAATTACTTGACCAAGATTTTAAAGATTAAAACATGGATTATTTATAAGTAAGTTATAACAAAAAGAAACAAGAATGTCAAGAAACATTGAAGGTGGTTAAACATGTGGGTTTCTTAATTCAAGATTCAAGAAAGGCTTAAAGAACATGTAAAATAAAGTACAATAAACATGTAACTACTAATCAAGAATTCAAGATTTTATTAATAAGAAATCAATTTGTAGTAGGTTAACTAATTTATTTAACAAACTAATAAGATTTACTTTTAAAGAACAATAAAGAACATAACGATTTTTATAACTAAAATTCAAGAGTTAACCTAGGTAATAAATTTCCAATTTCGTACATACAATAATAAAGTTATCTAACCCTAACATGATTTACAAGGACAAGTACAATACCAATTGAACCCTAACAATTTAACTATTACAACCCTAATAACAAAACACATAATAATAGTTAAACAAATTATATGTAAATAAAACAATACAAGAATAATTAATTACACATAACAACTTATTACAAATTACACATAATTACAATCAAGAACAAGATTACATGTAATTTTCCTAATTACAAAACTAACAATACAATTTAATAATTATAAAAACAGAATAAAATTTTTGAAAATAAAAACAGAAAAGAAAAAGGAAAAAGAAGGAAAATATAAAAAAAAAACAGATTATCAGATGGTTAGGGTTAGGGTTAGGGTTTTACGTAGGTTAGGGCACGGTGGCTTTCTCCGTGAGCGGCGAGCGAGACGGCGAGAGCGGTGGTAGTGATGGGTGGCGGTGTGCGCGACTGGAGAGACAGAGAGAACGAGAAGGGGAAACGAGGGAGAGAAGATGAGAGAGAACAAGGGCTGGCGGTTACGGTGGCTGCCGGCGATTTCCGGTGGTCGTCTGGGTGGCGAGGCGACTGCAACGGTGGGATTGACGGTGGTCGTCCGGTGGTGGTGGCAGAGAAACTCGATCAGAGGGGGAGGAAGAGAGTGAGAGAGAAGAAGAGAGGAGAGAGGAAGGAAAGCAGTGGTGGCTGCGATGGTGGGGCCGGGGTGGTTGCCGGCGACGGCTAGGGCAGCCGACTGGTGGCTGGCGGCTGCTGGGCGCGGCAGAGGGAGGGAGAGAGAGAGGAGAGGGGAGGCTAGGGTTTGGTATTAGGGTTTAGGGTTTGAGAGGGGGAGAGAGTTTTTATACTAATACCCAATTTAGGCCCAAAAAACTAATCCTATTCCTAACCCAACCCATTAAACTAATAATCAGATTTAAGGAATTATAAGTAATACTAATAATAATAATAATAATATTAATACCAATAATCATATAATCACATAGCAAATATTATTCACGAAATTAATCACATAATAATATTTATAATATCACAAAGATATATAACCCACGAAAATACTAATCTACCCTTGTTAGCCCCTCATCGGTCCTACGAGCTCAAGCGTTAGCATAAATAAACACATCACGAACAACAGTAAATAATGAAGTCAAACCTAATTTACTAACGACGTCACGGTCAACATTTTTTGATTTTTCGGGGTTTTATAGATTATCACCTGGTTCTGGTAGTTTTAACGGTTTTTATTCTGATCATTTAGCTTTTATTTTTCTTACTTGTTCTGGGTGATAATCTGACCATTGCTTTGTATTATTTTTTCTTAAAAGTTTCTGCAAATCTCTTTTTTCTTTTGCTAATTTTTCAATAAAATCTCCAGCATAATTTAACAATCCTAAAAATCCTTGAATTTGTTTTTTAGTTCGTAGCTCATCTAAATATTCTAATATTTTTCTTGTGATATGAGGTTGAAGCGAAATTCCATTTTTTCCTAATTTGAATCCTAAAAATTCAATCCTCTTTTCCTCCATAGATGTGGGGAATTGGGTCTAAATTTTCAAAGGAATAATCTTTGATTTTCATCATGAACAAAAACCCCATCATCTGACATCTATCAACAAAAACCAAAGCAAAAAAATCAAGACAGATTAACCACAGGAAAGATCCCTCCATTGAAGAACAGAAGCAAGCCGCCATGGAAATCCGGCTCCTCGCCAAGAACAGATCGAAAAATCGCCTGAAAATCGCACGCGCCGGCACAATCAAGCCTCTGATATCTCTCGTATCTTCCTCTGATCCTCAACTCTAAGAATACAGCATCACGACAATCCTCAACCTCTCCCTCTGCGACGACAACAAGGACCACATCACCTCCTCCGGCGCAATCAAATCGCTCGTCCGAGCTCTGAAGACCGGGACCTCGACAGCGCGTGAGAACGCGCCCTGCGCGCTACTCGACTGTCGTAGATCGACGAGAACAAGGTCTTGATTCGTCCTTTTTAGCGGTGTGTTTGGCGGAGATGTTGATGGTGGTGGGAGGAGGAGGAGGAAGAGGTGGAGAGGAGAGAAGTGGGTTTGGTGGAGAAGAAGGAGAATCGAGGGGGTTGGAGAGAGAGGAGGAGAGAGAAGTGGCGGTTGCAGTGGTGGACGCCATTGAAGAAGAAGAAGAGATTGAGGAGTGAAATTAAGGGTAAAAGGGTCACTTCACTCAATTTTCAAGGGCAAACAAGACTTTTCCTTTTTTTCGGCCAAAACATGCCGGATTGTCACCCCTCAGCCACTTAAGTAAATTTAATGTCCCCCTGGAATGCATTAAAAAAAAAGTTGTGACCCGCGAGTCAATTAAAAAAGATGTGTGGCACCCCCTAGCAATTTTTTGGGTTTTAGTACCCCACAAGGATTCTATGAATGGATAGTAATGCCTTCTGGATTAAAAAATGCACCCATAATATTTCAAAGAAGAATGGACAATGCGTTTAAACACTTAAATTCCTTTTTAATAGTATATGTAGACGATATATTAATCAGCTCTACAACATTAGAAGAACATAGAGAACATCTAAAAACATTCATAGAAACAACTATAAAAGAAGGAATTTGCCTTAGTGAAAAGAAAGCTATTATAGAAAAAGAAGAAATTGAATTTTTAGGATTCAAATTAGGAAAAAATGGAATTTCGCTTCAACCTCATATCACAAGAAAAATATTAGAATATTTAGATGAGCTACGAACTAAAAAACAAATTCAAGGATTTTTAGGATTGTTAAATTATGCTGGAGATTATATTGAAAAATTAGCAAAAGAAAAAAGAGATTTGCAGAAACTTTTAAGAAAAAATAATACAAAGCAATGGTCAGATTATCACACAGAACAAGTAAGAAAATAAGAGCTAAATGTTCAGAATTAAAACCGTTAAAACTACCAGAACCAGGTGATAATCTTATCTTACAAACAGATGCATCATACACTACATGGGCAGCCGTTTTAAAGACAGATTTAAATGCTATATGTGGATATCATAGTGGCACATTTTCGCCCTAAGAAGAAAATTATAATACCATGGAAAAAGAATTACTAGCAATAATTAGAGGAATGAAAAAATGGAGATTGTTTCTAATAGCGAAACCATTTAAGGTCTTAACTGATAATAAAGCTGCAACTACTTTTGTAAAACAAAGTTTAGATAATGGCCCTCATATGAGAAAATTTCATAGATGACAGATATTTTTATCTCAATTTAACGCTGTTTATGAGCATGTTTCAGGAAATCAAAACTTTATTGCAGATTATCTCACAAGAGAAGAAGAATATCTCCGATCATGATTCTAGATCGTTTGACAAAACATATAGAGGATATTGGATTAGATATCAATGAATATTTCGAGATTGCAGAAGAAAGAATCCAAAGTTTAGAATCCGAAATACAAGGAATAAAACTCGACATGGCACAGGTAAGGACTGTTGTCGCAGAAATATTCAAGGTATCCAAAGAACTCAGAGGAGAAGGAACCTCTTCTCAACCTCAAAATATAAAAGAAGAAGGATCATCTTCTTCACCTGTGCCAAATATCGAAAAAGAACCCCAGAATGATACTAAACGAGATATTATCAAGGGAAAAGCATCAAACCCCTCTCTTGAAAAAGAGAAAGAGATGTTAATACGTCAAGCTAGAACTCTAGCTCAAAGACCTGTTATTCAAATCACAGGCGAAAGAATTATTCAAAGGATATCCCCAATAGATATCAATGATCCATTTTATGTGGAATATAGAAAAATCAATGAGATTGCCTACACCAAAATTTCATAATACCCCAACCTATTTTATTCCACAGGAGAATCCAATTTTCCCAGAATTATCGCCACAAAAGCTGACCCTGAAATCATATACCAGTTCTACAAATATGGATATCTTGATTTTGTATATCCGGACAAAGATTTAACCCAACTTTCCCAGTTCCCTCCTATTATCATAGAAAAAATAATGGATTTCAGGTCTATGACCATGAGACATATCTATGTCAAATTTTTTGTAATCCCACCAGAAAAAGACGAGGCTACAAAAGAACATTTTCCAATTATATCCATGATTGAAGTTGGAAATATAGCAGATGGATACCAGCTTGGAGGAACTTTATCTAGACCGTACAAACTATTCAAGTTCAACTTATCAGGAATACAATAAAGAAGAATCAGCGGAGCCATTGCAGTGAGAAATCTTAGCGGCAAATATTTTGGAGATGGATACAAGACACTTTACTGTACGAAAGAAAATGATTTGATTATTATCACCAAAAAAGGAGTCAAGTCAAATTATTTCGACGACCCAATACTTAAGTTCTACCAAAATCTTGCACCTGGAACATTTCAGAGCAGCAGCATAGTGCAGAGAAAATATGCAGATTATTTTAACAAATGAAGAAGACAAAATTTCAATAATTTGAAATTTATGAAAAGTCAAAATCAAGTTACAGGATACCCACACCAGGATACCCACACCTAGAGGCAATATCTATACAAATTCAGATGAGTCATCAAAATAAGAAGATATTTAGCAACATATGATGTGTGCAATAATGTAATGTGCATAAAGATGACGCATGTAATGATGTAGTGCTAAGGATCTTCCATCTATAAATAAAGGAAGCCTTAGAAGGAGGAGGCAGAGTGTGTTTGAGAGTTCTTCTGTGTTTGAGTGTTTAAGCTTTGTAAAAATGTTCTAAGTTCTTCCCATTTGGGAAAGCAATAATAAAATAAGTCTGTTTTTATAAATTTCTGATATCTTTATAACTTTCAAATTCTGAGAGAAAGAGAGATTGTGAGGTTAGAAAGTCGAAGTAAGACCAGTAAGTTCTGGAGAGAAGGCGTGGCGGCAGGCTCAACAATTTCCAGGCTCTCCATATTTCAGAAGAAGAACGGTATAAATTTATCCTGAAATTTATAGATTCAGTTTATTTTATTCTGCAAGTACCAATATAAATCGCTGAAAGAAATCACGTTGAAGTTAAAAAAATTTGATAAGACTCTCTAATTTGCACTCTAAGAAATAGTTTTAAACCTTTTTCTACAAAAAGTTACCAGACCCTTGAGATTAATGGTATCAGAGCCTAGAAGATAAAGAAAAAAGCAATAAAATGAATAATGAACATGATAAAATAATATTCCAAAGGACTTTAGAAATGAATCTAGAGAAATTTATAATAGAAATCATGACTGATATATATTGTGAAGATGGATTAGTAAGATTAATTAGCTATTTATGTCAAAATAAAATAAGATGTGTTAATTTTCACACAAAAATTATATATTTAGCGGAAAGAATTTCAGAAATACATTACTCAAGCAAACATGTTTAAAAATAGATTTCAATCCAATTCAAGACTAACTAAAGAAGGAGATTATGCTCCAGGACAAATTTTGAACCTCCCTCAACTAGAGGTATATAATATTCAAGAAGCTTGGAATTTTTTTAAGATCATTTGATCAAACATCAAAAAGTTTTAGAAAAAATTTATTAGATCATAAAAAAATCAAGATATATATATATCTAGTAACTCTACCCTCAAGCGTACACAGAAATACCTTAAATTTAATTAAAGATCAAATTGCTTTATTAGAAAAAACTTTTGAATATACTATTTGGTATGAATCTAATAAAAATTTAGACGAATCTGTGATATATTATTTTACGGACGAAGAATAAAATAATTTTAATAAAATAATAACGTACAAGAAGATTCTTCCGACAATAGAAAAAATACAACAATGATAAATTGCAAAGTCACAGTTGTCACGTACTGAAAGCGACGTTCATGGATGAAAAGACCAAAAAACCTCAACCGGGAGCAAATGTGCTCACCCCTACAAATAACAATTACAGTCGATTTTACCAGATATAAACAACAGGAAGCCTTAAGCCCGCATATGACACTTTGATCCGAGATTAACATTGAACAGACTTAAAACCCTGCAGGGTGAAGCCCCAGAGTAGTAGAGTGTCGGCCTCTTGCTGCGTCACTTGCCTACGCATACAAACTCTGGCAACACCAAAATGTACAGGGATCCTTATTTACTCACTGTATGTGAAAACTACAATCCATGTACTGTACATCATATATAGGGTTTAGCTGATGAAGCTTATGATAAACCCTTCAATGACAGTAGTTCTTACATGACTGTACAAAATTGAAACTTTTTGCCAACTTTACAAGTGATAGCAAAATGATACAACAGGGTACCTACTTTTCTGACTTTCCCACACTGTATTACCAATTATGGACTTGATTAATTTGCTGTTTGAAGCACATGCAGCCTGAATTAATTAATGCAAAGGAGAGCCTGCTGAGTTATGACTCAAATTCTCAGGCTGAGTTATGGGAATGTATCGTACATGCAACAATGAGCTGTTTGTTCGTCCATAGAATAAATAGACCAACGCTCCTAGTAGAAGCCACAACGAAACACGAATCCACGTTCCAGCACTGTCAAACCAGAACCATCATCACTAACTCAAAATGTTTGGCATAAAGAGTAGAAGCCCAAGTATAGTAAACATCAAGCTAATAAAAGGATGCTCACCCGAGATTTATAAGCAGGTATGTATTGATAAGTATGCTGGCACAAGGCAGGTATGGAACAAGCGGACAAGTAAACCCTGAAGACAGAGACATCAACAGTTCAATCATTCATATGTTTTAGCCTTTAACATACAAGGTCAGTTCCTAGTCCCTAGTTCAACATGGTACCCAAAAGAATGAGTTCGACTGCCTGAGTCATATTTGGGGTGGATCAAGTGCTTATGTAGCTCAGAAAGCTATACATGTTTGACAGAAGCATGTCAAAATTTTGGTAATCACTCACTTCTTGAACATTTTGCATTTTCTAATCTAAAATAAAGTATCAAATGTCTGTAATAATTTTCTGTGGTCAATACAAGCCAATATCATGGATACTTTTCCTACAAATGGAGGGATCATCCCAACGAAATGGGTGCAAAATTCACCAACTGGACGATCCCCACCTTAAAGCTCAGGATCTGGATGCAGGCAACCTCACTCTAGCGTAAAGGGAGACTAATTTGGAGAGGCCCACAGAAAAACTTTTTCGGGAACTGTATGTCCACATATTTGACGCATTTTATAAAAGCAAAACAGTTAAGTGAAGGGGACTGAATCACAAATATATGTCAATGATATCAGAAATACATCACACTAAAGTTCACAAACATCATGATAAGCCATAAAGCTTACCTCCTCTGCGCCCACATCGACCGGATGCACCATCTTCACCTTTATAGGCAAGGCCTATCATCCCAGCTAAGAAAATAACAGCACCCACTCCACAGAATGTGATGCGAACAATGCTGCAAAAATGTAAAATTTAGGATGGTCTCAAGTTATCTAGAAGAAGACCATAACTTCAGCTTACATATACAAAACATGACATCGCTAACAAAGACAACACTCTATCATGTCATTCATATGACAGCACTCAAATGATAAGTCACAAATCCACCTTCCTAAAGTGCTGGTGTTTAGCATGATAGCTATTTTATTATGTAATACCATACTATGTTTCCCTGTACCTTTTTTTTTTTTTTTGGGGTGGGGCTGATGCCCCCAATCTTGATGAAAAATAAATTCATTTAGGTTTGGTTCACATCTGGTCACTTCGGGTTCGGGTCCATTTCAGGTTAACTCGTTGTGCCATCTTTGGTTTTCGTTTTGGGTTATTCAAGTCCGTCAGTTTAGCATGTCTATGAGCATATATATATCCACAATAGAACCTATCCACAAAACCAATAACATGAAAAAAGAGGCAAAAGTTGCCAGTGTTCCAATTTCCAGAAAAAAGAAATCTTGGAACATATCATATTTATTAGCTCGAGTGTGGTCTTGTTCACATTTATTGCACACGAACTACTCCAAAACATTGCTTGCGAGATTAACAAGGCATTGTTTTTTAAGATTCCGAGCACAATCCTCCCAGGCTGAAATGGCCCTTTGTAGCATTACAAGCAACCATGCTACATTTATTCGTCCAGGGTCAGGTATGATCCTACTAGCTATTTTCAGGGTTGGACCATATTGAAACATTTGTGACAGATGTGAACATGAGTATTCTAGAAGTAGTAGCGCTCCATGAATCAGGTCTTTGATTTACAACATACCTGGGAGCAGTTTCTGCAGAAGCAGCAGATGTGAGCAGAAGAACACCCACACTTACTGCACCAACGAGACATACAACCGAGTTCCGTCTTTGCTGCATCTTTAGTTTTCCTGAGTCAAAAGATTCAATATCACAACCAGGTCATGGAGGTAATTTGTGGCCTGAATAGATTCACCTGATAATATAAGGACGACTTTTTAAAAGGTCAAGTGAAAAAAATAAAAAAATAAAAAAATAAAAAAACTTACAAACCTACAAATAACAGAATCTAATGCAGGACAAAACACATGTTCGAGCCTAGAACATTGCATATAAAGTTGCTAGTCATGGTCTACTTTGGGTTGCAGAACCAGCAGTAGTGGGAAGAGAGAGTTCAAGGGAGAGAGAAGCTCACGTTCTGATATCTACAGCATACAATATACAATCTACGATGGCACAGGAATCCTATACTTCATACAATAAATTATTGTCTTACATCCATATTCAACCTATTTAGATACATGTTAAAGGCCAACTAGCAAATAGATCACCAAATTAGAGCCAGCACTGACCCGATTCTAAATCAACCTGCTGAAACCCAATCCAGCTGGGTCAGGTTACACATTTTTGCACTCTCTTTAAGAACCAAATACAAGCATATGTTCCCTTTCAAAACAGTTAACACCAACCCCCCCCCCCCTCCCCAAACACACACACTAAAAAACAGCAAATAATAAACTTTTGTCAACTTAATGTATCCCTAACCTGCACATATCAAACACTGACATTGCAACAGGCCAGACGCAGACACTCCTAAACTAGTGTGTATGTTCTTGAAAACACAAAGAGGTATGCAATATAAAATATAAAAAAGGTTCTATGTTTTATCTGAAATTCTAGAAATCGCACATTACAGGTAATTTGTGGTTGTTCACATCCAAACATTAATCTCTCCAGCCTCCACAAACAATCAAGTGAAACTGATGAGTGCAAAACCAGTTGAGCAAATATTTTGTACCACTACATTTCCATTATGTGTTGTATCTTATTTTATTGAATGAGATGAGTGAATGCTAGTATCATATCCCCGTGCTTTTAGACCCCTAATTCCCCCACCCTATCTCCCCATAACCACAAACCCAGGAAAAAAAAAAAGGAGGGGGAGGGACCTTTGAACTCCATTAATCATACCAATTTTTTTGGCTCTGAATACAAGTTGCAAGTCAGGTAGTACACTTCCAATCGGAAAAGAAAACAAAAGGAACAAAGGAGTGGATTGGAAATAGTAGACTCATAACAATTCACGAAACATGATCAGTTCTGAAAACTTTGTTACCTAAAGATGTTTCTTTATCAATAGCTGCCACATGAACTACTCCCTTTTTCCCAAGTAAAACTTACCATCCTCATCCAAGACATATGGGCCTTTTGCATCCTCAGAAACGTCCTCTGTATTGTAACCATCTCCGAACTGAGCTGAAGAAGAACCCTCAACAAATGGTACGAGGACTTCCCCTTTTGGAGGAATGTATCGGATAATTAAAACTGATACTGCAACAGCAGTAAATGCAAGCAATGTGCCAACACTAACCTGGACAGAAACCAAATTATTTTTATGTTGAGGAAGATGATATCCACATCAAAAAAAAAAAAGGAAAAAAAATACACTTCTAATTGTTGCAACTCAAAAATCAACATACCATTCCAGCCAATTCTGAAACATCCATTAAGAATGCTAGTAATGCAGCAAGGATGCCAGTAGCTATCGTGCCCTTCACTGGAACATGGGTGCGTTTATCAATATCAGAAAAGAAGCCAGGGAGCAACCCATCTCTTGCCATAGCCATCAAAATTCGAGACTGGACAAATTCATGAAATAAAAATAAAATAAAAATAAAATAAAATTAGTAGTAGTGACAGGAACTTCAAGTTACTATGGATAGGGAAACAAAATTTATTTCAAACGAAATCCTGAAATGCTAAATAAGATGATAACTTGGCTATAGAAGTTCTTAGCTATAAATGTTCCATTTCACCACTACACATCTTGATATATCATGTATGCTTCTGGTTGTAGAACCACAATAGGGACTTCAAGAGAGGGATGATAGAGTTAAGTAATTGATTAAACATTAGATACAATTCAGTGCACCCAAAGCCAGTGGAAACAAAGAGATAGTTAGATAGAGCAAAAACCATTTAAATAGCAGGTTATGAGACACCATAATCACATTACGTCATCTCATGCAACTAGGACAGAGTTTCAAATAACAATCTTGGATATCACCAAATTTGCCAATACTAAGTTGAACTACCTTCTTTTCCTTTTTTTTTTTTTTTTTGTTGTTGAAGTACAAGATTATAGGGATTAGTAATGTCAATACTGATGTGTCTAAAGAGCAGAACCTTTCGGGGAAGGCAATGCAGCCAACTGGGTAGCACAATTAGACTATTCAATCAATAATCACTATATTTGGCAGGAGATCCTCGGCACAGCTTTTGTCCCTGTTGTTAATTCCTACTCGAACACTTGCAGTGGCATTCACTAGATTCTTCTCGCTCTTAAATTTTGACAATCCCCCAAGCCTCTGCCCCTTACCAGACTACATCTTTACATGAAGTTGACATCCCAGCTGCTCAGACTGCACTAATGTGTTACATGAAAGCATCTCTGAGTAGTTAAAGGGCTGCGTATAGAAAAGAGGACTCTTTTCCCAGCTTCTACTTGAACAAAGAGCAATTACAATGAGCTTTCAAAATGCTGTTTTGGTCACCATTCTGATAATGAATTCAGTATCATGGAATTGTACTAATGCAGTGATCACATAGCAATTTACATTGTCCCATCCAAGCCCTTCCCATTTTAAACACAAATGGCAACAATTTGATATTTCAGGTATTTGCAGCAGATCATTTTATATATGTATAACCCCATGATGCCTGCTACAGTTCAAGCAAGCAGACTTACTGGCTAAACCTCCATATCCATTAGATTTTATTCCATCTGCCGAAATATGTGATGATCTTCCACGATATTTATCCAAAATCTCTTCAAAAAGTAATATTAGCAAAAATGGCACCTTCAAATTTTCCTAATGCGTAGGCTAAACAGATGATCCATTACGGAAGAAAGCAAAATCACAAAAGACCTTTGATCACTTCTGGACTAACAAGAGAATCAAAGAATGATTCCCGTAGGAGTGCAGAACACCAGAAAACAAAATAGTAGTTTGATTGTGAGAACAGCTTTACCCAATGAATAGGATGTGAAAACTTAACAAGATTGAGGAACCATAAAGAATCTGATTTTAGGAGCACATTTCACTCAGTAAACCAGCAGGGAAAATTATGGGACATATCAAAACAAGACAAAATGATTCACATACACACCTGAGGAAGTAGCGAGCCCATCAAAGCTGCAACCAGAGCCATTACTGCCCCAGTTGTTATAATATAGCTGCAACCAGTGATAGTAATAACGCCTCATCAAAAGAGATCAACCTCAAGATGTAATCACATCAAACATTTGATGTAAATATTACCACATGAATGAAAAAAAAAAAGGATTTGAACTTACGCTGCCCACTTCATGCCATATTGAGAAAATGCTGTTGAAATCGGCGTGTCCTCATCCAGTTTGTAATATGGAACTAGCCCAACAATTACAATAGAAACAAGCATGTATAGTACACAACTCAGGCATAATGAGATCCCTATACCCCAAGGCAAGTCCTTCTTAGGATCCTTTACCTGTCACACCGATTTTAGAAACATTTCAAAATGAGAGGGGAAAAAAGATGCGAAAGTGGAAATATGCAAATATAATGCTAGATTATAATATGTAATTGCTTAGTGAAGATTATAATTCAATCAAATAACCACAAAGCCTAATCTGTACCCGGTCCACCAATTCCACCCTTCAAAACATCACGCTAGAGTTGCATCATACCTCTTCAGCAGTGGCAGTCACTGCATCAAAGCCAATATACGAGAAGAAGACAGTTGCAGACCCAGCGAATAATCCATTGAATCCGAAAGGGAAAAATCTATAATATCAAAAGGACAAAAGGTCAAATATCGATGACAATCGTATGTAAAGTCAACTTAAACTAAGCCTTGTCCGAGTTATATACCCTTCAGGAAGCTTATATCCACTCCAGCCATTCTTAACAGCCAGGTATCCGCCAGTCAAAATGACAAAAAGCAATGCACAAACATTTATTGCGGTAACAATTGTTTGCGCTAGTGTACTCTGCAATGATAGAACATTTCATAGAAGGAAATGAATGAACCTTGCATTCAAAAGAGTATTTAAAATTGACAACAGAAATGTGGAGAGCTTCAAGGCATACTTCTTTGATCCCACAACACAAAAGTATTGTGGCTATGATGACAAGAGCCGCTGCCGAAGGGTCCACTATAATGCCAAATATATTATGTCGTGCCAAAAATAAGGGCAGGTGATCCACTCCTCCGAAATACAAGGCCTGAAAGTATAGCATAATTCAATATTAAAGGAGCAAAACAGAAAAAGAAATTGGCTATATCTTTGCTAAAGTTGATGAAAACAACTCTACCTGATACAATTAAGAAACCAGAAAACTAAAGTAAAAAATGTGTAATATAACCAGCTCATCACATTTCCAACATGAAATGAATCCTTTAGCTCAGTCCACATATGTGTAATAAGATCTGATATAAAACCCTAATGCAATGACCTCCTTCAAGTGCTTGGCGTAAAGCAAAGAATATGAATAGATTTAGCCAGCAGACTTTGACTATCATGATTTTCTAAACAAGAAACACGATATTTCAGCAGTATTTGAGCATAGATCACAGGGGAATACCAAGTTTGGTGTGACACCACGAGCAACAACTGAACCCCCAATTGCGTACTCCAGTATTAGGCCCCAACCAATAATCCAAGCTATACTGCAATTCATCAAGAAAAACCATCAATTTCATAGTCAAAACTCACATATTACGGGTAACACAATGCCACATGTGACATATGTGATAAAACTAGAAGCAAGGAAGGATACATCAACATCTGAGATGTAACGTTCATAAAATTTCAAGGAGGTTATGGGTTCAAGCGAGATGATAAAAACAACAGCCATGAGATAATATTACCTTTCCCCAATGCATATGTAGGAATAATGATAGGCACTCCCAGCAGATGGCCAACGACATGATAGCTCAGCATAGCAGAATGCCGACAAGGCAGCAGCTATTCCAGCTATTAAGAAAGCAATAAAAAGGGCAGGCCCCGTGTGCTCCCTGGCAACTTCTCCAATCAGGATATAAACTCCAGCACCAATGGTGCTTCCAACACCTACAGGAGACCAAATGAATGTGAACTACCATTCCAGAATGTGATACACTAACTACATGTCCGAGTACATAAATCAAACAGAAATGGTCAAGTAACAAGTCAACAAGAACAGCCACAACAATCTACGACTGCTAGTGTGTGACCCACTGAAATAAGGTTTGGGGAAGATTTATACGGAAGCAGCCTTACCCTTGCAAGATGGTCTATCTCTAAGACTCAAAATACCCAGTAAAAGTAGCAAAAATAAATTTCAGGGCTTAGTGTAGACATGATAAGAAGATTAGATAAAAGTGATAAAGTTACAACATATCGTACAAAAGAAGTAGCTTCTTGTATCTCAGCCTAAAATTCTGAAGAACACCTTGGGATATCATATGTACATAATATTGTATCCTGTCCATTAAAACAAATAAGAAAGTATAAATTCACATGAATGCACTCAATACCGGAAACGAAGATCTATCCATATCCAGTTTCAGATAAATGATGAGCAAATTCTAAGAACATATATTAGCAGTGACCATAATAAGCCACAAGTTAGGTGAACATTCCCAGCGCAAATTTAGAAACAAATAAATCAAGGCGATTAAACATATTATACATTCTATGCTTATAGCAATTACGCAAAAGAAATCAGGTACGGATACATTTAAAGGAGTTGAGCAAAATTTTCATTAGATTAAATAGAGACCAAAACTATAACCAAGGGGACTACTATGCATAGTTATAATCAAGTCAAAATCGTAAATCTAAATCATATTGAATGTGATGCCTGTGAGGTATAGAAAAAGAACTCATACATATACACCAAACAAAGACAAATCCTACAGGACTTAATTCTATGGGTGGTCAATGATGAAATCAATAAATAAATAAATAAATATCAATCATGTCAATCAGACGACCAGAAACCCAAACATCACGGAACACACAGAAAAGCAAACTCAGCAGCAGCAGCCCATAATTATTTGTCTCACAAAAGTTACCCTTGTGTATACTTCATGCTCTTAACCAACTTGAGACCTATATAAACATGAGCCAACACATCAAACATAGAATATGTAAGAACTTAGGTTGATGACTGACAGAGAAAAAATACGGTGAGCTGCAACCCGTCTGAGTAAGAAGCAAATATCAAACAAATCTCAAGGTCATATGCGCTCAGGCAACAAATTCGACACTAGTTATCACTTATCAGTTATCACTGCACCAGCATTTCCATCCATGTCAATTACAGGATATGCTAGATTCCAGATTTCAGCCAGGCTGCTTAACTCATTCTATACAAGTGCTACAACTTTATCTACTTCATTACTTAAGCCACCGACCCGCTATAGGGTGTAAACCAATTGACTAACCCGTGTTATTGTGCCCATTAGGATTCGAACCCAGGTTAGGAGGACTAGAGCATAAGGCTCTTGGTCATTTCAGAAGCTAGAACAGCTGAAAAAGCTCAGATGAAAAGAACCAACTAATTCTAAGTCAAGAATCACAACAAATAAGGGAAAATGAATCAATCAAAAATCAATTAGCTAAAGAGCAACATATTGAACCACCAAAACATTGCTTCAACTCAACACATTTATCAAATCACCAAGGAAAAGGCTACTGAAAAGAAGCAAAAACAAGCTATTACATCTAAGAAAAACTCAAATTTTGGAAAGTTACCAATCCCAACAAGATCAACAGTAGTCAATCTCTTAGCCAACCCATGATGATCTTGACCCGGATCCGCATTGACATACTCGGCATCAACTTGCTTCCTCCTTGTTAAACCCTTGAAAGCCGTTACCCATTTTCCTCCAGAGTCCGTCACCACACCCATTCAAACTCCAATATCTTCTCCCAGATAAATCCCAAAAATTGACTTATGTGAAATGGGTTTCCCCTAAGAATTGCTTAAATTGAGGGGGGGGGGGGGGAATCAAAATCTAATAGTTGATCCTCCGGATATCAAAATCAATTACAGAATATAATGTGAAAAGATACCTGGGCAGAGTAAGGGACAAGTAAATTAATGGGCTAAAAAGTCAGATTATGGAGTGAATAAAAGAATGAGGAAAGGAGGGGAGAGGATAAAAGTTAAAAAGGGTTTCTCTCCCTCCGACCTCCCTCGAATCTGGTTATCTGAAAACTGCGGGAATGATAGGATATGATATGATATGATATGATATGAAAAACGTGGAAGAAGAAACAAGTACCTATCTTTTCTTGAGATTGATATTTGGCAGCGGGTATCTATGGAGATTCTAAAGTGGGTAGAAGACCAGGGAGGGACCCAACTGCGATCAAAATAGACTACCGCACGATAATTCACGGACTAAGATTGTATTGGTGGTAAAATACTGCAAAATGCATTCCAATAGCGTACTGCGTTTAACTATAAAAAAAAAATAGTTTTTTTTTTGACATTGCTTGACGTGCCCTTTTTTTACTAATGTCCCTTCAAATGACTATTTTATCCCTATCCTTTTTCACTCCTCTTTCACTCCTCTCTCCTTCCCCTCTCTAATTTTTCTTTCTAATAATAATGATAATATTATTATTATTAATAATAATATTTACAAATTTTTTTTTAAAAAAAAATCCAAAAATACGGTTACCGCACGAAACGTGCGGCGGCACCGCGGCAAGCCACACTTAGATTGCGGCAACACCACGGCCGGTGCCGCGATTGAAATGCGGCAACCACCGCGGCTCCGCCGCACGTTTCGTATGGCAACCGTATTTTTGGGTTTTTTTAAAAAAAATTGTAAATATTATTATTATTATTATTATTATTATTATTATTATTATTATTATTTACAAAATTTTAAAAAAAAACCCGAAAATACGGTTGCCGCACGAAACATGCGGCGGCACCGCAGCGGTGGCCGCACTTAGATCGCGGCAGCACCACGACCGATGTCGCGATCGAAGTGCGGCAACCACCGCGGTTCCACCGCACGTTTCGTGCGGCAACCGAATTTTCGAGTTTTTTTATAAAAAAAATTGTAAATATTATTATTATTATTTACAAAATTTTAAAAAAAAACCCGAAAATACGGTTGCCGCACGAAACGTGCTGCGGAACCGTGGTGGTTGCCGCACTTCGATCACGGCACCGGCCGTGGTGTTGCCGCGATCTAAGTGCGGCCACCGCCGCGGTGCCGCCGCATGGTGCGGCGACCGTATTTTCGGGTTTTTTTTTTAAAAAAAATAATTTGTAAATATTATTATTATTATTATTAAATTGCAATGTTATTATTAATAAATTAACGGTTTTTGAAATTCAACCTAAATTTAATAATAACATCGCAATTTAGGTTGAATTTCAAAAACCGTTAATTTATTAATAATAACATTGCAATTTAATACTAATAATGATAATAATAACAACAACAACAACAATAATAATAATAATAATAATAATATTAACAATAATAATAATAATAATAATAATTACAATTTTTTAAAAAAATAAATTGTAAATATTATTATTATTATTAATTTTTTTTAATATTATTATTATTATTATTATAAGAGAGAGAAACTAGAGAGAAGTTAGAGAGTGAAGGATCAAGGGCGAAATTGGAAATTATTATGAAAAAGTGGGCGACATTAGTAAAAAGGGGGGCGACGAAAAGCAAACGGTTTTTTTTTAGTCAACGATGCCTAAGGGTGACAAAATTTCTTAACTTTTAAATGAAAAAATAAACAAAAGAAAAAATAATCGATGGTCCAAGTCTTTTCCATGTGTGTTGTCTAAGGTTACGTCCTATGGTGGTCTTTTGCACCAAGACTGTATGAGAAAGTGGGAGCTTTTTTGCTTCCATCAGTGAAGCGGGTGGTTGTCGTTTTATCGACAGTATTCTTAGGCTAGTTCGGATTCGTCTACACTTAGTCTGGCAATTGGTCTTGCGTGCAAAACCCTATCAGTTGATTCTAGTTTACATGTGTTCCAAGTTTTGTCAATGGAGGCAGATATGGAATTGGATATGAGGAAACTACGATTAACAAAGGTTGAAGAAGAAGTGATTGAGATTGAAGATGAGATTCAGGAGGGAAAAAAGGAGGGGATTGCGTTGAGTTTGATAGGACACTTATTAACACATCATTCGTTCAAGTCAAGGGTGATGCAAGACGGTGCTGAAAAGCGTGTGGAGACCGGAGAAAGGGGTGGTGATGAGGGAATTGTCCAATAACCTCTTCCTTTTTCAATTCTTCTCTAAAGAAGACAAGCAGTTCGTGATCAATAAAGGATCGTGGGCGTTTGATAACAAGTTGTTAATGCTAAAAGAGTGGGACGGTACCAAACAATATTCGGATATCACATTTGCGGTGGCAAGATTCTAGGTTAAAGCGTACGATGTACTCGCGGTCAGACAGACTGAGGCGTTTGCGAGAATCATAGGGGACAAAGTGGGACAATTTGTTGATTGCGATACTGAAAATTTGTGTGGGGCAGACAAGTCACTTTGTTTCCGAGCGGATGTGGACGTAACAAAGCCACTTCGAAGAGGTCTCATGGTGAAAATAAGCGGTAAGTCACTATGGAATCGGTTCAAATACTTGAAAGTTGTCGGAGTTCTGTTATGGTTGCGGTATGCTAGGCTATGTTCTAAAAGGTTGCGACAATATTGGCCCAAAAACCCCATCGGAAGACCTTCAATACGATGAATGGATGAAAGCATCACCAATGAAATCTCGCAGAAAGGGTGTTGCTTTGCAATTGGAGGAAGAGCAATGGTTATATTAGGCATTCAAAGATAGAGTAGTTCGCCCAAAGGCTAAATTGAGATTAGCCTTTAAAGACAATGAAATCAGAAGCACAATGGAGGCTACAGGAAACAAGAAGGAAGGAGAATGTATGAACATAGATGAAGTGGAGGTAGGGCATGATGTTTTCAAGAGGAAGTATAGCAGCTTAGAACACATGATAGGAGGAGAGAAGTCCCAAGTGTTAGAGCATGAGGAAGTCTCACATTTCACGGATGGCGGAATGGCGGCAGTTGCGGAGCAACCCCGCCGAGCCCAATGAGCATCTTATGCCACAACTGTCGGGGACTCGGTGACCCCCGAGCAGTCAAAGACCTTGTGGGTTTTTCCGCAGGACGACGTCAAGCATTGTCTTCCTTTCGGAGACAAAAAGAAGCACAGCTGAAATGCTAATGGTGAAGAATAAGTTGAGTAGCTTCTTTAGTGTGTGTGTTGACAGTAGAGGTAGGTAGGGTGGGTTGGCACTATTTTGGCGCAAAGAAGTCAACGTTTCCTTGCTTTCTTATTCTCAGCATCATATAGATGTAGCTATTGAAGGAGGATTGGGATCGGCACCTTGGAGATTCACTGGACTTTATGGGATGGCCACGAACTGTTCAGAAGCTCAAAACATGCAAGCTTATAGCTGACCTTGGTCCCCGTTCGCAGCTTCCCTGGCTTGTCGGAGGAGATATAAATGAGGTCCTCTTTAATTTTGAGAAACGGGGAGGCCCTTCAAAAAATCAACTCATCCTTGAAGCTTTCCAAGAAAATTTTACTTAGAAAGGCTTTTTCGATTTGGGATACAAAGAGTACGAATACACTTGGCAAAATGGAAGGGACGAAGCGGACTCCGTGGAGAAGCGCCTTGATAGATTCATGGCCAATGTGGATTGGAATTAGACCTGTCAATTCGGACGGGCAGGCGGGTTTCGGGTAAATACGGGTTGGGTGCATTTCGGGTTCTGGTAAATGCGGGCGATATATTTCGATTTCGGGTCAACCCAACGGGTTATGATTGCGACCTTTTTCCGTTTTTTCTTTTTAAAAAATGGTCTCTAAATATTACTTTTTGTACAATATACATGATAAAATATAATTATCTTCTAGTAACGATAGATTATTGTAACTATTTTGACTTAAAATAGAGAAATAACAAATAAATAAATTGCGTTTATAGTTTAACGTTAAAAATTACAAAGAAAAATCACAAATTCTAATAAAGTTGAACTTAAAAAATTAAATTTTCGGGTCAAACGGGCGGGTCGGGTTTGACTCGCTAATTTTCGGGTTCGGTATACTTCTGGTTTAGTTCAGAAAATCGTGTTCAAAACCCAAAAAAATCAGGCGTTATCGGGTCGGGTCAGAAACTGCCAGGTCTAATTGGAACACTCTTTTCCCAATTGCAAAGGTCACTCATCTAGACGAGGCAATGTCAGATCACCTCCCGATGAAGTTATTGTTAAATACCACGACCAGAGCAAAACGTCGGACCAAAAAAAGGTTCCTTTTCGAAAACATGTGGGCAGCTGAACCCGCTTGTGAAGGTGTGATTACAAATGAATGGGAGAGGACACCAGCTGGCAACTCCTGCCGAACATGTGTTACGAAGCTGGAGAACTGCAAAAACGCCCTACACTGCTGGGCATGGGACACTTTCAGCCATGTGAAACGAGGCATACAGGAAATGCAACAAAAGCTCAACTTGGAAATAAACAATTAGGAGAGAAAACCCATCCTCGAAAAGTTATAGGATCTGAGGAAAAAAAGAAGAAATAATGTGGTGGCAGAGGGCAAAGAAAACTTACCTTGCTTTCGGAGACAAAAATACGAGCTGATTCCATAGAAAAGTCTCGGCAAGGAAGAAGGTAAATACCATATCTCAATTAAGTGGGTCGAATGGTCAAGTTTATACTAACCCTGATGATATTGAGAAACTGTTCATGGACCACTATGATCTCTTGTATACGACGGAGGGGGCAGCCACAATGGAGGAGGTTCTACAACATGTACCGAGCAAAGTCACGGCATACATGAATGGATTCCTCACCGCACCATACACTCATGAGGAAGTCAAAGCCACTGTCTTTCAAATGCATCCAGGGAAGAGCCCTGCCCCGGATGGGCTTTATTAATCTGTTCTTCTACCAGAGGTTCTGGCATATAATTGGAGTTGCGGTTACAAGTTCAGTGATTTCTCCTCACGGGAGGACCCTTCCCAGACAACATAAATCATACTAATGTGGTCCCGATCCCGAAAATCAAACACCCAACTACTGTCAGTGATTATCGCCCTATAAGCCTTACGAATGTGCTAATCAAGATTGCAACAAAAAATTTAGCAAATCGGCTGAAAGCTCTCTTGCCTATTATCATATCTGAAACTCAAAGCGGGTTTGTCAAGGACTCTTTCATCACATTCACAGCTGCAATGAAGCCAATGGGCCTATGTCTATTAAGCTAGACATGAAAAATGCATTTGATAAAGTGGAATGGATATTTTTGCAAGGCGTTTTGAGCAAGCTGGGGTTCTGCGATTCATGGATACACATGGTAATGAGGTTCATTGAATCTCCGACCTTCTCATTTCTAATCAACGGGGAACCTCAAGGCTTCTTGATCATCTCTCTCCTTTCCTTTTCATTATTGTGATGGAGGGTCCCACAACATTGTTCAGGAATGGCGTCAGTACAGGCATGCTGTAAGGGATTAGAGTGTGCTGAAATGCTTCCATTATTTCCCATCTACTCTTTGTCGATGACACAATCTTGTTTTGCAAGGCTACTGAAAACCAAGCGCATGAAATAAAAAAGTTGCTTCATCTCTATGAGGGTGCTTCTGGTCAGCAAGTGAACTACGCGAAGACGGATGTTGTCTTCCATAAGCATGCCCCACCTGAATGTCAGCAAGCCATTACGGACATTCTAGAAATTAGGAAGTCCCTTAAAGACATATTGGAAATTCAAAATACAAGAGTCTCCTATGCATTAAAGACACGGTTTCGAGAAGGTTATCAAAGCAGTGGCACAACCGCTCCCGGTCTATGCCATTAGCATTTTCATACTTCTGGCATCACTTTGCAAGGATATTTAGCGGCCAGTAGGGAGATGTTGGTGGGGATCGAAACAAGAAGCTCGGAAGTTACATTGGCTAAGCATGGAACATCTCTGCAAAAGCAAAGAGATGGGAGGAGTGGGATTCAAGAACCTTGAAGACTTTAACAAGACGTTGTTAACCAAGAAAATATGGAGGCTATGGTCAAAACCAAACTCGTTGGTAGCACAACTCCTCCGTGCGAAGTACTACCCAGATGGTAACATACTCATAGCAAGAATTGGGCATAGGCCGAGCTACACCTGGCGTAGCATGCTAGAAGCCCGAGATTTGGTGCAAAGTAGGATGAAGTGGACCGTTGGTAATGACAATCAAATTGACATATGGAAGGATAAATGGCTCAGCAGGGAACCGACATTTAGAGTGCTTACCCCGCCCCCTAACCAACATCAAATTACCAAGGTCTATCAAATTATCAATGTAGAGACATGTACTTGGAACACCAATCTTTAGGAGCAATTTTTCATCCCGAGCGATGTAGAGGCTATCATGTAACAACCCGTATTTTTAAACTTAATTTATTTTGCTAACTAAAATTTGAATCTCAAATTACGATTCATTATTTATTTCAGTTTGTTAAATTTCCTTACTTTTCAATTAATTATAGAGAAATTAAATCTAATAAACCAATCTTTGGGGGTGCTTTGATTTAATGAACCAACCTTGAAAATTAATATTAGACGAACTAGCCATAACACCTTATTTTTTTTTAATGAACCACCACCGAGTCCAATTCATCGGAAGTATGACGTGGCGGCGGTGCTTGCCTATGTGGAGGGTGTTTTAGCAAAAAAAAAGGAAAAAAATTGGACATATTGTTTGCTGAGTTGGATTGAATAATCCAACATTTTTCAATTTTTTAAAATTCCACCTCAACAGTCAACACACACTCGCTCTCTCTCTCTCTCTCTACCCCCAACCCCGACCCATCCCCCCAACCTCTCACTTTCTCTCTCAACTCCACCCCACCATCACCCTTCCTCACCACTGCCACCACCACCTCCACTGCCGCCATCTCCACCGCCACAATCTCCACCTTACCCCCTTCTCTCTCTCTCTCTCTCTCTCTCTCTCTCTCTCTCTCTCTCTCTCTCTCTTTTCTCCGTCACACCCTCTCCGTCGTGCACCTTCTGCCACCACCGCCGCCGGCTGCCGTTGCCGGAGAACCGGCCAACACCGCCTCATCACTGTCGGCTCCTCTCTCTCTCTTCTTTTCCCCTCTCTTTCTCCCTGACGTTTCCCTGTCCCTCGGCCTCTGTTCGAGTTCACTACCACCAGCATCCACCACCCATCGCCGCCGTTTTCGTCGAAAAACCAGCCCAGCACCGCCGTCGCCGTCGCCGTCGCCGGTCTCCCCCTCTTTCCTTTCTCTCCCTTTCTCTTTCTCGGCCTGCTATCTTTTCTCTTCCTCCCCCTCTGTTTCGATTTCCTTATTTCGTCGCGCCACCAACGTCATATCATCTCGTAGAAGCTGGTGGAAGGTAGTACCAAAATATAAAATTACTGATGATAAAACTCATTTATGATTTCTATACCTCTGTTTAGAATGTAATTACTGATAGTGTTTTTTGGTGAATGTGAAAGTGGGGTGGAATCAAATGTCGGATGGGGTATGGGAAGATAGAACCGTGGAGGTGCAGGAAGCGGATGGGAAGAAATGAAGGTGTTCAAAGGAGGCATATCCTGATTCTAAGTATTGTGAGAGACACATGCGCAGAGGCAAGAACCGTTCAAGAAAGTCTGTGGAAAATAACTCAACTTTGTCTTCTTCTCTAAACAACAATCCTATTGCTGCTACTACTACTACAACCCCCACACATTCTACTGCTGCTCCTAACAATTCATCCATTTTGACCAATCAATCACTGCTCACTACTTCCACTACTACCCCATACACTGCTACTCATAACAATAATAGTAATAATAGTAGTAATACCAAGAACCCCTGTTCTCTTTACTCTCTTTCTTCTGATACTTACTCATACTCATCTCTCTACCCCCAATTTACTCCCTCTTACACTCACAAGGACTTCTCTAGGTATGTCCTCTGTTTCCTTTCTTCCTTGCCTTTTTTGGGTTGTTTTTGTTTTTCATAATTAGCTTCTAATGGGTGTATATATACACACACAGGGAGAGGTACTTTCAGGGGATGAAAGATGGGGTGGGTGAGCATGCATTCTTCACAGAGAGTTCAGGGTCAAGCATGAGAGGATTTTCAACCTCTTCAATGGAGGAAAGCTGGGGACTTAACAACTTGGATCACTTAAAACACAACAACAGTGGGTACGAGATGATATAGAGAAAATAGAGGGGGAGGATGGTGGAGGGCCTACTCTGTTTTCACAGAGAGTTGAATGTCTTGTGGACGGGGTTGAAGAAGGAGATGGTGGGAGGATGGTGGAGGGCCGGTGGAGTAATTAAGGTTTTAATGTTCGTTGATTGGCAGAGAGAGAGGGTGATAGAGAGAGAAAGTGAGAGGGGAGAGGCTGGGGGGAGGGAGCGAGAGAGAGGGGGAGAGGAGAGAGAGAGAGGGGGAGGGGGGGAGAGAGAGAAGGGGGTGAGGTGGAATCTACCTATTATAGTAGCAAAATCGAGTTGACTGTGCTGAGAGTGAATTTGGGAACTCTGACTAATTACAACCGTGTGATGAAATGGATAAATAATCTCAACCGTTGAAAAAACACTGAAAAAAATCTTGAAATTTGTTGATAGAAGCGGTTATTAAAAATAAAAAATAAATAAATAAATAAAAATGGAGAGAGGTGTAGTCTACACACGTCTAATCTATGTTTATTAACTGACTCTGGATTTGGTATAAACCCAATTATACCTAAAACTTTTGAGTTTTCTCTAAATTTATTGAAGGTCATTGTTGAAGAAATCATGTAACGAAGGGGATTCTTATTTGTACAAATGGTACTTCGAACTTGGAATGAGCATGAAGAAATTAACCTCTCTGACATCCCTGACTTGGTCCAACCGAGACCGACTTTGTAATACTTTTCGTCCTTTTAATTGGCCTACGTCCCTTCTATTCTACTATTCTACCCAGTGGTTCTGCATTTGATGGTTTTTGGTCTGCTGCGTGCAATTTCGAGGGCTTAAGTCAGTTTTCATGGATGCTCAGAACAACGATGTTCTTAGATGGGTTACAAAGGTATAACCAATTTTACTCTACCCATGTAAGTAGATAGCTTTTTTTTTTTTTAGCATTGTGAAATGAGGGTTTTGGTCCTTTTGGAGTTTGATTATTTTGTGCTTTGTGAAATTGATTAGGAAAGTGATTAGTACATGAAAACGAACAATAAAAGTTTAGGGTCAGTGTCGAAAGTAAGACCAGTACATGTCAGTAGGTCTGGATCAGATATGGACTTTGGGAGTAATTCATCAGATGAGGAGAACTAAGAAAGTGAGTACATGGACTTCACGAAAAGCACAGGTCCAGAGCCGACTGTTGAGTTTACGGAGGTTAGTTTCATTTCTCTGGTCGAATTTGTGTACTCCCTCTGTTACATATTAATTGGCATATTTCAAAATATTTCACATTTCAATTAACTAAAAAAACTATCCACGTAATTAAATTGCACTATATTTCAATGTGTTTTTTCAAATATCAAAGTGTAAATTGTGAGATAATATGAGTAGGAGTAATTTTTTTTATTGATAAAAATAAAAAGTTAACATCTATAATAATATAAAAGTAATATATTCGAAATTTGAAATACTCAACCCAGAGTGATTGTAGGAGTTATCGGCCAATCAGATTAAAGAAAAAAAAATCGATTTAAAAAAATAGTAAAAAATTCCCGCCCATGAAATAATAAAAACTAATCAATTTAAAAAATAATTAACAAGTCTAATCATATTAAGAGTCTACCTTATCTAATTAGAAATCTACTTTCCCAACTCAATTAGGACTCTAACTCCCACCCAAATCTAATTAGGACTCTACATCTCACCCAAATCTAATTAGAACTCTACCACCCGACCTAATATATAAACATCGAAACATCTTTCATTTTCTTCCAATCTATCAACTATTAACATTTGAAGCAATCATTGAATACTCGACAAATCTGCAAATACAAACAGGTTAGTTTTCGAAAAATACTATCAATACCACATCAATATATTTTAGCATGCATTTGCATGTTACAATTTTTTCATAAAATTTTGCATGATACATTGGATTTATATGGTGAAAAATATCAGAAGATTACAATTTAGCATTCTCGATAATTTAAAAAGATTGAAAGTGTATAATCTCCGCAATATCTGTGAAGATATTCAACCCCTCCTTTTTTGGCTTTAGCATGTGTTCTGATGCCCCTCAGTCCTGATTGCCTAAGAAATCTATTAATATATAAAAGTAATATGTTTAAATTTTGTTGCACAGGCCTGCCTTTTTTGAATGTAAGCGATGCAACTTTGGTAAGGGCTGAACTTGCTCAGTTGTATTTGCACAGGGCACTTAATAATTCATGTATCATCACTATGATTTTTTTTTGGAATTTGGATTTCACTGATTATTTGCTGCTCCTTTTTTATGTAACTTAGAAGGTAGGTGGGATTCGAGTGGTCGTCGAGAAGGTGATGCATGTCAGAAAACCGCATACAGGGGCTCAGAGAAAATGGTCACCAGCAACCCCTGCCAGTGAAAGTGATTGAGATTAGTCCACATAGCCAGAAGTATACATGTATAACCCAAAAGACACTTTAAAATTTTGCAAGCATATATGTTTTTTTTTTCAACTGTGAAGTGTTAGAATGAAATTAGATCTCATGACTATATATGATATATGGAATCCAAATCCGAAATCATACTTTGTAAATGAGTATGTGATGATTGTTGATATTTTCTTCATCCTTTTCAATCTCAGTCTATTCATATTTTTTATGATGGAGCCACCCTTCATAGTTTGTGTTAGATGTCCTGTAATTGTAATGTAACATCAACAAGATTTTAATGAAAAAGCAACAATCACACTTAGAAATGTAAGTCCATGCATCCCATTAAAAGGTGCATCCATGGAATAATAATTGTAATATATTAAAGAAAAAAATCGAATTAAAATTACAGTAAACAATTCCCGTCTATGAAATAATAATAAAAAAATCGATTTAAAAAAATAATATACAAAAAGCTTAATCAATTAGGAGCATACCTTATCTAATTGAAATCTACCTCCTAACCCAATTAGGAGTCTAACTCCCCCTAAATCTAATTAGCAATCTACCTCCACCTAAATCTATATATCGTGCCCTTCACCAAATTGTTACTTCTTATAATTTTTGACACTATTTTTTCAATAGTAAATATTAATTATTAATTATAAGAAATTAGGATGCGTAGGTTGTGTCAATGAGCACCAAATAATACTCTAATCGAATCAACTCCTTCCATTAAACTTATTTTAAGCATTTTTTGAAATATAAAAAAGAATGTATAAAAGTATAACTTTATTCAATTTATATGTAATCGTATAGTTATAGAATTCAATCATATCATCAAATTTCATCTTAATATGTATAATATAGTTTTAACGATAAGGCAAGACACTTTCCCAAGACTTATACAATTCAAAATGACTTCTTTTTTTTACTTGAATCGAGGGTATTAACATATTTATGTTTATTTTATTTATTAAACTATTTAAATATCCCGTTCATCCCCATGCATCGCACGGGTTAAAGACTAATAATTATTAAAGTTAAAATAATTAAATTAGGTATTAGAAAACGGAAAGTGACAATTATTTTAGAATAAAAAAAGTTAGTTTAAGTGTCAATTAATGTGAGACGGGGAGATTAGTTTTTAGTCAAAGTATGAATACTTGCATGTTGCATGTGTATCCTGTTGGGATCCAACAACACTGAAATTGAACATGAGTTCAAAATCGAGGTTAATGGCATTTTTTTTATTCCACTGTTCAGACTGTATTTTTGTGATTACAACTTTGAATGTGGAAGTGAAGGTGTTGGCTTCTAGATCAAATGGAGGATAGAGAAAACTATTAATGTATTACAGTTTTAGGTGTTCTAATAATATGAAGGAGTTCAAGAATGAGATGCCAGATTCACTGTTGAAGGTTGTGGCTGACTCCATGGATTGAAAAAAATGTCAGGATGAGGCAATTACTTTTATTTGGTAGTTAATCAACCAAACTTGAGCGATCTTTACCTTAAGTTCTAGGGTAATTTCTTTCTTTCTTCCTCCAAATAAAGTTTGCATTTGCCAATTCTAATGTCTGACTATCTAATGTCTCAGGTTCAGTGGATTTAATTTCAATGTTTTAGGTCAATCTTTGGTCAAGATAGGTATGCATGCCATCAGCCATGTGTAGGTGGAGGTCAGTCTGAATTCACACTTCAGGCAATGAACCTAAATTCCTGTCTACAGCAAGGAGTAGTTCTTTCAGAGTCTAATGGCTCTTACTAATTTTTCTTCTGCATGTTGAAAGTTTTGTTTGATTTGTCCCACCTAATTTCTGTCCACAAGTTCAAGAATATGGTCAGTTGCCCGATTGAAGCACCAGGAATTTCTTTGACTACTATGGCTCTTACTAATAGTGACAGTAGGGTTCAAGATCAAAACAAATTTTACCCTTAGTCTCTTTCGCTACAATGGATGTAAGTGTCTATTTTTCTTTTTTTTTTCTTTTATTCTATTACTCTTGCAAATGCAGCATGGCAAATTATTAATGGGAACAAGTTGCCATGGTGTGATTAGGGCTACTTTTGCTAAAAATGAAAGCTCCTATATAATTGGAGCCATATTTCTGATGTAAACACTAATGTGAAATGGAATAAATTTTAGTCGCATTTCATATCACATTTGTCATTATGAGTCATCATTAAACCGTGCAATTTGTGATTATGCTTCTGTTCTTGCAGCATGGCAAATTATTGACACTCAAGTGCCAAAGGTGAAATATGGTGTTGATGGCCCTGGAGATATGATTTTGCAGTAGGAAACCAAACAGAATGACAACAAGAAGATTCAATGTAATTCTACATTGAATGTTGGAGATGTGTATGACATTGGCTTTGACATTTTACATTAGCATGAATGATTTTTATCTTTAATCAGAGGTAGATAACTCTACATGGGTTGTACTGCAAAGGGAAGAGATGGCTAGAAAATATGCAGGAGACCAAACAGAGTGACAACAAGAAGATTCAATGTAGCAGATTGGTTTTATCTGAAACCTGGACACCACCTCAAGAAGGCACTATTGAACATAATGTGGACGCTTCTATCCAAGAAGGTGGTTGGATTAGTTTAAGGTTATTACAAGAGATATTTATGACCTCTACAGGATACTTAAATTTTTGCCTAAACAGAGTGGCAACAATATATATGATTTGTCCCTTCCCATCTTCAATAGGAATTTGGAATTACAATTGTATGACCTCTATAAGATACTTGAATTTTATTTAAACAACCATATTTGTGTAATTTTTTTTTTCCAGTTGTGCATTGAATTAAATAGAGAAGGGAAAGATCATTAGTATTAAAGTGATTCTGGCTTTGTTTTATTTTGTTTTGTATTCCTAATTTTAATGTGTTCGATCAAATTGGATGGCATGGGTAGATATTTTTCTTTGGGAAAATTATATTCTAATAATCCTTATTATCAACTTTTTATGTAAATAATCTCTACTTTATTTCTGTATTCTGGTGGTCCAAGAAAATAATAATTGTATTATTGTGAACACCATTGAGTGTATGCCCCAAATATCATAGATTTTGACTTTCATTTCATTCAAAACTTAGCACAACACTTTCCTATAGTTTTTAATGAATTTATAATGTTTGTCCAAATTTTTTCAATCTTTTTCACTTTTATTCCTTAAATAAATCATAATAATTGTTCGAATTTTCAAAAAAGTAATTTAAAAATTCTTTTACTAACTATATTTCACACCCTTTTGGGGGGGGGGGTGGATGAATGAAAAAATAAAAAGAATGTAGAAGTAAACTTGAAACCACTAGAATACAATCTAATTTTTTTGGACTATCAGAATACAAAAAAAAAAAAGATTAAGGCATACAAAAGCTGAAAATATGGATTATTTGAGTTCAATTTCTAAAAACTAAGAAAGATTTTAAATACTGACATATCCCTAATTTGATCAAAAGTTTAATTTGTGAGTTACGTTTATAAAGAAATATATATGTACACTTATTAAGCACTCCCATGGTTCCTTTATAAGTGTCATGATAATTAACTTTACCAAACCAATGTCTCTAGGAAATATAGTAATATATAAATTGTGTGTGGACAAGTGTACCTCTCTCATTTCCACCATTTCAGTCAAATACAGATTTCGATCCAAGAGAGAAACAAAGGAGAATTTTGAAAGGTAAAATAAAAATATCTTTCATTAATTAATGGTAATATAGACATTTCAATTATTGGAATTGTAACATTGACGAATAAAAAGAAACAAAATAGTTAGAAAAATTGTCATTCATTAAGAGATAACGGGAGCCCGTAAGTGTAATTAATTTCGGACATTCTGTTCGAATTTTTAGGTATTTCATATACTCCCTCCATTCTTTTTTATCTGTCAATCTTTAATCAATAATTTCCAATATAAATTTTTTATACAAAAATGTAATATTATACTATTCTAGACATCAATTTTTAATACATTATATTAACGGTCAAATTTTTAATATAATTTTCTAAACGACAGATAAATGAAAATGGATGTAATACTATTCTACTCTCATCTTGTTTAGCATGTCATTTAATTTACTACAATCTCATCTGACACGTCATTTAATCAATATTGGCACTAGCAAATACCCGAGCGTTGCCCCGAATTAAAAAAATAAATACCCGAGCATTCATATATAAATACCCTGCACCTTCAGTTAAAAAAATTTCGAGAATTGCTTGGTATAAATATAATCATCCATCTAGATAAAATTCAAAAGACTTAACTAAAGAGAAGCAATTGTTTGATCAAATGAAACAAAACTACAATAAAAACATAAATTCGATAACATTTAATTGAGATATACACGAATAAAAAGAATAATTGATAAGATAAAAAGAGATAGTGTACATAAAAGAGGCAAAATGAGTGGAGGATGATTCTTCGATTATTTATCACCCAAAGTTGGCATTCAGATGACACTAAACTACGCAGCACGATAGAAGCCTCTTCATTTGACCTAACCTCCCTCTCACTTTCCACTATCAATATTAACTCATTTCACCACCTTTTTGACACTCCAAGATGATCTAGGAGTTTTGATACTCATTGAACTCAATTTTCTTCATCTTCTCCCTCTAACCATTGCATCGATGCCACTTTAAGTGATTAAAAATTGAGGTTAGAATGCTCATTTTGTTTATTCGTGTTCCAATGTATAAAGATGTTCATGCCTACATAAAATGCCCCTATACTTTGTTTGTTTTATTTTTCTCATTTCCATTCCACTAATTTGCATGTTCTACATAATAAAATTCGTAAAAGAAATAAGATTCTCTTTATATTTTTTCTTTTAGTTTAAATTGATCTAGTAGACTCCATTCAATCCATTGGCGAATTCAAAATTTTTTAATTTCATTTTCATAACCTTACCCCCGTATCTAAATCCTATGGTTCGCGATTTTGGAGTTTTGTTCTTCGCGTTTATTAAGTCTCTTTAAAAATTAATTGACAGCCCCCTTTCCTCTTCCTTGGTTTTAATTAATTTGATTTGTTAATCTCGTGACATTATGTTAATATTGAGATCTACAGTTTGGAAATGAAACTCATTAGAATAGACTAAATAAGTGTACCCCACACAACCATGCCATGAAGTATCCTAGTGGCATGGGATACTACCTGTCCAACGTAGTTTTTGGACTGGCCAAAGACACTGAACTGACGGCATGCCACGCAGCAACGATGTCAATCAATGGCTCAGGTGAGTGCTGGGACTACTTATTTTTGCAATGAGTTTTTTTTTTAATGTCTTATTGGTTTCATTGTTTTCTAGTCCAGGAGGAAATGTTAATTATGGGTTATTCGAACAATTAACAAAAGTAAAAATACATAATAGAAAAATGATATCAAATCCCTTACAGATTAAGCAACCTCTTTTGAGTCGTCACTAGTACAAACACTTGGATGGTTTCCTTCAAGATTTTCCTAAGTCCTAAAGTAAGATTATATTTTTATCAAATTATACTCTCATGCAAATCTAGTGGCGTCTGTGCAAGTTTCATACATTAGATTATTGTACACATAGTGAGGTTAATAGTCAAATTTTTACATAATAGTTACATGTTTCTCATGGTGGTTGGAAATAGGAGGTATATTAATTTTTTTTAATGTGAAAATAAATTACTCAAAATGAGTGATTAAATTGGTTTTCTAGTGCCAAAAAGAACTATTATATAATACTCGAGTTAATGTATATTATAAAAAGAGGGGTCATTTTTTTTTATGCAAAAAGATTACTATAGAACACATGTTTAGTTAGCTTTTAATTTCTCACTAAAATAAATTGCATAATTATCATGAGAATTGAATAAACATCCGCATATATCGGCTATAGTTGTAATTGCAATATCTAGTGCGAAAATTTACTCCCTCGTGCAACCTAATTTATTTTGGGATATTGATAATATTACCTAATATAATACTCACTCCGTTCCATATTAATTGTCTCGACGTGTCATTAATTTCTCAACATATATAAAGTTATAATATATGAAAGTACCATCATTAGATTTATAATGAAAAGTACTATCATAAGAATATAATTTTTTAAGTTTTTGATAAAATATACTATAAAAAATTCTTGATCAAAGATGACATTTTGGACAATTAATCTGGAACGGAGGGAGTATCTTTTTTCAATAAAAACTTTGTTTAAGTAAAACTATAACATAATTTGATGCTTATAATGTATTTTACTCTCATAAATTAGGGGTGACAATAATACCTGTACCCATCGGTACCTGCTTCCACCCGACCCAAAAAAAGTTAATTTTACATTTTAAATTAATGCCTACATAATTTGAAGCGTATAATATACATTTTACTCTCTCAAATATAGTTACCAATACCCTTACATATATAGTTGATATATGTTGCAAATCTTATTTATTTATTTATTGATAAAGTGAATTTTAATTTATTAATACAAACCAAATTATACAGGAAAAAATATTACACCCCCCCCCCCAAAACCCAATGCAATCATGCAAACCAAATACATACTAGGACCCTATTCTTTGGATAAGTTACACTAACCTATACAAATCAATCCAAACATATCCAAACCTTACACAATTTCCCAAAAAAAAACATCCTTTCTAAAAACACAATTTCCTAAAAAAAACATCATAACATATCCACATCTATCCAAATCAATCCAATCCAATTAATCCAAACATGATTTTAACTAGACCTGTCAATTCGGTCGGGCGGACGGTTTCGGGTCGGTCGTATATCGGGTTCGGGTAAATACGGGTCGAGTGTATTTCGGGTTCGGGAAAATACGGGCGTTATTTTTCGGTTTCGGGTCAACCCAACGGGTTATGATTGCGACCTTTTTTCGCTTTTTCTTTTTAAAAAATGGTGTCTAAATACTACTTTTTGTACAATATACATAATAAAATATGATTATCTTCTAGCAACGATAGATTATTGTAACTATTTAAACTTAAATAAGAGAAATAACAAATAAATAAGTTGCGCTTATAGTTTAATAGTTAAAAATTTGAATGCAAAATCACAAATTTTAATAAAGTTTAACTCAAAAAGTTAAATTTTCGGGTGAAACGGGCGGGTCGGATTTGACCCGCTAATTTTCGGGTTCGGTATACTTCGGGTTTAGTTGAAAAAATCGTGTTCAAAACCCAAAAATTTCGGGCGGGTTCGGGTCGAGTTATCGGGACGGTCAGAAATTGCCACGTCTAATTTTAACCAATCAAAAGAATAACCCAATCTGAAATAGAAAAAGTGGGAATGCATAACTATGGGGGTAATAGATGGTTCAACATTCATTTTTATAGAAAAATTAATTAGCTACTTTTTTTTAAATGATAGAGATTAATTGAAATATGAGTTTAATGGTTGTTATTTGGTTTCTCTTCTAAAATCACTCTCCTATCAGTCACAGGCATTCTTATAATATTATAGTAAGATTCATGGCCTTCAGTAATATACGCCCGAGCATGACAAATTTCCTCCCTCCGCCCCCCTCCCCCCCCCCCCCCCAACCAAAAAAAAAAAAAAAAAAGAAAGAACTGCGACATCGACATGAGAAACCCTCCCTCCATAATTCATATTAAAACCAGCAGCATGATCATAACATACAAATCCATACAGGAGATAGCTAGACAGAGACATACTAATCCACATATCAGTATGAATGGCCACACATGTATTTACTGAACAAAATGGGTTACTTCCCTGAGTAGTTTCATAGTGACCATTAGCAAAAAGAAAGATAATAAAAAAGTAACTTGATGTTCTGAGCAGTTTCATACCACATTTATGCAATGTATATGATTAATGTATGAAAATGAATGATTATGAAAATGTATGATAATAAAAAGGAGCTTGGCTAGTTAAACATTATGAAAATGAATGATTAAAATATATGTAATCAATTTTGGGTGTTTTCTGTATTGTTTAGTATTCCTCACGCCTTAATTCTAGCCACTAAAACACACTTGTTTGCTATCCTGTTTCATGTTTCCGCCACTTTTCTTCAACCTGCTTCCCAAGCCTATAATAGTATAATCTTTGTAAAACTTATGAATCCCCCCACCCCTCCAAAGCAAATGAACGAAAGTAATGGGAGGCATGCATAAAAAGTTAACTCATACAAAAAATGAACAGAGCTAGGATATCTTGAAATTAGCATAAGCTTCTTTCTATGAGTTGAACATGGTTAATGTATATGATTATCAGATTCTACCACACAAGCATAAATGACAGAATAAAAAGATGGTTAGTGGATAGATTAAACAAAAAATAAGATGGTTTCTAGATAGATTAAACTTGATATACATGGAAGAGCGGGTTATACTTGATTTTGCACCGAAATAATATTACTACAGCACCGATGGAACATGCCACCATGGAACTACCACAAACCGACCAGTTACAGGCACACTGACATGGGTTGCAAAATGAATACTTAAGTTAAAACGCAAATTAAAAAGTTTGATGATGTAGTCAATACTGTAAACCCGGTCAACTTGTGAGAGATGTTGCTAAAGAAACCAAATAGGGAACTGACTTTGCGTTGCTGTTAAGGCGGTACGAATAAGGAGAAGAAGAGGATGCAGTGGTCGATATGCATGGTGAACATGAGGTTATGAGGGGCGCCATGGAAAAAAAATACAGATGCTTTGTAGAAACATGGGTGAGACAATCGAATGGGACCAATGGGTAGTTTGGAAAGAGAGATGAGGGGAGTGAGGAGGTGTTAGTGAGTGTCAGGAAGAAAGAGAGAGACGTGCAAGCATTGAGAGTTGAATGAACGGTTAGGCGCTATACTATCTCTCATAGATCAATAGTTTTTATTTTGCATTTTTTTAATTTAAGAATTTTGAATAGTGGGGATGATGCAATTCTTTAAATCAACGCTTGTAATTCCTTAAAGGCCCGCAACTCACGGACAATTCAGTCTACCTCATTTTCCAACTACTATAAGTTGATATCATTTCATCAAATTTTCCCATTTGTCTGAATTAAGTTTTTGACATTTAATCTATTATTATCTGATTTGGTGTGCCATTTACAATATTCATTTTTAACTTGGCTACTATTAAACTTATGCTTTTATCGTAAATTTGTTTTATTTGATCAAAGAATCATGCTCTATTCATTTGGCGTCTCATTTACAATCTTTCTTTTCATCTTAATGATTGTTTTTTCCATTCATGCATATCTTAAATATTATTGAACTTATGCTTTTATTGTAGTTTTATTTCCTTTGATCAAACAATTGTTTTTGTCTGGTCAAAGTATTTTGAATTTCATCTTGATGTATGATTATATGTGTACCAATCAACGCTCGGGTATTTTTAATTGAAAGCGCGGAGTATTTATATATGAACGCTCAGGTATTTATTTTTAGTTCGGGGCAACGCCCGAGTATTTGTTAGTTTAAAATAAAATGGAAAATATTGATTATTTAATCCAAGCCAGAAAAAATATGTTTAATTTTTTTTTTGCTTTTTTTTCGCTTAAACAACCGCCACATAAGCTTCTGTCGCCGCCATGTCATATCTCCGATGAGTTGGACTCGGTGGCGGTTTGCTGGAAAAATCAACATGACAAGGTCAGTTTGTCTAATATAAATGTTTAATGTTGGTTCGTTAGATCAAAACACTTCCAAAGGTTGGCTTATTTAATTCCAATTTCCCTTAATTATATTAACTTTAATATGTGTAGTCTCAATAATTAAATTCTAGCTCTTACTCATTTTGAGTTTTCATTTCATTTACTCTATACTAAAAGTGGTGAGGACTTTTTTTGTGTTTTGCACGGAAAGAGGCTGAGAGCATTTTTGTGTTTTGCTGCCCACAACAACTGTTTAATTAATTGCCATCTGTCCTATTTTTTTGGTGCCACCTTTTGTCTTCCCTTTGAGCGAATGACTATCATACCTCCACTGTTTATACTCTCCCTTTTCATAAACACGGAAACAAAGTCAAATTTGAACCCTTTATCTTCATGTTCTGGTATGCATAAGTTTTTATTTTTTGCAATTCACCTGTTGTCCATTTTTTTTCTTCACAATTTATTCATGTCTATTTATGTGGTTATGTCTCCGAAATTGGGAGAAATTGAAGCTTCCATTTTTAGGTTTAGAGAGGAGATCAACCTACACGCATAAATGACAGAATAAAAAGATGGTTTGTGGATAGACTAAACAGCAAAAAAGATGGTTTCTAGATAGATTAAACTTCATATACATGGGAGAGCGGGTTATACCTGATTTTGCACCGAAATAATATTACTACAACACCGATGGAACATGCCACCATGGAACTACCACAAACTGACTAGTTACAGGCACACTGACATGGGTTGCAAAAAGAAAACTTAAGTTAAAAAACAAATTAAAAAGTTTGAAGATGTAGTCATTACTGAAACCCGGTCAACTTGTGAGAGATGTTGCTAAAGAAACCAAATAGGGAACTGATCCTGCGTTGCTGTGAAGGCGATACGAATAAGGAGAAGCAGAGGATGCAGTGGTTAATATGCATGGTGAACATAGGGTTATGAGCGGCGCCATGGAAAAAAAATACAAATGCTTTATAGAAACATGGGTGAGACAATCGAATGGTACCAATAAGTAGTTTGGAAAGAGAGATGAGGGGAGTGAAGAGGTGTTAGTGAGTGTCAGGAAGAAAGAGAGAGACGTGAAAGCATTGAGAGTTGAATGAATGGTTAGGCGTTGTACTTCCTCTCATAAGTCAATAGTTATTATTTTCCATTTTTTTAATTTAAGAATTTTGAATGGTGGGGATGATGCAATTCTTTAAATCAACGCTTGTAATTCCTTTAAGGTCGGCAACTCACAGACAATTCAGTCAACCTCATTTTCCAACTACTATAGGTTGATATCATTTCATCAAATTTTCCCATTACGTCTGAATTAAGTTTTTGACAATTAATCTATTATTATCTGATTTGATGTGCCATTTAAAATATTCATTTTTAACTTGACTACTATTGAACTTATGCTTTTATCGTAAATTAGTTTTATTTGATCAAAGAATCATGCTCCATTCATTTGGCGTCTCATTTACAATCTTTTTTTTCATTTTAATGATTGTTTTTTCCATTCATGCATATCTTAAATATTATTGAACTTATGTTTTTATTGTAGTTTTATTTCCTTTGATCAAGCAATTGTTTTTGTCTGGTCAGGTCTTTTGAAATTCATCTTGATGTATGATTATATCTGTACCAATCAAAGCTCAGGTATTTTTAATTGAAAGCGTGGAGTATTTATATATGAACGCTCAGGTATTTATTTTTAGTTCGGGGCAACGCCCGAGTATTTGTTAGTTTAAAATAAAATGGAAAATATTGATATTTAATCCAAGCCAGAAAAAATATGTTTAATTTTTTTTTTTGCTTTTTTTTCGCTTAAACAACCGCCACATAAGCTTCTGTCGCCGCCATGTCATATCTCCGACGAGTTGAACTCGGTGGCGGTTTGCTGGAAAAATCAACATGACAAGGTCAGTTTGTCTAATATAAATGTTTAATGTTGGTTCGTTAGATCAAAACACTTCCAAAGGTTGGCTTATTTAATTCCAATTTCCCTTAATTATATTAACTCTAATATGTGTAGTCTCAATAATTAAATTCTAGCTCTTACTCATTTTGAGTTTTCATTTCGTTTACTCTATACTAAAAGTGGTTAGGACCTTTTTTTGTGTTTTGCATGGAAAGAGGCTGAGAGCATTTTTGTGTTTTGCTGCCCACAACAACTGTTTAATTAAGTGCCATCTGTCCTATTTTTTTGGTGCTACCGGTTGTCTTCCCTATGAGCGAATGACTATCATACCTCAACTGTTTATACTCTCCCTGTTCATAAACACGGAAACAAAGTCAAATTGGAACCCTGTATCTTCATGTTCTGGTATGCAGAAGTTTTTATTTTTTGCAATTCACCTGTTGTCCTTTTTTTTTTCTTCACAATTTATTCATGTCTATTTATGTGGTCATGTCTCCGAAATTGGGAGAAATTGAAGCTTCCATTTTTAGGTTTAGAGAGGAGATACACCTACACACATAAATGACATAATAAAAAAATGGTTTGTGGATAGATTAAAAAGCAAAAAAGATGGTTTCTAGATAGATTAAACTTCATATACATGGGAGAGCGGGTTATACCTGATTTTGCACCGAAATAATATTACTACAACTGTAACGCCCCGGAAATTCAATTATAGAAAGTCAAAGTCAAACTAACGTTAACAGACAAAACTTAGCGGAAGACTTCAAATTTAGTTTGGGCGTCACTGCCGTATCCCCGAAGGAATACAAGGCGAGAAAGGAAAACACAACTGTCTGCTAACGGCAACTACTAACAACTCAACAAACTTTAAGAATTCATAACGAAAACAATATAAAAGATTCAAGGACTTCTAGACTCGTCGTCCTCACTTCTAACTCCCGTCCCCAGCATTTAGATCTTCACCTGAAATCAAAACATTTCAGAAAATGAGGGGGAAAACTCAATAATGTCTACCCCTAACGTTTAAAACAGTTTAAGTTCATTTCAATTCATTTTGGGGAGAGGGATCAAATCAAACATTTTACAAACCTTTAACCCTTAACTGTTGTCCTCAACCCATCCAATCCATATTTTAATTTGCGGGCGGGATACCAAATCCCTTAAAGTAACATCGCCTACCAAAGGCATAAATAACATCGCCTACCAAAGGCATCAAGAACATCGCCTACCAAAGGCATCAAGAACATCGCCTACCAAAGGCATAAAACATCGCCTACCAAAGGCATCAAGAACATCGCCTACCAAAGGAATCAAGAACATCGCCTACCAAAGGCATCAAGAACATCGCCTACTAAAGGCATCAAAATACTATCCTATATCAGGGAAGGAAGCCCTGATCTCCTGGTCCATAACCCTGCAGGTTGTTACACCTGCACAACAGGTTATCCCCCGAAACCCGCTTAACGTTTCCACTTGAATTATTTAGTATATTATTCAAACTCAGCTCACAACTCTCAAGTCAAACCATCCCAAGTTATCAAAACCATTAACAAAACTTTGAATAAAAGACCATCCAATTTCTCAACTCAAAAAAACCAAGATCACAATCGAAACAAAAGATTATCAAAACAGATGGTCACATTTCCACAAAAGTCCCCTTTCGGGATGCAATTCTCAAAATAGATTATAAAACATCAAAACACATTTAAAGAGCATCCCGGTGGCGATTAGAGCATAGACAATTACCTGATATACTTCACAGCACAGCAAAAGAAGAACACACTTGAGCTCACTAACGTCTCGCACTAACTCGGGCCTAGAATAAAAGTAATTATCTAATGAAAACGCGTTCTAACGAAGTTAGTATTAACTATTAACTACCTAACCCATCCCCTAGGAACACTTAGGTTCCTATCATTTATGAAATTACACTTAACATCTCCAAGATAACACATAACATGATCACACATTAATTTCACTTAACAATTCTTTATAAATAGAAGCGAACAGAGGACAGATTATAACATTCACATAAAACGGGTCACAACTTGACTTCCCGACATCCTATGGGACTGGTTCTGGACTTTTCGGAAACCTCAGGATGTCTACTAAAACTTCTATGTTGATGGTTAAGCCCAACTCAGTCCCGAAGGACTCCAAAAACACCCGTCGTTCCCATTGGTCCAGTTCTGACAGGTTTCGGTAAAACGGTTATAACTCGGGCTATACAAATCAAACGTTCGATCCGTAAAATTCCTATGGTTCCTAACATCTAAGGGAACCTCCAGTCCAAAGGGTTTGATCAAAAGGTAACTATACTATCCGTGGTGACTCAATCTTTAGACACTAACGAAACTGTCCCGTTAACGGTTCTTATTTAATTTATAATTTCAGTTCTAACTTCCACCATTCGATCCCGGGGTCCTAATTTGGGCTCAAAACAGTAACTAGGGTCTAAGGTATAAAGCCCAACCTAACTTAGGTCCAACAATCAACCTTCCCATCATAAGAACCAAATTACAACACATGAAATCAACTTTAATAATTTAATCTAATCCTACAACATGCATAAAATATCATACACTAACATGGCATACCTTATACTAATCATGCATGAAATATTAACGCTATCCTAAACATGAATTTCTTAACCAATAAACAAGAAAAACCTTAAGAACATGTGAATAAACTATAAAGAACATATAAACATTTAAACTTCTAATCAAGAATCCTAAACAAACTAATTTCTTTTAAACAAGATTAACTCAAGAACCAAGAACTAATAAACATAAACTCAACCTAACTTATTTAGGCAAAATTTAAACATGAATTAAACAAGAAAGAACCCTACGAAATAAAAGAACATAATATTTAACTTAATGAAACAAGAAACCCAACTAATTTACAAGAATCAAGAAGATTTGGGTTTTCATGTACAAGAACCATAAAGAACTTAGCAACATTAAACTACTAATCAAGAACCTAAGGTTTTAATAACAAGAAAACAACCTAATTCATGTAACAAACTTAACAAGATTTATTCCTAGGAAACAATAAAAGACTTAACGATTAAACAACTAAACATTCAAGAATTTAACCTAAGTAATAAATTTCCAAGTTCGTACATACAATAATATTGTGGTCTAACGATTCATGTAAAGAAAATAAAGAACATTAAAGAATCACTTTCAAACCTAATAATCAACTATTACAACCTAAATCTAATTACAATTTATAACATAAAATTACACATAACCATCAAGAATTTACACATAACAATTAATAACTTACAACAAGAATTACAATTACAAATAAATTCCCTAATTACAAAAATTACAGAAATTATAAACAATAATAATTACAATTATAAAAACAGATTACTAATATTAAAACAAGAAAAGAAAAATAAAAGAAAAAGAAAAGAACAAGAATCAGTTAGACAACTAGGTTAGGGTTAGGGTTAGGGTTAGGGTTAGGGTTTTACGCAGGTTTCTCGGTGGTTCAGGCGGCGTCGGCACGACGCGGTCGAGGCGGCGGCGGCGCAGCAATGGCGCTGTGGTGTGGCGGTGTCGGGGCTGCGACGGTGTTCGAGAAGTGGCAAGCAAGGTCTGGCGGTCTTCTTGATCGTGGCGTGACGACGACTCGCGAGTCTGCGACTCCGGCGGCAAGGTGTGGCTCCGGCAATGGCGCGAAGGTAGTCTTCGATGACCAAGATCGAGAGAGAAAGAGGTAGGAGGAGTGCGATTGAGAGAAGAAGAGGGTTGGTTGCGGTGGTTCGCTGCGGAGGTGGCGGGCGCGAGTGCGGTGGGTGGGCAGAGAGAGAGAAGGGAGAGGGGGTGAGGGTTAGGGTTTGAGGTTTGATAGAGATTAGGGTTTGAGAGGAGGGTTTAGGGGTTTTATATTAAACACATTTAGGCCCAAATTAACCCAATCTAATCCAAACCAACCCAATTAAAACAATTAAAACTGATTTTTTTTTTTCTATAACCCAATAATTCTAATAATAGTAATAATAATATTAATTTTAATAATCATATAATCACATAACAAATAATATTCACGTAATTAATCACATAATAATATTAACCGGTGGAAATTACTATTCTACCCTTGTTAGCCCCTCAACGGTCCTACGAGCTCAAGCGTTAGCATAAATAAACACATTACGAACAACAGTAGATAACGAAGTCAAACCTATTCTATTAACGACGTCACGGTCAACATCGTTGGATTTTTCGGGGTTTTACATCATTACCTTCTTAAAAGAAGTTTCGTCCTCGAAACTTAAACTCAACAGCAACGGTCTCCCAAACGGAACTAACACTGGCGCTAACCAAAAAATTTGGGGTTTTACAACAACACCGATGGAACATGCCACCATGGAACTACCACAAACCGACCAGTTACAGGCACACTGACATGGGTTGCAGAAAGAAAACTTAAGTTAAAAAACAAATTAAAAAGTTTGAAGATGTAGTCATTACTGTAAACCCGGTCAACTTGTGAGAGATGTTGCTAAAGAAACCAAATAGGGAACTGATCCTGCGTTGCTGTGAAGGTGATACGAATAAGGAGAAGAAGAGGATGTAGTGGTCGATATGCATGGTGAACATGGGGTTATGAGGGGCACTATGGAAAAAAATACAGATTCTTTGTAGAAACATGGGTGAGACAATCGAATGGGACCAATGGATAGTTTGGAAAGAGAGATGAGGGGAGTGAGGAGGTGTTAGTGAGTGTCACGAAGAAAGAGAGAGACGTGCAAGCATTGCGAGTTGAATGAGCGGTTAGGCGCTGTACTTTCTCTCATAAGTCAATAGATTTTATTTTGCATTATTTTAATTTAAGAATTTTGAACGGTGAGGATGATGCAATTCTTTGAATCAACGCTTGTAATTCCTTAAAGGCCCAAAACTCACGGACAATTCAGTCAACCTCATTTTCCAACTACTATAGGTTGATGTCATTTCATCAAATTTTCCCATTACGTCTGAATTAAGTTTTTGACATTTAATCTATTATTATCTGATTTGGTGTGCCATTTACAATATTCATTTTTAACTTGACTACTATTAAACTTATGCTTTTATCGTAAATTTGTTTTATTTGATCGAAGAATCATGCTCCATTCATTTGGCGTCTCATTTACAATCTTTCTTTTCATCTTAATGATTGTTATTTCCATTCATGCATATCTTAAATATTATTGAACTTATGTTTTTATTGTAGTTTTATTTCTTTTGATCAAACAATTGTTTTTGTCTGGTCAGGTCTTTTGAATTTCATCTTGATGTATGATTATACTTGTACCAATCAACGCTCGGGTATTTTTAATTTAAAGCGCGAAGTATTTATATATGAACGCTCAGGTATTTATTTTTAGTTCGGGGCAACGCCCAAGTATTGGTTAGTTTAAAATAAAATAGAAAATATTGATTATTTAATCCAAGTCAGAAAAAATATGTTTAATTTTTTTTTGCTTTTTTTTGCATAAACAACCGCCACATAAACTTCTGTCGCCGCCACGCCATATCTCCGACGAGTTGGACTCGGTGGCGGTTTGTTGGAAAAATCAACATGACAAGGTCAGTTCATCTAATATAAAGTTTATTGTTGGTTCGTTAGATCAAAACACCACCAAAGGTTGGCTTATTTAATTCCAATTTCCCTTAATTATATTAACTCTAATATGTGTAGTCTCAATAATTATATTCTAGCTCTTACTCATTTTGAGTTTTCAATTCATTTACTCTATACTAAAAGAGGTGAGAACTTTTTTTTTGTTTTGCACGGAAAGAGGCTGAGAGCATTTTTGTGTTTTGCTGCCCACAACAACTGTTTAATTAAGTACCATTTGTCCTATTATTTTGGTGCCACCGGTTGTCTTCCCTATGAGCGAATGACTATCATACCTCAACTTTTTATACTCTCCCTGTTCATAAACACGAAAACAAAGTCAAATTGGAACCCTTTATCTTCATGTTTTGGTATGTTGAAGTTTTTATTTTTTGCAATTCTCCTGTTGTCCATTTTTTTTTCTTCACAATTTATTCATGTCTATTTATGTGGTCATGTCTCCCTAATTGGGAGAAATTGAAGCTTCCATCTTTAGGTTTAGAGAGGTGATCAACCTACAAGCATAAATGACAGAATAAAAAGATGGTTAGTGGATAGATTGAACAACAAATAAGATGGTTTCTAGATAGATTAAACTTGATATACATGGGAGAGCGGGTTATACCTGATTTTGCACAGAAATAATGTTACTACAGCACCGATGGAACATGCCACCATGGAACTACCACAAACCGACCAGTTACAGGCACACTGACATGGGTTGAAAAAAGAAAACTTAAGTTAAAACGCAAATTAAAAAGTTTGAAGATGTAGTCAATACTGTAAACCCGGTCAACTTGTGAGAGATGTTGCTAAAGAAACCAAATAGGAAACTGACCCTGCGTTGCTGTGAAGGCGGTACGAATAAGGAGAAGAAGAGGATGCAGTGGTCGATATGCATGGTGAACATGAGGTTATGAGGGGCGCCATGGAAAAAAAATACAGATGCTTTGTAGAAACATGGGTGAGACAATCGAATTGGACCAATGGGTAGTTTGGAAAGAGAGATGAGGGGAGTGAGGAGGTGTTAGTGAGTGTCACGAAGAAAGAGAGAGACGTGCAAGCATTGCGAGTTGAATGAGCGGTTAGGCGCTGTACTTTCTCTCATAAGTCAATAGATTTTATTTTGCATTATTTTAATTTAAGAATTTTGAACGGTGAGGATGATGCAATTCTTTGAATCAACGCTTGTAATTCCTTAAAGGCCCGCAACTCACGGACAATTCAGTCAACCTTATTTTCCAACTACTATAGGTTGATATCATTTCATCAAATTTTCCCATTACGTCTGAATTAAGTTTTTGACATTTAATCTATTATTATCTGATTTGGTGTGCCATTTACAATATTCATTTTTCACTTGACTACTATTAAACTTATGCTTTTATCGTAAATTTGTTTTATTTGATCAAAGAATCATGCTCCATTCATTTGGCGTCTCATTTCCAATCTTTCTTTTCATCTTAACGATTGTTTTTTCCATTCATGCATATCTTAAATATTATTGAACTTATGCTTTTATTGTAGTTTTATTTCCTTTGATCAAACAATTGGTTTTGTCTGGTCAAAGTATTTTGAATTTCATCTTGATGTATGATTTTATCTGTACCAATCAACGCTCGGGTATTTTTAATTGAAAGCGCAGAGTATTTATAAATCAAAATGACAAGGTCAGTTTGTCTAATATAAATATTTAATGTTGGTTAGTTAGATCAAAACACCCCCAAAGGTTTGCTTATTTAATTCAAATTTTCCTTAATTATATTAACTCTAATATGTGTAGTCTCAATAATTAAATTCTAGTTCTTACTCATTTTGAGTTTTCATTTCATTTACTCTATACTAAAAGTGGTTAGGACCTTTTTTTGTGTTTTGCATGGAAAGAGGCTGAGAGCATTTTTGTGTTTTGCTGCCCACAACAACTGTTTAATTAAGTGCCATCTGTCCTATTTTTTTGGTGCCGTCGGTTGTCTTCCCTATGAGCAAATGACTATCATACCTCAACTGTTTATACTCTCCCTGTTCATAAACACGGAAACGAAGTCAAATTGGAACCCTGTATCTTCATGTTCTGGTATGCAGAAGTTTTTATTTTTTGCAATTCACCTGTTGTCCTTTTTTTTTCTTCACAATTTATTCATGTATATTTATGTGGTTATGTCTCCGAAATTGGGAGAAATTGAAGCTTCCATTTTTAGGTTTAGAGAGGAGATCAACCTACACACATAAATGACAGAATAAAAAGATGGTTTGTGGATAGATTAAACAGCAAAAAAGATGGTTTCTAGATAGATTAAACTTCATATACATGGGAGAGCGGGTTATACTTGATTTTGCACCGAAAAAATATTACTACAGCACCGATGGAACATGCCACCATGGAACTACCACAAACCGACCAGTTACAGGCACACTGATATGGGTTGCAAAAAGAAAACTTAAGTTAAAAAAAAAATTAAAAAGTTTGAAGATGTAGTCATTACTGTAAACCCGGTCAACTTGTTAGAGATGTTGCTAAAGAAACCAAATAGGGAACTGATCCTGCGTTGCTGTGAAGGCGATACGAATAAGGAGAAGAAGAGGATGCAGTGGTCAGTATGCATGGTGAACATGGGGTTATGTGGGGCGCCATGGAAAATAAATACAGATGCTTTGTAGAAACATAGGTGAGACAATTGAATGGGACCAATGGGTAGTTTGGAAAGAGAGATGAGGGGAGTGAGGAGGTGTTAGTGAGTGTCAGGAAGAAAGAGAGAGACGTGAAAGCATTGAGAGTTGAATGAACGATTAGGCGCTATACTTCCTCTCATTAGTCAATAGTTTTTATTTTGCATTTTTTTAATTTAAGAATTTTGAATGGTGGGGATGATTCAATTCTTTAAATCAACGCTTGTAATTCCTTTAAGGCCGGCAACTCACAGACAATTCAGTCAACCTCATTTTCCAACTACTATAGGTTGATATCATTTCATCAAATTTTCCCATTACGTCTGAATTAAGTTTTTGACAATTAATCTATTATTATGTGATTTGGTGTGCCATTTACAATGTTCATTTTTAACTTGACTACTATTAACTTATGCTTTTATCGTAAATTTGTTTTATTTGATCAAAGAATCATGCTCTATTCATTTGGCGTCTCATTTACAATCTTTCTTTTCATCTTAATGATTGTTTTTTCCATTCATGCATATCTTAAATATTATTGAACTTATGTTTTTATTGTAGTTTTATTTCCTTTGATCAAACAATTGTTTTTGTCCGGTCAAGTCTTTTGAATTTCATCTTGATGTACGATTATACTTGTACCAATCAACGCTCGGGTATTTTTAATTGAAAGCGCGAAGTATTTATATATGAACGCTCAGGTATTTATTTTTAATTCGGGGCAACGCCCGAGTATTGGTTAGTTTAAAATAAAATGGAAAATATTGATTATTTAATCCAAGTCAAAAAAAATATGTTTAATTTTTTTTTTGCTTTTTTTTGCATAAACAACCGCCACATTAACTTCTGTCGCCGCCACGCCATATCTCCGACGAGTTGGACTCGGTGGCGGTTTGCTGGAAAAATCAACATGACAAGGTCAGTTCGTCTAATATAAATGTTTATTGTTGGTTCGTTAGATCAAAACACGCCCAAAGGTTGGCTTATTTAATTCCAATTTCCCTTAATTATATTAACTCTAATATGTGTAGTCTCAATAATTAAATTCTAGCTCTTACTCATTTTGAGTTTTCAATTCATTTCCTCTATACTAAAAGAGGTGAGGACTTTTTTTTGTGTTTTACACGGAATGAGGCTAAGAGCATTTTTGTGTTTTGCTGCCCACAACAACTGTTTAATTAAGTGCCATCTGTCCTATTATTTTGGTGCCACCGGTTGTCTTCCCTTTGAGCGAATGACTATCATACCTCAACTGTTTATACTCTCCCTGTTCATAAACACGGAAATAAAGACAAATTGGAACCTTGTATCTTCATTTTCTGGTATGCTGAAGTTTTTATTTTTTGTAATTCTCCTGTTGTCCATTTTTTTTCTTCACAATTTATTCATGTCTATTTATGTGGTCATGTCTCCCTAATTGGGAGAAATTGAAGCTTCCATTTTTAGGTTTAGAGAGGAGATCAACCTACAAGCATAAATGACAGAATAAAAAGATGGTTAGTGGATAGATTAAACAAAAAATAAGATGGTTTCTAGATAGATTAAACTTGATATACATGGAAGAGCGGGTTATACCTGATTTTGTACCGAAATAATATTACTACAGCACCGATGGAACATGCCACCATGGAACAACCACAAACCGACCAGTTACAGGCTTACTGACATGGGTTGCAAAATGAATACTTAATTTAAAACGCAAATTAAAAAGTTTGATGATGTAGTCAATACTGTAAACCCGGTCAACTTGTGAGAGATGTTGCTAAAGAAACCAAATAGGGAACTGACTTTGCGTTGCTGTTAAGGCGGTACGAATAAGGAGAAGAAGAGGATGCAGTGGTCGATATGCATGGTGAACATGAGGTTATGAGGGGCGCCATGGAAAAAAAATACAGATGTTTTGTAGAAACATGGGTGAGACAATCGAATGGGACCAATGGGTAGTTTGGAAAGAGAGATGAGGGGAGTGAGGAGGTGTTAGTGAGTGTCAGGAAGAAAGAGAGAGACGTGAAAGCATTGAGAGTTGAATGAACGATTAGGCGCTATACTTCCTCTCATTAGTCAATAGTTTTTATTTTGCATTTTTTTAATTTAAGAATTTTGAATGGTGGGGATGATTCAATTCTTTAAATCAACGCTTGTAATTCCTTTAAGGCCGGCAACTCACAGACAATTCAGTCAACCTCATTTTCCAACTACTATAGGTTGATATCATTTCATCAAATTTTCCCATTACGTCTGAATTAAGTTTTTGACAATTAATCTATTATTATGTGATTTGGTGTGCCATTTACAATGTTCATTTTTAACTTGACTACTATTAACTTATGCTTTTATCGTAAATTTGTTTTATTTGATCAAAGAATCATGCTCTATTCATTTGGCGTCTCATTTACAATCTTTCTTTTCATCTTAATGATTGTTTTTTCCATTCATGCATATCTTAAATATTATTGAACTTATGTTTTTATTGTAGTTTTATTTCCTTTGATCAAACAATTGTTTTTGTCTGGTCAAAGTATTTTGAATTTCATCTTGATGTATGATTATATGTGTACCAATCAACGCTCGGGTATTTTTAATTGAAAGCGCGGAGTATTTATATATGAACGCTCAGGTATTTATTTTTAGTTCGGGGCAACGCCCGAGTATTTGTTAGTTTAAAATAAAATGGAAAATATTGATTATTTAATCCAAGCCAGAAAAAATATGTTTAATTTTTTTTTTGCTTTTTTTTCGCTTAAACAACCGCCACATAAGCTTCTGTCGCCGCCATGTCATATCTCCGACGAGTTGGACTCGGTGGCGGTTTGCTGGAAAAATCAACATGACAAGGTCAGTTTGTCTAATATAAATGTTTAATGTTGGTTCGTTAGATCAAAACACTTCCAAAGGTTGGCTTATTTAATTCCAATTTCCCTTAATTATATTAACTCTAATATGTGTAGTCTCAATAATTAAATTCTAGCTCTTACTCATTTTGAGTTTTCATTTCATTTACTCTATACTAAAAGTGGTGAGGACTTTTTTTGTGTTTTGCACGGAAAGAGGCTGAGAGCATTTTTGTGTTTTGCTGCCCACAACAACTGTTTAATTAATTGCCATCTGTCCTATTTTTTTGGTGCCACCTTTTGTCTTCCCTTTGAGCGAATGACTATCATACCTCCACTGTTTATACTCTCCCTTTTCATAAACACGGAAACAAAGTTAAATTTGAACCCTTTATCTTCATGTTCTGGTATGCATAAGTTTTTATTTTTTGCAATTCACCTGTTGTCCATTTTTTTTTTCTTCACAATTTATTCATGTCTATTTATGTTGTCATGTCTCCCAAATTGGGAGAAATTGAAGCTTCCATTTTTAGGTTTAGAGAGGAGATCAACCTACAAGCATAAATGACAGAATAAAAAGATGGTTTGTGGATAGACTAAACAGCAAAAAAGATGGTTTCTAGATAGATTAAACTTGATATACTTGGGAGAGCGGGTTATACCTGATTTTGCATCGAAATAATACTACTACAGCAACGATGGAACATGCCACCCTGGAACTACCACAAACCGACCAGTTACAGGCACACTGACATGGGTTGCAAAAAGAAAACTTAAGTTAAAAAGCAAATTAAAAAGTTTGAAGATGTAGTCATTACTGTAAACCCGGTCAACTTGTGAGAGATGTTGTTAAAGAAACCAAATAGGGAACTGACCCTGCGTTGCTGTGAAGGCGGTACGAATACGGAGAAGAAGAGGATGCAGTGGTCGATATGCATGCTGAACATGGGGTTATGAGGGGCGCCATGGAAAAAAAATACAGATGCTTTGTAGAAACATGGGTGACACAATCGAATGGGACCAATGGGTAGTTTGGAAAGAGAGATGAGGGGAGTGAGGAGGTGTTAGTGAGTGTCAGGAAGAAAGAGAGAGACGTGCAAGCATTTCAAGTTGAATGAACGTTTAGGCGCTGTACTCCCTCTCATAAGTCAATAGTTTTTATTTTGCGATTTTTTAGTTTAAGAATTTTGAATGGTGAGGATGATGCAATTCTTTAAATCAACGCTTGTAATTCCTTAAAGGCCGACAACTCACGGACAATTCAGTCAACCTCATTTTCCAACTACTATAGGTTGATATCATTTCATCAAATTTTCTGGAGTGGATCGGGACCTAGGGTCTATACAAAATCATGTGGTTGATGGAAATCCACCCATAGAACTCATAAACACAACAAACCAATTTTTTTGGGTTTTTGGATAAATGGAGATAACATGGAATTAAAAGATATAGACAATTCTAAAGAGAGAAATCTCACCAAATTCAACTAAGATGTTCAATCTCTAGCACAAGGATCTTCCACAAGCAAAGAGTCTTGAAACACCCAAGAAATCTCACAAAGAGTGGAGAAAGAACACTCACTCATAAATAAGAGAATTCACCAAGCAATTTCCACCCAAAGGATTAACTTTCATTGATTAGTGTTTGAAAACCCTCAATTACAAACTCTCCAAGTGAGAGGAATTTTTGTGTCTGACCTAAAACCTTCATAAAACTGTCTCTAATGAAGGGGGGAACAAGTATACAAAGGAAAGAGGGAAAATGAGAAAAGAAAACAATGAAAAAGGGCGGAAGAAAAACGCGTGTTGCCCAGAACGGTCACGGGCGTGATCTGGAGGGTCACGGGCGTGATAATCGCGATCACGGGCTTGAACCTCTTAGTCACGGGCGTGACATGATTTCTGGAGCCAAAACAAATTTGCCGTGGGAGGACACGGGCGTGACCATGTGGGCAAATTTTCTGCCGACTTTAAACTCGCATAACTTCTTCATCCGAACTCTGTTTTGGGCCCATAATATATCGATGGAAAGCTCTCGGTGTGTACTTTAAGCTCCCAAAAGTTGAAGTCCATCGGAGTTGTATTGAATGAGTTATGATTAAAACAATGAAGGCACGCGCATTTCGAACCTTTGAACGCCTTCACCACCTTGTGTTTATTCTTGTCGATGGTTTAGGAGCCCCTTAGAAGGCTCGAGAATTGTCCTATTAAGACCCTAGATGACATCCTACGGCCCGGGGTCTTTGTAGAATGAAACACCGCTCTTTTTAGTGACCATAACGACCCTCAAATGACCCGTATCCACCATGAAATGGATATTGAAACCACGTTAGATTCGAGGAAAGAAGAGGGTGACTTGTAGCAAGTCGGGAACCATAGGTGAAACAAAAGGTGAACCGATCCCACACGGTTCATACTCCCCTTCTTCGAAAAGAGTTGTCCTCAACTCTTGGGGGTTCAAAATTAACCGCATACCCGTGCAGACCCAAAAGTATGTACCTCAACAGTCGAAGTAGAGTGACGCTCATCGACCCGTTCTTCTCAAAATTGTAGCAATTTCGGCGGAAAGGAGGGGCCAAGTCGACATCACGAAGGACCTGAACACGTCTAGCACCCATCAACTTGTTGAAAGCAACAAGGAATTCGTCACATGAGAGCTCGAGGTAAAGGCTAATGGAAACAGCCTTTTCCTTGTTCAACCTCGATGTGGAATTAATGGAACTCGGGTGAGTAGTCAAGGACGTGTGGTCAAGCAACTCAACTCCATAGCGAGGCTCGGGAGTGATTGAGCGTGACTTAACACATGGAAACTCTATGCGGAGCCCAGTAGGAGTTGTAGGTAAGGGTGAAGGACAAGGGAGAGAGGTTGGAAATTTTTGTGGAGCTAAGGTTCGCTCAACCTCACTAGGGTTGCCTTTTCGCAAAAGTAAAGTCCGACGTGGCTTTCCTTTGCTCAAAGCACTCTCATCCGGTGTTTCACTCTTTTGGAGGTCTCTCTTCTCACTTCCCACCCCGGCTTGTGGTATATCGATTTCAAAAGGGGGTAAAGGAATGAGTTTGATTTTCCTTTCTCCCATTGAGAAGGTGTAGGTGTTCTTCCGGCCGTCGTGGATAGCACGTCGATCAAATTGCCAAGGTCTACCAAGTAGTAAATGACAAGCATCCATGGGGACAACATCACAAAGAACACTATCCTCATAAGACCAAGCAGAGAAAGAAACCAAGACTTGTTGGGTTACCTCGAAGTTGCCACCATCTTTTAGCCCTTGCAAGCTATACGGTTGAGGATGAGCCGAGACCGGCAATTGGAGTTTCTCAACCATGTAGGTAGAGGCTAAGTTGGTGCAACTCCCACCGTCGATGATGACCTTAGCTGCCTTCTCGCCGATGGTGAACCGAGTTTGGAAGATATTCTCCCGTTGAGAGTTATCCCGGGAATCCTTGGTCAAGAAAAAAGATCGCCTAGGAGTTGAACTCTCCCCTTCTTGCGCGCAAACCTCAACACTAGTCTTAGAAGCCTCCGGTGTGGCTACCTCACTTGCTTTGGAGCTTTCAACCATCTTCGTGGGGCATTGGGCTTGGTAGTGACCATAAACCCGACACGTGAAGCATTTTATACCCTTGAGCTTCCGAAGATATTTCGCACTTTCCTTAGGAGCTTGGGAAGATGGTTTTGGTAGCTCGGAAGTTCGACTTCCCTTGGATGAAGCCTTACTCCAAGAGTGAGCACTTCCCTTCCTAGAAGGCCATGAAGTAACCTTCTCCTCCATTCTTCTTCCTCGAGAACCACCATATCGATAATCATCAAAATACCTCAAATAGCCACTATGGTGAGTTCTAGGAGACCGAGTTGAAATACCACGATCCCTTTTCAATGACTCTAGTTGCGTAGGGGTCGTAGCGCGGAGTATGTCAGTCATTCGACGTTGCACTTCTAGAACCTTCTCTTCGATATGTTGAAGAGTCTCCTCGAAGGTTGGTTTGGGTTTGGGTTTTGGGAGAAGAGGGGAATCATGTTTGTCCGAAGCAAAGTACTTCGAGGCCGTTTGTGGAGCTTGGTTTTCTTGTGGGGTGTATAATTTGAGCGGTTGGAGGTTTGGGTTCTTTGTAGCTAGGAAATTTTGAGGGGGTTTTGTGAAGCTAATTTTGTGGGGGAAATGGGGTGAAACCGGCAAGGGGAATGCACCAAGAAGAACACACCCGGATGGGCACACAACCACCACCAACAATATCCACCAATAAAACAACCACTAACACAACCACCAACTTAAGAAAATGCAATCAATCACTTAATCGAACACCTTCCGTGCACTTTTCCAACTTCATCTCATTTGGACATTTCATCGAGCACCTTCCGTGCACTATTTTCCAACTTCACCTCAAAAACTCCCATATGCATCAAAATCAACAAACACAACACAATACAAGTTTCTCCAACACACTTGGAGGCACAAGGGATGGGGAACACCAATAGTTGCATACAATACACCAAGAACACCAAAAATACCTCCGAACAATAATAAGAACAATTCTAGGCACAAACAAGAAATCTCCAACAAAATATGAGTTCTATGTCTAGCTCTGATACCAAATGGAGAGGATCGGGACCTAGGGTCTATACAAAATCATGTGGATGATGGAAATCCACCCATAGAACTCATAAACACAACAAACCAATTTTTTTGGGTTTTTGGATAAATGGAGATAACATTGAATTAAAAGATATGGACAATTCTAAAGAGAGAAATCTCACCAAATTCAACTAAGATGTTCAATCTCTAGCACAAGAACCTTCCACAAGCAAAGAGTCTTGAAACACCCAAGAAATCTCACAAAGAGTGGAGAAAGAACACCCACTCACAAATAAGAGAATTCACCAAGCAATTTCCACCCAAAGGATTAGCTTTCATTGATTCGGGTTTGAAAACCCACAATTACAAACTCTCCAAGTCAGAGGAATTTTTGTGTCTAACCTAAAACCTTCATAAAACTGTCTCTAATGAAGGGGGGAACAAGTATATAAAGGAAAGAGGGAAAATGAGAAAAGAAAACAATGAAAAAGGGCGGAAGAAAAACGCGTGTTGCCCAGAACGGTCACGGGCGTGACCTGGAGGGTCACGGGCGTGACAATCGCGGTCACGGGCGTGAACCTCTTTGTCACGGGCGTGACGTGATTTCTGGAGCCAAAACAAATTTGCCGTGGGAGGTCACGGGCGTGACAACAAAGGTCACGGGCGTGACCATGTGGGCAAATTTTCTGCCGACTTCAACTCGCATAACTTCTTCATCCGGACTCTGTTTTGGGCGCATAATATATCGATGGAAAGCTCTCGGTGTGCACTTTAAGCTCTCAAAAGTTGAAGTTCATCGGAGTTGTAATGAAGGAGTTATGATTAAAACAATGAAGGCACGCGCATTTCGAACCTTTGAACGCCTTCACTACCTTGTGTTTATTCTTGTCGATGGTTTCGGAGCCCCTTAGAAGGCTCCGGAATGGTCCTATTAAGACCCTAGATGACATCCTATGGCCCGGGATCTTTGTAGAATGAAACACCGCTCTCTTTGGTGACCATAACGACCCTCAAATATTATCATAAAAGTATAATGAATTGCTATATAAAATTACCACCATTAGATTTGTAACGAAAAATATTATCATAAAAGTATAATATTGCAATTGTTAAGACCACGTTCTTTTGTGCGGCGCGATTGGTTGCGGTGTGGTGGGATTTGAAAAAGTGTTATGAGTTGTGGTGAAAGTTGTGGTAGATAAAGTACGTTAAGAGAGAGAATATGAAAATTAAAAAAGAAAAGTGAGGAGAGAGAAAAATGAAAAGATGTACTGGTAATGATTATGATGTGATGTGGTGAAGTGTCGTGGAAAATTAAAGAGTGTGGTGCGGTGTAGTACCACACCGCAACCTACCACATAAAAGAACGGGGCCTAAATCAAAGAGTGACACTGAAGACCATAAAAGTCAAAATTATGATAATTAATATGAAACGAATGGTGTATATAATAGGTACCAATTTTTTTATCTCATAAATAATAGACTGTAAATATTGTGGCCCGTCCATAGGACGGGTATTCTCACTAGTTTTTATATATAAATTAATATACTTTACAGATTTTTCACCTTTTACTTATTAATTTGAAAAATTATATTAGTATTTTATATTTCACACATTTTTCATATTTTAAATATTTTGCTTTTACTTGGTTTTTGAGAAAGTTAAAGTTTCCAACTCCACCACCACCATTTCTCCCTATCATCATCTTCATCTTCTTCTTCAAGCTTACTCACTACTTCCATGGCTTCCTTTTTCAATTGTAGTAGCAAAATTGAAATGATCTTCCATCATCTATTGGACAACACACCAAAATGGAGTGACTCACCAAAGCTATGGTAGCCTACCAAATTAACGATAAATTTTGCAAACCAACAACAAAAATATCATCATCATCTTCTTCTTCTCTGACCCCGACCCACCTCCATCACCACCATCATTCTCATCTTCTTCTTCCTCGGTACACCAACACCATCCACCATTATCACCACCACCTAAAACCGCCATTGCCACCCAGTGCTACCACGCAGCCACCACTTCCGCCACCAGTTACCACCAAGAAATTCAAATCCATTCACACCCACATCTCTCATCCATCTCAATTTCAAATCAATAACCAACCAAAATCGAATCCAAACTCACACCCGTAACCCGGATTCATCAATTTAAGATTATACTTACCAATTTGTGACAAAAACTCGCCGAAAAACACCACCATCGCCGCCCAAAACTGCCCAAAGAGATGCCCTCTGCCCTCCCTATTTCACGGTGCTAGCCCCACAACCACCCTGCTGCGGTGGTCTTCAACCTCGCCGGGAAAAACTCTGGTCTTCCTTGGCTTTTCGACGGCCAAGTACCACCTCCGTCGCCGTTCTCGCCGCCCAGAAACCCCATCAATACCCTCTGCTCCTCCTTCCTCTCCTTAACATGTGTTTTGGAAAAAAAAAAGGGGATTAAGGCCTTATGCTCCAACTTTATTAAAGTTCTAATTGTCTTAGGCCTCTCCTTTCAGCATCCCATAAATTTAATTTGGGGTAATTTCCTATCCAATCTTTATATTTCAAATTGTTCATTATCTCATTGAGTTATTCCTTACAATAATATCACTACTATTTATTACATTTATACAACTAGATTATTCAAAGTCAAAGGGGACAATTTATTCGTTTTATCCGCCAACTCAGGTATATTTCGATGACTGTAACCTTCAACTCTGTTTAAATGTAAAAACTCAAGCAACTCTAATTAAAGTGAAATAATTATTGTTTTCATTATTTCAAATATCGTTTTATGACTAACTTATGTGGACCTATCCAGTATTTATTTATTTATCATTTAATTCTCATTGTCCATCGTGTTATTTTTCCATTGAGTTATTGTCATGGTTCATTGTCCATTGTTCATTGTTCGTTGTTTCTCAATCGGGTTGATCGACTCGATTGCATGCTTCTTCATGGTCCATTGTTTATCCAATCGAGGGGTTGATCGTCCTTGAGTGCATGTGCCATTGGGAATAGGGGTGGAAACAATGCAGTGCGGTGCAGTTTCGGTGTCTCGAAGCGGTGCACCAGACGAAACGGTGCGCTAAAACCTTAAACCGGATCTGAAACCGAATCACCCGATTTTTAAAAATCGGTGCACCGGACTTAACGGTGCGGTTTCACCAGTGAATCGGAACCACATTAATTTCTATCAACATCAAAAAATCTATATTCAATCAAAAAAAAATTATATATATATATATTTATTTATATTAACAGTTCGGTATTAATTTCTGGGTAGGATTTACACTTTTTTTTAACAAGTTAATTTACAGTGTTTCTGTATTAATTTATGGGTAGAATTTTTTTAAACCAAAATTTATGTATATATATATATTTATTTATATTAACTGTTCGGTGCCGGTTCCCCGTCGGTTTGAATATCCCAAAGCGGAACCGCCCCGTTTAGCATCCGGTTTTTCCGATGCGGTGTACCGAAATTTTAAGCCGGTTCGGTACTGCTCGTTTCTGGTTTTTTTTTCCTGGTTTCCGATTCGGTGTGCCGGTTCCGGATTTTTTTCCAACCTTAATTGGGAAGCACTGCTGGAAGGGGGTGCTGTCTTCCAAGATCCATTGTTTAACCCCTATCACAATGTTCATTACGTATTGATTATTGTCTATCGTTTATCGTTATGAGTGATTATACTGTGCTGCTTAATTCATTTATGTGTTACCCAATGTCCGTTACTTGTCTTATAAGTGGTCTAACCACTGCTGCATTATTTTAACATTATTGTTACATTCTGCTATTATTTTTAGGGAAATTCCAAATGGTAGGTATGAGTTATTGGGTATTCCAAATGGTAGACACCATTTTTACCTTTTCCAAATGGTAGGCTTAAATTCCACAAAATTCCATCCCGTAGACACTTACTAACCTACTGTTTGAAATTTTAAAAAAATAAAAGAAAATACAAAAATTGAAATGGAGAGAATAGAATTGGAATCCTAGTCTGTTCTACATCTCTGCCCAACTAGCCCAACCATCTCCTCCCAACGCCCAGCCAAAGGCCAGACACCTCCGTCGTCGCCATAGCATCTCGTCGGTCGCCGCCGTTGCCGTCGTTGTTCGCGCTCTGTCGGCTCGAATTGAAGGAAAGTGAGAAAAGAGAAGAGAAGAGTTTTGAAGAGAATTGTATATCCATAACTCATGAAAAACAATGACAGACTGAGGACTATTTATACAGAAAAAATCCTAAGCTCTGATCAAAGATCAAGATCAAGATTCTAAATCTTGAAACTTTAATAATCAGAAAATAACCTACTGAAATACACCTTGACACACTTCACACTCCCCCCTCAAGGTGAAAAATGTTGAGAGAAAGAAGAAGTGTCTACTAATCCAAGTCTAGTAGAAAGATAGCTATGATGTGACTCCCCTAAAAGTTTCGTCATTATATCTGCAATCTGATCCTTGGAGGCAACATAGGTTGTCTGCAAAAACCCTTCCAACAACTTATCTCTTGTATAATGGTAGTCTATATTCAGATGCTTTTTCCTCTCATGGAAGACGGGGTTCTCAGCAATGCGCATAGCTGCCATGTTGTCACAGAACAATGTAACAGGCAGCTCATGAGGTATCTTTAGATCCTGAAGCAGATTGACTATCCAAACTAATTCAAATGTTGTTGCAGACATTGATCTGTACTCGGCTTCTGCTGAAGATTTTGCCACCGTGTTCTGCTTCTTGGTTTTCCAAGACACCAAGCATTTTCCCATGAAGACTGCATACCTAGTAAGGGATCTGGAAGACATCTGACAGCTTCCCCAATCTGCATCACAAAAGGCAGAAAGCTTAAAATCATATTGGGATGGAAAATAGAGACCTTTATTTATGCTCCCTTTAAGATATCTCAAGACGTGTAGAGCAGCTTCATAGTGTGGTTTTCTGGGATTTTGCAAGAACTGACTCAAATGTTGTGTTTTGTAAGCAATATCTGGCCTGGTGATAGATAAATACAATAATCTTCTAATAACTCTCCTCTATTGTTCAGGATCTTCTAGTGTTTGTCCCTTCTCTGTGGATAATTTTAGCCCCTTAGGTAATGGAAAATGAGCTGGGTTTGCTGCTGTGAGTCCTGCATCTTCCAAAATGTCGGCAATATATTTTCTTTGATGCAACAAAGTTCCATTTTCAGATCTTGTAATCTCAATTCCAAGGAAATACCGAGCCAGCCCTAAGTCTTTGATTGTAAATGCCTTGTGTAATTGTTCTTTTAGCCATGTAATACCTTGCTCATAATTTCCTGTCACAAGTAAATCATCTACATATACTAAAACAAAGAAAATTAGGTCATCTTGTTCCCTAATAAACAAAGAGTAATCATGTTTTGATTGAAGGAAACCCATTCTTTTAAGAAAGTTACTCAACTCAATGTTCCATTGTCTGGAGGCCTGTTTTAGGCCATAAAGGGATTTTTTAAGCAAACAAACCTAATTTGGTGAGGCTTTTCTATAACCTTCAGCAGGTACCATATATACCTCTTCGTCAAGGGATCCATGAAGAAAGGCCTTATTTATGTCAAGTTGATGTAATGGTCATCCTTTGATGGTAGCCATGGCAATAAAAATTCTCACAGTGGTTAATTTTGCCACTGGAGAGAATGTGTGTTTGTAATCTTTGTTTTTTATTTATTCAAAGCCTCTTATTACTAATCGAGCCTTGTACCTTTCTACCCTCCCATCAGGTTTAAACTTGATTTTGTAAACCCATTTAGAACTTAAAGCCTTTTTTCCAGGAGGCAACTCAGTCAAGACCCAAGTCCCATTGTTTTCTAAGGCTTCAAGTTCCATTTTCAGTTCTAATTATTTTTATATGTGTATCAAACTGGATTTCTACCATGTTCAAGAATTTCTCAATGCCTTTGAAAACTTGAGTTTTGTCATGCAACAACTGTGTCCATGTGCACCTAGTATAGTCGTCTACTATTGTTAGAAAGTACCTAGCACCATTTATATTTGGGATTCTATAGGGGCCCCAAAGATCCATATGAATTAGATGGAAAGGAGAATAGGTTTTTATGGAGCTTCTATGAAAAGGTAACCTGTGAGCCTTGACAAATATACAAATATCACAAAAAATTCCTTTATTATCAATGTTACAACCAAGAATATGTTCAAGTTTTAAAATGGAAGCATGCCCTAATCTTGAATGTAAAATGTGCAGGGGAATTCCTTTATTTTCAACAGCATTACAAGCATTGCCATTAGGAACTAATATATGCGACAGATTACTTTTTCTACTCTTGGATTCCAGCTTATAGAGCCCATGGCTCTCATGAGTAATGGCTATGGTCCGATTATTTAAAAGGTCCTGAAACAAGCATTTATCAACAAAAGAAGTCATATATATGGACTGATCAGATAAAAGCTTATTGACAAATAGCAAATTAAATGTAAATTCAGGAACATACAATACTTTATGTTATTTTAGACCATTTTCAAGGATTATATCTCCAATTAAGTTTACTGTCTTGATATTACCATCAGGCATGATAACAGATGTAGGTTTGCTTAGCTTGTTAATAGATGTGAATAGAGATATGTGATGGACCATATGATCACTAGCCCCTGTGTCGACAATCCAAGAAGACTCAACGGGCCCTTTAGATTTCTTGAAGACAGAGTGAATACTATATATTGTTTGTATCTTGGGAGATATTACCTGAGAAATTTTCTTCTGGAGGCTCCGAGGATTGAGCAAAATGTGAAGTGGCCTGCGAAGTCTGAACTTGGTATTGCTATTTGCTTTGATTTATTTTGAAGACTTCGTTAGCTATTTGTTGCAGAAGCTTAGCATTCATTTGAGGGACCTCTTCTCCCAGAGGATTATCTACTGTCTCTTCAAGAAGAATATTTGCTGTTGTCTTCTTGCCTTTATACCAATTTGGGTACCCAACTATTTTGAAACAGTGTTCCCTCTCATGGCCAGGCTTCTGGTAGTAGGTGCAAAATTTATTAGCCTTGTCCTTCTTGAGATCTTTCTTGGGATTTCTGAAGGAATTTCTTGCATTCATAGCACTTGGTTCGTTACTGACAGATTGTCTATGAGTGTTGGCTGCAATTTCAGAAGAAAACTGTAGCCCACCAGAAGCAATCTTTTGGCATTCTGCTCTCTGGACCAATGAGTATGCTTTGTTGATTGTGGGCAGAGGGTCCATCAGCAAGATTTGTGCTCTCACAGCGTCGAACTCATCGTTTAAATGCATTAAGAACTGAACGAGCTTCCTTCTTTGATCCATGGCAATGGAGGTCTTAATGTGAGGACATGTCTCAGGGCAGTTACAAACTGATACCTCAGACATCTCCCCCAATTTGTTCCAAAGCCTTTTCATTCTTGTAAAATACACTACTACAGATTGTTTTCCTTGATGTAAATCAAAAATTTCTTTTTCTAATTGGAAAAGCAAAGGCCCATTACTTTGGCCAAATCTTTCACTCAATTCTCCCCACAATTCTTGTGCAGAATTTACATACAAGAAGGATTCAGCTAACTCAGGAATCATGCAATTTAATAACCAACTAATGACCATGCTATCACATTTAATCCATTGATTGAGAGACATAACCTGAGTTGGCCGAGAACATTCTCCAGTAATGAAGCCTATCTTGACCTTGTTCTTCAATGCTATTTTGATGGCCCTACTCCACTTTTGAAAGTTAGAACCATTAAGCTTGATATTCACTATCTGTAATCCTGGGTGATCCGAGCTTTGGAGATATAATGGATCATTGTTGTATAAATCCCCATCACTTCTTGATCGTCTTTGATCTGGATCTGCTCCCATCCCAGTCCCTTGGCCTGAACCAGTCACTACTGATCCTTCACCCTCAGACATCTTGCTAATAGGGTCAGATTATTCTTCCAAAGTAGGAGACTAGTAGCCCTCTATAATGAAGGAAAGGCAACGTCTCAAGGGAAAAACACATAAGAGCTTTAAGGCTCCGATACCATGAGAAAAGATGAGAGAAGAGTTTTGAAGAGAATTGTATATTCATAACTCATGAAAAACAATGACAGACAGAGGACTATTTATACAGAAAAAATCCTAAGCTTTGATCAAAGATCAAGATCAAGATTCTAAATCTTGAAACTTTAATAATCAGAAAATAACCTACTAAAATACACCTTAACACACTTCACAGAAAGGGACGAGGTGAGATCAGAATTCAATGGTGCCGATTAAGAAGAAGTAAGTTAGTGTTAGTAGAGTGAAGAAGATGAGACCCAGGATTGATTTGTTGTATCTCTGCTTGTGCATACATAACCCATCTCAGAATTGGCTTGAATTCCCAGAAAATTTTATTGGGGAAGATGATTGATTAGTGGAATTGAATGGGGATTTGTGAAAGGGGGAGAATATTTGGGTATGAAGGAAAGTGGGAGCAGAGTTTGTGTTTTCTGGGGGAGGGTGATTTTTTAAGGGGGAATTCAGAGCTAGAAATGGTTTGCAGGGATGAATTATGATAAAGAAAATTGGGAATATGAATATGATAGATGGAAAAGCACATGTTATCATGAAATTCAGGGGTTTTGTAATGTTGAATTTGTACTGTATTGTAATGTGTTGTTGATTGACAATCAATTATAGGGGTTGTTCTTTGTTTCCTTTAGTAAATGTTCTGGCTTTATTTATTGTGTGGAGTAATAGGAGTGTTTGGTTGGGTTTGTGGGTAAGATTCGTGTAAGAAAAAGAGAGAATTGAGTTGTGGTCTTTTTTATGGGTGTTTGTTATGATATGGGTTTTGTGTGTATGGGTTTTACAGTGTCAAAGGCTTCATGGATGGATGCTGTCCTTCACCGACAATGACAGAGATGGCTAGGCACAAAATTAAATCAACTCCTTTTCTCTGTAAAAGCTTACCTTAATCTATTTTAAATTAAACCACCCCAGATTAAAAAGGGTTTAATTTAATCCCTCCTTCAATGCTTGGATTGTACTGAAAAAAAGAGCTCAGCATCATCAGCAACAATGGCAGGGTTAGATTTGGGGAGTAATAATCGCTACGTTCATCATCAACTGAGGCGGAGGGACGACCACCAAGTGAACGGAGGCGGAGGGACGAAAAGATCAACAACAACACGAGCAACAACGACGACAACAACAACAGGGACGCCCACCAAGTGAACGGAGGCGGAGGGCTGTAGGGCAGTGGCGCGTCTGACCCATGCGACATCGTGGCGCGTCGGCCAAGGGGAAGGCCGTCGGGGTCGAAGAACAAGCCGCCTTTGGCTGGGCGTTGGGAGGAGATGGCTGGGCTAGCTGGGCGGATCGGACGAAATGTCGAACATATTGGGATTTCCAGTTCTGTTCTCTCAGTTTCAATTTTTTGTATTTTTTTTTAAATTTCAAACGGCATGTTAGTAATTGTTCACGGGATGGAATTTTTTGGAATTTAAACCTACCATTTGGAAAAGGTAAAAATGGTGTCTACCATTTGGAATACCCAATAACTCATGCCTACCATTTGGAATTTCCCTTATTTTTATTAATATTATCTAGGCAGAGTTCCACATTCAGATAATGACTTGCAACTGTTTGATCATATTCTCTCCTCCTTCATTTCAAAATGAATTTACACCGGGTCCAAAAAAATTATTTGCTTTTAAATGTTTTTACGTTACAGTGTCGAATATATTGAGTTCCGTCTCATTTTTATCCATGTTTTCAAATGTTTTGTTTTTAGGTATCAGCGGGACATTTTTGGCAGATTCGTGGCAAGCATAACTCAAATAGCATATCAGGTCGCCACCTAGTTATTTTAGTTTTAAGTTTCAATATTAGTAGTTGGCTCACCAAGATAATTTGACCCACATGTTTTAATATTTTCACAATAGTTAATCGAGTTATACTTTTTCTCAATTTTTTCACTTGAAATATATTTTATTTCAGTTATTTACATAGCAAAAGCCTTGCTTTCCCTCTCTTGGGAGAGTGGCGTAACGCTCTTGGCTTTTATACGCTTCCGCTAAATCAAGATTAAATGGATTAAAATATTGTTAAGTAACACCCTAAGAGTCGGGGCGTTACATATCTAATCCCTGTTGCTTTGTCGTACATGGCCGGAAGATCGATTGGCATGGTATGACACCAAAGATGGCGAGTACACCGTGAAGTCAGGCTACCAAGCCCTGCAATTTGCAAAATTTGCCAAAAATCCAAGCTCCAACTAGGAAGTAGCACGTTGTTTTTGGAAAAAATAATGGAATCTCCAGGTGCCTCCGCGAATCAAGATGTTTGGATGGAGATTGTGCAAAGGTATTCTTCCCTCGACAGGTGCAATAAGAGAGAGAATCAAGACAGTTGAAGGAAAATGTGCGGTGCACGGTTATTTCAATGAGTCGAATGTGCACTGCATTTTCCAATGCCCTCCATCACTGGATGTCTGGGAGCTAAGTGGGATTGATGAGGCACTTTGGTCTCCCTTATTTCACTCATCCATGGATTTCTTCTATAATGCTCTGGAGAAGCTTGATGGGGCAGACCGAGTTGTATTTCTAATAGTGGAATGGCAATGTTGGAACGCAAGGAATAAACTCATGGCTACAGGTTATCTTCTACGTGCGGTGACCTCATGGAGAATAATACAAGATGTCATTCATGAGTACCAATCTCTCCCTCCTCTGCGTCAGGCACCTAAAATCAATCACAACAAAATCTAGAGTCGGCCCCCCCAGTGGCATTTGGAAGATGAACTCTGATGCACCTAAGCTTAGATATTGGGGTACAGGCTGGGGTTTCACTATTAGAGACTCTAAGGGTGAGGTTGTAGCAGCAGGAACATGACAAAAATATGGCTTCTCGTTCGTGGAATTGGAAGAAGTTCAGGCATGTCTCTTCGGTTTACAAAATGCATGGGACACGCTTCGGAGCCCTTATGGTGGAAGGGGATTGCTTATCGTTGATCCAGACGCTTCGCAATAAGTTCTCTGGAAGAAGTACAATAGGTTTGATTATTGCTGAAATTCTGAAATTAGTTGTTATATTTTCAGTTATTTCTTGGCATCATGTACTTAGGGTGGGAAATAGGGTTCCCCATTCCCTCGCCATCTTCAACCTTTCGACCTAGAGGACAGACTCTGGTTGGAGGAAGGGCCCGAGGATTGTTCGGCCTCGTTTCGAGCCGAATTTCTTCTCTTTTATAGGGTATATTTGCTGGTTTTAACCCCTATTTATATATTAGATATAATGATTTGGTGTTTTGTAGGAAAATAAGGAGTTAGAAGAAGTTTGGGCTTAATTAAAGGTTTTTAGGGAATCCCGACCTATTTCCCGAGTCAAACCAAGTCAACCCGAGCCGAGAGCCGAGGTGAAACCGAAGTCGGAAATTCTATATAAAGATTGGCGCAAAACAGGGGAACGGTACAAACTTAAAGGTTTGAAATACGTGTGCCTTCACCCTTTGGGTCATAACTCTTTCGTTACAACTCCGATAGCTCTGAAATTTTGGGAGCTTAAAGTACACACCGAGAGCTTTCCATCGATATCTTACGGGCCTAAAACGGAGTTCGGATGAAGAAGTTATGCGCGGTTGAAGTCGGCAGGAAAAATCGCGAGCGCTTGCTCGCCGAGCCATCTGGCTCGCCCGAGCAGGCCTGAGGCAACAAAACACCAGCGAGCTGGCTCGCCGAGCCACTGTCATGGAGAAATTGTGCTGCGTCTTGAGAATTATTTCTAGGGTTTTGGGTTGTATTTTTCCTTCTTCTATAAATACCCACTTGTATTAATCCAAATTATCAATTAGCCTAGGTAGTTTAGGATTAGAATTAGATTTAATTGCTTTCCTTTATTTGCTTTAATCTCTCTTAATTGTTCTTCAAGTTTTCAATTGTTCTTCATTGTTCTTCAAGCTTTCATTGATTTCTAGCATTTGTATTCAAACTTTCTCAAGCTTTCTCAATTCAAGCAAGTTTCCATTGAAGTTTTACAAGCTTTCTCTCTCTTTTCTCTCTCTCTCTCTCTAATTTCCATTGTTGACTTGATTTCAAAGCTTTCTAGGGTTAGCCACATCAAATCCATCTTTTAGTGGGGAGGAGGGTCAAGGAATTCCAATTCCACTTCCTAGTGAGAATTTGGGAGATCCTTGGTAATCCAATCCACATTTTCTTGTTTGTTCGGGGGAAATTGCAAAGGTAGATTGAAGGTTAGAAAATTTTGGTCATCAAAAGTATAATTTCTTCTCTCTAATTTCATTGTTCATTCTAGATTTCCATTCTTTGCTTTAATTGCTTTATTTGATTTCATGCTTTTAATTGCTTTCTTTATTATTATCTTGTCTAGATTAGTTTATTGCTTCATTTACATAATTTATTGCTTTCCGCATTGAGAAAAACCCCTTTACACAAACCGATTACCCTTAATCAAGCCTCACACCCATCCCTGTGGACCGACAACCTTAACTTATAAAACCATTACAACCGAACAATGGCGCCGTTGCCGGGGATGGCGTTATTTGGTAGATTAGGCTATTGGTTTGTGTGTACATAGTTTATTGCTTTCTCGATTATGCTAGAAAAATGTTGCGAAAAAAAATTGAATATCGAAAAAAGAGAGAAAAAAAAGAAGAAAAAAATAGAAAATTAGAAAAATAAAAAAAAGAGTTATGAATAATCCCCAATTCCCTCAATTTGAGCATGAAATATTTTGGAGGTATTTTGCTAGATTGCATGTCTACCGTGTTCAATGTGAATTATATGGTATCTTTTATGATACATTATCTCTTTTGGGAATTGTTAGTGAGGGTGTGAATGATGAGACCCGAAACCTTTTAGATTATTACGGGTTTTCTTGTTTAGGTGAAGAAAAAGCATGGGAGTTACTTGAATGGTTGTCTAGGGATTCCTTTGAGTTTGAACAACAAAATGTTAGTCCTAGCTTCCAACCTCCTTATGCACCACTCTTTGGGATCGAAACTGAACAATCATGTGAATACCCCGTGTATGTTGATAATCAATCTTATGATGGGGGATATGTGGAAAACTGTTATGATCTTTCCCAAAGTGCCGATGTTGAGTCTCCTTCTGTGTGCTCCTTGTGTGATTCGCCGTATCATAGTTCAATTTCTTGTTTGCAAGCTACAGTGGTTTCCTTCAAGGCAGAAGTAGAAAAATTATGTGCGAACATGAATGAGTATATGCGTGAATTTGTCCATGAGAGTAATCAAAGGGTAGTAACTCCTTCTTCACAAATGGTTGATTCGAATGTTGAAATAGGTCATTCATCGTCTTTGAGTCCTGAAATGCATGTTGATTTTGCTGTGTATGATGAGGATGATGACTATTATAACCGACCATGCCTTGGACTACTTAGTAATTCCTTAGCTCTAGCCCCACCTTGTGAGCATGAGGAACAAGATGATTCTGTGTGTGATGATGTAGAATTAGTTGAAAACATGTTAGACGATGAACCATTGTCCATGCCTTTATGTGAAGAAAAGATTGAGTTTAGTGAATGCCATGATGTAATTGAGCATGATCTTGTTGAGAGTGAAATTGAATCTGTTGTGATTGAATGTGTGCTAGATAACGATTTGTTCACTTTCATTGAGGATCATTGCATTAGTGAGACATTAGCTACCCTTGTATGTGAGTCCATTGATGTGCACACCTGTGATGATGAGCATAATTCTTTGGGGAATGATCATGATTGTTTGAACTTGGTTTTTGACAATGATGCTTTTGATGATGACATGCTTTATGAGTCATTCACGATGAGTTATGACCCTGAACCTTCCACTTTCACTTTTGATGTTGCTTTGGATGATGCACCTTTGTCTTTTGATGTTGATAGTTCTTCTAGTGAGTCTGATATTGATGAAGATGAAGATGTGCTTGTGTGTGATGTTGGGAGTGTTGTGATGTGGTCTAACCCTCTGTTTTCCTTATCACCTATTGACGATTATGATTATTTGGATGAAAGTTGTGATTTGGAATCTGTGTTTGATGAAAATTGCATGGATATTGAGTTTGAACCATTGTTTGCATCCAAGTCTTCGCATGAGCATGTTCGAAATGTGTCAGATTGCCTCCTTCCGTTGATTTGTATACCCAATTTCCATTTGTGAGTCAACGGGAGGACCTTTTGTCATATCTTCTTTCACTATGCCTAGGAACGTCTTGTATATTCATGCAATTCATCATTTCTATGACTTTTCTAAGGCATTTGATAAATTGTTAAGGGCGCTAATGTTTGTTTATATGCCATTGCGAGTGTGATCTTACCTACACCATTCTGAGATGCATGAGAGGATGCATGATTTGTTACTCCGGGCGTTGATCGGTTCTCGACTTGGTGCCGATATCGTGAGGTGAGAAGGGTGAGTTTATTGAGAAGAAGCCTTCTAGGTAATATCCTTCCTCACCTATCTTATGCTGTTAGTAAGTCGGTTTACTTTTCTTCTTTTATTTTCTTTTTGTGAGTTTCTTTTTCTTTTATTTTGGGGTGCTTGCTTACCTATTTCTGTTTCCATTTGGAGGACACGGCAACCTCTTTGTGTGGGAGTGGGAGGGTAGTATGCATTCCGGTTTGTGAGTCCAAAGAAAAGAAAAAAAAAGAGTCGTTTTGTAAATATTTTAGTTTCTTAATTCTTTAGTCCTTAGTGTCTTGTATAGTTTGTTTTTCCTTTTGATCTTGCATGTGAACCATCACACATAGTATGTTTTTCTTGTTTATTTCTAACCTTTGGTGTGATGTTCCTTGGATCATGGATTGAATATGCTTGATTGAAGACCTCGAGGTAACCTCTTTTCACCCTCTTTATGTGAATATATCGATGATCCATGTTGCATGCTTGGTTTTCTTTTTGGGTGGCGAACCCCTTGAATGTGAATGTTGGGATTATATTGTTGTTGGAGCCGTGTGGGCTCGGGTCGCCACCAATTATTGTTTGTTATGTGTTTGTTGTGTGTTTTTAGGTTTTCTACCTTATTTGTGACATCCTTCTTCTCACAATGGGGACATTGTGAAGTTTTGTGTTGGAGTGGGGGTGATATCTTTTATTGTTCATGGGTAGATCACCTAGTTTTTGAGTCTTTGTTTTTGTTTTTCGTAGTTTGTGTCTAAAAATTGAAAATTTTGTGTGTGAAAAGAAAATAAAAAGGGGAGAAATGTGAAAAACCCAAAAGTTGTTTTTCTTTTTGAGGATGTTTCCGCTCACGATTGTGTAGATAGTTGTCTAATCGGTGATTTAGTCGGTTAGGCGGCGGTATGAATAATGATGGGCCTTAGGAAGGATTTTTGCCATGAATTATCTATATTAGACCTTTACATGGAAGCGGAATCCTCAATTCTTACACGCTGATCGTGAATTCTTACCTAAGTTAGACGGTTTTAGTTGTTCAATTGCTTAAGCTCTTAATTAATGCATTAAATAATTCTTGTCGGACCTACCGTCATGGGTTGGTTTGGGTGGATCGGCACCTATGCCCTTAAGTGCAATGACTCACGTATGGAGAAACCCGGCAGGAGGGTAACCCTTTGCAAGGCCGGTGCTTAAATCATGAAACCCGACACAAACGCTCTAAAAGACACAAAAATGATTGAGTGTAAAGAAAAGAGTAGGTTTTGAAAAAGAAAGAAAAGAAGCAAGAAAAAGGAAAAAAGAGTTGAGCAAAAGAATGGTAAGAAAGAGAAAAGTAAAAAGAGAAGAAAAAGAAAGAAAAGAGTAGTGTAAAGAAAGAAAGAAAGAGAGGTTGAAAGAAAAACCAAGAGTGAAGTAGGATAGATAATCCAGAGCTTGAGCATGAGAACAACTCGATTGCAGTTTAGGATAGGAAAGACCGATTAGAGCCCACTGCAGATATGCACGAGGTGTTTTGCTCATCGTGAAGTGTTTGGGTTCAAAATCTCAAAGATTGCGCTTTCCAACCTTCGTGTCTTAATTTGTTTATACTTGCTTCTTCCATTTGATTGTTGAGGCGGGTTTGGGAACTAGGTGCATGATTGGGGACGGAATATCTTCTTTGCTTTTGCTTTGTTTCGCTTTCATTTCTTCTTCTTTTCCCCTTTTTTCTTTTCTCGTGGCTTTTGTGGGTATAGTTGCTATAAACCCTCACGAGACCTACCTCGTCCACCTGGGCTACTGGGGGGTTTAAAGGGCTTGATGCATATGCTAAATGCATCCGTGATTCCTGCGAAAGTGAGTTAGGGTTTTTAGTTTTTCTTTTTAGTCCTTTTCTTCGTTTTTAGTTTGCTCGGGGCGAACAAACCCTTGTGTTGGAGTGGTGTTCGGCCTCGTTTCGAGCCGAATTTCTTCTCTTTTATAGGGTATATTTACTTGTTTTAACCCCTATTTATATATTAGATATAATGATTTGGTGTTTTGTAGGAAAATAAGGAGTTAGAAGAAGTTTGGGCTTAATTGAAGGTTTTTAGGGAATCCCGAGCTATTTCCCGAGTCAAACCAAGTCAACCCGAGCTGAGATCCGAGTCAAACCAAGTCAACCCGAGCCGAGAGCCGAGGTGAAACCGAAGTCGGAAATTCTATATAAAGATTGGCGCAAAACAGGGGAACGGTACAAACTTAAAGGTTTGAAATACGTGTGCCTTCACCCTTTGGGTCATAACTCTTTCGTTACAACTCCGATAGCTCTGAAATTTTGGGAGCTTAAAGTACACACCGAGAGCTTTCCATCGATATCTTACGGGCCTAAAACGGAGTTCGGATGAAGAAGTTATGCGCGGTTGAAGTCGGCAGGGAAAAACTGCCCAGAACGCTTGCTCGCCCGAGCCATCTGCTGGCTCGCCCGAGCAAGGCTTCTGGGGCAACAAAAACACCAGCCAGAACGCTGGCTCGCCCGAGCGAGAGGGTGGCTCGCCCGAGCCACTCTGTCTGTGGAGAAATTGCTGCGCGTGCTGAGAATTATTTCTAGGGTTTTGGGTTGTATTTTTCCTTCTTCTATAAATACCCACTTGTATTAATCCAAATTATCAATTAGCCTAGGTAGTTTAGGATTAGAATTAGATTTAATTGCTTTCCTTTATTTGCTTTAATCTCTCTTAATTGTTCTTCAAGTTTTCAATTGTTCTTCATTGTTCTTCAAGCTTTCATTGATTTCTAGCATTTGTATTCAAACTTTCTCAAGCTTTCTCAATTCAAGCAAGTTTCCATTGAAGTTTTACAAGCTTTCTCTCTCTTCTCTCTCTCTCTCTCTCTAATTTCCATTGTTGACTTGATTTCAAAGCTTTCTAGGGTTAGCCACATCAAATCCATCTTTTAGTGGGGAGGAGGGTCAAGGAATTCCAATTCCACTTCCTAGTGAGAATTTGGGAGATCCTTGGTAATCCAATCCACATTTTCTTGTTTGTTCGGGGGAAATTGCAAAGGTAGATTGAAGGTTAGAAAATTTTGGTCATCAAAGGTATAATTTCTTCTCTCTAATTTCATTGTTCATTCTAGATTTCCATTCCTTGCTTTAATTGCTTTATTTGATTTCATGCTTTTAATTGCTTTCTTTACTATTATCTTGTCTAGATTAGTTTATTGCTTCATTTACATAATTTATTGCTTTCCGCATTGAGAAAAACCTCTTTACACAAACCGATTACCCTTAATCAAGCCTCACACCCATCCCTGTGGACCGACAACCTTAACTTATAAAACCACAAAAATTACAACCGAACAAGGATTCTCTTGCCTTGGTCTGGAAGGATATGTCTTGCTTTTTGAGTAATAATAACTAGTTCCACGTACTTCGTTGGCGGTTTCTCTAAAAAAAAAAGAATGTACGAGAAAGAAAAAAAATAAAAGGAAAAGAGGGTTGAGAATGGGTGGAAGAACGTTTGGGCGTTCTTTTGGAAAAGGAGAATGGATGAGAGAGAAAGTGGTGGATTGAAAATAAAGAGAGAGTGAAATAATGGGGAGTGTAATTCACTCTAGCCAAAAGGAGCATGCGTGCAACTTACTACCAACAACATTTCACATTTCTTTTTTTGTTTTCTTAGTTTTTGTCTTTTCTCAATGATAATTAATTGACTTTTCATTTTTATTTGTTATTTTGTACAATTGAAATATTATTTTCTGCCCACTTCTTCTTCATTATATTCCTTACCATGTTCTCTACCATAAGCAATACTCATACTCTACTATTCATTAAAATATTATTATTTGTATTATATTTGTACTATGTGTTCTTCATTTTTAAGAACACCACAAGATATAGCCTAAGTACTTACTCCCTCTCTTCCATATTAATTGTTATTTTGTTGATTGTCACAGTCTCCCATGTCACTCTTTGATTAAGAATTTCTTATATAATATGTTATTAATAATTTTAATATTATACTTTTATGATTATTTTTTCCGTTACAAATCCAATTGTATTAATATTATATAATAAGTCATTGTATATATTCAGAAATTTATGGGCAAAATTTTTTAGATTTGACTGTACAATTTCTAAAGACGACAACTAATATGAAACTGAGGGAATATCAATTATCACCAAATGAGCTCAATTGGCGCAAATAGTGGAGACTTGATTTTTAAGTTATGTTGTTTTGGGTTTAGTAAATAGAGCTGGAAGTTGGAATGAATTGGAATGAGTTTGTGAAAGGTGGAAGAAGTCGGTAAAAATTGGAAAGAGTTGTCAAAATCTAAAAAGAGTTGGAAAAGGCATAAATTTGTTTTAAATAGATATATAATTTGCTTTAATAGATGTATAATAAGAATATTTTTTTCTCGTATTTTTCATGTAAATTAAAATTAAAATTAGAGTACAAGTAAAAGTAAAAGCAAAAATAAAAATATAAGTAAAATTAAAATTAAAACTAAAGAAAAACTAAAAGTAAAATTAAAATTATTAAAGTTCAGATATATTCAAGTGTGCAACAAAAAAGAATAGTAATAAACGAATATGGCCAAAGTATGAAAGTTTTGATAACTGTTATCCCAGATGAGATCGACTTATATCATATAATATTTCATTTCTACAATGTGTTTATCACGTGTTGAGTCTTCACATCTAGTAACATAAATTTATGTCTTCATTAGGTAGTTTTTTTTTTTTAACAAGGTAAGTGTAATCTTCATTAGGTAGTAGGTTGTCTTACCATCTGTTTAGATTGAGGGAGAGGGGGCGGGCAATATATATTGTGTGCACGTGGAGCTTGTGCTCCAATTCCACATCAACATTGAATTTTCTTTTTCTCTAAAAAAAAGACTCAATCAACTGCCTCACCAACGTTTTATAAATTGCTTACACTGCATTCCTCAATCCTCAGTCCCTGGTTCCATGTCCACTCCCTCTTCTCTCTCCTCCTAACCACCATTGACGCCGTCAATACCACCACCATTGCTTAATTTCATTATTTGTTTCCTGTAATAACCTCGAGAAAACCACCCCTTAATACGTGTCGTTTAACATAATTACTCACGGTTAAAAATAAAAAAATATTGATTAAAGCACGTGTGTTCCAATTTCACATAACCGGTTTGTGTTTTGCAGGACTAGAACAATGCAACGACCATCAAGATTTTTGGATTAGAAAATTTTCATGTTAAGTTCCTTCTCCCTACTTAAGTAATGGTATTTATGAATATTCGAATTTTCCTTTACGGGTTCCGTTTTTATTTTATTTTATTCCTTTACCCAAGTCAAGTTAAAATTAATGTTGAGAATATCCAAGTGATGGGTGTTTTTTTTTCTGGGTTTCCATAGGTTTCCCGAGAAATTTTTTTCACGGTATAACAAGTTTGAGTAAATTGGGTTTAAGGGAAATATAGGTAGAAGGGAGATTAAAATTGATAAATTTTGTGTTGGGCCACCCTTGGACCGGCCAAATGGAAAGGTGAAGGGGTCAATTGGGCTTTTTCCTATAAATATATTAGTTGTTAGGCCTAGTTATTTTGATAAATCTTTCAAATACAACTCCCTCTCAAACTCACTCCCTCTCTCTCTCTCTCTCTCTCTCTCTCTCTCTCTCTCTCTCTCTCTCTCCCTCCCTCCCTCCCTCCTCGAGCCCCTCTCTTCCTCTTCCTCTTCCCCTCCTTTTGCTGCCTCTCTCTGTCGTCGTCAGCCGCCGCCGGGTCGCCGTCTTGCCGGCGGCCGTCGCTCACTGCCACCACCATTAGCTTTCTTCTTCTCTTTTTCCTTCTTTTTGAGTTGAAGATAATCAAGTGTTTTAGGAGTTCCAATGGTATTTGTGGAAAATCTAGAGGAATCAAGGAGATAATTTGGTAAGTTTATGATGAGTTATGTTTAATAGTCAAATGAGTGAAATCATGTTGTATTATGAGCATGCATGGTGATTCGGTTGATGAATTCATTGTGAAAGTGTGAGTTTTATGATTATTTATAAATGCGTGTACTAGGATTAGGATTAGGATTAGATTGGCAAATTAGTGAGTATTATGATGTTTAATGTTGAATTCATGAAGGATTATGCTTGGGATGTTAAAATATGTTAAGATTTTGCTTTGCATGTATGAAATGTGGTTAATGATGAAAGATTCTGGATATGTTTAGTGCGAAAAAGAAGTAATGATGCTTAAGAAATGATTTGGGGAAGATTAGTGTGGAATACTAAGGGTTAGGAATTAGGATGCATGCAAGCCCAAATCAAGGGTGAATTTCAAGTCTGGTTGCAATCTGGAAATTCCAAGGAGTATGAAATGTGATTTTGACCCAAATTATGGTTTGGGTAGGTAGCTTAAGATGTTAGTAACACCTGGTTTTTGAATCTCAAAATTTCGATTTGTATATCTTACGTTATGGCCAAAACCGTAAAGAGATGCCAGTATATACGATTTCTGAGGTCAATGTGAAATGCATGTTTTTCATTGGGTTAAAGATCTCTATGATTTAAGTGTTCAACATGAAAGTTATAGAGGATTTATCAAGCTTTCCAGAAAAGTAAAATTCATAGCCATAGGATATCAGGAGAGAAAGTTATGAGTCACCGAACCTTGGTCAGTAATCTGAGTTTACCCAGAAAATTCATGTGAATGTTTTCTGTTCATGGCCGAATTCCGGCCCTTTCCCATAATCAAATCAATTTATAATCAGCATGGATGTTTTAGGATGTTGTTCAAGCTTTCCATAGATAGCTTGCATGCCCCAAACCGATATCTATAACTTGAGTTATGACTCTCTGAAACATCGATATTTACGCTTGTAGTTTCCTGGGCAGCTTACTAAGTTGATAGTTTTTACACTCCGTAATCACATTTTCAACCTTCATGATCAACTAGAAAGTTGTAGTACACGAGCTTAGCTTTCCAGAAAGTCCTTATGCATAATGACACGATACTTGTGGGAGAAGTTATGGCCTTCCGAGTAGATCTTAAGAAGCAACTTTAATTATTAAATAATCCTAGAATTCTACTAGGATATTCTTCATTATTCTCATCCAAGTTAGGTTCTAATTTATGATTCTTAAAATTTCTTAAGTGTCCTCATGAAGTCGTTGCGCTCAACTATTCAAGTCCCTGCGAGTTTAAGTGTGCGTAAGTTTGCGATTGTCCAGGTATGTATATTGCCTGTAACTTTTAAGTTACTTTTACGATTTATTTACGCCTTGTTATTATCTATTTAAGATTTATGTCATCTATTTTAATTTTCATGTATCTTGGTCAAGTGTAAGTAGGTTTTCATGTGGTTTATGTACCAAGATATGGTTTATCAAGTAATTTACCTTACATTAAATATTTAAGTTACATCCATCTTGTTAAACCATTTACGTTACATAAGTACAAGTTTTGTCCCAAGAGCATGTAGGGAAAATTATGTTATGGTTACGGTACATAAGAAATCGATTATGAAAAGGTTTAAAAAAGTAAGGTTTCAAGTTTTTCCCACATAAATAAAAGCCCCGTCCATGTTAATCGTGCCTTAGGGCACAACAAGGAACCCGTGCCTGAGTGCACACCATGTTAACCGTGCCTTAGTGCACCCCAAGATAACCGTGTCTTAGTGTACACCAAGATAATTCGTGCAATAAGTGCACCCCATGGAAATCTGGTCAGTACAGGATAATATCCACCATCCGGATCTCCTGATCGGTCCGGGTATGCGCATACGGAGGCTTAGCCGATGATCGCAAGTAGGGGACCTTCAAGATAATAATAATACGGCAATCAAGTTTTTAAATAGCTTAAGTTATTTAAATTATTTGGATCAAAGTAAAGTTTTATGAATTACATACCAAGTTTTACAAGTCTTGATTTATGGAAGTCAAGGTCAAGTTTCTGTTATAATTCCCTGTGTGAGTTATGTCAAGTTATGTGTGATTTAGGTTTCTCCTAAACTATGTTTATGTTATGTTTAAAGGAATGAACTCTCAAGTATGGTCTCATTTAAGTCATGGTTTTCATGAACAAGTTAAGTTATGGCTTTGTCATGTAATTTCTGTACTGTTTATTGGTTATTATCTGTCTTTTATATTGTTTTTAAATGTTTTGGAACTGCGCTAATAATTAAAATAAATTTCCAAATGATTCTTACATTATAGGGGTATACGTACTGAGTTTATCTCACTCTTCGATTTTTTTTTCTCTCTCTGTTTTCGTCTCTGTTTTCGTTTTTAGGAAATCCGGCTAAGGGTAAAGGCAAAACATCATAAGGACGAACCCCTAGGCCCGCGTAAGACGACAAAGGTGAATTGGGAGCCTCTTTGCTTTAAATGAAGGAGACTTGGTTTATGTTGGTTATGTATAATTGTAGACACCGGAATTTATACCGGTATAATCCCGACTCATCGAAAATATGCAAGTCAGATGGGCCAAGTAATAAACGGGTCATTGGGCCCAAAGGATCAATAAACCGAGCCCAAGAAAAATAAAACAGGCCGCATATAATTGTTAAAACCCATCTGGGTTTTAATTTTCAATGATCAGGCCCACGCAGAAAATGACCCAAACGCACGCTCCGGTCCAGAAAAAATTATAACCCGCCTAGGTTATAAGTGGAGCTTAGCACGACGCCATTTCACTCCACGTCATCGATCCGTGTGCTGGAAATTGTTATAACCCGCCTAGGTTATAAGCAGAGCACAGCACGACGCCGTTTCACTCCACGTCATCAATCCGTGTGCTGGAAATTCATATAACCCGCCTAGGTTTTAATTGTTCTGGCGCCAAAATCTGCATGCATGCAATTGGATCCCTTGATCTTTGCCCCACGTGTTTGACCTCCCATTGACTTCCTATAACCCGCCTAGGTTATAGTCCTTAATGGCATGATTTGTGGGGTGTGTCCCCCACCATTTCCCTCCAAAACTCACACTCCTTCACCTATAAATACCCCCCTCCATTCCACCTTCATCCCATCTAACTTTCACCATCAACCACTCTCATCAACTACTACCATCTAGTACTCTTACTTTACTCTCATCTTCCACCATATTATACTTCCATTCTCTCAAATTCTCATCATCTCCTATCATTACTCTATTCCCCTATCATCCATAATTCACCACATTCTACTTCCATCATCCACTTTCACCACAAATCGCCCTCATAAGATATATCCCTATCCATCATTCTTTTCTAATCCCTTCATAATCACCCTCATTACAACCATATAACCTTCCATACACCATTTTTTCCTAGCCACTCACATTACTTCATCAAAGTTTCAAGTCAAGAGAGGGGCAACTCAAGGGATCAAAGTCATCATCGCTATATCTTAAGCAATGTTCGATTTCTTTATTTTCATTAGTGTAATTAATCATGTAATTCTTTATTTAATTCTGTGCTTGTACATATTTTGTAAAATGAAAACCGCATTGTTTTATATTGCATGTTTTGAATAATAATTCTATAAAATTAATCAAACTTTTCCCGCTCATTTTCTTTTCAATTTTGATTTTAGTAGAGTCTGTTTTTTATAAACAGGCGGATTTGAGAGTTCTTATAACTCTCGAATTCGTAACCTTACCCCCGAATCTAGAAATCGGGTTCGTAGACTAGAGTCTTTCTTTTCGTATTTTTAATGGTTTGTCGATTTCCTCAAATCGGCTGACGACTCTTTTGCATTTTATAAATTCGTTTAATTATTTAAAACGTTCGGGTTTTGCATAAAAATAAATTAAAAAATGATTTCATTGACATCCACCACCAATTCAAAGCTGGGCCCGAGAGGAATGGACTAGAAATCGATAAAACCTAGGCGGGTTTTATCAATTTCAATCTACCCCTCTCTGGGCCGAGGAGGAAGAAGACCCAGCTCGGAGCTCATTAAAGCCCAAGCGGGTTTTAATGGGTTCTGGTGACCCACTTCTTCCTTCCTGAGCCTGAATTGAATGTTTTGGATTGGGATTGAATTATTATTAACTTATTTTGTGCAATTTCGAATAATTTAAATAATAAAAAACGGGTTTGTAAATAAATAAAGTTTCATCACCCTGAAAATGAATTTTGAAAAATAAAAATATCCATATTTAAGGATTAAGAAACCTTAGTCGGCTCTCGATTACAAATGTAGCGCGTCACGGAAAAAGGTAACTTTTTCCGTGGTCCTACAGATTGGCGACTCCACTGGGGACTTAAACTTTAAAAAGAGGGTAAAACTTGAAAAAATCAAATTGATTTGAAAAGTGTAAAAGGGAGAAATTAATTTATTTCGCGCTTTTATTATTCTTTTAGGCATCCCTTGCATACCGGGCCACTAATCGGGTCTTTTGACACGTTAGCACAAAGGCGACGGTTTAAGATACCTAGGATTCCCCTTGAGAGCGGGAGACCACTACTATGGGGATGAACTCTACATCTTTAAGCATTTGGTTGCTCCTCTCTCGGTGTCACACTCCGAGAGCTTCCTTGAAGTTCTTTGAGAAATACCCCAACTGCTTACCTTATGGTATGAAGAACCGGGGCGAAGGCATGCGGTAGGTAGGCTATATACTCAACCATAAAAGTCTATGAATTTAGAGCCTTGGTTTAGGGTACCCTTTTCATGTGTATGCTATGTGCTATGTGTATCCCTCCCCTTTTCTTGTCTTTTTTGTAAAGAGTCGACTCTAGTTTTGAGGTTTTGTTTTAGTCCATATAAAATTCATTGGGTTGAGAAAAGGATTATTTATTAATTAATATAATTAACTCAAAGGCATTATTGGTTAGCCCAAGTGGAATGGCCCATTTATGTTTGAAAGTTGATTATCTTAATTAATAGATAAAAATTGACTCACCTTTGATGATATTATATGACCCTTTATGAAATTCTCTTAACAAAGGTCCAAAAAAATTTTAATTAAAAGTCTAACAAAGTTAATGGACAGCGTCTTAGACTGCATAATAGTCACTAGGCTTGAGTAAATTAATTTATCGATTTAATTATTAAATCCATCACATTTATGGTCGGCCCGTTGATAGGCCCAACCATATCGGATTTGTCAATTAAGTCCATAAATTGATTATGACTCGCTTATTGTTGACTTTATCCAGTCCTTTACAATATCCATTTTCCCCGAGTAAAAAGAAAAGAGTATAAAAAAGAAAAGGTAAAAAAAAGTGGGTTGTCGGTCTTGTTGAACATTATTCTAGTCCGCATAATAGCCAATATGGTTTGAGTTGTTGAGTTGTTGGGCCAAGTTACGGATTCTCCTTAAAACGGTCGGCCAGTGGATTGGGCCCATCCGAATTGAGAAACACTGACTAAAGCCTGTCAACTTATGACTCGCTCGCTATATTGACTTTATTCGGCCCTTTATAGTGTTATGTTTTTAGGTCCATATAGAGTTAGGTCATGCACTCCCAAAAAGTGGGTGAGTCCTCTGTGTCAGCATATATGTGTCGAGTTGGTTAGGATCATATAGGTCATCTAGGTCATACATGCATCGGGTAGAACGTGTCGGAGTATGTCATCGAGTGTCTTAACTTTGAATTTCCATGCAGGCATCATTGGTGATCGACTCCGAGCCCGCATTCGAGATCCACGAACAGGTCGTTTGATTCTGAACCCTTGTTACAATCCATCTGCAACCAGTGACTACACCATGTCTGGAGAGCAATTCCAAGAGATCCCGGTCCAGAACACTGAAGCCAATATCACAAAGCATCTGGATGACCTTTACACCAAAATGCAAGGACTGGTATTCGCCAATACCTTAGAACAGGAGCAGAAGATGGGCAAAAGACTGAATGAACAGCAACAGGTGATGGACGGTATGCTGCAAGCCATCACTAAGATCAATACCAAGCTGGGTTTGAATGTTGAAGAAGACGATGAGGAGATACAGGGATATGAGTCCGGACCTGAAATCATCAAGACATCCTCAGATTCTGGAGGAATGAGAATATCCAAGACAAAGGTCACTACCCCTGAGGCATCTAAATTCATTAAGGACCATGCTATTAAGGCCCTCGAACAAAAATTAGAAAGCCTTACCAAAGCAATGAGCACTGTGCCGGCCTTTGCTGACAAATATCTGGAAGTGTCATTGCCTGTTCAGCCAATTTTGAAGGTAGCTGATAAAGTAGAAGTACCAAACATCAGGTTCAAACCCTCTGAGAACCCAATTCATCACATCGAAGAGTTCATGAGGCTAGCACCATTAAACCGGATTGATGTCGGTTTATACTCTACCGTTTTCCCATCCACTCTAGATGGCGAAGCCAAAGTGTGGTATCACGCTTTACCACCTCAAACTAAGGCCGATTGGAATGAACTGTTCAAAGCCTTCATTAATCACTACAGTCGCATCCAGAGGAAGCAATCTACAGTGGATGACTTGACCACCATGAAGCAACGAGATGACGAATCCTTCCTGGATTACTTTGAGCGATGACATACTAATCTGTCTCACATCAATGAGACAACTCCTCTCCGCCTACAGCTGTCTACTTTCAAGTAAGGGCTAAAAAGCAGCTTATCCAAGCACTTAGGATACCACGTCATCAAAGACTTTGACTACTTGAAGGACATCTGTGTCCAACTAGAGGCGATGCATAATGATAAGACTACTTCGCCTAGATGGAAGAGGTCTAGTTCCAACAGGAGGGCCACTAGTGCGCCTAGCCACCCTCCTAAAGTTATGGAAACTAACTCTATCCAGCGCAAGGGGCCTATCATACCAAAATATGAGACTTACACACCACTGGATGTCTCTTACTCACAAGCGCTTCATCGGTTGGTCAAGAAGGGTTTTTTGGTCCTACCTTTGCCAAGAGAAGAGCCAGCGATAAAAGGGAAAAATTGGGACGCTAATCAGTTCTGTCACTATCATCGTTGTGGAGGACATGATATTGAGAAATGTTGGTCTCTCAAAAACAAAATAGAAGGCATGATAAGGGATGGGACGCTACCCATGCCAAAAGCTGCCCAAAAGCCTAACAATCAAAGCAACCCGATGCCCGAGCATACAAATGCTATCTTTCATGGAGTTTGTAGCTTTGATCCTTCCACCTTGATTGTTGAAACGGGTCGACCTGTCCCCGAGGTGTTTGGCTTTCATGACGACCTATCCATTCATGGTATTTGGGATAATGATGACGATGAGCAACATGAATACTCCAAGATGGAATGGATGGAGGCGGATGAGCCAAAATCAGATGATGTAGCATTTCTCACTCGATCAGGCCGCCATAACAACAGGAACACCACCACCCCAGTGGTTGTTTCTAATCCTACGCCAATGGCTACCGATGACAATCATGTCCCGCCTGAAGATCCTCTCCTTACACAACTAGAGAAGACCAGAGCTGAAGTTACCATCTGGCAGCTGATTTGCACCTCGCAAGCACATAGGCAAAAATGATGGATGCTCTTATTGCCTTAACAGTACCTCCCACGACAACTCCTGAATCTTTAGTTGCTCATGTGACCACCCAGCAAGAGGCTATCACCTTTGGGATTGAAGATCTGCCTCAGGGAGGGGCATCCCACAATAAGGCACTCTACCTTACAGTGCAATATTCCAACAAGACTATCCCACTAGTTTTAGTCGACAATGGTTCAGCTGTGAATGTGTGCCCTTGGAGTACGGCATAGAAATTGGGAGTCCAACAACAACACTTGGCTCAAAATGGTGTACAGCTTAGGGCTTACAACAATTCTCCTTGAAAGTCGGTTAGGTCCATAATATTGCCCATTACTACAAGAAAAATCACTCAGAATGTGGAGTTCGTAGTGCTAGATATTCTAGCCTCCTTCAATTTGTTACTAGGGAGGCCATGGCTTCATGAATGCAATGCTATAGCATCTACCTTACACCAGAAGGTAAAGATGTTGGTCCAAGGACAAGTTATCACCATCTCGGGAGAATCCATCAATGATGTCTTCACTCCCAAGCAAGCAACCCTTGAGGTAGAACACAGTTCCATGGACGAAGAACTTCACAACTTTGAACTTGTGGCGACTTTGAGCCAGGATGAAGCTTCCTTTGACTTCGATCCCTACTCAAATCCCAAAGTGCATGCTATACTCAAGACACAAGGACACTTCCCTGGGATGCCGCTGGGAAAGAACCCGAAAAACAAGATTCCTCCTGCGTTCAAGACATTCAAGCAGAAGGGAAGGTTCAGCTTAGGGTACAAGCCATCTGAGAAGGAAGTTAGGCTCGCCAAGATAGCCATAGCTGAGCAGAAGAGGATGGACAATCCTCCTACCTTGTTCCAAATGAAGCCCTATCCACTCACTCTGAATGGACAGTTTGTTAGGGAAGGTGATGACTTCCCTTACTATGGGTTCCCTGAACCATACTACCTGTAGAACAAGGGAGTTCAAGTTGCTGGGTTAGAAGTTTTCAATGACTGTACCATAAATATGGCTACTGCTTTTATCCCCGCTCGGGACAAACATATTTAGCATGTTGTTCGGACAAGAAGCTATTGAGAAAGAGTCTGAAGCTGACGCTGTTATTGTTGCATTATCCAACCCAAGCTTTGACCCAAGTCTCATGATCACTGAAGAAGAAGAAGTCAAGGCGGTCTCGTGGGTCTATACTGAGAAGAATAGCTTTGTTTTATCTGTAGGAGAGTCTGTTCCTATGGACAAAGAGACTGGTCCTAAGAGTCTAGAGTCAAGTGAGTCTAGTCTTGAGTCTGCTGGCGATGTACTCATTTCTGCATTCAATAAGATGAACCTTTCTGCTTACTCTGATTCTTCTTTCCCCTCTTCCCTGAACTGCCGCGTTAATAATAAATTGGAATTTAATGAACCCTTAAAAGAATTTTCTAATGAACATGAGCATAAAATGGCGGTGTTGGAAGACACTATCACCATAAATGTGGGCACGGAAGAACAACCTCGGGTGTTGAAGTTAGGTAGTTCACTCACAGCAGAAGAACGGGTATCATTTACAGAGCTTCTCAAGGAGTTTGTAGATGTATTCGCATGGTCCTACGAGGACATGCCGGGGATTGACAGGGAAATTGCGGAGCACACCATACCTTTGCTCCCCGATACCAAACCGGTTCGACAAAAGGCTAGGAGGATCAAGCTTGAATGGGATAAGATAGAAAAGATAAAAGCTATCCGGGAAGCTGCTAGGCTATGTGGTTAGCCAACAGCGCATTGAAGTTGATCCTTCAAAGATAAAGGCTATCCAAGAGTTACAACCACCTAAGACAGAAAAGGAGATAAGAGGCTTCTTGGGACGAGTCCAGTACATTAGTAGATTCATCTCAAAGCTCACCATGACTTGTGAACCTTTATTCAAGAAACTAAAGAAAGAAAGCAAAGTATAATGGGACGATCAATGTCAAGATGCTTTCGATAAAATCAAGGAATATTTGCAACATCCTCCAGTTCTCACGCCGCCAGTACCAGATGAGCCTCTACTCCTTTACCTTACAGTGACTAGCTCAGCAATGGGGGCAATGCTAGCTCAGAAGGTAAAAGGTTAAGAGAGCGCCATCTACTACTTGAGTAAAAAGTTCCTAGATTACAAAATTCGATACGTAGACATAGAGAAAATGGCTCTCACATTAGTTTGGGCCACCAAGAAGTTAAGGCACTACATGCACTCACACACAGTGTATGTGATAGCTGAGAACAATCCCATCAAATTCATCATGGAGCAACCAACCATCAACAACCGCATCGCTCGATGGGTAGTCATGCTTTCTGAGTTCAATCTTCAATACCTATCCCAGAAATCTATTAAAGGGCGAGTTGTTTCAGACTTTTTGGCTGCTTCACCATCACAGGAACCTCCAAGCACTCACTTGGAATTCCCAAACGAAGACGTATTCTTTACCGATGAAATTACGTGGGAAATGTATTTTGACGGAGCCTCTAACCAAATGGGTTGCGGAGTAGGAGTCCTGTTGATATCTCCAGAAGGGGCACACGTCCCTGTATCTATAAAATTGGATTTTGATGCTACTAACAACGCTGCGGAGTATGAAGCATGTATCAAGGGTCTACAAGCTGCCTTGGCTTTAGGCATACGTTACATAAAGGTCTTTGGAGACTCCAGCCTCATCATCAATCAGGCTAAGAGCGCGTGGAAGGTTCGAAGTGAGTACCTTTTGGCTTATCAACAAAAGATTTTGGGACTCGCTGACCAGTTTGAGCAAATCAGCTTCCAATTCCTTTATAGGGATCACAATGAACTGGCCGATGCCCTGGCCAAATTATATTCAATGATATCAATCCCATCAGGCACGCTCCAGCTGCCAATAATTGTAGAGCGACAGTCTGAGCCCGCGTATGTTTGCGCCATGGAAACACAAGAAGAGGATACTGAGGAATGGTTTCTTGACATATACAATTTTCTTCGGAAGGGAGAATATCCGGCTGAGTTAGATGCTCGAGGACAACGAGCGATCAGGTCCCTAGCAGCACAATACCGCTTGATCCAAGAGCGTTTGTACAAGAAGTCACCTACGGGCATCAATTTGTTGTGTATCGATGCCAAAAGTGCAAAGGAAGTTATGACTATGATACACGGAGGAGAATGTGGGCCTCACATGAACGGGCGCATGCTAGCAAAGAAGATTCAAAGAGCTGGTTATTATTGGACTACTATGGAGGCAGACTGCTTAAATTTTGTTCGAAGATGCCACAAATGTCAGGAGTATGCCAATCTGCAACATCAACCTTCTTCATATCTAACTACCCTGACCTCTCCATGGCCATTCTCAGTATGGGGTATTGACATCATTGGCAAGGTACACCCAACTGGAACCGGAGGACATGAATACATCTTGGTCGCTATTGATTACTTCACTAAGTGGTAGAGGCAGCCTCTTTTGCCAAGCTCACATCCAAACAAATGGCCAAATTCATCCTTCAGAACATTATATGTCGATGTAGAGTGCCTCATGAGATCATCAGTGATAACGGGAGTCACTTTCGAAAGGAAGTGGAAGTTTTGCTCACCAATTACAAAATTCAGCATCATCGATCTTCACCTTACCGACCTCAAGCCAACGGAGTTGTAGAAGCAGCCAATAAGACGGTGGCAGGAATCATCAAAAAGATGGTTGTCACTTGTGGCCTGAAAAATTAGCATTTGTCTTATGGGGATACCAAACCTCTATACGAACTGCTACAGGAGCAACACCATATTCATTAGCGTATGGGATGGAAGCAGTCCTGCCGATTGAGCTAGCAATCCCTTCATTACGAATAGTGGCAGAAAGCCAATTGTCAGAAGCAGAATGGGCTAGGGCAAGGTTAGAGGAGTTAATGTTGATGGATGAAAGGTGATTAAGGGCGTTGCATAATGTTCAGGTGTACCAAAGTAGGACCACTCGTGCTTTTAATAAGAAGGTGAAAAGTCGTTCACTTCAAGAAGGTGATCTAGTGCTTAAGAAAATGAGGGCACCTATACAAGGCCCAAGGGGAATGTTTGTACCTAATTGGAAAGGTCCTTATATGGTTAAGGAAATTTTACCAGGAGGAGCAGCTCGGCTTGCCACTATGGATGGAGAAGATATGATTCAACCCACAAATTTGGATCAGCTCAAGCGATATTATGCTTAATATAGCCAAGCAACTGGAAAACCAATTTTCAGACACTTGGTTAATATTCAATTTATGCTCATAAAAAGAAGGAAAGATAAAGTTTGCAAGGACACAATGATTGTAAACAATACTTCTTCTTTTATTAATGATTAAAATGCAAGTACACTGCTTGTAAATAAGAAAATTCAAAAGGCTTAATTAAATAAAAGTTTATTCTGGCAAAGCAGTTCAGTTCCTTCACTTCCATCCATCTTCTAGTCTTGTTTCACCTTCTCTACTTCGCCAATGGTCTCATGCTCAATCTCCATGTCTTTAGGCTCATGTGGGTTCGTCTCTTTGTTTTTATGCTTATAGGCACGCTTATGTGATTTCCGTGTCTCCAACCTCGGACCAAGCCGATCTTTTTCCGTCACCTTCGCACCGAGACGATCCTTTATCGTTGAGAAAGGACCCAGTCTCTCCTTTATGGATGTTTGACTTCTTAACAACCCTCGAGCACGGCGAGACTCGACGGTCGTAATTAGCCGTCTGTGATATTCAGCGTCAGCAATCTCTGGTACATGTGCCTTTGATGGAGCCTTAAGGGTTTGCCTTCTCGCCCAGTACTTCATCCAAGACTTTATCACCGAGCCACGAAGCTTCAATTTCTCAGGGGCTTCACATAGCCGCTTGGGGATGGTCTGTTTGCGGCCCATTTGTCGCCATACCCGCTCCGGAAAATAGAAAGTCATGTGTGTCAGGCCGGCGATACACACATAGGCGTTGCGATAGTCACTGGTCACATATTCAGGAACATGCCACCACTCGATCCACCAAGTGATGTCACAAGGTTCCTTCAGAAAGGCGGTCCATTCAGTTACCGATTGACGCTTGGTATACGTACTTGCGCCTCCTTTGACAATAATTTGCAAGCACCGATGAATTACGAGGATCCTCGATAAGGCCCAAATGCTCCATCAGCCAGATCTGCCCATAAAGTTAGCACGGGTTACAATTGCATGCCAATTATTCCCAAACTAACGAAAAAAATGTCTAAAACCCGCCTAGGTTATATAGACAGTAGGTGGATTTGACAAGTTGAGAACAAAGGAATTAGGGAGGAAATGTACCTGAAGAAGTAGGGGGCTCCCACTAAGCTCATATTCTGGATCCGGATTATCCAAGCCCATAATAGTTTCCGCTAGCATCAACGGCACTGGGTTAAAGCCTCGAGCCATGTCTTCGACAATCTGGATTAGGCCCGCCGGCCCGGTTCTTCGCCCACCATGATCGAAGCAGAATTCCCCAAGAAGACATAATACGAGTGCTCGCACTCGTATCACAGGACCATATTCCAATATGTCAGGAGATTGAAAGTATTCGACGATGGTTTGGAAATGTACCTTATCACCGAATAGTGCGCTTCCTATGACTCGGTCCGGAAGGCATAGCAACTCCTTGTACTGTTTGGTGTTGTCGGTAGCAGTTGGAGGTGATGTTGGCCGTGCGAAATGATTCGTCCCAAGAATAGACGACCATTCTTCAGGAAGTGGACATAGCTCCTTCATGGAAAAGCAGAAAACATGCATCTTGGGATCCCAAAAAGTTCCTGCCGCTCGAATGAAGTCATGTTTGACTCTCGCTTGCCGGAGACTCAGCAATCTTGTCAGGCTCTATCTCCCGAGCTCCTTCTTCTCGTCTCTAGGCAAGGTGCTCATCCAAGTAGCGAGCTTCTTCTCGAAAGCCATGTTAGGAGGACCTTTTTTTGTGATTTTGGAGGCTTTTTAGATGGAAGATGCAATTGAAGATGATGAGTGATAACCATATGCATAGAATGGGGTATTTATACACCTTTATCCATGATCAAAATGGAACAAATCGGCCAGCAAGCAATCACATAGTCGTTACCATCACATCCCATGATTCAAGCCTTTCTTCAACGGCTAGCAAAAAAAAAAGTTAAAACCCGCCTAGGTTTTAACTTTGCGAACTCATGCCGCGCCACCAGTGACTCTTGACCGCTTAAAACCCGCCTAGGTTTTAAGCGGTCCAGGCCCAACGTCCCGGTTTCCGTGGCCCATTTGCGTGAAGTCCTCTCTTGGGTCTTTCTGTTTTGGTTTCAATTGGCCCATTCGTGTATTTTTGATGTTCCGGTTTCTGTTATTGACCCAATGATGTCCGGTTCTGAAATTTTTGCTCGAGTTATCTCCGACACTTAAGTTTTTGTTTTTTTTAATTTTCTTTTCTTTTTGGGGAAGCGGGATTAATTGGGATTAATCTCATCATGTAGAAAATCATTCAAAATTGCATTAATAAAAGCGTCAAAGTTGTTCATACATCAAGTTTTGAGTCTTGCATAAAATAAAAAATATATTACAAAGAGTCTTGCATAAAAAGTAAATAAAAGAAAAAGAGTCTTGCATTGCAAAAGTGTGATCACCACAGGGAACCAGAATCACCGTTGTCCTCCGTCAAGTTGCCCCCTGCATTTGAAGCTCCCGCGTTGGAAATCTGTTGTGCAAAATAAGTATCAGAGTAATAATCGAGTCCAGAGCGATGCGAGGAAGGCGATGGCCCAGTCAAGGGCATTTCCAAAGGATGTACGCCTGACGGTGAAGACACATAATGCTCCTGCAAAGCAGCCAGCCACGAATGATCAGGAATCTGCCATTCAACAGATTGAGTAGGCCATACAGCACCAGCTCCATAACCGGGGGCTGGCCAACCAGAAGAAGTAGATCCTCCCAGCCAAGAGTGTTGAGGCACAGAGCCCTCTTGGGAACCCATGGGCCATGTCGGACCCATTTCAGGGGCAGGGATAGGCCATCCTGCAGAACCGGAACCAAAAATCGAAGCATCATAGGGTGCAGGACGTGAAGTAGCGTCATCCGCTAGGGCTTGACTACCAGGATACCCTACGGATGCACCTGAGTCACGGTCCCTCACCACGATCTCCCGACCACGACGAGCAGAGCGCACTGAAGCTGGGGTATGACGAGAATGAGGAGGTCGGTAAGTGGCGCTCGACTCGGAAGCATCCTCCACCCAGTAAGAATGGAGCTGGGTATCACCACCATATCCAGTACTATGATATGACCCTCCATGACCTAGTGGCTCCTCCAAGGACATCTGAGCCATGTCCTCTTCCATACTCGGAGGGTGACGACCTCTGCTACCGGACCTGCTATGATGGGATTTAGCGGAGTGTTGACCCTCGATCAGAATGCCTTTGCCCCGACCCTCTGGTACAACTGCTAGAGGAGGATGAGAAGAACCACCAATTTCCTCCCGAGATCGGCCTCGAGAAGAATATTCCTCAACCGAAGAGCGGGGTGGGGGCTCCGTGCGAGGAGCACCTGCAGTAGAACGTCGAGGTGGCTCTCTGGGAACAGACTCCGCATCGGCCTCCATATCGGCCCTTCCGGCAGCACCACTTTGATATCTCCCTGAACCGTTGAATCCCCAATCAATGAACTTCTTCATGGTGCTCTACTCCTTAGTCAGTTGCCGGAGAAAAGCCCATCTCGGCTGGGAAATAAGAAGGCAAGGGTCATTCATAAGTGGTATATGTGATGAAAGGAAGCAACAAAAAACCAAGACTTACCGGTGGGATCTCTACTTCAGCAGCCTTAGCATAGGGCCCCAACTGTAGACTTTCTCGTTAGAAGTTAGCCAAAATATGATAAGGACAAAGAAGGAAGATACATACCACTCGGGGAGCCAAACGGCTAAGATAGCGCTGGAACTCTTCATCGAATAGCTCCTGCGGAACGTTGTGCAAAAAGTTGTCAAATTCTTGACCTCGAACCAGATCTCCCAAAATGCCCGGGTCGACCCGCCATGGCTCAAACATGTATGCTGGAGGATACAGGGGAATGAGACCAGGGTAACCTCCCAAAATTTACCTCGAGGCTCTCTCCCCCAGGTACCACACATAACTGTAAGGCCCCTCAACCAGGAGGCGAAGACGGGTGTCGTGCTCCACCAAATCCAGAGGTTGTGGTAACCCTCTGACATCGAAATCGGCCCAAGGACGCCAATTTACTTGATCTTGCAAGAGGAAGGATGCGTTTAAGTATGGCATGTAAAGGAAAATAGGAGAAAGATGTCAGGAATAGGGAGATAGCGGCTGCAAGTTGTCCAGGATGCTGCGAATAAGGTCAAGGCACCCCGACTTATACTTCTTGTCATGGATGCCCTCAGTGGTCCAGCGTTCAGCAATCAACACCGTCTTATTCTTCTTTGAACGAATTCCCAGGGCCAAGATGTACTCATATGCCTACGACTGCATGAACAAGATGTCAAACAGGGAACGAAGGATGAACAGCACATTGAAAAGAGAAGGTTCGAGCACGTACCTCGAGCACCTTCCACAAGGAAGGACCATATTGGTAGCGAGGTTGGGCCGCATCGAGGTAAACCGGATCTGCATCCAACGAAAGACAGACGCCATGACGGAGCCAATGGATGAAGTTCGCATAGGACACCTTGCCCCAGTTCAGGTTTCGGATATTATCAAAATTGAAGAGATTCCGAAACCATGTTAGGGAAATATTGTCCCCATGGTCGGCAAAGAGGGTGGCAGAAATAATATACGCCAAGAAAATGAAGCGGCGTTGCTCTAAAGGCAAGTTTTGAAAACTCGCATTGCAAATGGTCATCTCGAAGTACTTATAGGCAAGGTTAGGGAGACCTTGCCGTTGTCCCAAACGCGCAGACACTGGAGCTAGAAAATCCTGAACTACTGGAGGGACGTCTATATCAAAGACCACGTCCTGCCCGCCCCAAGGAAGGCCGGTGATCATGACAAAATCTTTGGGCGTGATTGTCATCTCACCCACAGAGAAGTGAAACGAGTTAGTGGAATCCAACAACCTGTCGGCCATCGCCTGACCAATGATGCAAAACGTCCTTTTCTGTCAAGCCTCCAAGCATTTCCAAAAGGGCATGAAGCCCGCTGCGGTCAAAGTCTCTCAAACAAAATTTCCCGGGATTGATTTCGCTGCCTTAAGTGGCTCTTTTTGGGCACCGGGAGTTTTCAGGTTATCCTCCTAAGGGCAGAATTCCAACACGTCATTTTAAATGGAGGCTCAAAGCTTAATTTCATGGACCCAAGCTAGACCCAGCACAAACACTAGGCTCACAACCACGGCCCATGAAGCAAACGAACAAGTCCAAATGTCACGGCCCGAGCCGGATTAGCAACAAAACAAAGGAAATTTGAGTCCAAAACCCGCCTAGGTTTTGACTCAACCAAGCCCACAGTCACGGCCCATGAAGCAGCCCAGCAGAAAACAAAAAAAAGAAGGAAATGCGCGAGTCAAAACCTGCCTAGGTTTTGATCTCGCCAGGCCCAGGTGACCGTCCCAGAGCGTGCGACGACCCAGTGGGTTGGAAATAAAACCCGCCTAGGTTTTATTTCGCCTGGTGGGCCGCCCCTCGGACAAACTGGCCTAGAACGCGTGCAAGGGTTGTAAATGTCTTGGTCCATTTTGCAATACGATTTGCAAATGAGTTTTTTTTGGTCAAAATGCAAAAAATAAATGGGTCACTCTACATCCTAACATGCATACTTAAAATAGCTAAAAATCGACAAGGTATGAAAAATAAATTCATGCTTGCTCATTTTTACGCTAAACTAATTACAAGAGGAAAGTTTAAGGTTTACCTTGCCATGAGAATGGTAAAAACCAAGCATGGTTCCAAGATTCAACAATGAGATTGGAGGGAGCCGCTTCCATGCCGGGAACAAAGTTGCGTCGCGAAGACCGCCCATGAGGCCAAGCCGCCGCATGAGGACGAGGTGGATTTATATGACTGCGGGGTTGCTTCTTTTCAAACCCGAGATTACTTCAAAGAACAAGGCTTATTTTCTAGAGAGAGAGGGAGTGAGCTAGAGAGATGAAAGAGATAAGGATGTGAAGAAGATGAAGGAAATGCTTTGAATTTATAGAAAGGTCGAGTGAACGTGAGCCGTTTGTTTTTAGGACCCACCTTGAGATGCCAAATGCGTTTCATTAGCCGGAAGTCCAAAGGTTATCCTTTTGCTCCCCAAAGAGAGGCAAATTGACGTGGTTCAATTCAATCCACACACAAAGTGGGTCCCACCTTGATACGCTTCACGAGGCAGGAAAATATATATATATATATATATATATATACAAAACCCCCCTAGGTTTTGTGACGCCTACAGCCCGAATTCACGGCCCAACTCCTCACGGCCTGGGCCCACACTCTAGCTCTTCGGTCCGCAAGTAAAGATCGAACCTCTTTCGTTATTTTCAATAAAACTAATACTCGATTTTCTCATGATTTTCAGGTGGCCGACAATGGGACCACCATCACTCAGCTACCGCACAAGAGGTCGCTGCCATCATCATCATCATTCAAGACCATCGGCAGAGTTTCGATGTATTCCCGAGCCATCGGCATCGCGCCCGATGAAGTCTCGACCCCCAAGGCCATCAGCAACGTGCCTGGTGAAATCCTTCGGCATCAAAAATGCCCACCATCATCATCACCCAGGGCCATCGGCAGAGTTTCGATGCAGTCCCGAGCCATCGGCATCGCGCCTAGTGAAGTCTCAATCCCCGAGCCATAGGCATTGGGCCCGATGAAGTCTCGACCCCCAAGGTCATCAGCAACGCGCCTAGTGAAGTACTTTGGCATCAAAAATGCCAACCATCATCATCATTCCGGACCATCGATAGAGTTTCGATGTAGTCCCGATCAACGACATCGCGCCCAGTGAAGTCTCAATCCCCGAGCGATCGGCATCGCGCCCGATGAAGTCTCGACCCCCAAGGCCATCAGCAACGCGCTTGATGAAGTCCTTCGACATAAAAATTCCAACCATCATCAATATCGACACCGGGAAAGACTGGAACCGACACTAGGAAAGACTAGAAAACTCCATTAACCATCGGCATTGTGTCCGATAACAAGTAAGGCGTCAATCTCGCCCGAGATCAACATCAACTCATTAACGGTCAGGTAGAGCATCATTCTTTCTCGAGATCATCCCCAAAGGGGCGCATACCGCCCACAACTGCGACACAAGACGAAGCTTCCAAGTGTCAACCCATACCTTCAAGTAAGGCGTCAATCTCGCCCGAGATCAACATCCTCATCAACGGTCAGGTAGAGCATCATTCTTGCTCGAGATCATCCCCAAAGAGGCATAGGCCGCCCACAACTGCGACACAGGACGAAGCTTCCAAGTGTCAATCCATACCTTCAAGTAAGGCGTCATTCTCGCCCGAGATCAATATCGACTCATCAACGGTCAGGTAGAGCATCATTCTTGCTCGAGATCACCCCAAAAGAGGCGCATGTCGTCCGCAGCCACGATGTAGGACTCCGCTTCCAAGCATCAACCCAGGCTTTGCAAATCCAAAGTCATTTTCCTCAGGCTACTTTGACCTTCGTCCTACTCGGATTCGATCAAAGTGGGGGCTCTCTGTAGACACTGGAATTTGTACCGGTATAATCCCGACTCATCGAAAATATGCAAGTCAGATGGGCCAAGTAATAAACGGGTCATTAGGCCCAAAGGATCAATAAACCGAGCCCAAGAAAAATAAAACAGGCCGCATATAATTGTTAAAACCCCTCTGGGTTTTAATTTTCAATGAACAGGCCCACGCAGAAAATGACCCAAACGCACGCTCCGGCCCAGAAAAAATTATAACCCGCCTAGGTTATAAGTGGAGCTCAGCACGACGCCGTTTCACTCCACATCATCGATCCGTGTGCTGGAAATTGTTATAACCCGCCTAGGTTATAAGCAGAGCACAGCACGACGCCGTTTCACTCCACGTCATCAATCCGTGTGCTGGAAATTCATATAACTCGCCTAGGTTTTAATTGTTCTGGCGCCAAAATCTGCATGTATGCAATTGGATCCCTTGATCTTTGCCCCACGTGTTTGACCTCCCCTTGACTTCCTATAACCCGCCTAGGTTATAGTCCTAAATGACATGATTTATGGGGTATGTCCCCCACCATTTCCCCCCAAAACTCACACTCCTTCACCTATAAATACCCCCTCCATTCCACCTTCATCCCATCAACTTTCACCATCAATCGCTCTCGTCAACTACTACCATCTAATACTCTTACTCTACTCTCATCTTCCACCATATTATACTTCCATTCTCTCAAATTCTCATCATCTCCTATCATTACTCTATTCCCCTATCATCCATAATTCACCACATCCTACTTCCATCATCTACTTTCACCACAAATCGCCCTCATAAGATATATCCGTATCCATCATTCTTTTCTAATCCCTTCATAATCACCCTCATTACAACCATATAACCTTCCATACACCATTTTTTCCTAGCCACTCACATTACTTCATCAAAGTTTCAAGTCAAGAGAGGGGCAACTCAAGGGATCAAAGTCATCATTACTATATCTTAAGCAAGGTTCGATTTCTTTATTTTCATTATTGTAATTAATCATGTAATTTTTTATTTAATTTCGTGCTTGTATATATTTTGTAAAATGAAAACCGCATTGTTTTATATTGCATGATTTGAATAATAATTTCGCAGAATTAATCAAACTTCTCCCTGATCATTTTCTTTTCAATTTTGATTTTAGTAGAGTCTGTTTTTTATAAACAGGTGGATTCGAGAGTTCTTATAACTCTCGAATTCGTAACCTTACCCCCGAATCTAGAAATCGGGTTCGTAGACCGGAGTATTTCTTTTCGTATTTTATGGTTTGTCGATTTCCTCAAATCGGCTGGCGACTCTTTTGCATTTTATAAATTCGTTTAATTATTTAAAACGTTCGGTTTTTGCATAAAAGTAAATTAAAAAATGATTTCATTCACATCCACCGCCAATTCAAAGCTGGGCGTGAGAGGAATGGACTAGAAATCGATAAAACCTAGGCGGGTTTTGTCAATTTCAATCCACCCCTCTCTGGGCCGAGGAGGAAGAAGACCCAGCCCAGAGTCCATTAAAGCCTAGGCGGGTTTTAAAGGGTTCTGGTGGCCCACTTCTTCCTTCCCGAGCCAATTGAATGTTTTGGATTGGGATTGAATTATTATTAACTTATTTTGTGCAATTTAGAATAATTTAAATAATAAAAAACGGGTTTGTAAATAAATAAAGTTTCATCAACCCGAAAATCAATTTCGAAAAATAAAAATATCCTTATTTAAGGATTAAGAAACTTTAGTTGGCTTCTGATCACAAATGTAGCGCGTCACGGAAAAAGGGTAACTTTTTCCGGGGTCATACAATAATAATGGATTTATGAGTTGATGTTTAGGAGTTGTTTAAGATCAAATATGTATAATGATGGTTTGTGATGTTTTAAGTTAAACTCATGCTTGGTTTTTGTGTTTTGGGATAGAGTATAGCCTTGTTCACTTCTGTGGACGGCGGTAATACCTTAAGGTGCTATTTTCGCTGCGCTAATCATTAGGTTAGGTGAGTCATTAGCTTAATCTAGTGATTAATAGCCTAGGGGTGTTACACTTCCACTGCCATCCGTCGTCACCCTTTCATTACTGTTTGAACGCCATGTTCATCGCCACTGTCACTGTCAAAGACTTCTCTGCCACTGTCAATCATCCCCTCGACCCATCAATCATCCCCTTCTCTGCCACCGTCACAGACAACACAGCCCCGTCATTGCCACAAATACAGCCATGTCCCTCAACTTCATCATCCCTCCTCAGATTCTCCTCTTTGCCACCCATAGCTTCGTCGGGAACTCTAATGTTGGCAAGTCACCATCTGTTGTTCCTTTCTTCCTTCCACTAAGGTGGTCGGAGCACTGCGCCTTAGATGGACAACAATGGCTGGCCAACATCACCAACCTCCGCTAACGGCGAAGAATAAGAGCGATTAACATGAACTTAGTGATGAACAACTATATGATTTCAGAAACTTATAGTTGTTCTTTGACTGATTAATAATTGTTCACTCACTAATTCATAGTTATTCACTCAAAAATTCATGGTTGTTCACTCACTATTACATGGTTGTTCATTTACTAACGCATAGTTGTTCACTCAATGATTCATGGTTGTTCATTCACTAACGCATAGTTGTTCACTCACTCATTCATAGTTGTTCATTCACTAATTCATGGTTGTTCATTCACTGATTCAGGGTTGTTCGCTCACCAATTCATGGTTGTTGACTCACTTCACTCACTAATTCATGGTTGTTCACTCACTACTATTGACTCCGATTTTTCATCATGTGATTTTTTTTTTCTTTTCTTTGGTAATATTGTGTTTTTTCGCTCACTAATTCATGGTTGTTCATAGTAAATATTCTGTTTTTTTTTTTTTTTGTGAATTGATTCAATATTCTGTTTTTTTTTTTTGTGTGTGAATTGATTCAATGTTACATTGTTGAAATTCTCAGGATCAAGGCAATGTGATAGAATATGGAGAATCAGAAAGGTAGAAGAGTTGTTGAAGATCTGCTTTCTCCAATGCACCTTCACCAAAAAAATACATCTTCACCCAGAAAATCAAATTGGCAACCATTGATTGAATGATGGTTGAAGGAAAAAAACTGACGTGAAGAAGAAAGGAGCGAAGTATCATGCCTACAATTTAGGATTTGAACAAAAAGAAAGAAATTGTCAATTTAATTATTTACCCTTTTATTATTAAAAGTTTTAAAAAATAGCTGACAATTTTTTTAAAAAAAAATTAAATGCCAACTCATTGCTGACTCATCTCTTGGAGCACATGCTCTAGGAGCATACAATAATTTGCGGGGTGGGGGAGGGGGAGGAAGGGAAGAGAGTTAACATATGGGTTTTTCACCACAAACAATCCGTACTGAGGGGCTTGTGATTGGGAATAATGCAAAATGATTTTTCGGTCACTGGCAGTCTGCAATTTTTCACTATTTTCTCATAGCAGTTCAGAATCAACTTTCAGTACCGGAAAGCTAACGTGGCGATCAGAAATTTCCTTTTTGAAGTATGTATAAACATACTTTCCGGTCGCCACGTCAGCTTTCCGGTGCTGGAAATTGATTATGGAGTATGTACTGCTATGAAAAAATAGTGAAAAAGTACAGACTTCTAGTGGCCGAAAAGTCACTTTACAAGCCCCTCAGTACGGATTATTTGTGGCCAAAATCCCTATTTTTTTTTTGGTGTGGAAAAATAGATGTAGGGTGAAGGAAGGGGCTTCCCCTCCATTGCGTTATATTTTTTTTGGGCATTGTTATACGTCGCCCCTCCTTTTACTGATGTCGCCCCTCCTTTTACTGATGTCGCCCCCCAAATTCCCTTTTTGCCCTTATAATTTTCTCTCTTCTCCTTCGTCTTCTCTTATTCTCTCAATCTCAAATAACTCAATAATATCAAAAATTGTTAACGGTTTTTGAAATTCAACCTAAAATGTCAATAATAATAATAATAATAATATTTACAAAGTTTATTTAAAAAAATTTGACGAACAAAAATCCAGGAGACACAGTTGCTGCACGCAAAAATGCGGCGGCAACCGTACCTGCTGAGTTTTTTTTTCGATTAATTTTTTTAAAATAAAATTTTGTAAATATTATTTTATTATTTTCATTATTTTCATTATTATTATTATTATTATTATTATTATATTGGCGGTCGTTGATGGTTGTTTGAGAGCGTTTTCTAGAGAGAGAAACTAGAGAGAAGTTAGAGAGTGAAATTGTGAGGATTAAAGGCGATATTGGAAATTATTATGAAAAAGTGGGCGACAGTAGTAAAAGGGGGGCGACGAAGCTTAAACGGGTTTTTTTAAACCTCAAAATGAGGGGAAATGAGGGAGAAGAGAAAATTTTAATACATCCCCTCTTTAAATTGAACTGAAACAGATTATCATCAATACTTTTGATAAAAAAAAAAGAGAGACTAAAATTGTGTAGCGTATATGCTGCAATAATAACTTCAATCAGTTGTTCTAATTTCATTTGAGACATCCTATCATTCAACATTTTTTCATCATTGTTCTTAAAGAGGAATGATGATAGTTAAAATTTTCACTAATCGCCCGTGACAAATAACATATGTTTACGACCGCTTTTGAATCCGGAATATAATAATGCAATTCCTTGTAAATAATAGGAAAAAAAACTTTTTGGATGATTATAATATATAACATGATCAAATTTAAAAACCTTCATTGTATAAGAATATTTTTGTTTATCACATAAGGACCATTTCATCATTATATTTAAATTTTCCCATCATAATTTATAAGATTGATTTTAATCTTTCTCATATATTATTTAATTTTATATATTGTGAACATAAATTTTAATATTCATATTTCTTATAACATAATAAAATATAAAAGGGCAAGTCAAATTATCAAAGTAACTAAAAATACCTAGTATTGATATTATGGATTAAATTTTACAATTTATCAGTTTTTAAACCAAAATTTTATTTCTTATCATACACATAATCACATATATTTCAAAACATACAGGAAATATTACAAATTAAAGTATATAGTAATTCAATAAATTGTACGCATTTAGGGGAGTTGGAACAAACGAATAGTAGCTGGAAGGAGTTGGAAGAAACTGATCAAAGTTGAAAGGGTTTGGAAAAGCTATAAAGAGATGTAAGGAGTTGGTAAAAGTTGGAAAGAGTTTGAAGGAATTAGAAATTAATAATTCCAACCCAAAGAACATACCTTTAGAAGATTTGGATCAACGACTGAATTCATAGCCTTATTGACAATATATAGGAACCAATTGCTCTTTTTTTTAAAAAAAAATCCTAAAAAAATCCTAAATGGTTGAGATTTTTTTGAGCCAGTTTGATTTGTTCATAGTGGACATTTTGCATTTTGGTGGTAGGTTTTGTGTTTGTTTTTGCATGTCAAAAGTGATGGAAGTTCAATTGTTTATAATCTAGTTGTGGTAGGTGGGGATAGCGACAGGGTGTGAATTGACTATCCAAAGAGTGTTTTGCATTATGTAATGTTGGACCAGTTAACTATTGAATGAAATCCTCTTAACCCCCAAAATCTCCATATATATATATATATATATCACCAAATTATTATGCAGGTAGGGGGTATTATTTTATGTTAGAATTTTAAATTTTAAATTTATTTTGATCTTTTACTGGTTCTATTTAAATTTTTCAACTTTTTCCTATTTCTTCAAATACCATTTGACTTTTATAAATTTCTTTCACCGTCATTGAATATGTATGAGTGATTGAATTATTTTATAATTTACTTAGTAATATTTTTTGTATTTTATTAAAAGAAAGGATGTGATTGTCCAATATATATGAATAATTGAGTTACTTTATAATTTACTAAGTCATAGTTTTATGTTTTTTGGTAGTAGATTTTGTGCATGTTTTTGCATGTCGAAAGAGATGGAAATTCAATTGCCTATAATTTAGCTAGGTTTGAGGAAGGTGGGGATAGCGACAGGGTGTGAATTGACTATTACCCAGAGAGTGTCTTGTACTATGTAATGTTGGACCAGTTAATTATTGAATGAAATCCTCCCATCTCCCAAAATCTCAAAAAAAAGTACATATCACCAAATTGTTATGCAGGTGAGTGTTATTTTATGTTAAATTATAAATTTCGAATTTCTTTTGATTTTTGACTAGTTCTATTTCAATTTTTTCAAATTTTACTAATTTCTTCCAACACCTTTTGACTTCTATAAATTTCTTTCAGTGTTGTCCAATATGTGTGAGTGATTGAATTATTTTATAATTTACTTAGTAATATTTTTTGTATTTTATTAAAAGAAATGATGTGATTGTCCAATATATATGAATGGTTGAGTTATTTTATAATTTACTAAGTAATTTTTTTTTTATTTATTAGAAGAAATGATATGATTGTATGTGTGATTCATCAACAAAAAAAATGGTTGAAAAAGGAACTAAAAGGTTAGATTTAATTCAAAATATTTGTTTATTAACATTTGATAATATAACTTGTCATTTAGCTATTATTGTGTGATAAGGAAAGATGAACACTAAAACTTATTTCACAATATTCAAAGTCAATGTTACAAAAAAATCAAACAATAACCTTATCAATTATACTGAGATAATTTAAAATACAATCATCCTAATTTGACCAAATCTATATCGAGACCTTTGCATTTTTTTTTTTGGCTAGAATTTGTTGTTTTCTGTTAGTTATTTTGACATACAATTTGTGATGCTAACCATAAATGGATGATTCAATTAGTTTGACAACAAAATAATACCTAATACATAACTGATTTCAATTTTAATTTAAAATTCATTTTACAAACAAATATGAGTAAAAATAACTTACCTTATAACAATGTTTGATTTAAAATTATTGTTATTTATAATATTTAAGAATAAAGAAAATATTGTAACAAGTATTAATATGAATATTGACAAATTATGTATCTATTTTTTTTTATAAAAAAAAATGGGAAAGTAGCTCTCGGGGGAGGGGCCAAAATTTACCCAATGGTAAAAGAGACAAATATATATCATTGGTGGGCAAGGCCAAGATGTTCTAAACCAATCCTCCATATGCATCCTATCAATATGATCATAGAGTTTAAGGAGAGTTAGAGAATGGGTTACTCAATCCCTTTACGAATATGTTTCCAAGAAATATAAGAAAAGTTTTAGGAGAAAAACATAGCATCACCAATGATCATCCCAATAGTAGTTCCAGCTTTGAACACCATTCAAATATTCCACATCAATGGTAAGCAATCATCTTCTACCTCCAACCATTGAAACCCATGTTCCTAAGTTGTTTCATGGATAAACATGTGCTAGCCCCCCTCCCCCCATGTAGGATTTAAGACTTGGTAAACCCCAATGCATATTGTATCTAGTTCATGATCTCGAACTACAAAGCCCCTTCCTTCACTATAGTCTGCCAACATACCAACACCAATGTTCAACTTCCAATAACCATCTTACGGCAACTTCCATAGGTAGTTATGGGTGACATGTTTTGGATTTGTATTTATCTACACGTCTCAACAATTGATGACCAATTTTCAAAGTAAGGACATTAACGATTGCAGTGATCGACATGGCTTACCAGAGATGATGTCGTTCCCAACATTCTAATTTTCCCCAAATATAAAAGCTCTGGTTTTGTTCTCGTCGAGTTCTTCAAACATTTGATGGATAAAAAACTTGATATCATTGTGATTGCGATTCCATACCTTATCAATACCATATCCCAAATATCTACTATAAGAGAGCATTAGAAGATGCTACGCAAACAGTACAAACTTCACACCATAACTACATATTTTACATGGATGATCTAACTGTTTAATCTCCCTTCTAATTGATACGTGGAGGGATGTGTATTTCAGCTCATGTGTCATCCAAATAGTTTTATGTGGGGTGGAAGTCATAGTGCCAAAAAATACTTCTTAAGGAAATCCTTAGTCTCAAAGCTTAAGGATGTGTGTTCCAACATACTAGAGTGTATTATTATTGAAGACAGGGTCAAGTTCCTTCGCATGCGCATCCACGAAGGGCCTTAGGTTTTAATGAAAGCCAAAATCTAGAAAAGGGAAATTTCTTTATATTATATATTATGATTATATAATATATTCTGATTATGTGATTTATTTGTAGATATAAATCATAAGGAAGGCATAAGGAAAACAAATCAGGAACATTGTGCAATCAAATACAAGACCAAAAGGAAAGAATTCGTTGGATGATTGATGATTGAGGAAGCATGAACACAAAACGGAAGAATCAACAATGAAGGCAAGTTACCGTTGGAATGACTCAAGTTCAAGTATCCAAATCCCTCTGTAAAAAGGATGATTGAAGAACTGAGAACATAGGCAATTCCACGGAAGTAATCGCGGAGTAAGAAATCCAGAGGGATTTCTGAATGTGTAGCCAATGGTTCGGTGGTGAAGGTAACCAGTAAAGGACCTCTGGTGAAGGTATAGCCAACGACCTTGGTGAGCATTCGTTGTGTCCACATGTGGTGGTGAGATGATGTGTAGCAGAGCCTTGACAGACTAAGGTTGTGTGAGTGTGTGCTTCAATGTAATCCATCATGTTCCAAATCGCCGCTAGGGTTTTTCCTACGACGATCCTTATTTGTAGCTGTCTCAAGGACCTTCGGTCTTGGTCAGTGAATCTATCAGTAGCTGCCTTCAGCTGTTACTTCTTGTTTTGTTTAGTAATGTAACTTGTTCTTTGATTGACATAAATATAATGAGGTATTTCAGTTACACTGTGTTTTGATCCTTGGTTTGAAACCACGGAAGTTTGCTCTAACGTCCTTACCTAGTGTGTAGATCATAATTGTGAAATTCACCCCCTCAAAGGCCTCAACAATTATGAAGTAGTTCTCATTCTTGAAACTAAACTCCACATCCTTTGTACGCAGCATGCCGAGTAAGACGATCTCTCAACCAAGATTGACAAAGAGGTGGAATAAGTATCATCTCAACATCACAATGTAAGAAAGTGACCTTAATCGTATAGAGCTTCCAAGTCTTGAGATCACAGTCACATAATTCACCCACGTTTGATAAGTATTCGTAGAACATGATGGTTCTTCGTTTCATTCTTTGTAAGAGCTAAAATCGCAATAGTTTCATTTGGGCATTTTTTCCTGGTTAGGAATTAGTATTTTCTTTGTGTTTAGTTTGTAATTTGTGTTGATTACCATTGGAGAATTAACTCGCATCCCCATTGAATAATCAATTTCTATGTCCAGATGATAACATTGCCCTCCTTGTTGAACCAATCAAAGCTATAAAGCATGGATACAGACACGCAATGCAAAAACGGCATGATTCAGACTTGCCAACACACTAAACAATTATCATGGCATGTCTTCTCATTGATCTATGATTCTCTAGTATATGGGCTTACAAGTGAAATTCAAGGCTACAATTAAGGCTATGACATTGAGAAACTGTCCTAGACGATATATGATATGATTGGCACATTATAAATAAAGGATGTACTATCATACAAAGATTATTTATGTAATTTATCACACCCCTACAGTGGAAATGGGAGGTTTTTTTACACTTAGATTATCCCTAAAATCATCAAAGAGTATGCACAAAAGACCTCTAGTCAAAATGTCTGCAACATGATAATGAGACGGAACATGAAGTCCTCGTATTTCGCCTTTGGCAACTTTCTCGTAGACAAAATGTATGTTCATCTCGATGACTTTGGTATGTTGATGTTGCACGTTTCTAGAGAGATATATAGTACAATAAACTAATGTTGCTTTACAGATGGGACAATGGAGCTCCAAGAGAAGGCTCCGAATCTAGCAAGTTTCAAAGACAACAGTAGCTCCTCTGTACTATGTTTCAACACTTGATCTAGATAAAGTACAAAGTACGTTGTCATTTGGAATATCGAGATATCACATTTTCCATGTGGAAAAGACATAACTGGAGGTGGATCGTCTTATATCAGGACATATGTCCCAATCTCCAACAATATAGGAGATCATGGTGGAAACGAAAGACTTGTAAAGATGTAGTCTATGATCAAGGGTACGTTGAATATAGCGTATAATTCCCTTTAGAGTAAGCATGTGATCATTATTTGGGGAAAGCATGTAAAGGCATACTTATTGGACAACATATTAAATGTCGGGTTATATAAATAGAATATATTGCAAGGCATCGACTAGGCTATGAAAAAGTTTTGGTCTAGTCATGATGGTTCTAATTAAACACTTAGCTTGACTTTTGTATCAACCGATGTAGGGTAGATTTACATGACGTATTATGGAACTATTAATAATATGTTCAACATATGTTTGTTGAGATAGGAATAAACCCCATTATGTTGGGCTATCGCAATGTTAAGAAAGTAGCTTGAAGGGTATGGATAATTTATAGCAAACTCATAATCAATGAGGGACAAAATAGATGTACACAAGGTAGTCGAAAAAGTGGTGAGGATGATGTCATCAACATAAAGAAGAATATTTGTCATGTCATATCCTTGTCGATAAGTAAATAGAGAATGTTTGGATTTGTTGTGAGTGAAGCCAATGGTGGATACAAAATCAATGAACCTTTGATACCAAGCACAAGGAGCTTGCTTAAGACCATATATAGATTTGTTTAGTAAGCAGACATAACAGATGAGTTAGATCTCGGAATCCCATAGGTAGGTGCATATACACAACTTTATGAAGCTGACATGTAAAAATGCATTTTTCACGTCCAATTGTTGAATATGTCACGACTTATACATTGCAATGTTTAGAATTATACGAATGGTGGTTGTCTTGACCACAGGCTAAAAGGGTAGTTATAATCCACACCCACCTAGTGAGAGTTGTCATCACACCAACCAGACGAGCTTTTTGCCTTCTAAATGAACCATCAAATTTCATTTTATGTCAAAAAATCTACATAGACCGAATAACATTGACATTAGAAGGATGTCTACTAGCTCTCATGTCTTAGTTTTAATAAGAACATCAAATTCATCTTGTAATGCTAATTTCGAATTTGGGTCAGACAAAGCTTCCTTTAGGATACGAGGGATGGGGAAAGGGAGATTGAGGGGCGTTTAGTCTTATAGATCTCATGCATGCTAAGGGTAGCCATGGTCCAAGTGAAGGTGGGTCGATTTGTTGGGTTTGGGGAGTGGTTGGTTGAGTGGTTTGCTAGGCCTATACAATAGGCATGCAAGGGTTGTGAGCAAAACAAGCTAAAGGTTAACAAGAACCTTGTGTTTGTTGATCTTAATGAGTATCTTCAACCTATAAGTGAGTCTTCTTCTCTGCTTGGGAGAAGGGTTTTTTTTTTGGGAGGGGGGGGTTGGGAGGGTTAGGGAGTTAAGGAGGGTGCTTACTCCTCCTTACCCCTGTGTGAGAATGGAGTGAGAGAGGGTAAGGGGGAGTATAACAGTCTGTTTGGATTAAATTCAAAGGGGGTAGGGGAGGGGAATGAAGGAGAACGGAATGAAAGGGAAGGGAGGTAATTAGCATCAACCTCGTTTGGATATATTTATGACTTATGAGGGGAAGGAGGGAGTATTATATTTCTTCCCTTCCCCCTCTTTCCTCCTCACTACGAGGGTTAAGAAAATGAGGGGAATAAAGGTGCAATTTATTAAGTGCTCCCGGAGCATGTGCTCCAGATTCTACAATTGTTCACCTATATGTATTAGGTTGTTCACTTTGATTATTATGATTGTTCACTCTGATTCATATGATTGTTGACTCGCAAATGTCTGGAGCACATGCTCTGGGAGCATCCAATATATATTGGAATAAAGGGGAAGGGAGGCAAAATGTTCCCCTTCCTTCACGACCTCTTTTTATTCCCAAACAAGAAGAAAATTAATAATAATATTCCTTCCCCTCTCCGCCTCCTGTTTTCCCTCCAAAACAAACAAACTATAAGGTGGAGTGAGATTTACCCTCCTATACTCCTTTTAACTCTTATTTTTCTAACATTCCAATTTATGATGTAGGAAAGAGTCTAATAACATTAATTATTACATACATTATACATAAATTGACAATTTTACCCTTCCATTCTCCATGTCACGTTTCGAGATCTCTGTCTCTGTCTCTCTTGTACATACACACTTCTCTCTCTCTGTCTCTCTCCCCATCTCTCTCTCACATATTTCTCTCTCTCTCTCTCTCTCTCTCTCTCTCTCTCTCTCTCTCTCTCTCTCTCTCTCTCTCCCCAATATATATTATGTGTTCTTCGAGCACATGCTCCATATTTGACATGGCAATTAAATTTCCATGTTGGAATTGCATTTTTAAAAAAAAATTATGCATAAATAAAATCCTGGGATAACCGTTCAGCTTCCCCATTCAATTTTCAGAAGCTGCCTTTAAACTGCCACTTTCGTTCACATCCACGACGTTCTCCTCTCACAACCACAAGCAGCCGGCCGTTCTCCAGCGACGTTCTCACCGTCGACCACTCTCCAGCGACGTTCTCGAGCATTCTGTTTTTGCTCTTCGCCGACCGTTCTCCAACGACTTTCGTTCACTGATTGGAGCACTCTGTTTTTGCTCCAAACAATTTCTACTACCATGGCTGATGTGAAATCGATTCCCACACTCACTTACAAACGCAAGAAACATAAGATAGTGACTGGGTCGATAGTCACGTGCAACCAGAAAAGGTAATTCATTGTTAATTGCAAACCCTAACCCATGTATTAACACTCATACTCTGGTTTGATATAACTATGTTCGACCATATGTATGCATGGTTGAAAAACTAAATTAACGACTTCAAATTTAAGGGATCTATGATGTATTCCCAAACCCTAAATTTGCATGTTGAATAATATACCTGATTCGCATGTTTTAATTGCCCTGTATCAAAAGATTAAATCTTTTACAGTAATGAACAGGATATTATTATGGGACAACTTAAACATGGTGAGTGAACGATTTTATGATTCCCTGAATGAGATTCAAATTGACTCTCTGATTCGTATGTTTTAATTGCCCTAACTTCAAAAGATGAGTTGTTTTACAGTAATGAACAAGATATTATTATGGGTGAACAACTTAAATATGGTGAGTGAACGATTTTATGATTCCCTGAATGAAATTCATATTGACTCCCAGATTCGTATGTTTTACTTGCCCTAATTTCAAAAGATTAGATATTTTACAATAATGTACAAGATATTATTATGGGTGAACAACTTAAACATGGTGAGTGAACGACTTTATGATTCCCTAAATGAGATTCGTACTGACTCCCTGATTTGTATGTTTTAATTGCCCTAATTTCAAAAGATTAGATCTTTTACAGTAATGAACAAGATATTATTATGGGGGAACAACTTAAACATGGTGAGTGAACGATTTTATGATTTCCTAAATGAAATTCATACCGACTTCCTAATTTTATGAATGAGCAATTTTGTATGTGATGGATATCACCAATGAACAATCAGTTTGTGGTAAATACTTACCCAACTTAATTATTTGATTACAATTACATTTTCTCTATTCCAGACACATAGTAGATATATCATTCAACTACGATCATGGTATTGTGCAATGATACTAGAAAGCTTCATAAAAAAGGTCAAGCAGGACGTACAAGTGAAGGCAAGATCAGCCTCGCAACAAAAAGCGTGATGGAACCTCACATGGGATGATAACAACATTTTGGTATATTTTCTTTGGTTAGAAACTTAGCATTTAAATAGCTCTATGCCATATTAGAATGGCTTTTTTGGCAAAATATTGTAACCACAAGTTCAAACATAGCACCGCTTTTGGTAATCAATATGTTACTATACTTGATGTATTTACTTCGGTTATAAAAAATAACATTTAAACAGATCTATGCCACATTACAAGTTGTTCCCTAAGTTACCAGTTGTTCACTGAGTTACAGGTTACAAGTGATCGTTGTTCACTGAATTTCAAGTTGTTGTTCACTAAGTTACAAGTTGATATTCACTAGGTTACAGGTGATTGTTGTCCACTAAATTTCAAGTTGTTGTTCACTAAGTTACAAGTTGATGATCACTGGGTTGCAGGTGCTCGTTGTTCACCAAATTTCAAGTTGTTGTTCACTATGTTACTAGTGATGTTCATTAGGCAACAAGTTTTTCACTAAGTTACAAGTCAGTTTTGTTCACTAAGTTACAAGTTGTTGTTCACTATTATACACAATGATATTCAATGGTGTTATGTTTGGGTATTAATCTTTGTGGTAATGATCATTACTCAATGACATGTCGACTATCGTTCATTAATATATTCAACGGTGTTCACCGGATCTCCGATAAATGTCATGTGCTATACAGAATCATATTCAATGTTGTTCATCACATTATTTACCATTTTTCACTGGATTGATGGATGCTCGTTTGAGGTGGAAACATAGATTTCACTTCGATGAACATTTGCTTTAAATATCAATCATATTGTAGTCATAAATTAATTTGAATTGTCGTTTGTTGAGTTAACCATTCTGATTTCAACGGTGAACAATCATATTATACATAGTGCACAATTACGATTCATATTGTTCAGACGCTTTGATTGCATCTTAACTATTGCCTTCAACTGCTCACGTTGCTGCTGAATAAAAAAAAATTCTTTGATGACATGGCTGCCATGTAAGCATTTGGAGCACATGCTCCAGGAGCACAAAATAATTTTTGCACTCTCTCTCTCTCTCTCTCTCTCTCTCTCTCTCTAGCTCTCTCTTCTCTTTCTCCATCTCCCTCTCTCTCACACATCTCTCCATCTCTCTGTCTCTCTTTCTCATCTTTCTCTCTCAGACACCGGAAATTATACGGTAGGACCAAGTATATGGAACACGAGACACTCAGTATAAATAGGGTTAGGGGTATATATCAGACGCACGTGAAATTTTATTCTAGGGAAAATTCCCTTATCGCACACTCAGATCCTCCTATACATTCTTCCTTGGTCAATTCCCTTCTTGCGCCGCCTCTTCTGCAAAATTTGGATGGAACAACTAATTAACAGTCGATGATGCAGACAATATCGTATTGGATGCCGAGAACCTATTGATCGAACAATTGCAGATGGTGGATGAATCAAACATGAATTGTTCGGTCTCATTTCGAGCCGAATTGATACCGTTAATAAAATGTTTTTGCTCATTTAAGTCCCTTAAGTCCTTGAGTGCCTTTGTGATCAAACTTTGGATTTGTTCTGCAGTCATTGAGCTTGTCGCTGATGATGGCTTGTCGCCCTTCTTAGACATGTCACTCTCAGCCTCACTTTCACTAGATCTGTTTTCTCCCTCTATGTTTGAATATTTATTGAGGGAGTTTGCAGGTCGTTGCTTTAACTTCTTTTCCAACTCAACAATCTTTCTATCTTGACGCTTGATTTGCGCGTCCTTCTCTTCGCTCTCTTGAGTAAGCCTCTGTAACGTGGTTTTTATGTTAGCCATTTCTTCTTCTATAGTCACAACTCCTGTAACCATGATTGACATAGTAACAAGATCAGATGACCTTATACTTCGAACTTCCCTCACCATGCCAATGGCCTCGTGTTTCATCTTCACATTTGTTGCGTGCTTTACCTTAGGAGATAGATTAGTTGAAGTCTTTGTAGCCATGTCTTATTCGTGGAGAAATTCTTGAAAGTCTTGATTTCAGAGATGGAGATGAGAGGTAGAGATTGTCCAACCGAGTGTGCCAAAATCTGTAACCACAAATTTTCGAGTCTAAAATTAATTAAGACAAGAAAAAATGGACAAACAAAATTTGTATTAATTTCAAAGAATTTGGGTACAATCTCTATAATATTTGTTACAAGATGAACAAATAGAAAATCCTCTGATTCGATCTCTGTCGTCTTCTTGAAGGAGGGTCGATGCGGCTTGAATCTCGATCAAGTTTGTGTTGAATCTCTAGAACATGTGTTGAATCTCTAGAACAAACGACACATAATGTAGTGTTTGTTGTTTAATTCTAGAGAGTCTTCTTGAGAGTTGGATTTTTCTATCCCCTTCATGAAAGTGAGTAGAATCCTATTTATAGAGGAGAGACTCCATGCCATGGGTGACTTATTAGCCTTCTTGGGCCATTGACCGGGCCTTGAGTTTGGATTGACTTGACAGTCCATTTGATTTTGACTTGGTAGTCACCTGGGTCTTGACTTGGTAGTCGATTTGACTCTGGCTTAAGCTTTGACTTGATAGTCAGCTTGAGTGAATTTTACTTAAATAAATTTAATTAATTAATTTGGATCAACCCAAAATAATCAACTTAATTTATTTTATAATTTGGAACTAGTTTGATTTTTTTAGTGCCTACAGTATCATCATGCAGGGACAAAGAGTTTTATTCGTATGCGTGCTAAGGAAGAGATATTATTAATATTAGATTGTTGATTTGTAGCCTGATATGTATTTCAACCAACTATTAATTTGTATGTGTTTAATAGGAGAAAGAGAATAAAATGGATAAGCTTTCAATCTGGGTGAAGACTCATAAACTAAAGAAAGGATCCAAGCTTGGTGAGATATCCACTATGAAAAAGGCAGTTATATATCTTAGGTAAATGTTTAATACTTTGCTTTTATATGATTGTATTATATAATTATCTGGTTTTGCAGTTTATACTACATATATGTAAATTGACTTTTATTAGTATAAAAGGATGATGGTTCTCGATTAAACTCATTTTAATTTTTGTATATTCAGCAAGACATTGAGACTGAGCTAGCCCAAGCTAAAGAAGGCAAAAATGATGATGTTGGTCGAGATAAAATTTTCAAAAAGATTATAGGAGAGAATAAATATGGTTATGTAAAAACCTTTGGTATGGGCATCAAAGTCCCTCGTTCGAACTCTAAAACATGTGTTTTGCAAGAACATGCTAAAAGGATGAAAGTTGAGCAAAAAAATAAAGAAAGTGACAAGAGAGTTCAGAAGTTAGAGAAGTAAGTGGATGATGTCACTCGTTGAAATACATCGTTAAAAACCAGGTAATGTTTTTATTGATACTTTTGATTAAGTCTAATCATCCTTGCCCTATCTATCCTGCTATTCTCTATATTTGTGGAACCCATTAGTAGCGGTGGCAAAAAATTGGGTTCGGGTCAAACCGGGTACGGACAATTCGGACATTCGGACAAAATCCACAAACCCGGACCCTGTCCGAATTTCAAATTCGGACATTGTTTGGTGTCCGAACCCGAACCCCAATTGTCCAAATTTGTCCAAACCCGGATTTGTCCGAATATAACCAAACCCGAATTTATACTAAATATATACATAACTCCAATATTTTGTCCGAATTCTAGTATTCGGACACTGTCCGAATGCGTCCGAACTTGTCCGAACCCGAATTTGGCACAAAATTCAGACGTCCGAATTTCTTCCTTCAAACTCGAACCCGACCCGATTTTTAAATCGGACGTGACCGAATTGTCCGAATTTAAAATTCGGACAATAAATTGATGACCAAACCCGATTTAATTCGAGTCGGACAAATTCGGGTATTCGGGTCGGACGGATTTTTGCCAGCGCTACCCATTAGTTATGAATATGTGAAGAAAGTGACAAGAAAGTTCATTGGTTTGTTTTGGAGAAAGTTCAAGTGGATATATGATAGGTCGTTTATACTCACTTCTTTGCTTTGAACTTTTATCCTCTGTTTTTGTTTTCTATATTGTTTTATAGAGCAGTCTGGTGTCTTGTTGATGTTCATGGTTGTATTGTGATCAGTTGTCGAAGTAAATATTATTTGTTTTCTGTATTGTCTGTTGCCAGGCAGTGCTAACTGCTGCCAGCTGCTTTCGATTGCAGCCAGACAGTGCTGACTACTGTCGAGCAATGACCACTATTGGTTGCTGTTGTACAATTAAGTATGCACATATTTCTGTTTGAGAAATCTAACACCTGTTGAAGTATTTAGTCGCCTAGATTGTGAGGGATTTCCAATCAAGTTTGCACGTGTTCCCATAACTGTTGGTATATTTAGGAGACAATTATATTTGATTTATAATTTAAAAAATTATTCACGTAAGTATTAGTCTAGTTGTCTATGGATCCATTCATTATGAAAAAAAGATCACCCCCATCTCTTTACTAGTAGTTGTTGCCACAAGTCTAGCAAAAAAGGAATTAAATAGGAAACATATAGGATTTGGTTTTTATTATTTTCTGCCACTTGCTTTTATTTATACTCCAAGACCAACCTTAATGTACATTGGTGCTTTATTTAGATTTCTATTTGGTGCTTAATTTTTTTTATTGTTAGCGCAAGGAAAGAGTTAGTTGGTTTCATTAATATTTATATTTATTATGATTACGAATTTGACTTTCTACGAAGTCACAGGATACACCAAAGATCTTCGCGATTTAGTTGGAGATGATTCTAATACCGATGCCAATGAATTATTACGAAGGCATCTTGAAGAAATGTAAACGGGGAACATTAGATTTAGGTTGTTTACAATATTGTTCTTGAATATTAGCAAATACGATTTGAAGAATTATTTGGTCTCATTTTGGTATTTTTGACTTAATTAAGGGATATTTCAATTTAGACATTATGTATCTTACTATTCAAAACATCCAATGAATAGAATTTGAGGGTTTTTTAAGATATTGTAACTAAAATTAATTACTTGTGTACAACAAGTAGAGTATATTGTATTTACATATTTATAAATTGCATATGACTATCTTCACTATTCCAATAGATAGTTATGTTTTAAAATTGTGCCAATTGTGTCACCAACAAGTGTATTTGTTAGACAATGTCTATCAAATTAGGCGGAAAATGTATTACCAACAGATAAATTGTGTGGGAAATATTTTTATCACAAAAAAATACATTCCCCAACATTTACATTTGTTGTTAAAGGTGATGTATCTTCGATAGACGTTAACTATTGGTATAAAATTTCCTACAACAACAAAACATAACTGTTGACATTAGTTAGAAATACCAAGATAAAAATATCTATTTGTAATACTTTTACAATCAGGTTTATCAACAATAGATATTATGCTTTTACCAACAAATAAGCCTTGTTGACAAATGCCATTTTTTTGGGTTTTTGGCCACAAATATTACATACTGATGGGCTTGTGACTGTGAATAATCCAAAGTGACTTTTCAGGCACTAACAGTCTGTATTTTTTCATAGGGGTGTTCATAAAAAACCGCCCCAAAAAACCCGATCCGGAAACCCGCTATCCGGTCATTAATTTAGGGTACTCGCCCCGGAAAAATCAATTTTAATCGGGTCAGGTACCCGCCCCGGAATATTTTTCGGTTAATCGGATCAGTTACGGATCAGCCCCTAGACACTTTCGGGTACCCAAATTACCCGAAATTAAATTTAACATTTAGGACCATATTTGAATTTTGCCTATTTTTCCGATCTTTAGTCCACTGTCTAGGCCCAAATTTTAATCTGAAAAAAACCATAATTTATCTTAATGTTGGCGCTCAGTGCTCCAATTCCAAATTCTCCAAAAACTCAAAACGTATGGAAACTCAGTGCCAGTGGTCCTACTGGACCAGTTTTAGAACATTTTCGAATCATTTTTTACTACTGGAGTGTTAATTAGTAATTACAAATTAAAAATAAATATTGGAAACTCATATGATTATAATTAATCGGGTTTTTTGGTTAACCGGTATCCGCCCCGAAACTTTCGGGTACCCGGTAGTTACGGTTACGGTTACGGGTCGAGGGTTTGTCCGCCCCGAATTTTCGAGTATTTAACTATTTTCTCATAGCTGTCCAGAATCAATTTCTGGCACCGGAAAGTTGACGTGGCAACCGGAAATTTCCTTTTCGAAGCATGAATAAACATACTTTCTGGTCGCCACATCAGCTTTCTGGTGTCGGACATTGATTCTAGATTGTTATGAGAAAATAGTGAAAATGTACAGACTGTCAGTTGCCGAAAAGTCATTTTGGATTATTCCCAGTCACAAGCCCCTCAATACGGATTATTTATGGCCAAAAACCTTTTTTTTTTTTGTAGTGATATAAGCAGTATCTAGTCTAGTCATGGTGAGATATTGTAATACACCAACCATGCATCTATACTCAGATGAATAAGCAAGGAGCTCAACATCAATTAGGGACAAAATAGTTCTAGAAACAGATGGAGTGCACACAAATTTAAGACTATGAAGGTGAAATTTCCTAAGCAAGTTCGAAACATGTTTATGTTGACAGAGAAAAGGCTTAAAGGAGTGTGCACAACTTGAACCCGAATAAAATAATGAAGGTCACCTAGATCCTTCACTGTAAATTGAGTGGAAAGCATAAAAATGAATCGGCGAATGAAAGTAGCGCAATTTACAGCCAATACAGCCATGAGCATATCGATGACATAGGGAAAAATCACAAGAATTATGGATTTGTATCGATAGACAAACATAGATGAATCAATTTTGCATCAAATGAAACCATGAGAGAGAAAGAAAAAGCTGAAACGATGAAAGCAAGCTCGATGAGCCTATTTTAAACCATATAAGGATTTCTTAAGACGACACACGTGATTAGGAAACTGACGATGAACAACACCAGATAATTGTCTCACATAGACAATCTCATTAAGAAATACATACAAAAAGGCATTTTCACGTCAAGTTAATGAATAATCAAATTACATGAGATAGCAATAGAGAGAAGCAACCGAACAACAAAATATTTGACGATAGGGCCAAAGGTTTCATGGTAATCTATACTTGCTTGTTAATGATTTCGAAGAGCTAGTAGGCAAGCATTATGTCGTTCAATAGACCTATCTGCTGTAAATTTCGTTTTAAAAATCCACTTACACCCTTCATGTTGGGGGTATGTGGCAAAAGCTCCCATATATAATTTTCTAAAAATGCATTAAAATCTTCAGTCATGGCTTGACGCAGGGTTGATTGTTTAATTTCTTGCTAAAACAGATAGGATCAACATTCACATGCTGAGATGACAGAGACAAAATATTTTTGGGTTGAAAAATACCTAATTTTGATTGAGTTTGCATAGGGTGCCGATTTTGTAGGAAACATGCACCTTGGGGTGAAGGAGCGATCTCTTTGGAGTGGGCAAGTTAGGTTGTTAATGGGAGCGGGAGTGCATAGGTTGAAGGGGCATGTGTGAGAAATTCGAGGAGGTTGCAGGAATACTGGTTTGTTGGACAAGAGAAGATAGTATAGGATGAGATGAGACAAGAGGAGAAATGGGCTTGGCGGGTTGAGAAGAGGTGATGGTGGATGGCACTGGAGAAGTCAGCATACTTGAGGAAGAAATAGTGGGGGACCAAGAATGTGAGACTAAGGGTTGGGACATGGTATGCGATGGAGGGTTGTGACAACTGGTGGTAGACCATGGTGGAAAATAAGATGAGGTGGATGATGAAGGCTTTAAGCTAACTAAGATAGGACAAGGAAAGATAATTTCATGAAAAACATGCCAGCTACCATAATGCGATTTGATATAGGAACACGACACTTCTAAAGCCTTATAATGTGGGGCATAGTCAATAAAAACAAACCCTATAGAGCGAGGTCGTAATCTGTGCTTAGTACAAGGCGTTAAATTGGGAAAGCATTGACACTTGAAAATACAAAGAAAATTGTAGTCTGGTGTTTTGAAAATAACTTATGAAAGGGCGATAAACATTTTAAAATAACAATTGGTAATCGATTTATCACATATGCTGCAGTAAGAACGACATCAGTCCAAAAAGAGTTAGGCAATTAAGAATCAATTAAGAACGTCCTCGTCATTTCCACTATATGACGATGCTTTCGTTATGCAACCCCATTCTATTATTGAGTATGAGGAACACATTTGCGAAAATAGATGCCTTTATCAGAAAGAAAAGAAGCAAATGAAGCATTATCATATTCCTTGCTCCCGTCACTTTGAAAATAAATATTTTCGTATTGAACATGTTTTCAACCAATTTTTAAAATTGGATGAAAGCAGGAAAGACATCTAATTTACATGTCAAAGGATACAACAAAGAGTATCGCGAGAAATCATTAACAAACAAAATATAGTACTTATACCCATCTTTGCAATAAGTAGGCAGTTGCCTTAAATTAGTGTAAATTAAAACTTAAGGTTTATCAGCACAATGTTTAGCCTCAAAAAAAGGTAATCGAGAAGACTTGCCCAAACAACATGAAACACAATCCTTAGAAAATTTATTTGTTAGCACGATGAATTTACTAGAATGAAGAATGTCTAAATTACCTAACCTACTATGCCACATGTTTGCAGGAAGATGAGTTGTATGAAGATTATTGTGGTAAGGTGAAAGGGAGGTCAAAGGATAGAAATCGATGACATTGAAGAGCAGAGTGCCCCAATTGAAAGCATATTTAACAAACTAGATTAAATGAGGTTGAACGCAATATCCCTAACCGCGTTGAGTGACCTGTAGAGACAAACTTGGTGCATGGGTGCGTAACAGTACCAAAACATGATAGAGGAGAATTGCTAACACTTGTACCAACAATTACAGTTTGATTCTGCTGATAGCTATTGTTGTTAGCCGGAGGGCGATTATGCGGATTGCCACCACCATTGCCACGATGGTTACGCCATCAATTGTTGTGCCCGTTTCCACCCCCTATATTATTGCGTCCAGTGGAGTTGGTGCGCTTGACAGATGGTTGTTGAGCACCACTGGTGTTTTCTCCAATAAGGGACAGATGTGTCACACTTGAGAGTCTCCATCTAGCTGACCCAGGTGTTGCCCACGTAACACCAGACGCAATCAAAGATTGTCAAATGTGAGATTGAGTGGAATATGAGTAAGAGTAGTGACCAATTTGTCATATTCATGTCCCATTCCCTTTAGAATATAATGCACAAGATCATGCTGAGATATTGGAAGATTCACAGTTGATATAGTCTTAATTTCACACAAATAGGCATCCATTGACTAGGATTAACATTTTTTGATGTTGGTAATAATACGTTTAAGTTCAAGAGATCTAGCCAGAATAGGATGCAAAAATGATGTATTAATTATCCCAAACATAATAAGAGATAGATTGACCACGAATATCAATCAATACCCTAGGGGAGAGAGTAGTGAAAATCTATGAGCGAACACTCTGATCAAGTCGAAGCTAGCCATAGTATTCTAAATTTGTTAGAATTTGATATGTGGGAGTAGTAATAGTAAATGGTGGTGCAGGATATGAGCCATCAACAAACCCCAGAAGCCCATGAGAGACAAGAACAATGGTGAACTGAGTATGTCAAGTAAGGAAATCATCTACTGTAGTAAGATGAATCGTGACCAAATTCATGATATTTGGTGCTGCTAAAGTAATCGTCTACTGTAGCATACCATAAAATGACTAATGTGGTTGACCTACAAATGTAGGTGCACCCCCTAAACTACTAGACCTAACTTCATATGTAGAATTTTGGAAAAATGATGGTGTGTGGTATTGTTGAAAAAGAGGCAGAGGATACATAAGACAGTGGAGTTTGTATTGCATTCATGAAGGGACAAGTTGGGAGATGAGGGAAAATAATAAAGCAAGTGTAGGGATGTCAATTGGTCAGAGGTGGACCTGAGGTACCTACCTCCATCTTCGCTCCAATGAATAATCGAAGGTGGAGGTCACCTCCAAATCCAATCAATCGGAGGTGGGTGGATTTCCGAATCTGAACTTAATCGGAGGTACCCAATTCCAACACTGACCTGATTACCTCCGACTTCGATTACCTCCAACTCCGATTAGTTTTTATACGTTTTCGTAAAATGATTTCCTCTGACTTCGATTACTTCTATTTCCGATTACCTTCAATTAATATATCATACTTGTTAAAATAAAACTCCGATCTCTAATTTTTTTATATTAATTACTATAATCGGACTTAATTGGATTAGAGGTGATCACCTCCATATCCCCAATTATAATCGGAGTTGGATTATTTTTAATTGGATTCGGAGTTGGATTTTTTTAGTCAAATTCATATTTGGAGTTTTGGTTTCGGAGCGACCAAATTTGTTTTGGATTTGGAATTGACTGTCATCCCTAACAAAGTGGGGTTTCTAGGGAAGAGGGGTAGATTGTCAAGGAAAATAGGAATTGTAGGTTGAGTGGGGATTGGTGGGCGTAGAAATTGAGATTGAATAGCGGTGTAGGGGTTGCTACGTCCTTGGTTAGAGAAGTAGGTACGAGAGGGGTAATTGAGTCAATAACAACACTTGAAAGCCCAAAGCAAGTAGGCGGCGGTATCACATAATTGGCCATGGAAACCAGTAGAAGAGGGGAGGCTGAGAAAAGAAATTAAAATATGATTTTCATGCCCCAACTTTGATACCATGTACAAAATTGAAGTATCTACCTCAATTGAGGTGGATTGAGATATATTTATACTCATATATAATCGAAATGTGTTTTTTTTCATGCTTTTGAAAAGATTTGGTATCATGGGTCCACCAAAATAAGTCTCTTCTTACATTTCCGTGCATGGGGGAAAACTGCCTTCACTTGGACTTCCTCATACCTCGTGTTAGCGTGGAAATATTGGGGTTTATTGTTTCTATATACAAGGGTACAAGAATCATTAAGGCCTATTTGGTAAGCGTAATGAATCATATTATGCGAATATACATACATAAATTAGGGAAATTGGATTCTAATAATACGAACTTTTGACCATATAAGACTTAATAATACGAATTTTTGATTTGCTGATAAATAATACGAACTTTGACCCATGATCCCCCGAACAGTACGCTATCGAGTTAAGTTGAATTTAACTCGATGGTGGGATGACTTGACGGCGGAGGCATGTCCGAGTCAGCTTTATTTTGTCCACATCAGCCATGGAAACCAGTAGAAGAGGGGAGGCTGAGAGAAGAAATTAAAATATGATTTTCATGCCCCAACTTTGATATAATGTACAAAATTGAAGTATCTACCTCAATTGAGGTGGATTGAGATATATTTATACTCATATATAATCGAAATGAGTTTTTTTTCATGCTTTTGAAAAAGTTTCATTTAATTGGGTTTCTTTCCGCATTTTATAAGACTACCTTCACTTGGACTCCCTCATACCTCGTTTTCTGGGGTTTATTGTTTTTGTGTACAAGGGTACATGAATCATTCTAGGTTAATGGTGATGAGAGGAGGAGGAGGAAGAAGAAGAAGAAGAAGAAGAAGAAGAAGGAGAAAGGTTTATGGGAATGACGAAGAGGAAGAGAGAGAAAGAGATGAGAGAGAGAGAGAAAGAGAGAGAGGAGAGAAAGACGCCGATGTAGACAAAATAAAGCTGACTGGGACATGCCTCCGCCACCACGTCATCCCGCCACCGAGTTAAGTTCAATTTAACTCAGTGGTGTACTGTTCGGAGCAGCAGGGGGTCAAAATTTGTATTATTAATCACCTAATCAAAAGTTCGTATTATTAAATCTTATATGACAAAAAATTCGTATTATTAGAATCCAATTTTCTATAAATTATTACTAATCTTAAGATCTAGTACCTGATCCATTTGACTAGGATTCGAATACAGATCCACTGAATCCAACTAATTTTGAATCTGGATACGAATTTTCTATTTTTCTGCACATTATCGAAATAGAAGAGATTTTTTTTTGATCGAGAAGAGACCTAATAAACCTGTATTTTTTAAACAACTATTTTAATCCCAAGGGTGTTTTCGTCACTTCAAAAAGAAAAAAACAGACGAGATATGAAGCCCACAATGAGGAGCCGGACATGGGGTCCCATCCCACTTCATTCGGGGACAGGCAACTATTCTCCATTTGCCAGGGGGAGGAGGAAATTATACAAAAACTAAATAAGAGGGGAATTCCGACCCAGACCCTGCTTCTGCTTCTTCTTTCTCAAATTCCAAATTGCAGACAAAGACAAAAGTCACAAAACAAAACCCCCTCCTGAAACCCCAATCAACTATCCTCCCTCCAAACAAACAAAGGCTTCAATCTTTCCCCTTCCATCATCTATGGCGGAATTCCCCTCTCCAAACACGTCCTTAACCTCCCCATCAAGCTCAAGGTCGGTGACCCACACCGTGAACGGCTCCCACAACTTCATCATAAAGGGTTATTCTCTTGCCAAGGGAATTGGCGTCGGAAAGCACATAGCCAGCGAGAATTTCACGGTTGGTGGCTATCAATGGGCAATCTATTTCTACCCAGATGGGAAAAACCCAGAAGATCATTCTACTTATGTCTCAGTTTTCATCGCCCTTGCAAGCGAAGGCACCGATGTTAGGGCTTTGTTTGAGCTTACCCTCGTTGATCAGAGTGGTAATGGCAAGCATAAGGTTCATAGCCATTTCGATCGCTCCTTGGAAAGTGGCCCTTATACCCTCAAGTATAGAGGCAGCATGTGGTACGTTCTCCAAACCCATTATCAATCTTTGAATTGAACTCATTATTCCTAGTCCATGTTTGCTAACTGAGCTGCTGACTCCTTGGATTGGAGCTGTATGGTCCCATTACTCTTATAGTTGAAAGGGGTTACTTATGATTAACTGGGTACTATGTTAGGTCCAATTTTGTAAATGTTTCTTATCAGATCTTTTGAGCAACTGCAACATTGAGCAGTTTCTTGGTTGGAAATGATGTGGCATTCTCTGGTTTGGGACCCCAATTGAGCTGCTTAATGAATCTGGCAACAACTGAGTCAGTCACTCAATCAATCCCTCAATAGCTTTTTTTGCATCTATCTCCCTCCTATCTCTTCCTCTCTCTGCCCTACTCTCTCTGTGATTAGTTGTGAAGTTTACTCCTTCCAATCCAACTCTACTCTGAACCATTAAAGGTGGTCTTAGTAATCCTTTTCTTTTGAGGTTTGAAGGATGAAATCACATTTGGAAAGAAGGTTTTCCCTGAAATTGTAGTAGTATTTGAGCAGTTAAATATTGCATTATGCTGGGCATATGACAAAGTTATGCTATACAATTTTATTCTCATTCACAAAGGTGAAAGTGAATGATACAAGTTATGACAAAGTGAATTCACCATCCGCTCTGTGTTGGGACACGCTAGCGGCTGCTGTAACCTTTTAATCATTGGCATATATGTAATGTGATCTGCTTCTGTGTAGGAAGATGTATTCTTTTCCTTATGGTTACCAGGGGCACATGACATCTTTCGTATTTGTGGAGATCTGCTGAAACCTGATCTGTATTTCATGTTAGAGAGGGCTGGCATTTTCTGACTCTTCTCTCTCTCTCTCTCTCTCTCTCTCTCTTTCTAGCCTTCGTTCCTGTGTGAGTATGTAAACGATGGACATCAATAACAATAACACCAATCCCAATGTGGACCCTGGTGAAGTGGGGTCTTGGGCCATCCACATGTTAGCAATGTTAACTTTACAAGGAGGTTGGTTCCAAGATATTCTGTCAAATATGTGAGAAGTCAGTAGTTGCTAATGCATTATGAAAGGATAATAGAATAACATTTTGGCTTGTGATTAATTTCTCCAAATTTAGAGTCTTACTAGAATTTTGCATCTGTAGCATTTCTTGAATACTAAGGCTTTGGATCATGTGTCATGACAATGTTGGCTACAATATTTGCCTTTTTGGATTTTGTGGCTAGTTTTGTTAATAAGAGCTTGAGAGCACAGCCATTTTTTAGCTTTTCTTCTGTACATGTGGCATGCCCATTGGTGCTCTTTTAGTTTTACATGACTTATGGCGGTCTTTCTACTTTTTGTTGATAACTTAACTTCTTTATCATCATTGTCCTTTCGTCAATTAGTTTACAGATTTAAATGCTCTAAGATTACCATTGATTGTAAGCTTTATTTTGTTCCTGTTGCTTCTGTTGACTACCCATCCGATCCAAGTGTTTGTTGATTTTGCTTAACCTTACAATGTTATCCATTTTGTTCCTTTTAGGGGTTACAAACGGTTCTATAGGCGAGCTACGCTTGAGACATCAGATTTTCTGAAGGATGATTGCTTGAAGATTAGTTGCACAGTAGGCGTTGTAGTTTCTGCCATAGATTGCTCAAGATTACCATCAATACAGGTCCCTGATTCTGATATTGGAACGCATTTTGGGATGCTTTTGGATGATGAGGAATGTTCAGATATTGTTTTCAATGTAGCTGGCCGAAGATTCAGTGCTCATAAACTCGTTTTATCTACTCGCTCTCCCAAATTTGAAGCTGAAGTGTTGGAGTGTCAACCAGATGACAGTCCTGAAATAGTTGTTCCGGACATGGAGCCTACGGTTTTCAAGGTAAAATCTTAGAAGTTGTTTCCTGTCACAATATATAATGGATTTCGTCAGGTTGTGTCTGTCTGATTAAAGTTTTCTTTTGATGGTTCTACAGGCTATGCTTCACTTTATATATCGTGACACCCTTATTGCCGATGATGAATTATTATCATCCTGTTCTTCGAGCACCCCAACTCTATGTGAGAGTGTTGCTGCAAAGTTATTAGCTGTTGCTGACAAATATGAGTTAACTAGACTCCGACTTTTGTGTGAATCCTTCCTTTGTAAACATATATCTGTGGGTTCTGTTGCTGACATTTTGTCCTTGGCGGATCATCATCATGCTGCTGATTTAAAATCTGTATGCCTCAAATTTGCTGCTGAAAACCTTATGGGTAAGAGTTCACTCCCTTCCCTTCTTATTTCGATTGTAAAAAGTTTGTCAGGTTGATCAAAATTGTTGCTGCAAGTTTTCTTGGGAAATGAATTTTGACTCTGGAATTTGCATATGTATTCCTTTCAATGCATAACTTCACTTGGGCTATTTCTCTGTGTTACAACTTGGGAGATCACCATTGCTTAGTAATCTCCGATGATGCAAAGCTATGGGAGGCTGTATGAGCTAGTAAAGGACTGTTCTGCTTGGCTATTATGAGTTTCAAGTCTTGTTTGAGCTTCAAATTTTAACATATCTGCGGTAGCTGTCAACTATTCCTACATTCGTGTAAGTGGATTGAATAAAACATTTGAAACATTTCTCGTTAGTAATTAGGTTTAGTGAACTAATCTACTTTTATTGGTTTTGTTATGGTGAATAGGTATTCCCTTTTCACCAACAATACAAAAATATGGAAGAAAGTTTTACTAGAATAAAAGATGATGTTCTATAACTCAACATTGTATGATGCACTTGATACGTATGAATGAACTTATTCATTTGTATTGTAAGTTAATTCCTTGCTGTAATGTGTTGCTTCTTGGTGAGATGGGCTTCTTAGGAACCAAAAGTAGGCCTTTGTCAATTTTGGATGGAAGAGAACACAAAATCACATATTACTATTTTATATTTGTTGGCTTGTTGGGTATTTAAGATGCATCCTTCTTCTTTTTGAAGAAGCGAGTTAATTACATTTACACTACCTGACATATGCGGTAATAATTTTTGCACACCCGACATTTGGGAAATAATTTTCACCTACCTGACATTTAGTGAAAGTGATTTTTAGTGTTAGAATCCGGTAACTTATCATCAGAAATAGAAAAATACAATAATACCCCTATATTACTATGTGAAATTACGATGATGCCCTTTAATTTGAGAAGGAAAAGACTATGTTGGAGAGTAGAAGACAGACATGGTGGTTTGGGAGGGGTTCGGTTTTCATTTTCTGTATGGGAGGGGGGGTTGGGGAGAGGAATCAGTGGAGTGGTTGAGTTTTAAAATGTCATAACAATTAATACTAAGTGTACAAAAGTCATCATTTCACATTTAATTGAAAGTCAAAGGAAATAATAACAAGGGTATAAAGGTCACTTCATATTTATTTTTTTACAGTTCACCGGAAAAGTCAATAAAAAATCAATTATAACATACCTGAGGGGCTTTAAATTTATGACCACTTAAATGTCAGGTAGGGTGAAAATTATTTCTCAAATGTCGGGTGTACAAAAATTATTACCACATAAGTCAGGTAGGGTAAATGTAATTAACCCTTTTTGAAGCTATACTAGATCTAAGAGTTAAGTTCTCAAAAAAGTGCATGCATCCTATTGGCGAGGTTTCTCAAATTAATCTCGTGGCCCATTTTTTTGTTTGTGGAGTTGACCACTCCCTTGTTTTTATCTTGGTCTTCCTCTTGGTGCTTTGTACAAGAGCATTTCTATTTGGGACCCTATTGTGGAGGGGTTTAATAAGAGATCCACAGGATGGAAATATGAGGTTTCTTCCCGCCGGGGGGGGGGGGGGGGGGGGTTTGCATCTCACCTTATTAAAAATTAGTTTATAGAGATTGCCTATATACAACATGTCTCTTTTCACAATTAGCTAGTGTTGCTACTTGCTAGTTGGTTAGTGTGGATCGTGAGAGACTTCGTATAGAACAATATACCAGTAATGCAGTTCATTGGCTCAATTAGGAGAATATATTTTTTTAGTAAGAATGAGGGAGATCTTGGTATAAGACCACTTCATAGGGTGAATGAGATTGTAAAGTCCAAGCGGCTTTGGAGATTTGTTAAAGATGATAAGTTTGTATGTAGGAATGTGATTAAGTTTACATATGGTGTCGATGATTTCTGTTGGTGGTCCAATTGTCTAAGAAGAGTTCTTGTTCCCATGGGGTTGGTTGATTGTTGGAAGTCTATCTCAGTGAGCCTAGAAAACTTCAAACCCCAAGTGCATTTGAGGTGAAGAGTGGTTCTAATATGTCGTTTTTGGCAAGATGTTTGAGGCTGAGAGCTATCTCTTAATGAGCAAATCCCGATTTGTTGTATGTTGGTACGATTAAAGGAGGTTGTGGTCCAATGACTTGTTTCTTGGAATGGTAACTTTACTCATTCAGACTAACTTTTGTGAGAGCTCTTATGCCTTAACAATTGGGAAGAAGGTAGCATTTGTAGTTTGTTGCCTTTACTTGTCGAGATGGAGTTTTGCGTCATGGTAATGACACAATGGACTCCATGACTCTAGGCTCTTTTACTATTAGGTGATTTTATAGCTAGTAGTTGGGGGTCATGAATGGAGTGGATTTTCTTGCAAAGCCTATTTGCAATTCTATTCCTTTCACTAAAAAGCTTGTTTCTTTGCTTGGGCACCGACCAAAGGTAAGATGCTGATGAATGACATGCTTTAAAGAGGTGTTACTGGTCTTAGTAGGTGTTCTATGTGTTAGGAGGAAGAATGTGTTGGTGGCTTGGAGGAGAAGGTTAAAGTAAGGGCGGTTTTATGGATTTTGGAATTTGTTTCCTTTAGGTACTTGGTGAGCTACTTGGAAGGAGAGAAGTCAATGTTCTTTTTTTTTTCCCTTTCTTTTTTTTTTTTTTTTGAGGACAACGCTTTATCTCTTTATGATTTCAAGCTATGCTTTTGGAGGATGTGGTATAGTTGGGAGTGTGGTGCATAAGGGTGGTAGAATTTCTTTTTGTGATTTTGTTGATAATATTAGTGACAAGAGTATGAGGGCTTGGTGTTTTAGTACTTTCCCTTTTTGCAAGTAGATGAGAAATACCCTTCCCTCGGTGTTCGTTCAATACATATCGATTACTTGTCAAAACAAATTCTCTTAAATGTTTCTTGAAAGTTGCCCTAGTGTGCCAAGTTAGTGGTGTGCTTTACATCATGGATTCAAAATGTAGCCGATTCATGACAAAATATATGCATCTAAAAGGTTTTGGAGCTTGGTGAACCATGTTTTAGCTCCACAACAAGCACGTTGTAAAATGTGGTGGTTCCTTTATAGAGAGAGTAAAAGTTGTGGCTACATTTTAGTAATTTTTCTGTAGCGATCGAAACTGTGATCGTGACCAAAACTTCATTTTGAGTCTTTGCTTAGGAAGTGTCAAAGTTCTAAGAGTTATGAATGCTCGACCTAGTGGACACAACACTACACGACATGGGTGATGACCTTGGTTACCATGAACGCTAACCCTGACGTTGATGCGCGTTTTGAACATGCATTCCGAAATGCAAGGCATTTTCGTACCAGAATGGTTGGGGTCGTGATCCGAAACAGTGATTTGAGCGATTCCTGAATGTAAGAGCGTTAACATGTTAGGCTAATGGTTGGTAAGGAGGAATTTGGATAAAGCTTGCCACAGGAAGGAGACATTTGATAGCAAGACAAGAACAAAGAGTGCCAAAGTCTTCTTTTCTCACTCAATGCCACCAGCTCGTTGAGATTCATGGATGCCTTCTTGAGTTAAAGAACATAGTAGCAAATGACGGGATAACTTCAAGAACATGGTCGACATGGATCCCATTTAAACGTGCATCATCTATAACTTCTCTCTCTTTCTCTCTAAGAGCATTAACACGACACAGTGATGGTTGGTGAGGAGAAATTTGGTTCAACTTACAACAAGAAGAACAAAGAACATTAACTTCTCTCTCTCTCTCTCTCTCTCTCTCTCTCTCTCTTTTTGAGGTGTTGCATCGAAAATGAGGAGAATGAATTAGGGCTTCTGTTTATATTTACAACCACTTTCTCTCCTTTTCCTTTTATATTTTCTTAAAAATGTAAGAGGCTAGTAGTTTTAGGGTTCTCTTAAAAGCTTACTATCTTAAAAATTTTAGTATTTTGCTAAAGTGGCCAAAAGCTTTGGTCTACTCAAATTTGAAATTATTAAAGTTTATTTTACTTACAACAATCCAACTTACAAATTTCGTGATGAAAAATCATTCCAAATTTCGCAACATTTCCACTTTTCGGTAGGTAATGACCCTTGTTCCTGTTCTCCATTCCTGTTCCCTGTTTCATGATCATCATGTTGTGCATTCATGGTATCTATGGTAATGACATGGAATTTTGCTAAGATATGGCAATTTGAACTAGGCAAGAAATGCTGCTATGTGAATGATGTATGGCATCTACGATTGTTTAATTTAAAGTAGGAGTGGCATAAGACGAAGGGTGCTATAGCCTTGCACACTTGTCACTGCTTTTCCTGAGATCTGCATGAGCGGAACCCACTCAATTGTTTTTATTTTTTTGAATAAAAAGAAATGCATAAAAGATAGGCTTCGAGGCAAACTGTCTACTTTGTTTTATATCGATAGGCTAAGAACTTGAGACTCTTCTTGTTTTGATAATATCCATATGCCCAAATAATAAATTCACATAGCAAGTCGATCCAAGATTGGGAGCAATTGTGATTATATTGAAGACTAGATATTATTTATGTTTTAAAGATATAAAATGTATTTAGTAGTGTCCCTAGGGACCATGTTCCTCTTTATGGAGCACTTGTGTCCCCACACTTCGATCCAATTGTTGAATATGGATTCAAGTCTCTCCACTTATTACTTTTGCCTCCCTCAAAAGGGGGAAAAATACTACTTTTGCCTAGCCAAACATATGGATATGTACATGTGGTTTACATGCAATACATGAGTCCAAGCAACATAGGTTAAGAAGAGTTGCTTCTCAAAAGTTATGAGTACTTTGAAACTTATTTATGTATTGGCGCTTGATTATGGGATCCTAAGGTTAGTTGTGTATTAAACTCTAGATAGTAAATACCAATGGTTTTATTGAAGGGAACTTTATATAGTCACTTCTTTGAGATGAATATAACTGGTGGAAATATTAATTAATCTTAAAAAAGAGAATTGGTGGATTGATTTATAATACCTCAATACATGGTTAACCGTACCTTAAAGGGTTTGGAATGATTACTTATATCACCAAGGTGAACCTTCTTTTTAGGAAACTCATATCTTGAGAATTTCTCAATTAAGTGTGCTTGGTTGAGAGCAATCTTGGGATATGCGAACGCCTAGGAAGTTTTCCCTAGTAACATGTGAGTGAGGGAAAAGCATGTTGAAAGGACTCGTGGTGTGATTTGTGGGGACAATCACGATCCTTGAAGCAACTGTCGATAATGTTTGCAAACCCAGGAGGTGTCGAGGTGTTATAGGTGAATTAGAGTATACCTTGGGCTAGGAAGTTGTGGGCCCAATCTGCGCCCAGAGAGAGGAAACTAAGGGCTATTTATCATCATTGTCACTACTGCAATAGCCACCCGAGGAATGGTCTAGGGCTTGATGAGAACGCCAATTCTTTAAGAGAGGGTGAATGTAATACCTCCATACATGGTTAAAGTGTGGCTAAAAAGGATTGAAACAACTGGTTATCTCACCAAGGCGCACCTTCATTTTGGAAAGCTCATTTCTTGAGAACTTCGCAATTAACCGGGCTTGGGTAGGAGCAATCTTGGGATGGGTGACCTCCGGGGAGGTTTCCCCATGTAGCGTGTGAGTGAGTACAAAACATGTTGAAAGGACCTTTGCCAAGTCGTAGGGCCAATCATCAATTCTTGAAGCCATTCCCGGTGAGGTTCGTGACCCAGGAGGAGCCAAGGCGTTACATGATTAGTCCTTGATTGCCAGTCAATTTTATGGATTAGTTGTTCCTTTGCTTGGGCTGCTGCTGAGGGTAAGATTTCTATAGAGCACATGCCTTAAATAAAAGGTTTTAGTCATCTTAGAAGGTGTTCTATACGTTGTGTTGAGAGAATTTGTGGATCGCCTTATTTGGCATTATAGGTGGCTCTCTTCATTGTGGCACCTAGGCCTCTCTTTGATGGGGATTTGTTGGGTCCAACCGTCTAGTGTGAAGGATATGTTGGTCGCTTGGAGAATGCCGAGGCAAGGCTGGGTTTGTGGTGTTTGGAATTTGGCTCCTTTAGCTGTCTTGTGGACCATTGTCCCATGATGATTTATTTTTAGCTCTACTTTGAGGTTGGGGAATTTGGGGTTCTAGGGTCATAGTATGGATTTTGTGGATTACAATGTTGATGAAAGTTTGAGGGCATAGTGTTTTTCCATTTCCCCATGTTTGTAAATAGGCTTGAGTGTCTTCTGTTTGATTCTTTTGTAAACGGGTGACACCCCCTTAGGTGTCTTCCCTTTGCAGTATATTTTTTTTGATTATTTGTCAAAGAAAAAAGTTTGGTGAAATTAGTTGTTTATGAAGATGGTGTAAACCAAAAAGCTAATTTCCAAAAGTCGATCACAAAATGCTACTCAAATTAACATTTTGGAAATGACTTTTAGAGGATAAAAAGCTATTATGAAAAGCTAAATCATCAATCATCAAATTATCTTTTTAAACCGGTTGAAAAGCCAAACCCTCCTCAAAGGCCTTTTTCTTTGGGCCAATATGCGATGGATTTAGCCATTTGCCTAAACAAGCCCTAAGGCATGTGAAAAGAAAGATGTCACTTTTAGAGTTTCATGCATGTGGTTTAATTCAGATTTAATTTGAAGGAATTGGGAAACGAAAATCATATTGCTTCTGAATACAGCTTTGAATATGTTTAGAAATTTAGATATCCCACATTCCCACCCCTTCACTGTTTGTAGGATTTTTATTTATTTATTTATTTATTTTTTAAAATAAGTTATTGTTCAAACCAACCAAAAGAATAGTTAATGCTATTTCCTTTCTTTTCTCTTTCCTTTCTTTCTCATCCTTTTTATGTCTTCTTTTGGTAGCTTTAACCCATACTGTAGCATGATTGCCACAAACATTACCTTATGGCTTATTGAGAAGATGAGGGTTGAGGCTTTCTTTACAATAGCTCTTCCTTTGGCATAAGTTGATTGGCAATGCTAGTGTTGTCTGAGTTTTTAATGTCCTCTTCTTTATTGGGCTAGTTTTGTTTGTGTTTGTGATACAAAATCTATGTTACTTTGACTCGGGTAAGCGTGTCCATATCGGACACGAATACGGGTGTTGGACTCTGCTATTTTATAGAAATTTTATACATTTTCATTGTAATTTGAAGTGTCGAGGGTCGTACCCTGTTCCAGGTTCAAGGGTCCGACACGGCTATGGCAGAGAAAATGAAGAGTCGAAGTAACATAGTACAGAATGAGTCCAAAAGCGTTAGTATGTATAGCTTTGTTTTTAGAAACCTCACCTTCTTTAGGCCACATTGTCACTGTTGATCTTTGTTTTTGGAAGATTTACCATTTGGGGGATTGTAGTTTGTCTTTTAGGTGCTGCCTCTTTTTCTGTCGTTAGTGTTTGTAGTACAGGCCGAATCTAGTAATACAAACGAAGGATTTTGGGCTTCAGGTTCCGTGCTGAGGGCTGTTGTAGTTTAGCCTATTCATACAATTATACAAACATGGTATTTTATAGCCTTGAGGTCAATGTACTAATAAGAGAGCATGTTAAACTTAGGGGCATAAATATAAATTCTGAAAATAGAGGGGTGAAAAAATAAATGCCAATAATCTAAGGGGAGGTAAATGCGAAAAAAAACCCTACATATGATATCCAATTGTCGGAAAATCACATCACTTGATGTTATCTTGTGTCTGGATCTACCTAGTAGTGTCCATGTGGCCTGCATCTTGACTTGTGGTTTGACTGCCACTGGGATCACACTGTCTGAAATTCCACACAGGCTTTCCCTTGTGTACTTTAACAGATTCACCTTTTCATGTGAAACTCTAACTGCTATAAATACGTGTGCAGATGTTATGCAAACAGAAGGATTCATGTCCCTGAAAGAGAATTGCCCATTGCTGCAGTCAGAGCTGTTGAAGATAGTGGCAGGATGTGAGGATGAGTTCAGCACGGGAGGTGGCAAGAGCCGTAGCACTTGGGGCCAGTTTTCAGATGGTGGAGACACACTTAACAGAACCATACGTCAACCAACCTGGGACAACAATAATAATAACAACAACAACAATAATAATGGTGAAGAGATGAGCCAGAGCTTGTGGGTTGCACTTGGGAATGCAGGTGATCGGGGCGGGGGAAGTGCCAAGTAACTCCTCTCTTTTACTGGTTCCCTCCCGAATTGGGGATTGCAGTTTAGGCTTGTGGAGGTAAGGTGGATACTCCAAGTAAAGCAAACATTTAAGTAGATCATATTTAAGTGTTACCTTTTATGCTTTCAGGAGCATCAGAAAATGCTGCTTGCTGCCATGAGTATTGTTCTATCTATGGATCTTCCTCAAGAAAACTGTTCCCTAATGTTTGTTAATTTCACAAATCTTTTTGAAACTATTGTTTTATTTTATGGTTTTAGCTTCGAATGTTAAAACCCTAGAGTCTTCTTTGACATTAGCATTTTGCTATGTCACAGTGATTTTAAGTGAAAACCATGATTTGCAAGTGGAGAATAACAATATTCATGTTGGCAGTAAGCATTTTCTGGCACACTGGGAGTTTGAAGGTAACGTGTAAGTGTGTTGTACATTTATGTTTGTTTACTCTGGAGCATTGCTGTGATGTTTGTGAATGGTTGTGCGATGGTGAGTTTGACTGGGACAAATCAAGCTCTTGTTAGTTTGTATATGAGCTGTTGTATTACTCCAAACTTGAGTGATGCATACAATTTCACATTCTGTCGTGGTTGTAGTATTGTAACCTTCATTTTTGTGTTCATTTCGGAAAAAAAAAAGAGGGAATGTTAGTCTAACCTGGGCAAGGATAAATGGCAGCAGTCCATGAACTACTGGAGTATGAAAGTCCCTGTCTGTCTGTAACCAAGAGGTGATTGTAATCCAGATCCATTCGACTGTAACATAATTCACTGTTGATGTCTTGTCAGATTTACGTAAGTGTGACTGTTTCCTTGTAATCGCTAATCCTTGCTATCCTATGATGTAATGTTCGTAATGTTGGCTAATAGTTTGGGTTTTCGTGTAGCATTTTGTAAGCATGGAAGCTGTCTTCATAGGATCAGGGATAGAAAATGTTTCTTTTGAAGATAATGAGGCACTGGGGTTAGGGTTTTTACTTTATAAGGTTGGGCAGGGATTGGGAGTTCTATATGAATGCCTCTGAATGCTTTGCTATTTTGGTGGCTTTTGACTTGTAGACAGCTCAAGTGGAAGTCGACCTATTCCTTGATCAACAAGACTATAACTAAGATTAGAGACATAGTGCAAGGTAAACAGACAAGTAAAGGATTGTTTCGTAACTGGCTTTTTGGACAACATAAGCCCTTTGACTATTTATGTGTCAAATTTTTGGGTATTTTTTTTTGGGAGGTTGCTTAAATAATTATCCAAATTTACCAAATTTTATTGAAAATTATCAAGATTTACCAAAATTAACAAAAACACATTTTTATTTTAGTATATTAAGGTAAATTTTAGTATTTTTTGTGAATATCTTTTTTGAAATTTTGAAAAAATAATTTAAAAAACTTTAATTTACAAAAATACATAATATTTTGAATATTTGAGAAATTTTCCATCAACAAAGTACAGAAAATCCAGAAAAATCAATAACTCTTAATTGTTGCTAGATCCCCAAGTACCGACGACCATCTCACTGCTATTTAGACCTGCAAAAGCTGACCTGACCCAGAAACCCGAAATTTACTGGACCTGTAAAACACGAAAAAAATGGGTTTGAACGGGTCATGTTCAGGTCGACCCAACGGGTCACACGCCTATAATTGAAAGATTTGTATTGATTGGGCTATGCATTGAAAATGGGCCGCTTTATTAAAAAAAAAAATTAGGCCCAAACAACCAAATTAAGGAGAAGAAATAGGGATGTAAACTGAGAATCGAACCGAATAAAAGCGGTCCAAATAGATCGATTTTAATTCGGTTCGATTTTCGGTTTGGACTTTAAGCCTTATTTGGTTTGACTCGTTCCGGTGAAAAACCCATATAGATGTGTGCATTATTCGGTTTTGAACCGAATAACCCGAGAACCGAACCGGTTTTATTCGGTTCGGTTTTTGGTTTGAACTTTAACTCTTATTCGCTTTTGGTTTGTTCGGTTTTGAGCCGATGAACAATCCTAAGGAGAAAAGTGGGAAGCCAGGGAAGTTGAGGAAATAAGGCAAAAGATTCAAAAATCAAATTGAAAACCCTAAGCTCCTCATTCACTACGTGCGCAGCTTTCTTTTTTTGCTCATTCAACTCTCCCTCTCTCCTTCAAACTCTAAGCTCCTCATTCATTTATTCACAGATCCACTTAATCTACTGTCTACGGTGTACACAAATGTCCTTTTATGGTTCTGTGGTTGGTGGTCGTCGGAGGAGGGGTCTTCCGCTTCCATCTCCTGCTGGCCGAAGCAATAGGGGGTCGTGTCGAGGTTCAATTTCATGGTGTTGTGCTATATGTTCAATCGTTCTCAACTGTGGTTGAAACACTTAATATTTGAGACTCAGTTAAGTCTTAAGTCGGTTCATTTTGTTGTTGATAATGGATTTATGTGGTACTCGTGTGCATGTGATGATAAATATTCCATATTTGAGACATATATATATATATATATACATATATATATATATATATACATATATATTAAAAATTCGGAAGGATTGTTGTTTGTAGACTATTGGCATAAATCGCATAATGCTTACGGATTTGGAGATTGCCAAATTTTTTTTAAACTATCCCTTAGATGTATAGTAATATCTTTGCACAATCGTAATATGTTGTGGTGGTGAAATATGGAATGAAATGGTACATTACGTAGGTATTTTCGGCTAATTATAGTCAATTTTATTGGTTATAAGTGACTGAGAAAAAGGGCAGTCATAACCCGTATTACCGACCTAGACCGACCCAAACCTGAATACACCCGTCTCGTATTTACCCGAACCCATTATATAGCCGACCCGTATTTACCCGAACCTGTTATACACCCGACCCAATACCGACCCGCCCGCCCGAATCGACAGGTCTACTGCTATTCAACCACTATGATATGTTTCCCACCACAGGACAATCGCATTGTAGACACAACAACACTGTTCCCCACCACCTATATAGAAAACGCATATCCACCACCATGGTGAGACCCATTGTCGTCGCGACCATCTGCCGCAACTGTCGCCACCAGGCGATCGGTTCCGGCCATTCTCTCCCCTAATGCCATCGGAAAATCTCAAAGACATGAAACATCGATTGGAACCTATCAAAAACTACCACCATCATTGTCGCCCACTATCGTTTGACCACCCCCACCCAAATTATAACACTAGGTGCCCACCTCACAAATGGCGGTGCACCCTCAAACTGCCCGGACGCCACCTTCGTTGTTCATCATGGGGATCTATGTTGTAAAAACAGGATTGGACCGGGCGGTCCGACCATGAACCGGCAAGTTGACCGGTCTGGTTACATGTTTAGTTCAGATGATTGGTTCAACCGAGAAAAAAGCCAAAATCGGTTCAACCGGGTGAACCGGGCGGTTTAAGCTCAGATCGGGATTTAGGTAATTTAATTTAAAATTTTCCAGTTTTGACCGGTTTAATCCGGTTTTGGCCGGTTGAATCCGATTTTGACCGATTCATGCCATTTTCATGCTGATTTAATTACTTTGGTGGCTTAATTATTCTTGAAGTATATGAAAATTTTGGTGGCTTAATTATTCTTGAAGTATATTATGTGTGCATATTTATGAACACATAATATACAATAAAAAAACTAATGATAATATTTGATACAACTGTAGAAATAACAAGAAGAGTATAGGGCAATATCATCAATGGACGTAAAACATAACACAATAAAATGAAAATAAAAATTGTAAGAAAAGATAATTAGCTCACAATGATTTTCAAATTTAGACGATGGACATTATAAAATGTTCTAGTACAAATCACTTTTTGTTTAATGAACATTTCCTAAATATATTTGGAAAAATAAAATAATGAAAATCCTTTAGAAATTTCGTATCACTCCTTTAACTAAGTTTTATAAAAAAGAAAAAGAAAATGCACTTGTAAAAAAATTAAAAGAAAACTAACGCTATCATCGCACACATACAAACACTAATTTGAAAACTAAATATAAAAAAGTTTGATCAATTTAAAAAATAGTGATGATATGTGTGTTGAGGCAAGACACTGTTTTAGTGTCTTATTCCTTATGAAATTTATATTTATTATCAATTTTTAATCCCAATTTTTTTGACAATTACTATTAATTATCAATTAAAAGAAGCTTGTAATATGTTGGTTACGTCAACAATTAAAGTTGACACCCTAATAAATGAGCCACATTCGTTAGCCATATTTTAGATGTTTCTTTTGTAAATTTTAAAATATATATCACTTATATAGTTATATGTAAATTTTAAAATTGACACTCTAAGAGAAATTTTTCTTAGGAAACCTTAAAAATGGTGGGTTATTTATAAAATTTTTCTCAAGGTCCATATGCAATCAAACATGAGAAAATTAAGTTAACTTAAAAAAATTGACCATTTCTTCGAAATGTTTGACCAACTAAACGCAACTTAAGAAAAACAGAAACAAGTTTCCATGAAACACAACCTGCAACGAACCAAACATACTATAAACTATAAAGGGACAAAAAAGGGCGTGAGTAGAGTATAACAACTAACAAGAGAGAAGCAATAATTCCTCCAAAGTCGCTCCAATGAAATCCCTAGAAGACAATAATTTGGGAATGAGTGAAGCACAACAGCAGTCTAAGTACTGACCCAACATCACAACTTCATCCTCTGCCTCTCCTCCAGTACTCATACTGCACTTCCACATACCCTATTTTCATGTAACCATTCTCCTTACTAATTTACTCCTTTATATATGTTTTATGTTATCATGTTCGATTCCCAAAGAATAATTCAGTTCTATGGGCACAACTTATGAGGAACATCTCCTTATCCCCTGCTTGCTTATAATTCATTGCTTCCCTATATTTGTTCCTTATTTTAATCATTTATGTCTAGTATTATTGTATGTGCTTCAGTTACGCGATCTGAAATATGTGACCATGAATGAAAATAAGATGTGGGACTCTGGGTTACTGACTGCCTTGAAGACTTTACATCAATGGTAAACCGCAATCACACCTGCACCAACTTCTGATTTCCAGCTCTTGGATCCTTTTCTGGCTGGTATAAACATGCTCATGCCTACTATTCTTTTTCGTTTTCTTTTGGCTTTTCCATATTTAGGGGAGTTTATCTAATCATGAAAAGTGATATGGATTGATTCTCGTGGAGGAGATCCTCCATGGCTGCTGCATCTTACTCTTGTTCAAATTAAGACCATTGTTCCTTTACCTTTTCTGGTCCATTTGAGTACAGTGGTGCACAAGTTAGGAAGTTATGACTAATTCTTAAACAGATGGTGTCTTTGGCCTCTCTTAACTTGCTTTGTTTTAGTTTTCCAATACAATCTCTTTTATGTTAAGCCATCTTTCCTGTACAAGCTACACTCATGTTAGATGATGTTATACTAGATGAGCTTCTTAGTTTTACAATTTACATACATAATTAAAATCTGTTATCTATTGCAGAGGAGGGCACCATGGATTCTGATGGCCATGAAGCATTGTCGAGAGACAATGTATCAAGGATTTCCTCACAGGGGAACGCAAGCACAAGATCATGGAAATCAATCAAGAGCCAGATTCACGAGTTTAAGAAATTAGTTTGGGAAGCATACTGGGGGAAGCCAACTTCATATTGGGTCCTCCTTGTCCTAAGCTGTGCAGCAATGCTTGTGGCATTCCCTGCTTCTAGCCTTCTATCGCGGCTTTACTATGCGAATGGGGGCAAAAGTAAATGGATTATATCATGGGTGTCAGTTGCAGGATGGCCCCTGACGGCCCTAGTCCTCTTTCCTACATATTTCTTTTGCAAGAAATTCCCTACTCCTTTGAGCTTAAAACTTCTTGTTTCTTATGCTATACTTGGTTTCTTAAGTGCTGGTGATAACCTCCTGTATGCATATGCCTATGCTTATCTTCCAGCCTCGACTGCTTCTCTCCTGGCTTCTTCGTCCCTTCTCTTTTCAGCTCTATTCGGTTACCTCCTGGTTGGAAACAAGCTAAACGCTTCTGTTATCAACTCCGTTGTTATAATCACCGGGAGCTTGACCATCATTGCCTTGGATTCGGATTCAGACATATATGGAAATGTAAGCAAAAGTCAGTATATAATGGGCATTTTGTGGGATGTCTTGGGATCTGCTCTCCATGGCCTCATATTCGCCCTTTCAGAGCTCATATTTATCAAGATCTTGGGACGGGTGTCCTTCCACGTTGTGCTGGAGCAGCAGGTGATGGTGTCATTGTTTGCATTCGTATTTACAACCATCGGCCTTGTTGTGGACAGAAGCTTCCAAGAAATGAAATCGGAGGCAAGAGATTTCAAGGGTGGTCCGACTGCATACTACATGGTCATCATCTGGGGTGCTGTTACCTTTCAACTAGGTGTTTTGGGTGCAACGGCGATACTGTTTTTAGCATCCACTGTGCTTGCAGGGGTCCTTAATGCTGTCCGGGTGCCACTCACAAGCATTGCAGCTGTCATACTGTTGAAGGATCCCATGAGTGGCTTCAAGATCTTGTCTTTGATCCTCACTTTCTGGGGATTTTGTTCCTACATTTACGGCAACTCCTCTGCTTCTTCTCAGCAAACAAGTCATTCTGCTGGGTTTGGGTTGGATTAATTTTGGATTCATGATCAATAACATTGAGTTATTATAACTTTGGGTCCTGTGAGTTTGAATTCAGAATATAAAAAAATGTTGTTGGCGCATTTTCAGTAAGGTGATTTCGATTGGCCACAAGCATGTTTAACAGGACTAGACTTTCAGAAAGTCGAACTGGGTTTGTACGCTTTGTAACGACTGTGAATACTTCCTAGGAAGCAATCAACACAAATGAGGTTCCCATATTCCCATTGAAGATTCCTACTACATTGAATGGCATCGTGCTTGTGCCTCATCATAGTTTTCAGAGCTCTATCATATGCAATTCTGTTGGCGTCTTTGTGACTTGACAGTAATTTATCATTGCCATAGCCATAGGGTGTGGGTGTAGAATCTTCTACCAAACAGTTGGCAGGACAAGAAGCACGGTTAAAATGGCAAAGAAGTGAGTCCAGTAAAAGTGAAAGCTGCTCAATTCCAAGGCTGCCCCTGGGGGCAATCTGCTGAGATTAACTCCAAAATAATGAATTCTGCACGGTATGACCGAGGAAGAACATAGAAACATTTAAGCAACATGCTTGGTGATATTCACTATACTTTTGTGTAATGTAATCAGTGGCAGATCCAGAATTAAATTATAATTTTTTTAATGCTACTAAATAGCGAATTTAAAGTAGTCATGAAAATGATATTAAACAGAAGTGTTTTCCTAATAATCTGTTTACCATCATGCATCTTCCTAGAACGATCAATGATTATAGCTTCATTGGATATTTTTTAGAAGATATCATCCAAAAAATAAGTAATAACATCATCATTTAAAAACTCATCTGTCATTGTATTGCGTAAATTGGTCTAGATAAAGCGTTGAGAGTGTCCTAAATCCAATATAGGTGAAAAGTTAATAAGTTGTTCAAATTATAATTTAACCACATTGAGTCATTAATAAGTTGAACAAATTAGACATTCAATAATTCAATTAGCTAGCAAGTATTTAAAATCCTAAAAATTGACAATCTCTAAAATTAAATAGAAAAATAGTAAACTATGCATCCAATTAGCAAATTTTATTTTCATAACGTTCACATAATCTAAATATCTAATACATAAATAGGTTAATCTAGTTTAATTATGCTGACTCATTTAACAAATAACAAATTAATTAATAGCAAAATGATAAGCTCTAATTTAGCCAAAAAAAATTGAGTTGAGAATATTAGAATTTCATGAGAATTAAAAAAGAATTAAAAATACTTAGAACTTAAATAGTAATTTCCAATAATAAATCATACAATGTTGAGTTGAGAGAAGAGGCCAAGAGAGATTGCAAAAGTCACATCACAACACAAATTTTTGGGAGAACAAAAAGTTTTCAAACCTTACCATTGGCAAGCATCAAACTCACGAATAATTAACCCAATTGCCTACAGCCATGCCCTAACCACTCAGCTACCATTCATTTTGTGAAATCCTTTGCAATGAAACTGTATTACTAAACTATACATACTTTTTTTTTTTTAGAAAATTGATTTTTTTTTTTCAAAATTTCAGTGGAGTCGCTTGACTCCACTACCACAACACTAGATTCGCCCCTGAATGTAATATTTATTGCACCTTTCACTTACATATAGCTCTGCATGGAATGCAATCTGTAGTTTAGAGGTAAAATGTCAGTATAAATGTGAAAAACAGAAAGATACCTAAAAATGGTCTATAGGGGTATGAACCATGAAGCCACTCATAGACATGAATAAACGACCATATTTCAGTTAAGTTTGTTCAAATGTTTATAAGTTGGGTAAGTAATTTGGGAGTCTGTTCAAAAAATCTAGCCCGCCAAACCGAATTGTAAATCAGCAAAACTAAATAGTTTAAGCGGTTCATCTACGATTTAAAGATTCATTGCACCGAAAGTAGGGCGGTTCCAGTTTGGAATATGAAAACCAATAGAGATTCAACAGTGCACTGGTAACATATATTAAGTCTAGTTGAAAGCAAGGAGTTGATATTAAGTCCAAGATATTAACACTCTGTTTGGGAGGAGAGTTAAAATGGAAAGTAGGGGTACATAGGAGTAAAGGAGGGTGAGGGTATGGGAGGGTTCATAAGGGTAAACTACTTTCTCCGGTTTGGGAGAACAATTTAGAAAGTTCATAAGAGTAAAATGTTAATTGACATATTTTCCCTTTTATATTATATATAATTCAATATAATACCCATACAGCTGCTCTAATACCCATTCTCTTTCAACCCTCCCCTCCCCCTTCTTGCTCTCTCTCTCTCTCTCTCTCTCTCTCTCTCACACACACACACAGAGAAAAAGAGGGTAAAGAGTATATTGAATGACAATATACTAACATTTGGGGGTATTGGATTGTATTATACCGACCTTTACTATTGGACAACAATATCACTGGCCTTTATACTTAAGTGAATTATTATACCAACAGTGACTAAGGGGGTGATGACTGGTTAACTGGTCTCAGATCTGACGTGACAGGCGGAGGGAAAATAACCGGTCCTTGTCCAATAACCCCGTTAACCCCTCCGTTTTTCCCACTAACCCACGTTAAAAAAAATAGGCTCTAACATAGTGACTAACGAGGTGGTGAATAGATCTTTGTACTGATGTGAAACACAACCAACCAATGTCTTATTTTTTTTTATTTTTTTTTTGCAAAAGCTGCCAACAGAGGCATTCATTGATTTAGATTCAAAGCATCAGCTATTAATACATCCAAAAATAAGTTAGGTGGCCAACCCTCCCAACTACAAAATCCTGTGGAACCCAACGCCCATTTGGCTAATCTATGTGCATATTCATTCCCTGACCTACCAACCCATAAAAAATCATTTATACCCTAACTCTTTGCCTTGTTCAATAATTTCCTCCAGAAGAAGAGAGATTTCTCCTCTACGATGTTTACCCGAATTCAGGTAACTGATAATTCTCTGAGCATCAGATTCAATTAACCCATCATTTACCCCCTTCCTCTTACACTCTTCCAAAGCCAGAAGTATACTTTTGGATTCAGCAAGCTCCGCACTCCAGTTCGCCTCCACCCTACAACAAGCCGCCCATTGGAAGTCTCCTCATGTCTTCCGTGCAACACAAGCCAGACCTACTGCACCATTTTCAGCATCAATGACTGCATCGTAGTTGATTAACCAACCAATGTCTTATAATGTGAGTTAGTGAGAAAAACTAAGGGTTTAATGAAGTTATTGGCTTGGGACAGTTTTTTTTCCTTCGCTAGCCACGTTAGTTACTGTTGGTATAATAATGTCACCTAGGTATAAAGGTCAGGGATATTGATGTACAATAATAAAAGTTGGTATATTATAATCTAACACCTCCAAAGGTTGGTATATTATCATCTAAAAACCCTTTAATTAAACTCTTCCTTACCCTCTCTCACTCCCTTCCCAAGATGGGTAAGGAGGAGTAAGCACCCTCCTTAACTGGAGAGAATTTGCGTGGCCTAGGGTCTATAGGAATCATGTGGATGATGGAAATCTACCCATAGACTCATAAACACTACAAACCAATTTTTTTGGGTTTTTGGATTAATGGAGATATATGTGAAATTAAAAGATATGGACAATTCTAAAGAGAGAAATCTCACCAAATTGAACTAAGATGTTCAATCTCTAGCACAAGGACCTTCCACAAGCAAAGAGTCTTGAAACACCCAAGAAATCTCACAAAGAATGGAGAAAGAACACCCATTCACAAAGAAGAGAAATCACCAAGCAATTTCCACCAAAAGGATTAGCTTTCATTGATTAGGGTTTGAAAACACACAATTACAAACTCTCCAAGTGAGAGGAATTTTTGTTTCTAACCTAAAACCTTCATAAACTAACTCTAATGGAGGTGAAACATGTATATTTAAAGGAAAGGGGGAGAACGTGGGAAAAAGAGACGGAGAGAAGATAGAGAAAACGCGCTGTTGGGCGAAAAATAAAGAGGCGCTGGCAGCGGCTAGTTGGATGCTACCAGCGTCTCTTCCATGGAAGCCAAAATCCACGCGGAAGTGAGGCGTCTCAGGTGCCACACCAGAGGTCGGGAGCGCTACGAGTGTCGCGGGCACTAAAATGCAGGTCGCGACCGTTTCTGGGTAATTGGCGCAGCAGCAACAACCAAGCAGGGCATGGTTGCGGGCGCCACAAGGGTGGTCGCGGGCGCGACCTCCTGGCAGTTTTTTTCTGCCAACTTCAAATTAGCATAACTTCTTCATCCGAACTTCGGTTTAGGTCTATAAGGTATCGATGGAAAGTTCTCGGTGTGTACTTTAAGCTCCCAAAATTGAAGCCCATCGGAGTTGTATTGAAGGAGTTATGATTAAAAGAGTGAAGGCACGCCCTTTTCTAGCCTCGAAAATCCTTCACCTCCTTGTGTTTATTCTTGCCGATGGTTCCGGAGCGTCATAGAAGGATCGAGAATAGTCTAAAGAAGACCCAAGGGGTCAGCCAATGGCTCGGGGTCATCCAATGGCCCGGGGTCTTCATACAATGAAAATCGCTCTCCTTGATGACCACAACAACCCTTCAAGGACCCGTATCCACCATGAAATGGACATTGAAACCGGGTTTGATTCGAGGAGAGGAGAGTGCGGCTTGAAGCGAGCCGATGACCAAAGGTAAACCAAAAGTGAACCGATCCTCATACAGTTCATTAACCACCCTGACCCTCCTCCCAAACAAACCATAAGTCTACTTGAAAGCAACCTAAAAGAACTCTATGGATGCAACTACCTGTTGCTAGTTTCTCCTTTGGATGAAGAGAACTAAACTTTACAATCTTTTTGTTTTGGAGGACAAGGAGGGGAAATGGGGTTATTATTCATTTGCTTATTCTTTTGGAATAAAAATAGGTGGTGAAAGGAGGGAATATTTTACATCCATTTCCCTCCATTTTCTTAACCCTCAAAATTATATGAGGGGTAAAGAGGTGGAAGAGAAGAATTTTAATAGTTCCCCTTAATTCCCTTCATGAATATATCCAAATGAGGTTAACATTAATCACCTTTCTTCCCTTTCCCTCCCCTTCATTCCCTTCCCCTTCATTCCCCTCCCCTTCCCCATCTAAATTGAATCCGAACATGTTGTTAATTTGAATAGACTACTTGAAAGTAAGGAGTTAATTTACATGGTAGATGGAGTTTGGGGCATATTTGACAAAAAGAGTGGATTGCAAATAGCTGTTGAAGTAATTGTTTGTAAAAAATGTAATCGATAAAATTAGAGTTTGGAGTAGTTGATAAATGTAAAATGATCGAAAAAGACATGACTGTTATTATTAATATTATTACTATTATTATTATTATTATTATTATCATCATCATCATCATCATCATCATCATCATCATCATCATCATCATCATCATCATCATCATCATCATTATTATTATCATTACTACTACCATCTCAGTGTGGGTGGACCAACTCTGATTCATAGTGTACCTGGAGCGACGGTTTCGGAATTGAGGTAATTTGGTTTCCTTAGGTGAGTTGAGACTTTGGACGTATATGGGTTGCTCAAACCATGTCAGATTTAGGAAATTGATGGTTTGTACAAAAGATAAAGAAGCACTTGTTATATAGGTTCTTGTACCTTGGAAAAAAGTCCAAGAAATATGATAGTTGTATAAATTTTCTCCTTATGTAGGTTCCTAATCACATTGGTTGGTGAACGTAATAGGTTGTACTTAGTTTGACCTTTCATATTGGGAGCCCTTGTTAATAAATTGTTTCACATTCTAGCCCCCCCCCCCCAAAAATAAGAGTGTGAAAGTTTGGTCGCCTTCTATCAGAGTTTAAGGCTATCTCTCCAGAGCATTTATGATACCCCAAGCGTGCGCATGGCCACAATGGCGCAAATGTTTCTATCACAGAGTATGTTTTTTTCATAGGGTGATATGTGTTGTAGGGTCTCAATTAAGGTCATTCAAGTTTAAGTCTTAGTTCATTTCTCAAATGTTGATTGTTGCCTCACATTACTAATGTGTCAATTCACATCTAAAGATATGGACGCTTAAATATCTAACTCGATTTTTGTCTAGATTTCTTTTCTTTTATGTTTTCCTTATTGAAAGTGAAGGTTTATAGGTAAAGGTCACAAGGCCTTTTCTCTCTCCTATATATTAAGTAGAAAAGAAGCCAAAAAAAAAAAGATTCAAACAATATTTTAGTATTAAACCCAAGATAAAATAAAAGTTAAAAAATAGAGTAAGTGTTACTTTTTAAGGGGCGAAAGAGAAAAGGCAAGATAAATTTCTCAGCAAAAAGATAGCTCTGTTGCCAGATCATCACTTGAACGAGTTAACCATAACTCGACTTATGTGATATGGTATATAAATGATAAATAGTAATATAATTGTTAATTTGAGGTGAAGAGTCTACCATGAGAGAAAGAGAGGCGAGGGAAAGTGAGGTGAGAGGCTGGGAGTATGAAGACTTGGGTATTGGAAGAAGCGCTGGAGGTTCATTTGTTACGACTATATTCATCGGAAACATACCGAAATCATTGGACAAGTATGGTCTCTCATGTATTGTTAGCAAATATGCAAAGGTAAAGTCTTCAACCATCATGTATAAGAGAAATTTTGTAGTAAATTTTGGTTTTGTGCAACTCTGGAGAAGTAGTGATGCAGTGCGTTGCATTCATTGCCTTCATAAGAAGTGGGTTAGGGGTTAAATCTTGATTGCAGATTAGGCCTCTGAGAAAGGTAGATGAATGAGAAGTAAATTAGTTTGGGTCCCCAAAAAAACCATTTCTTCATCAAATGGGAAAACAAACCATCAAGATTTTCGAATCCAAGGAGAAGTGAATGATGAATTTGTTGAATCGCTTTAAAGGAGTCTTGTGTGCACTTCTAAGGCTCCCAGAGATCTTGATGCGCTAGCGTCTGTGATTAAAGATAACTTTGGTCCATTTTCGAAGATCACGACTCTAAGTGGAGTCAAGTTTCTGCTTACTTTCTCCACTAGTCAGGAAATGGAAGAAGCTCTTATGGATTCGAGAGAGCTCAATGATTGTTTTACGGAAATCAAGCCCTGGTCTTTATACGAATCTGCAGATTCACAAAGAGTATGGGTTGACATCATAAGGGTGCCTCCTCATGGTTGGAAATGGGACAACTTTCAAAAATGTGTCCAGCCATGGGGAAAACTAGTGTCCCTAGCAAGATGTATTGCGTCAACAAATTAATTCGAAGTGATGAGGGGCCTCATTCAATCAAATGTATTCCGCAAAATTGATGGTGAAGTGTTACTCGACATTAACAACTGCTCCTTCAGAATCTTTGTGAGAAAACTCCTATCTTATCCCTCCCACCATTGTCCATGATCAAAGCCATGATGGGACGTCGTCAACTGGTCATTCAATTGACAATGAGTTTGGTGATGATGATTTGGATGCTTTCAACAACATTGATGTGGTGCCTGAATCCCCTGCGTTGTCTGCTAGGCTTACAAATCCCTGGAATTCTAAAGATGACATTCATCATTCATAAAATTTCTCTAGAAGATCAGGAGTCAATTCGGTTGAGCTTCTGGAGCTGTTTATAGTAATGGGTGCATTGATGAGGCGAGGAAGCTCAATAACCAGACAATTGCTTTGAAAGAGCAACTAATCCAGTTATTAGGTGTTCAAGCGTGACACGAGGTTGAGGAATTGCATGCTGAGAAGTGGAATGGACTTGAGAATGCCTTGAATCCAGTCAATGATGGCTCACTGGCAATTGTGCCTGTCTATAATGATGAGCATCTCATTAATGCAACTACGACATTGGGAGTGGAAGCTAATCTTGGAATGGAAAAATCTGTTGAAGTTGTAAATTGTGTTGAATCACAATTGAATGAGGCTAGTAATCAAGTCCATACACTTCATGCAACCAATAAGAATAACGAGTTAATTGCTAACTCTTGTTCTCTGTCTTCAAGTGATGAATCCGTCGTGAATGCTAGATTGTTCATTGCAGAGAAGGCGCTTAGTTTTCGCATGGATAGTGGTTTTATGAAACCCAAGAAAAATATCAATCTGAAGAAGTATTTGAGTGAGAAGCTTTCTGCTAGAAAGAAAAAGAAAATCAAAGAAAGGGAGAGAAGGCTAAGATCTCCTAGAAATCGGGTTCCATCTTTGTTTGAAGATGGTGAATGCTGAAATGAGTTGGGGTGTGTAAGTGATGCGGGGTTTTGGGGTGTTGGTAAAGAAAAGTTTAAAATCCCCTCTGTTATCAGGAGATGTCATCTGGTAGTTGTGGAAAATGGGTGGAGGCTTCTGAAGTAAGAATGGTATATTGATAATTGCTTTTTATGACCATGTTTATGTGGGTTTTTGATAGTGAATAAGGGATAATTTTGAGTGTGAACCTTGATTTATATTCGAATTTCCCTACTACACTTGGTGTTGTTGTTTGTGATGTGAATTTATAGGTTTTGAGGCCAAAACACCAACGATTCCTCAACATTTGGTGAGATCGAGTACACCACGGATCTCCTCTTCTAAATCCCGAACTGTAGAAGTCCTCTTATTACAGGTTCAAGGTCCTTAACATTGAAATCGTTAAAGGACGTTCAGCAGACTGCGCCTCAAGGTCATTCAGCACAGACACTGGATTTTGACGTGAAAGACAAAAGAAGCCAAATCAGGGAAGTGTTTCCAGAAATAAAACTTATCCAATTTCTTATCTCCTTTCTAAACAAAACTAATGTCTTGCTATTTTGCACAATGCAGGAAACAATCCAACGAGAATTTGGAAAGAAGGCAAACATGGATATTCTGGAAATCGCACAAGGAAGGAAGGATTGTGAAAGCAAATCAGAAGGAAAGGCAAAGCTAAAGAGAGGAAGTATCTTGCAGAATCGAATTCCAACGACTCTATTCTGCACAGCATCAACAGATCGACAGGTTCTATAAATTGAAGAAACAATCCCGAACAAAGATCATCGATTCCACGGAAGCAATCGGTAGTTCAAACAAAGAGTGTGTTCTTGTGTTTGAGGGTGTTCGTATGTTTTGTGAAAGTGCTGCCAAGCTCTAAACGGATCTAGAGTTGTGTTAGGCTTTTGTGTTCGAATCCTAGACGGAATTAGGATTCAAATTGTGTAAACACCAATCTGTGAATTGGTGGGTGTAACTCTTCAAAAATAAGAAGCGTCCATTGTAAGGCGCTTGGTTCTCTATAACCCTAAGGTCCTTTACCTTAGGTAACAACCAACGTCATTCAATTAACTGAAATAAAGGAGGTTATTCATATCTATGTTATTGTCCTTTATATTATTATCAGTTATTGAATTGTGTGAACCCTTAATCTGAGCAGATTAAGGGACTAACGTCCTTTATCAAGTGATCCAATTTTGCAGAAAGTTTCATAACCCTATTTACCCCCCTCTAGGGTTCTTTCAATTGGTATCAGAGCCTGGTCCACTGAAAATTCAAAAACTAATCGCTCTGTGGTAAAGATCATGGGAGATCACAACATGGGTGACTTAAGTCAAGGACGTTCATGGAACAGATCACCTTTGCTGACAGGTGACAACTACAAAATATGGAAGCGCCAAATGGAGATCTTCTTGAGAAACCAAGGGCTGAGTATACACCTGAAGATAAAGAGCAAGCAAAGAAAAATACTCATGCACATTATCTTTTAATTTGCAGTCTTAATTCTAATGAATTTGAAAGAGTGTCTAATCTTGATACAGCAAAACAGATCTGGGACTACATGGTCACGACCTATGAAGGAACAAATCAAGTGAAAAAGACCAAGATCAACATACTTGTTCAAAAGTATGAAGGCTTCAAAATGGACGAGAATGAATCCATTGAATCAATGTTCAAAAGATTCAGTGCGATAACCAACCATCTCAAGTCTCTTGGGAAAACATATTCAAATGAAGAGCAACTGAACAAGGTCCTTCAGTGTCTGCCCAGACACAAACGGGGACCAAAGGTGACTGCTATTGAAGAAGCCCAAGACCTAGAGACCTTGAAGCTTGAAGAGCTAATTGGAAAGCTCCTTGCTCACGAGATACGACTATCTGAAGGTAATCAGACCAAGGACATTGCTCTCGAAAGCACCAAGGAACCAGAAGAAGAATCAGGGGATGATGATGAAGAAACCATGGCCATGTTAGCTAAAGGTTTCAGATGACTGTACAGAAAGAATCCCAGATTCCGTGGCTATCTAAGAGAATCATCCTCCAAACAACCTTCACCCAAAGGTAAAATCCAAACCAAGGATGATAATGAATATAAATGCTTTGCCTGTGGTGCAACAGATCACTTGGTGAGGGAATGTCCTCACGTAATGAAAGTGAAGGAACAAAGTGACTTCAGAGGAAAAAGATTGAGCAGCAAAGCCATGGTTGCCACATGGAGTAAAAGTGAAGGCAGTGAAAGTGAAAGTGAGTCCGAGGAAATTGCAAACCTTTGCCTCATGGCAAAGGACCTTACAGAAACACAAGCAGATTAAAAACAGGCGGATGACGATGATGAGCAGATGCTCGAGACACATGACTGGAGATCCAGCTAAATTCAGAGAACTCAAGGACATCAGAAGTGGGAAGGTAACGTTTGGAGACAAAAGCCAAGGGAAGATCCTTGGAGTCGGCAAGGTCGGTAAGGACTCAGTCAACTGTATAAATGATGTATATTATGTAGAAGGTTTAGAGTATAATCTTTTAAGTATTTCTCAGTTTTGTGATAGGGGTTATAAAGTTTGGTTCAATAAGAACTCATGCGTCGTAGAAAAAGAATCTCATGAAATAGTCCTTAGAGGTCATCGGATGAACAATGTGTATGTTATTGACCTCAGTGATCATATGACAAAGGACCTTACCTGTCTTAGAGTTCCATCAGATGAAACCTGGTTATGGCATCGTAGATTGGGACATGTGAACATGAAAACCCTTCAAAAGCTAAAACGCCTAGGCTTGGTTAGAGGACTACCAACTCAAAATTTGATTCGTGACAAAGTATGCGATGCATGTACTAGAGGCAAACAGACCAGAACCTCCTTCAAATCTGTATCTCAAGTAACCACCTCTAGATGTTTAGAACTGTTGCATATGGACCTTTGTCGACCAATTCCATACAAAAGTCTAGGAGGACGTTCATACATACTAGTCATTGTTGATGATTATTCTAGATTCACCTGGGTTTTAGTTTTGAAGGATAAGACAGAGGCCTACCCAGAATTTGAGAAATTATACAGGCAACTGAAGGTCCTTACAGGACTCAATCTGGTGTTTATAAGAACAGATCATGGAAAAGAGTTTGATAATCGAGATCAATTTGGAAAATTCTCTGATCAAGAAGGGGTTACACATAATTTCTCTGCCCCAAGGACACCACAACAGAATGGTGTGGTTGAACGAAAGAACCGCACACTGGAAAACATGGCCAGAACAATCATCTGTGAGAACAATCTACCCCTTTTTCTATGGGCTGAAATAATAAATGCTTCAAACTATATTCTCAACAGATGTACCATAAGATCCTTCATGAAGAAGACACCCTATGAGCTATTCAAGGGTAAAACACCAAATGTAGCTCACCTCAAAGCCATTGGATGCAAATGCTTTGTTCATAACAATGGTAAGAAGGCCTTAAGCAAGTTTGAGCCAAGAAGTGAAGAAGGAATTCTGGTAGGATATTCCATATCTAGCAAGGCCTACAGAGTCTACATTAAAGCGTCCAAAAAGGTGGAAGAATCAATTCATGTTGTCTTCGATGAAACTTCCACCACTTCATCAGAAAGGTCCACCATCAAATTCCAGATTCTTCAAGATGATGATGACGAGGACACCCCTCGTATATTTCAGCAAGGTCCTCTGCAACAAAATGAAGAACCTCCTCCTGATGACTCCATGCAAACAACCTCAGAACATGAGGAATATGAAGCTCAAGGACCTCCGCATGATGAAGAACAAGGACATTCCACAAATGAAGGACAAGGACCTTCTTCAAATGAAGAACAAGGACCTTCACCGACAGAAACTCCTCAAATGGCTGATACTGCACAGCAGAACACCGGGGAGCCATCAAGGACCTTCAGGTTCAAATCTGCTCATCCAGCCGACAATCTCCTTTCAGGTCTGGAAACAGGTATTAGAATTTGATCCTCTCTTAGAAGCTTTTGTGCCTTTCACGCATTTGTTTCTCAGATTGAACCTAAAGGACCTGAAGAAGCCCTAAAGGACAACAACTGGATCCTAGCTATGCAAGAAGAATTGAATCAATTTGAGCACAACAAAGTATGGAAGCTTGTCCCAAGACCCGAACACCATCCAGTCATTGGTGTAAAATGGGTCTACCGCAATAAATTAGATGAACATGGCACTGTCACAAGAAACAAGGCAAGGCTAGTTGCCAAAGGATACAACCAAGAAGAAGGCATTGATTATGAAGAAACTTTTGCACCTGTTGCAAGACTAGAGGCCATTCAGATACTCCTTGCCTACGCTGCATCAACTCACATGAAAATGTATTAAATGGATGTAAAAAGTGCCTTCCTCAATGGATACCTGAAAGAAGAAGTCTATGTGGAACAACCTCTAGGATTTGAACAACAGAATCCAGACACTTATGTTTACAGACTTCAGAAGGCCCTTTATGGGCTGAAACAAGCTCCCAAGGCTTGGTACGAGAGACTAAGCTCATTTCTCTTAAGAAACGGCTTCACAAGAGGTCTCATAGACAAAACTCTCTTCATTAAAACCTCAGGTCAGGACTCTACTATAATTCAAGTTTATGTAGATGACATTATATTTGGTGCTACTAATGAATATCTGGTGAAGGAATTCTCTGATCTAATGAGCAAAGAGTTTGAGATGAGCCTTGTGGGAGAACTAAGTTTCTTCCTTGGCTTACAAATCAAACAAAGCAATGATGGCATCTTTCTCAACCAAAGTAAGTATGTCAAAGAGCTTCTGAAGAAATATGGGCTGGAGAAAGCTAAACACTACAGTACCCCAATGTCCTCCACATTAAAACTTGATCAGGATCTATATGGTAAGGACGTTCCTAATAAGCAGTATCGAGGTATGATAGGATCTCTACTCTATTTAACTGCAAGTCGTCCAGACATAATGTTTAGTGTTTGCTTGTGTGCTCGATTTCAAAGTGCACCCAAAGAATCTCACTTGATTGCTGTCAAAAGAATTTTGAGATATCTCGCAGGCACCAAGGACCTTGGTCTGTGGTATCCCAGGAACAACACCCTGAACCTCATTGGATACACAGATGCTGACTTTGCTGGTTCCAGGACAGATCGAAAAAGCACGTCTGGAGGCTGCCAAATGCTCGTTTTTTCCTTAATATCTTGGCAATCCAAGAAACAGAATGCCGTTGCTCTTTCTACCGCAGAAGCAGAATATATAGCAGCCGGTGCATGTTGCGCTCAAACCCTCTGGATCAAACAGTACATGAAGGACCTTGGCATAGAACTCTCAAGTATTCCCATCAAGTGTGACAACAAGAGTGCCATTCAAATCACCAAGAACCCAGTTTAGCACTCTCGCACTAAGCACATTGAAGTACGACATCACTTATAAGAGATCATGTAGACAAAGGTCACATTACTTTAGACTTTGTCCCCACTCATCAACAACTGGCCGACATTTTCACCAAGGCCCTTCCTACTGAACTATTTCTCACAAATAGACAGGAGATTGGCATGTTACAACCGGACGACCAGTTAAGGGGGAGCTAGCATTCTCCTTTCCAGGGGGAGCTAAGGACCTCTACTATCAGGTACATTTCTACTTTCTTTGCTCACAAAGGTCCTTGACACTATTGTCACAGAACCACATTGAGCATCACCCACATAAAATTCCTGGCATTCGGTTGGGCACGCAGTTCTCTCATAACTGTTGGGTACAACCGTTTATTTTTAAACAAAATCTTTCTCAAAAATTCTTTTCCCACTCTCAATCTTTACTATCCCCTTTCTTCTTGTACATGAATTCACTCTTTCCAAAAAATTTCAAAATCAAATCTTCACCCACTCCCTCTCTCTCTCCATAATTAACCCGCTCCATCAAACTTCCCCCAACCGTCTATTACCTTCCCCATATCTCCCCTCCTCCCTCCCTTAATTACCGCCTCTTTCCCAAAAACTACTTCAACCCTTCCCCTCACTCATTCTCTATTTAATTACCCCTCTTTTACCCCACACCTCCCTTTCACCTTCTCCAACATCACCCTTCCCTCTCAACTTCACTCTCCAGTTTTCACCATGAAAAAACGACCCACCCAAAAGAACACTGCCCCCACGCCCCCAACTGGCGTTGCTAAAAGGCTTCGCTCCAGCAAATCCTCTCCCAACCCACAAGAATCCACTCACTCCCTCTCCTCCTCCTCCTCCGAAGCTCTCAACATCCAACCTCCATACCCAACCACCCTGACCCTCACCATTGACCAGCGTCTTCAAAACCTTCAAAAGCGTCCAATCCTGTGTTGGGAAAATGTCGATCTTGACTCCCTCATTCCCATCTTTCCATCCTTTAAAACATTGCAAGATCTGGGGTGCTCATCCTTCTTTGACTGTGAACCAGCACTCTATCCCTCTCTTGTTTTTGAGTTCTATGCTAATCTCCACCCAGACTCTGCCAAACCAACCATCACAACCTCTGTCGCTGGAGTCGACATCTTTCTCAACCCATCCCTCATTGAAAGTATTCTTCAATTTCTCCAAACCCAACAAAACGACCCTTGTCTCTTCCATCTGATCCCAAGCACGAACTCTATCGTCAATTTGGACGATCCACCGAGCCCAAAAACACTCAATACACCTGCTTAACATCTGAACCCAGGTTCCTCTACTACACCCTTGTTCGAAACATCCTGCCCCGCGGAACCAACAAAGAAACTGTCAATACACCGTGTGCATCGTTTCTCCTAAACGTCTTTCATGATCGTCATCCTGAAATAGGTGATCTAGTCATTCACCACTTTATTAAAGCTGCTTCCTCAACCTCCGGTCCCCTACCCTGTGGCAATCTTCTAACCAAGATCTTCCGCCACTGTGGCGTTTCTTTCGACAGAGTTCTACCCTCCTCTCAAACCCTGCCCAGAATTGACACATCTCTCCTATCCTCCCTTGGATACCAGCCACAACCAACTGGTATTTGGCTGCACAGTGATGAGATCAAGGCCGTTGAGGCTTCCAGTTCTGCCGCAGCCGCGAAGGATGCTCAAGAGGCCCTGCACGAACAAATGAGCAGTCTTCACCAAATGGTGGACAACCTACAACAGGAAATCTCTGCTCTTCGACAGGAGATCAAGGCCCTTGGAGCCATACGCACTGACATGGGTACTACAGCAGCTACACTGAAGGACATTGCTACTAGCGCACCAACAGCTCCCGCCTCTTCCACACCACCGTCCCTCCCAGCAGCAGATGAATCTCACACCATCGAACCCCAGCCCTAAAAACTTTTTCCTCTTTTTTTTCTCACATGATTTGAAACAATTTTTTTTGTGGCCAGACAATCCTCCTTTTTCCTTTTTGAATGAAAGTCAAAAAGGGGGAGATGAATTTTGCATAGTCCCTTGGTGGACTACTGTCCTTGGTGAACATCTTTTATACTGCTTTGGCTGCTTTAATTGTTTTTTTTTTTTTTTTTTTTTTTTTTTTTTTTTTTTTTTTGTAAAACAGCTAAACTTATCCTAGTGCTAATGCTTCCTATCCATTATGCTATTATGCCTGTATTAAGGACTATGCCTGTGTTAGTATTTTGTCTTTCACTTAAAAATGGGGAGATTGTAGAAGTCCTCTTATTACAGGTTCAAGGTCCTTAACATTGAAATCGTTAAAGGACGTTCAGCAGACTGTGCCTCAAGGTCATTCAGCACAGACACTGGATTTTGACGTGAAAGACAAAAGAAGCCAAATCAGGGAAGTGTTTCTAGAAATAAAACTTATCCAATTTCTTATCTCCATTCTAAACAGAACTAATGTCTTGCTATTTTGCACAATGCAGGAAACAATCCAGCGAGAATTTGGAAAGAAGGCAAACATGGATATTCTAGAAATAGCACAAGGAAGGAAGGATTGTGAAAGCAAATCAGAAGGAAAGGAAAAGCTAAAGAGAGGAAGTATCTTGCAGAATCGAATTCCAACGACTCTATTCTGCACAGCATCAACAGATCGACAGGTTCTATAAATTGAAGAAACAATCCCGAACAAAGATCATCGATTCCACGGAAGCAATCGGTAGTTCAAACAAAGAGTGTGTTCTTGAGTTTGAGGGTGTTCGTATGTTTTGTGAAAGTGCTGCCAAACTCTAAACGGATCTAGAGTTGTGTTAGGCTTTTGTGTTCGAATCCTAGACGGAATTAGGATTCAAATTGTGTAAACGCCAATCTGTGAATTGGTGGGTGTAACTCTTCAGAAATAAGAAACGTCCATTGTAAGACGCTTAGTTCTCTGTAACCCTAAGGTCCTTTACCTTAGGTAACAACCAACGTCATTCAATTAACTGAAATAAAGGAGGTTATTCATATCTATCTTATTGTCCTTTATATTATTATCAGTTATTAAATTGTGTGAACCCTTAATCTGAGCAGATTAAGGGACTAACGTCCTTTATCAAGTGATCCAATTTTGCAGAAAGTTTCATAACCCTATTCACCCCCCACTAGGGTTCTTTCACGAACCGTGGTACAAATTTGGATCAAAGCGGAGTGAGGAAGGACTGGGAAGTGGCTGCCACGGGTTGTGCGCGGGCTGCTCTCTAGTCCATGGCCGTGTTTGGCGCGAGAAGAAATGAAGCCAGTAACAGTTCAATTAATTATTTCAGCCCATTTCATGTGGCCCAACCAAAGAGGGGAGTAGAGGTGGATCAATTCATATAATTCATGAAGCATTTCATTCGGCCCAATCATCAAGGAGGGAAGTGGAGGCAATCAATTGAGGGGGTCAACAATTGATTGTATTGCATTCATTCCATTCGGTCAAATGGGCAAAGAGGAAAGTGAGGGAAATTCAAATTCAATTCATCCACCATCTTCCATATATTCATGGCCCAATAAAAAAGAAAGGAAGTAGAAGGCATTGACTTCATTGGTTGGGCCATTTCATACGCCCAGCACACCAAAAGTGAAGAAAAAAATGAGAGCCGAGGCAGCGTGTACCACGACCAGCCCGTGGTACATGCCACAGTCCGTGGCCACTAGCTGGGTCAAGTTTGGCCGTTTTTGCGCAAGAAAAGGGCAGTGGTTATTATTTTTGATCCTTCATTCGATCGTCATTCATCAACCCATTGATCATTCATTCATCCATTCACTATTATTCACCCTTCCATCAAGAGAGCCAAGAACCCCATCTACTCCTCCCCATTAATCAAGATCAAGATCAAAATTTGATTCGAAGAGAAGCGAAGTTGAAGATTCGGGAAGAAATTATCAACACTCGCGAGGAAGACTCCACCTCGGGATCGAAAGACTCGACAATCGTATTCCTTGTAGTTTGTATCTCTTTTCGATTTCTTTCTTTCTTTTGAGAATTAATCATGATGTTTGGAACATGTGTCGTACTTTTCTTGAACATGAGTGACTAATTTCTTTGAATTCCAGGGTCTTGCAACCCGAAACAATGTAGTTTGATTTAATGTTATTAGTTTGTGCATGAATTCTTGATTAGAATCAATAAAAGGTTGTGTTTTCTATGTTTATGAGTGTTCTATAGGCCTGGAATGTTTGTATGTTTGAGATTAACCTGAGAAGTATTGAAAGGTGAATTAGGATAATCTGATTACCTACCTGTCTACATAGGCTTGCGAAATTTGAGAAAGGAGTAGCAGACTAGCGAACCTTTTGATAACCAGAATATTTTAGACCTTCAACTTTGATTAACTTGAAAAGTATACGAAAGTTGTAATTTAGGTTAATCAAGGTAATTATATTAAAAGAGCAGTAGAGTTCTTATGGTTGTCGTTCTTGATTCGTTCTTGAATGTATGATTGTGCAGGCTAGGTTTTAGTAATCGAACTCGTTGTTAGGTTAGCGCTTCCCTAGAAGTCTTTCTCTCTTGATAGAACCTCTGATTGAATTTCCCTGCTTTATTAGTTTTAATTAATTTTAGACCTTTTCAAAATCTAAAAACCCGATTAGCTTAGCAATCGTGATAGAGATTAGTTTATTGAGATGCTAATTGCGTCTCTGTGGGATCGACCTTGACGTGCTACTACATACACCGTGCGCTTGCGGCCCTGTCATATATAGATTGTCAGTGTCCCAATCTGTAGCTAGATGGGTGTTTTGATTGGCATGCTTATGAACTCTGAGCTTGCTCTCAAAGTTCAGTGATTGTAAGTTTAATAACGTCTGAGGTTGCATTATTTGGTTGGGATGAATCATTTTGGTGTGATGTCTACATCAATAAATTAAATGTGTTATCTTAACTGTCTCAACTTTGCAATGGTTATGTGAAGGTGCTGCAACAGCTTTTCTTAAGGGGGCCATCTGAAGGGCACTGAATGCATTTGAATATATTAGTCAAGTTGCAACAATTTATAAAGGAGTGGGTGGGGTATTGTGACTGATGGAAAATTTGTAGCTGCTGTGTTGTTGTTTTGTGTGGAGGTTAAGGGTAGTGGGGCTCAGATTTGCTTCAGTCATGTGAGAAAATCAGTACGAGTGCTCAGATTTGCTTAGGTTGTGTGATTTTGAAGCACATTTGTCTGATGCTCAAGGGCGAAGCTATTAAGGGTGGTCAATTGACCCCCCCAGCTTTTTTGGAAAAAAAAATCAGCTTAGACCTATTTTTTATTTAAAAATAATATATATACTATTTTGTGGGAAAAATATGCAAAAGGGTTTACGTAGCTGGATGGTGATGACGGATGGTGGGCGTGCCTCCCCCTCCCTGAGGTCAGGGGTTCGAAGTTGCTGGATTGCAGATTGAACATTTAAATTCTATATATGTCGTTCGCCTATACATTGGAGTCAGCCAGTTAGGGGTTCGACGCCCCTAATGCCCAATTTTGGAAATTTTAATTTAACCCTAATCATTAGTATTGTAAAACAGTCGCCGTTAATGCTGCCACTACTTCTACAGTTATACCACGCACTAATTGATCAAATAATTGAATTGAGTTATGTTATTTTGTAAATTATTATGTTTAATTTATTAATTTCAGTTAAATTTTTAATGAACAATTAATATATTTGCGAATTTCGTGATGAAATAACAATCTTTGAATAGAACGAATAGAGTTCTTGATTTTATTTTGTTCAAATATTCATAATTCAAACTATGTAGTTTATTTGTTTGATTCATTGGTGACAAATTAAAATAATCTTTCGAGATGATGATTTTGTTATTGTTTATTGTTGATCCTAATAATTAAATTTGCATTGAACAATTAATAAATTTGAGTATTTTTTTGATGAAATAGCAATCTATTGAATAGAACGATTAAAGTTCTTGGTTTTGTTTTGTTTAAATATTCATAAGTCAAAATATGTAGTTTATTTGTTTGATTGATTGGTTACAAATTAAAATATTGTTATGAGATGGTGATTTCGTTATTGTCAATTGTTGATTTCTAATAATCAAATGTGAATATGCTTTAGCGGATGTTTTGAATTTATTAAGTTAATTCATTTTTTTAAAATTGTTTGTCAGTTTGAAATGGAGAAATTTCCGGTAAGAGAATGAAGACATCGCATGGTTCAGGTTCTGCGACACAAAATTCTCCGTTTCCTCAAGAAAATACTCATCAATCATCTGACAATGAACTGCCTCCAGTCACCAATCACTCTTCTTCTAGGACAGCTCGTGTTGGTATAAAAAGCCTTCCTGCAGGCCCGGCTGAAAGAAAACCAATTTCAAGTTATCGTCCAAATGAGCGTGATGAGGTAAGGAGAGCTTATTGCTAGCAAGGTCACTGTCAACCCATAAATCATAAATTTTGCCAAACTCTAATGTCCGGCGTTATGCGGCGTTTTAATAATGCATGGTTTAATGCATATCATGGTTAGAATATAGCAAAAAAAGAAGAAGCTGCATTTTGTTTGTGTTGTTATTTGTTCAAGGATGATTAAATGGGTCATGACTCATGGTGGAGGAGAAACGGGTTTAAGGCTTGGAATAAGCGGAGTAGCTTTGATAATCATGTTGGTGGCGTGAATAGCGCGCACAATCAATGTGTTAGAAAGTGAGAAGATCTTATGAATCAAAAGCAATCCATACTAACCGCTCTAGATAAGCAGTCTAAGCAAATTGATTCTGAATATAAGACTTGGTTAAATGCTTCCGTTGAAGTAGCAAGGCAACTTTTGAAAGGAGCGTTGCCTTTTCGAGGTCATAATGGAAGTAAATCTTCATCAAAGAGAGGTCATTTTTTGGATTTCTTAGATTGGCATGGTAAAAGTAATGAACACATTGGAAGTGCTCTAGACAAAGCTCCTAGAAATTGCACAATCACTTCTTCGGATTCACAGAAAGATATTGTCCATTCTTATGCAAAACTAACTATCAGAAAGATGATGGAAGAACTTGGAGATGGATACTTTGCTATATTAGTTGATGAATCTCGTGATATATCTTGTAAGCAACAAATGGCCATTGTCCTGCGCTATGTTGATAGAAAAGGGCGTGTCATGGAGAATTTGTTTGGTCTTGTCCATGTGTTTGATACTTCCTCTTTGTCCCTACGGAATGAAATATATTCTTTGTTATCCAAATATAACCTGAGTCCATCTCGAATACGAGGACAAGGCTATGATGGGGCTAGCGATATGAGAGGCCACCTCAATGGGTTAAGAGCTTTGATTATGCAAGATTGTCCATTTGCACATTATATCCATTGCTTTGCTCATCAACTTCAATTGACTCTTGTTGCAGTTGTACACCATCATGATGATATCGAATGGTTCCTTAGTTTGGTTAATATTATACTGAATGCAGTTGGTGTTTCCTATAAACACAGAGATGAATTGCGTTTAAAACAAACTCGACAAGTTGAAGAAGCTTTATGTTTAAGTGACTCACAAAGTGGTCAGGGTTTAAACCAGGAACTTGGACTTACAAGACCTGGGGATAGTTAATGGGGTTCTCATTATAAAACATTTTCTAATATAAGTATCATGTTTGGTCCTTACATTGAAGTGTTTGATGCTATTGCAAGTCATGGAAACCACGCATCTGATAGAGTCTCAGCTCAAAGTGCTTTAGATGGAATGCAAACATTTGAGTTGGTTTTCTTATTGCATTTAATGAAATTGGTGTTGGGTATTACAAATGCATTAAGTAAGGCATTGCAAAGAAGGGATCAGGATATTGTCAATGCTATGACATATCTTGCTACTACTAAGAGACAACTACAAGTGACAAGGAATGAAGGTTGGAATGATTTACTTGATAGTTTTTCTTCGTTTGGTGTGAAATATGATATTCAAATTCCCAACATGGAAGACATCCACATTGTTCAAGGAAAATCCAAGCGTAGAGTTTCCAAGGTGACAAATGAGCATTATTATCGCGTTGATGTGTTTTACATAATTCTTGACATGCAAATGCAGGAACTCAATCGTTTTCCTGAAGCAAGCACTGATTTGCTTATGGGCGTGGCTTGTTTGAATCCTATGGACTCATTCGCTAACTTCGACAAGGAGAAGATAATAAAGATGGCTCACTTATATCCAGATGATTTTATGAGTTTGGCATTGATGCACTTTCTTTTGATCTTGATATTTTCATAAATAATGTGCATGATGATAAAAGACTATCCAATATGACAAGTATTGGTGATCTTTGCAAGAGTTTGGTTGATACTAAAAATCACTTGAGCTTTCCTCACCTATATCGACTTGTGATTTTAGCATTGATTTTACCGATTTCTACAACAAGTGTTGAAAGAGTCTTCTCTACAATGAAATTCATAAAGACTGCACTGCGCAACAAAATATCCGATGATTTTTTAAGTGACACTGTAACGCCCCGATAAGAGTTGAGTCTTCCGCTAGAATTTTTCCGTTAACGTTAGTTGACTTTGACTTTTCTATATTTAAACTTCCAGGGCGTTACAAAAGGGTATCAGAGCTCTGGGTTACAACCTGGTAGCTCTTAAGTGTCTATTAGGATTTTAGTTAGAGCTTAGGATGCTACGTTCGGAGTGATGAGTGTAGGATGGGGAATGGGATGTGTGTCTTTTTCCTTGCTTCATTTTTTGTTGAAATTTCTTTCTTATTTGTTATTGACATATGTTGGATGGGAATACTGCGGCGTTTACTATGAGCATGAGGCTCTAGCTTCTCTTAAAGACCTAAATCCCGAGGAGGATGTGAAATACAACCCCGAGGAGGGCCTGGAACCAGAAGAAGACTTCCGATGAGAATTCGGAGGCTAAAAGAGGACGTGACGTACGAGGAGCTGTCGTTGAAAATTCTAGATGGTAGAGAGAAGCAGCCTCACAGAAAGAGCGAGCCCGAGGATGAGGCTACGGTATAGTTGGAGGTGGAAGAAGATCTCGAGGAGGACTCAGGGAATGAATCAGACGATCCAAATTGGACCCCAATCGCGGTCTGGAAGAATCCTCTGTGTAGGAGGATCATATGAGTGGGTGTTTAGACCCGATTTCATGTCTAAATACCGCCTAAATCCTTAGGCTTTTGACTTGTTTTGTAGCTTGTTTTAATAACTTTTAATGCGTTTTGGTAATTTTTGTAGATTCTGAAGTTTTTACTCAAAACAACGCTAAATGGGCCAATTTTGCACCAATCTTGGGAATCTCGAGATTTCCTAAGATTCCCCGAGCCCTGGTCGTGTAGAAGGCAGTGGAAATGGAAGGGCCGATCATGTCGAAAAGCGGGGAAATGGAAGCAACTTGTTGAAGAGCACCGAAGGGTAGCCCCCGCCACGCTTGCCGTAGCGGGCGCTACGCCTCCCATATCCCTTGGATGATCGTTGCACACTCCCAGGCATAGAAGGGTAGCTCCCGCCACCATCTTCGTAGCGGGCGCTACGCCCAGAAGAAATATGTTGCCGAGATAGACCATGGCCACGGTCATGTTGACCGTAGCCACGGTGAGATTGAAGCCAATGGCTAAGGAAGGAGGCTGTGCAAGCCGAGATGGACCGTGGTCACCGTGAATCTGACCATAGCCACGGTGGGATCATGTCCTGCCCAAGGAAGATGTTGGCCGAGCAACACTGTGGCCACGGTCTCCCATGACCGTAGCCACGACGGTGCGAAGGAGCGAAATAATGTCAGCCTTAATCGCCTAGACCGTGCCCACGGTACATGGGCACCATGTCCATGGTACTGCGAAGAGAAGAGAAAAATCGCCTACCTTACGCAGGACCGTAGCCATGGTCACCTTGACCGTGCCAACGGTCCCCTGCGGGACACGTTTTGTCTGTTGTGTAAAATGAAGAGTTTTGAGTAACAAACTTAGTTCCTATTTAATGTATTTAGGTCATTATAGCAGGGGGGATCTTTAATCAGTTTTATCTACCTTTTATCCAACTTTAGCATAAACTTTATCACATTTTAAGCTTTGAATTAGAGTGATTAGTGAAGATCTTTGCTGAGATTTTTGGTTCTTGTATTGGGTTCTCTAGAGTTTTATTTGAAGTTTGAAGATTATTCTCATCTTTGGAGCATTGGAGCTTTATTATTCTGGAGTTTTCCTCTTTGTCATCTAAATCAATGAGCATTTCTTAACCTTTCTCCCTTTAATTCCTCGTTTATTTATTAATCTCTGTTTTTGTTATTATTGTTATTGTTGGTTTGAGTGTTTATTGCTTATTGTTGCTTTGATTATCCTTTTAAGCATGATTGAAGTTGTTGATGTTAGTCTTATGATAGTTAGGATGTTTAGTGGCTAGAACCCTAATGGGTTAGGGAGATATTAAGGGTGTGAATTGGTGATTAGGTTTGGGTTAGCAATATTAGTGGGTAATTAGTTGGGAAATCAATTTCCCACTCCTATCCTTTCCTCAAGTGGGATGTATTTGGGTGCGAAAGCATCCCGAATACATCCAACACTTGTGTTGGAAGGTAGGAATCGGGATAGTTAGTGTTCTAGTTCGCGAAAGCGAATAGAAACTAACTAGGTAATTTCATTTCATTAACCCCCCGGGTCTGTCGATGGACTTTGGGGAAGTTAATCCGGACTATCCTTGAAAGAGGAAGCCCGGTTGGTATTTTCTAATGGAATTACCAATTTATTATCCTTCTTGTTACTTCCTTGTTGCAAAACCCATTTCCTTATCCCCGTTTGCATCCCGAAAGTCTCGCAACACCCATTGTCTCACCTTTTTGACCAAACCTAGTGTGTTTGTGCTGTTTTTATCCTAAAACCTATCATCCTTTCATGATCGTAAACCCTACCTAGAGTCAAATAGTCGTAGCTAAGGTCCCTAGCTCCCTGTGGAAGAACAACACAACCGAGGTCTTACAAACCGCGTTATAGTGGGACCGTAACAGTAGTATTAGGTTTGGTTGCTATAGTTACTTATGTGTAGTTAGTTTGATTGTGATATATCCTTGAGTGTGGTGTCCTGTTTTCTTTGTGTGTTAATCCCAAATAGGCGCCAAAATTGTTGTCGTACTTTTGGGAGTACGGTTGTCGTATCCACAGGGAGTTGTGTTCGAGGCACTCAGAACTAACTCAAGTGTTTCAGGTTAGGCAAATAAACCAGGAATGATGGTGGTGGTGATCAAACTAAAGATTACGAAAACAATAAAATAAGTTTAGGCTGCGAAATCGATATTCAACAACTAATAAGTCGAACAAGCCTAATCTACCAATTCTAAACAAGCAATTAAAAGGGGCTGATTGCAACATATTAAACGTCAAAGCGCTATCTCGAGGGTCAGATACTCACCAAAGCCCTCTCTCGAGGGTCAGGGGCTAACTTAATTCAGTGACTCGCCAAAGCCCTCTCTCGAGGGTCAGAGGCTGGCTTAACTATTCTAAATACATATTCTCATAGAGTTAGCATAATTAAACTATAGAATTAACAACCTAGACCTAGTCAGAATTCAACACTCTCGTGCCTAAACCCCAACCATTTTCTCTCCCCACACTAGCAAATTGATCTCACCTGTCAGCATAAATAAATTCCCTAAGAAATACTCATGAACACTCTCTCAAACATTTCATCGAACATGTTGTGGGCAAAGAGAAAACCTCACATTACAAGCATGAATTTGGTAGATTAAGCCTAAACAAATTAATTCATTGTCATATACATCAATCAGAACCCAAACTACACTAAATTACCAACAAATTAACATAACTAAAACAATTAAAAAGCAACGAAAGCAAACAAGAAAGTAAATAAGCATAAATGTAAAGAGCAAGAGAAAGAAAACTTAGTCTTAATTGAAATTGAAGAACGAACTTGATGAATCCATGCAAATCATAATCTAAAACCTAGAAACTAACCTAAAGCCTCTATAGAGGCTAGAGAGAAAATCTCTCTTCAAACCCTAGACGGGAGAATAAGAATTAGAAACTAACGTTGTCCGGAAAGCCTCCTTGTTTATTTTAATTTAAACAACTAAAAACTAATACAACAGATTGGCACAACCAGTGCTGAACTCTTTTTTCCCTTATTTTCTTCAACATAACATGTGCTACCATCTATGTTTGTTGGCTTGACTTCTTTGTTTACTCTTCAACCTTATATTGCTTCTTGCACACTTCCATAACATTAGAAAAGCACGTATTCTTCATCATATAGCGCAATATTACCTAAAAGCATAGAAATTTGCACACTTTTGTCAATAATGAACAAAATGAGCATAATTAAATATTAAATCTAGGTAAAAGGGCTTTAGAAGGTAAAAAAAAGCCAAGTAAAGAAGGCTAAAAACTCGTAAACATCCGGTTTATCAACCCCCCCATGCTTACTCCTTGCTTGTCCCCAAGCAAGATCATCATGAAGTACTAAAGAAACAGGGGAAGAAGAAAACCAATGTCTCCCTACTCAGGTGAGGGGGCATACTAGACAACCAAAGTAAGTGCACACAAAGGTCTCCATAGAAAGGTTGAGAATCAAATTGAGACAAAATTGTGGTTCAAATCAAAATTGCAAAACATGGTAAGCAACACAACCATTCTATCCCAACCGAAATCCAGTCAAGTTCCATTCAAATGCTTGGCGAACTAGTTGGGATCGGTAGGACCTCACTTTAGGGTATGTGGATCACTCCCTTCATGTGTTTGAAAATGTAATGATGGTTCACTCAATACTCTCCCAAAACAAGCACACTACCATAAGCTTGCCAAATTTATCAATTCTTCACCACCGGAGACCAACCATGCAAATTTTCCAATTAAGAGGACTTATAAATGGGTTGTCTTGAGGCTTGGGTTAAGGGAAACAGCTTAGTCAACCTAAGAGGGTTCGTTTACCGACTGTTAGGGACAGAGTCCCCGGCAACGGCGCCAAAAAACTTGACAGGGCCGCAAGCGCACGGTGTACGTAGTAGCACGTCAAGGTCGATCCCACAGGGACTCAATTAGTATCACAAAAAACTAATCTCTAATGCGATTGCTAAGCTAATCAGATTTTGGGTTTTGGAAAATGGTTTAACAATTAATTAAACTAATAAAGCAGGGAAAAACAATCAAAGAGTTCTAATCTAGAGAGAAATATTTCTAGGGAGATGCTAACCTAACAACGAGTTCAATTACTAAAACTTAACCTGCACAATCATACATTCAAGAATGAATCAAGAATCGATAACCTCTAAATCCTATCGCCCTTTCGATGCTAAATAGAATTATTCTAAACAACCTAATCAACAACTTTCGTGTGCCTTTTAGGTTAACCAGAATTGAAGGTCTCAAAAGGTCAGGTTATCTAATGATTCCCTAGTTCACTACTCCTTTTTCAACTTTCGCAAACCTAGGTAGGCAGGTTGGTAGTCAGATTACCCTAATTCACCTTTCAGTACTTCTCAGGTTAATCTCAAACTTACAAATATCCAAGGCCTTAAGAATACTCATAAACATGGTAAACACAACCTTCTATTGATTCTAATCAAGAATTCATGCACAAACTAATAACAATTAATCAAACCACATTGTTTCGGGTTGCAAAACCCTAGAATTCAAAGAAACTACTCACTCATATTCAATGAAAACACGACACAAGTTCCAATCATCACAATCGAATCTCAAAACTACGAAGGAAATCGAAAAGAAAGAATAGAATTGCGAAGAATACAACCCGTCGAGCCTTTCGATCCCGGGGTAGAACCTTCTCCGCGAACGTCGCTCCTTTCCTTTGCGTATCTTGATCTTGGTTTCTCTTGAATCGATTCGGTCTTGAATCTTGATGGTGGGGAAGAGGAGTAGAATGGAAGTATTAGGGCTCTCTTTTCTCTCCTTGACGGCCAAAGAATGAAGGAAAACTGATAGAAATTGAATGAATCTCGAAAAACTGCCGCTTGCCCCCTTTTCTACTCGCGAAAACAACCGATCTGCATAGGCAGTCCGCCTCGGACCGTGGTGATCACCACGGGCTGCCCGTGGTTGCCACTGTTTCGTTTCTTTCTTCTTTCCTTCGCAAAAAATGAGTTGGGCATAAGGAGCTGAACCACCACGGACCGTGGCCACCACCTCGCCGCCTGAGGTTGTGCGCCATTCCTTGCTCCTTTCCGTCCCAAATTTGTACCACGGTTTGGGTTTGACATGTAGAGGTTCGTGGTATATTCACTCTTGCTTGAAGTTGAGAGAAAGTTGGTGTTTTGGCCTCAAAACCTACAAATTCACATCAAAAACAACAACACCAAGTGTAGTAGGGAAATTGGAATAAAAATCAAGGTTCACACATAAAACTCTCCCTAATTCACTATTCAAAACCCTTAAAAATATAGTCATGAAACGCAGTTATCATGGAGCTTAAAAGCCAAAGTTAGGGAGCACAATTATTCCCACTAAACAACAACACACCTCCGAACATATACATAATTCACACCATCACCCCAACCTTTCAAGTAACAAAGGAGCGGAGATTATTTCAATATAACACTATTCTTGCCAAGCAATGAAATTAAATTAAACATTTTATTTCAAAAGTAAGCTAATCTTGCTTCTTTTATTTCTTTCTTTCTACTTTTTCCTTTTTTTTCTTTCTTTTCACTTTTTTTTGAAAACTTTATCTCTCTTTGAAATTTTTTTTCTTTTCTTTTTTTTTTCTTTTTTTTTTTTTTACAAAAGTTACAACACTAGAACTTAGCAAGGCAAGAATAACCATTGACACTAATAACCATCTCCACTCACTCCTTTAGAGAACCAAAGAACCAATCACCATCAACATCACCTTGGAACCCAACACGTATTCCAATCAAGAGATGTGCTCCACTAAACCAAGGCTTAAGGATAGGGAAGAATGAAAAGGCCTAGGATATAATGAGCAGGGCTAGTAAAGGATGAAGGGAAAAGCTTAAGGGGTTTCAAAGAAATGGAAACATAATGTTTGGATAGCTATTTGGCTCATGTGGTTTATTAAAAATGAATGCCTCTATCATTTTGGTCAACATGCATGTGACAAGTGTGGTTTTGAAAAGAAATATGGCAAGTTCTAGAGCTGCAAGCATGGGAAAGCAACACACTAAAAAAAAAAAAAGGGAGACTACAAAAATGGTAGTCTTGAAGGCTCAAAAGTCTCACAGGTTACCCTACCACAATCACTGCAATTAGTTCCTTTGATGAACCAAGCATTGGAATTTCACAATCATGCACAAGGATCGTTCAAGACTAGATGAATCACAAATAAAACAAGCAATTTTAATCAAACCAACAATCAAGTCTCGTTCATCATCCAAACCAAGCTAGAGATTCCCAAAATACACAGTTACAGTGGCAATCCAAGTACACACCCATCATAGGAGGGGTTTTCACAACTAAAAACAACAGTTTCTGCCTTCTTTTCTCTTTTGCTTGGGTTTCCTTTTTTTTGTTTTTTTCTTTTTTGAAAGCGAATAAACTAACCTACTAATATAAGCGAAAATAAAGAAAGGAGGGAAAGAAGGTTACCTCGATTGCTTAGAAGATTACCCGACCTCTTCATCTTCAACTTATGTATGCAAATGCATACGCATGCTAGAGTCTAGGAAATGCTAAAATGACATGCTGACCTAGATGGTTAATCCTAAGAGAAGCAATGAAAAATCAAACCTAGAAAATAGAAAATGAAAGCAAATAAATGCATTTTTATATGTAAGTGATGATGATGGTGATGATTATGTACAACCATATACAGCCCATTCACCTTCTTAGTTTCCTGATGGAGGTCCTCCATCAGAACCAGCATCAGGAGTAGCAAAAACCTCACCAACATCAACATTGAGGCCATCATCAACCACATCAAACACTGACATCCAAGAGTGCTTTATGATGGTCCAACAAGTCATGAGGTCGTCCAACAATAGCAGCATCATCACCAACAGCAGCAGCCAACCAGTGAGGCTATTTCTCAATTCCATATCTTTGGATTGAGGTCCTCACCAGTGCTTTGAAGACTTCACTCTAGAGCTGTTGAGGACTTTCCAGCTCAGTGAAGATGTTTGCCAGTTCTGAGGTCCTCTATGAAGACATCATTTCTGGAACTGTTGAGGATATTCCAGTTCTGTGAGATGATCCTGCATTGAGGTCCTCCATGAAGACTCACTTCCGAGCTGTTGAGGCCATTTCCAGCTTGTGAGGTGATTTAACTGTTCGTAATAAAGACAACGCGTTTGTTAGGTTTTATTTCATTTTATTTTGATGTTATCCAGTTTGTAATGAGGCTTAATTAACTTACTAAGTAAGTTAAGTAGCTTAATGCTTAATTAGTGAGTTTCTTGAGCAAGGGGTAACCCTTAATCATCCAGCTCAACCCTAGGTTTAAATACATTGTAATCGGCAGCTTGTGGGGATTATCTATCAGTGAAATCAATAGCATTTTGAGTGCCTTAATTGAGCCTCTTGTTTGTGAGTGACGTTAAACTCTCATTCTTGGTTAATTCTACTACAGTAGCAAGGATTTGGCAATCCTTGTGGTGGGTGTAGAGCTTGGTAATCTCGATGGTGGTGTGCCTGTATCCATTGAGGTCATCCAGTCCATTGCCCTTGGAGTTCTAGTTGTGGTGTGCCTGTATCAGCTCGAGCCTCAAGACTATGTTCGGTTACTGTTTGATTGTAAGTTTGTCCATCCGATCATCATTTCATCATCATCCATTCATCCATTTGTTCATTGGTGTTCATACTCTGTTTTGGAGGAGGTTGTAACTGATTTTCTGTGTGAGGTCTGTTTTGGGTGTTTTTGTATTTGATTCTCTGTTTTGAGGCCAGATTGTGTGCAAATTGTGTTAATGTGGTGTACTGTGAGGTCAATACTCTGATCTTAGGACCTTTCATACATCATAATTGGTATCAGAGCTGAGTAACATCTTGGAGGAAGGTCTATTTGTGTTATTTGTGCATTTCATAATGTCGGGCTGTAGTAAAACACCTCAGGAAGTAGCAGAACAAGCCTTGAGGGAGAAGGAGGAATTGGAAGGGAAACTAAAATTTGTGAGTGATCAGTTGAAATATTATATGAGGTTGCACAGAAATAGGCTTAATAGAGAGACAGATGTGGAGTCTGAAGAAGAAGAAGAGGAGGAGAACCCTTTTAGTGAATCTGGAAGGGGAGGAGGAAGACCTAGATGTCACAGAAAAAGGAGGTATAACAGGAGGTCACCTAGGAGTAGTGAAAGTGAATCCAGGAGTAGGAGTGAGAGGGAAGAAAGGAGTGAAAATAGAAGAGTTGAGAAGTTGGATTTCAAAATAGATATTCTAGAATATGGAGGAGAGTTGGATCCTGATGTATTTTTGGATTGGTTGCAAACAGTGGAGAGGGTTTTTGAATTGAGGGAGTTGTCTAATGAGAACAAGGTGAAGTTGGTTGCATTGAAACTGAGGAAATATGCATCTACATGGTGGAACAACTTGCAAAGAAGAAGAGAGGAAATCAATGAACCTAAATTCAGCACATGGGTTGAAATGAGGCAGAAGCTCAAGGAGAAATTCCTACCTGAAAGTTACATGAAGGAGAGTTATTTCAAGCTTCAACACTTTGTCCAAGGTAGCAAATCTGTTGAGGAGTATACCAAGGAGTTTGAGCATCTACTGTGGAAGTGTAACATGAAGGAGAATGAGGTGCAAACATATGTGAGGTATCTTGGAGGGTTGAATGAAAGCATCAGAAATGTGGTCGAGCTGCAGGTGTATAATTCACTTGATGAGCCGAGTTCTTTGGCTCATAAGGTGGAACAACAAAAGAAGGTCCAAAGGAAGGAGTATGGAAGCAAGTACCCAGCCAAAACCTATCCTCAAACTAAATCCTACCATCCACCTCAAAGAACCTATCCATCCCCACAACCACAAACCAAATATCCAGCCCCAAAACCACCTCAAACACAATCCCAAAATCCCCCACAAAGAACCCCAATCCCTACCAATCGATCATTCCCTGAGAGGAGATGTTTTAGATGTCAAGGTCTTGGACATCTAGCATCAGAATGTCCAAACAGAAGAGCAGTGACCTTAGCAGAATATCAAGCAGCACTGTTTGTTGAACCTGAGACAGTTATTGAGGAGGAAGTTGATGAACCTGAAGGAGATCCTGTATATGATGAACCTGAAGGAGATCCTGTATATGATGAAGAGAAAGTTGAGGCCAGACCTGATGAAGGTGAAATGTTGGTGATCAGGAGGATCCTTAGCGATCTGGCGATTGATGAGGAAAGCGAGCAGAGGAGAACATTTTTCACACAAGATGTACAGTCAAGGAAGATCTGCTTCCTTGATTATTGATGGAGGCGGTATGCAATGCGAGATCACAGACTATGGTGCAAAAGCTGAATTTGCAAACCTGTCCTCATCCAGCACCTTACACCATCCAGTGGTTGAGTCAAAGTAGAGTTATCAAAATCTCATCTAGATGCCTTGTGAATTTTTCAATTGGTTCTGTTTATAAAGATGAAGTGTGGTGTGATGTTATACCTATGGATGCATGTCATTTATTGTTGGGAAGACCTTGGTTGTTTGATAGATCTGTTAACCATGATGGAAGAGCCAATACTTATTCCCTTAACCTAAACCACAAAAAATTGTCCTCACCCCACTTAAACCATCCCAGCTCACAAAAAGAACCAAGAACCTGATTGTTGAACCATCCCTTGATGTGATCTTACCAGCTGAATATCATGAGTTCTGTGAATAGAAGGAGTTCCTTTTGCTTGATCATGATGAAGAACCAGCCTCACAAACTGAGCCAGCCCCACAAAATAGCCATCCTTTATTCTAACCCATCCTCAGCCAGTACCAACATGTTTTTCCAGAAGAAATGCCACCAGGTTTACCCCCAAAAAGAGACATCCAGCATAAAATTGACCTCATCCCAGGATCTATTTTACCAAACAAACCAGCCTATAGAATGACCCCTGCTGAAACCAATGAGATCCAGAGGCAAGTTGATGAGTTGTTGGAGAAAGGAATGATTAGAGAAAGCTTGAGTCCTTGTGCAGTGCCAGCTTTGTTGGTTCGAAAGAAAGATGGAAGCCAGAGGATGTGTATTGACTATAGAGCCATCAATAAAATCACAATTAAGTATAGATATCCTATTCCAAGACTTGATGATATGCTTAATGAGCTCCATGGCTCAACTGTGTTTTCAAAGATTGATTTGAGAAGTGGATACTATCATATCAGAATTTATGAGGGAGATGAGTGGAAGACAGCCTTTAAGACTAAGGGAGGCTTGTATGAGTGGTTAGCCATGCCTTTTGGTTTGACAAATGCACCTTCAACATTTATGAGACTCATGAACCAGGTTCTGAAGCCTTTGATTGGGAAGTGTGTTGTTGTGTATTTTGATGATATACTCATTTATAGCCAGTCTGAGGAGGATCATGTGAACCACTTGAGGAGTGTTATAGAGATTCTGAGTAGAGAGTAGTTGTATGGGAACCTCAAGAAGTGTCAATTCTTCACCAGCCATGTTATATTCCTTGGTTATATTGTGACATCAAAAGGAATTCAAGTAGATGAGGAGATGGTCAAAGCCATTAGAGAGTGGCCAGTTCCTACATCAATCCAGCAGATAAGGAGTTTCCATGGATTGGCATCTTTCTACAGGAGATTTGTGAGGAACTTCAGCACTATTTTAGCTCTCATGACAGAGTTAGTGAAGGGGAAGAGCTTTACTTGGACACCAGCAGCACATAAAGCTCTTGAGGAAGTCAAAAGGCAGTTAACCTCAGCACCAGTGTTGGCATTACCTTGTTTTGCCAAATTCTTTGAAGTGGAATGTGATGCCTCAGGAATGGGCATTGGAGCAGTGTTGACTAAAGACGGAAAACCAGTAGCTTATTTCAGTGAGAAACTCAATGAGGCCAAGAGGAAATACAGTACATATGATAAGGAGTTTTATGCTATCATCAGAGCTTTGCAACATTGGAGGCATTATCTTATTGGAGCTGAATTTATTCTGCATAGTGATCATGAGGCCCTCAAATTTATTCAGGGGCAGCATAAACTTAATACTAGGCATGCTACTTGGGTGGAGTTCATGCAACAATTTCATTTTGTGATCCATCATAAATCTGGGAAGCTTAACAAAGGAGCTGATGCATTGTCCAGGAGGTATTTGTTGTTGCAAGTTTTGAATGCAAGAGTGCTTGGTTTTGAACAGTTGAAAGCTTTGTATGAGAATGATGAAGATTTTGGAGAGTTATACCAGAAATACAAGAGATATCCTCAAAGTCTATACCACATAGACCAGGGATTTCTTTTCAAAGGAGCAAGGTTATGTATTCCGAGGAGTAGTTTTAGAGAGTTGTTGATCTCTGAAGTTCATGGAGGTTGCTTAGCAAGACATTTTGGCATTGAGAAGACCCTTCTTATGTTGATGGAACATTATTGTTGGCCTAAAATGAGGAAGGATGTTGAACATTGGGTCAGGAGGTGTGCTACATGTCAGATTGCAAAGAGTCATAACTTACCTCAAGGGCTATACACACCTTTGCCAGTTCCAAACAACCCTTGGGAGGACATCAGCCTAGACTTCATTTTTGGTCTACCAAGAACTCATGGAGGAAAAGATTTAATCATGGTAGTTGTGGATAGATTCAGTAAAATGGCTCACTTAATTGCTTGCCATACCGCCTATGATGCTGTGAGGGTGGCTGAATTGTATTTCCAGGAGGTTGTGAGACTCCATGGTGTTCCCAGGAGTATGGTGTCTGATAGGGATTTCAAGTTTCTAAGTCATTTTTGGGTTACTCTTTGGAAGAAGTTGGGCACCCAATTGAAGTATAGCACAAATTGTCACCCCCAAACTGATGGGCATACAGAGGTCACAAACAGGACACTTGGAACACTATTGAGGTCACTAATATCCACAAACAAAACAGGATGGGACAACCTCTTGTCTCATGCTGAATTTGCTTTCAATAGAGCACCATCCAAGGCAACTGGCCTTTCATCATTCCAGGTTGTCTATGGTAGAAATCCTATAACTCCATTGGATTCATTTCCACTAACAAATTCTGTGAGGTTTAGTTATGAAGCAGGTAAACATGCAGGGGACATCAAGAAGCTTCATCAGCAAGTCAGGGAGAAGATCATCAAGTATTCTGAGCAAGTTTCTACATCAGCCAACAAGCATAGGAGGAAGATGGTTTTCAATCCAGGAGATCTAGTGTGGATTCATCTAAGGAAGGATAGATTTCTAAGCAAGAGGAAGGGAAAGTTGACCCCAACAGCAGATGGAACTTTTGAAGTGCTAGAGAGGATTGGAGACAATGCTTACAAGTTAGACCTTTGTGAAGACTATGGAGGCAGTGCTACATTCAACGTTGCAGATTTGAGGCCTTACTTTCCAGAGCATGAAGACCTTCTAAGTTTGAGGACAAACTTTCCTAACCCTGGGGAGGATGATGGAGGTCCTCTATCAGAACCAGCATCAGGAGTAGCAAAAACCTCACCAACATCAACATTGAGGCCATCATCAACCACATCAAACACTGACATCCAAGAGTGCTTTATGATGGCCCAACAAGTCATGAGGTCGTCCAACAATAGCAGCATCATCACCAACAGCAGCAGCCAACCAGTGAGGCTATTTCTCAATTCCATATCTTTGGATTGAGGTCCTCACCAGTGCTTTGAAGACTTCACTCTAGAGCTGTTGAGGACTTTCCAGCTCAGTGAAGATGTTTGCCAGTTCTGAGGTCCTCTATGAAGACATCACTTCTGGAACTGTTGAGGATATTCCAGTTCTGTGAGATGATCCTGCATTGAGGTCCTCCATGAAGACTCACTTCCGAGCTGTTGAGGCCATTTCCAGCTTGTGAGGTGATTTAACCGTTCGTAATAAAGACAACGCATTTGTTAGGTTTTATTTCATTTTATTTTGATGTTATCCAGTTTGTAATGAGGCTTAATTAACTTATTAAGTTAGTTAAGTAGCTTAATGCTTAATTAGTGAGTTTCTTGAGCAAGGGGAAACCCTTAATCATCCAGCTCAACCCTAGGTTTAAATACATTGTAATCGGCAGCTTGTGGGGATTATCTATCAGTGAAATCAATAGCATTTTGAGTGCCTTAATTGAGCCTCTTGTTTGTGAGTGACGTTAAACTCTCATCCTTGGTTAATTCTACTACAGTAGCAAGGATTTAGCAATCCTTGTGGTGGGTGTAGAGCTTGGTAATCTCGATGGTGGTGTGCCTGTATCCATTGAGGTCATCCAGTCCATTGCCTTTGGAGTTCTAGCTGTGGTGTGCCTGTATCAGCTCGAGCCTCAAGACTATGTTCGGTTACTGTTTGATTGTAAGTTTGTCCATCCGATCATCATTTCATCATCATTCATTCATCCATTTGTTCATTGGTGTTCATACTCTGTTTTGGAGGAGGTTGTAACTGATTTTCTGTGTGAGGTCTGTTTTGGGTGTTTTTATATTTGATTCTCTGTTTTGAGGCCAGATTGTGTGCGAGTTGTGTTAATGTGGTGTACTGTGAGGTCAATACTCTGATCTTAGGACCTTGCATACATCATTTCCCCTTCAAAAATTAAAGCCACCACCCGATGCTTAAGACTTTCATTGCCCTCAATGAAATGCAAAAAATGAAAGAGGCAAAGGAGGGAAGCGGACACCACCAAAAACAACCTCACCATGTCATCGACATGCAACAGAGGACCACCATAAACCTTTGGAGAGCAACACGATTGAGTACAATCAAGTACCATTAAAAGCCAGCTAATACAATTTTGAGATCAACAGGATACCCCCCTCAAAGGAAACCAACTGACATCAACGATTTGCGCAAACACCACTAAAAGCACTTGGATAAATTCACTGATGTTTTCAGTAAAATAACATTGACCATCAACTACAGTACAACCAACATTGCCAACAATAACATACACATTCAATGTTTTAACAGCAAAACATTACCGAGAACTAAAGTTAAGGTTGCTAATACAACAGAGTTGGCAGAACACACTTAAAGCAGAGTTGGCGTGGAATGACAGTTCTAACACATCAATTCATTCAAATAGAAATGGAGTAGCATCAACACACCAAGAGACCACTAAAAATCATACCTAACAAATCACCATGACAGCACCTAAAAGCTACCCAACATGGATAGGTTAACAATTAATGAACAAAAACCTTAACAATGTTTTAGAGAGGCAAGTTTGTACTAGGCTAACATTACTTTCACACAAAACTTGCGCATCAACAGTCAATTAGCACCACATGACACCATATATTTTCCAATGACAATCAATTTAGTACTTGGATAGCGTCACTTTACCTCAGAACTTGCACAATTAAGAGCAAACAACATTGAATTAGCACCACAAACACACCATTCAAAACCCAAATAATTCACTGCAATCATAGAGAGTTTACAAGGAAGAACTGAAATTGATGAGAGCATCAAAATAGACCTGCGGATTCAAATTAAAACTGAGAGGGGAGGAGTATAGAGTGGAAGTCGTTGCTGGAAATGGTGGTGCGAGCAGCAGGGCGGGCGTCGGACGGTGGTTTTCGCTGAGGCTAGTGTTGGTACGCTGATAAGGGCTGTTTCAGGGAAGAGGAATAACGAGCAGCGGTGGTGCTGCTGGTGTGTGCGAAGGGTTGCTGAAGGCGGTCGAACGGAGAAGATGGTGCGAGGAGTGGTAGTCGCGTGAACAGGCGGTGGCCGCCGGGTTGTCGCTGGCGGTGATGCATCGGGGGAGATGGTGGATTATAGTGTGTGCGAGGGTCGAGTGACGGTTGGCGGTACCTGGGCTGTCGCCAGCGAGTGGCATGGATGGCGGTGGGGACTGTGCTGTCGCCAACGATCGGCTGGTGAGGGTGCGGTGGTTAGATGGTGGATGGAGGTTAGGGTTTGAGAGGGAGTAATTGAGATTGAATGAGAGGGAGGACACGGGCTGTTTGGGCGCTGGATCAGGCTGGGAGGTTGCACAAGATCGCACAGGCAGTGCTGAGGCCGTGCTGTAGCCTGTGCAACCCCTCAACTTTTGCAATAAAAATCTGGAAATTGCTAGCACGGGCTGTGCAAATTTGGCACTGCTTGTGCCAAATTGCTTGCTACTATTTTTCTTCAATTAGCAATTTTCATCACAGTTTGCTTGTTCAACCTGCAACTCACAACCACAACAGCATCAAAACACCAATAAATCATCCAACTAACACTTTTAAACTCACTTCCATCAACTCTTCTCATCAATTCTCACCTCAACAAAATTGTTGTTGTACTTTTGGGAGTACGGTTGTCGTATCCACAGGGAGTTGTGTTCGAGGCACTCAGAACTAACTCAAGTGTTTCAGGTTAGGCAAATAAACCAGGAATGATGGTGGTGGTGATCAAACTAAAGATTACGAAAACAATAAAATAAGTTTAGGCTGCGAAATCGATATTCAACAACTAATAAGTCTAAAAAGCCTAATCTACCAATTCTAAACAAGCAATTAAAATGGGTCGATTGCAACATATTAAACGTCAAAGCCCTCTCTCGAGGGTCAGGGGCTAACTTAATTCAGTGACTCGCCAAAGCCCTCTCTCGAGGGTCAGAGGCTGGCTTAACTATTCTAACTACATATTCTCATAGAGTTAGCATAACTACACTATAGAATTAACAACCTAGACTTAGTCAGAATTCAACACTCTTGTGCCTAAACCCCAACCATTTTCTCTCCCCACACTAGCAAATTGATCTCACCTCTCAGCATAAATAAATTCCCTAAGAAATACTCATGAACACTCTCTCGAACATTTCATCGAACATGTTGTGGGCAAAGAGAAAACCTCACATTACAAGCATGAATTTGGTAGATTAAACCTAAACAAATTAATTCATTGTCATATACATCAATCACAACCCAAACTACACTAAATTACCAACAAATTAACATAACTAAAACAATTAAAAAGCAACGAAAGCAAACAAGAAAGTAAATAAGCATAAATGTAAAGAGCAAGAGAAAGAAAACTTAGTCTTAATTGAAATTGAAGAACGAACTTGATGAATCCATGCAAATCATAATCTAAAACCTAGAAACTAACCTAAAGCCTCTATAGAGGCTAGAGAGAAAATATCTCTTCAAATCCTAGAAGGGAGAATAAGAATTAGAAACTAACGTTGTCCGGAAAACCTCCTTGTTTATTTTAATTTAAACAACTAAAAACTAATACAACAGATTGGCACAACCAGTGCTAAGTTTTGGCACAACCTGTGCTGAACTCTTTTTTCCCTTATTTTCTTCAACATAACATGTGCTACCGTCTATGTTTGTTGGCTTGACTTCTTTGTTTACTCTTCAACCTTCTGTTGCTTCTTGCACTCTTCCATAACATTAGAAAAGCACGTATTCTTCATCATAAAGTGCAATATTTCCTAAAAGCATAGAAATTTGCACACTTTAGTCAATAATGAACAAAATGAGCATAATTAAATATTAAATCTAGGTAAAAGGGCCTTAGAAGGTAAAAATAAGCCAAGTAAAGAAGGCTAAAAACTCGTAAAAATCTGGTTTATCAAGATAGTTATACATACTATTACTCTGGTGTGCAAAGTAATATAAATAAAAGATTTTGATTTTTGAGATGTTAGTATATATATGTTCTTCTTTCTTTTCAAAGGATGTGCGATGAAAGAGTATGTGAAATATGATGCTATTACATGGGCTTACTTGTTGAAATATGTTATAGTTTTGTATCTGCCTAGTACTTTTATGAGATAGCTGGATTGAATAGTTTATCCTTAGAATTGGTCATTTACGCTGAGAGATTAAAACCTTAAGTAGTCTAAATCGACCTCTTTGAACCAGGATGTTGGACACGAACGGTTATCACTCCAATAATGTTACCCGAGAGCGTACACCTGCTGCGGCCGAACAGCGCCCTTAAACCGCGACTGAACTGCGCCAACGTTATGCTCACTTGATATCAGGGTCGAGTACAACAACACCAGGGAACGACCTTGCTAGCATGCTAATGATTGAGATGCTGAACAAGCACGAGGACCTACTGAGGAAAGTGGTGGATCGACAAGGAGGAGAAAGGGAAGATGATCCCTCCGTTCTCCTCCACAGGTCAATAGTTTTAACCCGCCCACTTACACAGGGCTAGCTGACCCCAAGGTCTTTGAAGATTGGGTGAGGGAAATTGAAAAGATTTTCGATACCACACGCTGTCCCGAGGAGTTGAGGGTGGATTTTGCTGCATACCACCTGAAGGAGGAGGCCGATCTATGGTGGGCCAGTGTGAAGGAGATACGGACCGAACTGGGTTTTGACTGGAACCATTTTAAGGTTGTGCTGAAGTATCGGTTTTATCCCATGTCCCTCCAAAAGACTAAAGAAAGGGAATTCATGGACCTACGCCAAAGGGAGCTTAGTGTGCTCGCTTACTCTACTAAGTTCACGGAGCTGTCTCGATTCGCGCCTGCTTTGGTATCTAGCGAGCACCTGAAGATGGATCGTTTCTGGGATGGATTGAACTACAAAATCCAGGATCGGATGTCATCACGTCATTTCACTTCCTACCAGAACATGTTGAACGTCGCCCTCACTGTGGAAAGGGTAATGCATAACACGGAGCGACAACTTCGCACACAGGGGCTTAAGAGGAAGGAGCCATCCCGTTTCAACCCACCCCCACCCTACCAGGAAAAGAGGTTTCGCCCCAATGATTGGCAGGGCAACCGATTTTTGGGGCGTAGGTCATCGCACGTGCCGATATGCAAGATTTGTGGCCGACCTGATCATTATCCTCGAGATTGTAAGGAAAGTGATGTCTGCAAGGTCCTAAGATCAGAGTATTTACCTTACAGTACACCACATTAACACAACTCATTCATAATTTGGCCTCACAATAGAGAATCAAATACAAATACACCCAAAACAGTCCTCAACACAGAAAAACAACTATAACCTCCTCAAAACAGAGCATAAACACTAGAATACAAATGGATGAAATGGATGATGATGAAATGATGATCGGATGAACAAACTTACAATCAAACAGTAACCGAAGATAGACTTGAGGCTCGAGCTGATACAGGCACACCACAGCTAGAACTTCAAGGGCAGTGGACTCAATGACCTCAATGGATACAGGCACAACACCATCGAGATTACCATGCTCTACACCCACCACAAGGATTGTCAAATCCTTGCTACTGTAGTAGAATTAACCAGAGATGAGAGTTTAACGTCACTCACAAACAAGAGGCTCAATTAAGGAACTCAAAATGCTATTGTTTTCACTGATAGATAATGACCTCAAGCTGCCGATTACAAAGTATATAAAGCTAGGGTTGAGCTAGATGATTAAGGGTTTCCCCTTGCTCAAGAAACTTTTCTAATCCGACATTAAGCTACTTAACTGATGTATGCAAGGTCCTAAGATCAGTGTTCGATTGCATTTTAGGGGATTTTTAGGAACGAAATATTCCTAAGGGTTGTCGTATCCGCAGGGATGGGTTTTTAGGTTATCAGGAAATTGGTTTGAGTAAGAGGTTTTCAAATGCGGAAAGCAGTAAATAATTTAAAGAAACTAAACTAATATGAACTGAAAGCGATAAAAGCTAAAGAAAGCATTAAATTAAGAGATGAACGAAACTAAATTTGACAAGAAATAAAACTTAACTATGAACGTAATTAAAAGCAAGAAATAAGAAAACAATAAAACTAAATTCTAACAATAAAATTGGGAATAAGAAATTATACCTTCGATGAACTAATCTTCACTTGAACTTTTCCCGAACCAACTAGAAAGTTTGTGATTTGGATTACTAAAAATTCCCAAATCCTCACTTGAAGGAGAATTTGTGAACCCTTAATCCTCCTCTTCACTAAAATGTGGATTGGATTTTTGTGACTAATCTAATAAAACTTTTAAAGGAATTTTCTCAATACTTAAAACAAAACCTAAACAAAACTAATGAAACCTTACAAATACTAAATATTAAACTCACTTAATAAACTTCCCCTAAAACTAAAACTTAACCAGTCAAATCCTAATTGACCTAACCTTAACTAAGCTTAATCCAATTTAATTAACAAAACTACCATAGACTTAATGAACTGAACCAAAACAAAGAATCAAAATTGAACAAGAACAGAGAGATAGAGACGGCAGACAACAGAAGAAGAAAAAAGAGGAATTAAACTGAACAAAATCAGATCCAAATCAACAAGAACACTTGAATGAATTTCCCACCCTAAACTAAAACTAACAATCATCAATTCGATTACATCAAATCTAGATTCAATACTTTGATTCCAAACAGAATAAACATCTAAATCTAAACTTAAACCAAATTAATAACCATTGCATTCATTCAGCAAAGACAAGAATATTTGTTTGTCAACAAGAAATCCAAGAATGATCAACCAAAACAACGAATCAGAAGTTTAAAGCACGATAAACTTAAATCTGACATCAATAATCCAAAAATCGAAAATTTTCCAACATTCAAAATAAATTCTGGGAATGAAAATTGCAAAACTAAAATAAACCTAATTCTAACCCTAAAATACCGATTGACGATTTGGGTTGTCACCCCCCAAAACCGACTTTCGGATCCACTGACTTAATACCGTTCTGCTTCCTCCTTCTTCGTCTTTTATACTTGAATTCGGACTTCTCCTTCAAACCTCAACCGACGATCTTCTTCAATTTGGACGACTGGGATGCGTTTAATGATGGTGATGACGGATGTTGCCTCGAACTCGAATCTGCACATGAGAAGAGAAGAAGAGTGAGAAATCGAGAGAATAAGAGAGATAATGAGATTTTGAGAAAAGAAAGGAGATGATATGAGAAGATGAATGATGATGGTGGTGGATGGATGTCGGGTGCATGTTTGTTGACTGAGGAATCCGAGAAGAAGAAGAAGAAGAATGATGAGGATTCAACGGGAAGAAGAAGAAAGAAAGAAGAAAGAAAGAAGAAAAGAAGAAGAATATGAGGAAGAAGGAGGATCGGGAAAGGAAAGGAGAAAGAAAGAAAGAGAAAGGGATCCGAGGGGATGAGAGAGAAAGAGCGAGGAAGAGAGAGAAAGGGAAAGTGAGAAATGAGAGAATAGATTAGGGTTTGGGGGGGTTGTATTCGTCGGCTGAGGGGGAAAGGAAACGGGTCGGGTATGGGTTTATGGGTAGGAGGCTATGGGTAGGCGGGTTAGGGTTAGGTGGGTGGCTGGGTTTATGTGGGCTGGTGAAAGAATGGGCCGAAGATGGGAGTTAGGCCGAAAGAGAGAGAAAAGAAGGAGGGATTGGGCTGGGTTGGTTTAGGTTTAGGTTTAGGTTTTTATTTTATTATTTATTAATTTTATTTGTTTAAATTATTTTGATTTATAATTAACAAAAATAATAACAAAAATAATAAAATACTGTAAAATCTAATAATAATGCAAAATACATAAAAACATAATAAAATTCCTAAATTCATTATTAAAGACAAGCAAAACTCCTTATAAAAGAAATTATTTCGGCTCGAAACGAGACTGAACAATCAGAGTATTGACCTCACAGTACACCACATTAACACTCAAACACACAATTCTGGCCTCAAAACAGAGAATCAAATAAAAATACACCCAAAACAATCCTCAACACAGAGAAACAACTATAACCTCCTCAAAACAGAGCACAAACACCAAAATACAAATGGATGAAATGGATGATGATGAAATGATGATCGGATGAACAAACTTACAATCAAACAGTAACTGAAGATAGTCTTGAGGCTCGCGCTGATACAGACACACCACAGCTAGAACTCCAAGGGCAATGGACTGGATGACCTCAATGGATACATGCACACCGCGATCGAGATTATCAAGCTCTACACCCACCACAAGGATTGCCAAATCCTTGCTACTGATGTAGAATTAACCAGAGATGAGAGTTTAACGTCACTCACAAACAAGAGGCTCAATTAAGGCACTCAAAATGCTATTGATTTCACTGATAGATGATCCACACAAGCTGCCGATTACAAGCTATATAAACCTAGGGTTGAGCTAAATGATTAAGGGTTTCCCCTTGCTCAAGAAACTCCCTAATTACGCATTAAGCTACTTAACTAACTTAGTAAGCTAATTAAGCCTCATTACAAACTGGATAACAAAAAATGAAATAAAGTCTAACAAATGCGTTTTCTTTATTACAAACGGTTAAATCACCTCACAAGCTGGAAATGGCCTCAGCAGATCGGAAGTGAGTCTTCATGGAGGACCTCAATGCAGGATCACCTCACAGAACTGGAATATCCTCAACAGTTCCAGAAGTGATGTCTTCATAGAGGACCTTAGAACTGGCAAACATCTTCATTGAGCTGAAAAGTCTTCAACAGCTCTAGAGTGAAGTCTTCAAAGCACTGGTGAGGACCTTAATTCAAAGATATGGAATTGAGAAATAGCCTCACTGGTTGGCTGCTGCTGTTGGTGATGATGCTGCTGTTGTTGGACGATCATAAAGCACTCTTGGATGTCAGTGTTTGATGTGGTTGATGATCGCCTCAATGCTGATGTTGGTGAGGTCGTTGTTACTCCTGCTGGTTCTAGCTCTAGACTTGGAATATCAGATGGAGGACCTCCATCATATTCCCCAGGTTGAGGAAAGGTTGTCCTCAAACTTGGAAGGTCTTCATGCTCCGGAAAGTAAGGCCTCAAATCTACAACGTTGAATGTAGCACTGCCTCCATAGTCTTCAGAAAGGTCTAACTTGTAAGCATTATCTCCAATCCTCTCAAGAACTTCAAAAGGTCCATCTGCTCTTGGGGTAAACTTTCCCGTCCTCTTGTTTGGAAATCTATCCTTCCTTAGATGAATCCACACTAGATCTCCTGGATTCAAAACCATCTTACTCCTATGCTTGTTTGCTGATGTAGAAACTTGCTCAGAATACTTGATGATCTTCTCCCTGACTTGTTGATGAATCTTCTTGGTTTCCTCTTCATGTTTACCTGCTTCATAACTAAACCTCACAGAATTTATTAGTGGGGATAAATCCAATGGAGTTATAGGATTTCTACCATAGACAACGTAGAATGGTGAAAGGCCAGTTGCCTTGGATGGTGCTCTATTGAAAGCAAATTCAGCATGAGACAAGAGGGTGTCCCATCCTATTTTGTTTGTGGATATCAGTGACCTCGATAGTGTTCCAAGTGTCCTGTTTGTGACCTCTGTTTGCCATCAGTTTGGGGGTGGCAAGCTATGCTATACTTCATGTTGGCCTTATTGAGTTTCTCACTAAAATAAGCTATTGGTTTTCCTTCTTGAATCAACACTGCTCCAATGCCCACACTTGAGGCATCACATTCCACTTCAAAGACTTTGGCAAAACAAAGACTTTGACCTCCTTAAAAGCTTTCTGTGCAGCTGGTGTCCATGTAAAGCTCTTCCCCTTCACTAATTCTGTCATGGGAGCTCAAATAGTGCTGAAGTTCCTCACAAACCTCCTGTAGAAAGATGCCAATCCATGAAAACTCCTTATCTGCTGGATTGATGTAGGAACTGGCCACTCTCTGATGGCTTTGATCTTATCCTCATCTACTTGAATACCTTCTGATGTCACAATATAACCAAGGAATATAACATGGCTGGTGAAGAATTGACACTTCTTGAGGTTCCCATACAACTGCTCTCTACTCAGAATCTCCATAACACTCCTCAAATGTCTAACATGATCCTCCTCAGACTGGCTATAAATGAGTATATCATCAAAATACCCAACAACACACTTCCCAATCAAAGGTTTCAGAACTTGGTTCATGAGTCTCATAAATGTAGAAGGTGTATTTGTCAAACCAAAAGGCATGACTACCAACTCAGACAAGCCTCCCTTAGTCTTAAAGGCTGTCTTCCACTCATCTCCCTCATAAATTCTGATCTGGTAATATCCACTCCTCAAATCAATCTTTAAAAACACAGTTGAGCCATGGAGCTCATCAAGCATATCCTCAAGTCTTGGAATAGGATATCTATACTTAATTGTGATTTTATTGATGGCTCTACAATCAATACACATCCTTTGACTTCCATCTTTCTTAGGGACCAATAATGCTGGCATTGCACAAGGGCTCAAGCTCTCTCTAATCATTCCTTTCTCCAACAACTCATCAACCTGCCTCTGGATCTCATTGGTTTCAGCAGGGGTCATTCTATAGGCTGGTTTGTTTAGTCAAATATATCCTAGGATGAGATCAATTTTATGCTGGATGTCTCTTTTTGGGGGTAAACCTAGTGTCATTTCTTCTGGAAAAACATGTAGGTACTGGCTTAGGAGGGGTTGGAATAAAGGATGGCTATTTTGTGGGGCTGGCTCATTTTGTGAGGCTGGTTCTTCATCAAGATCAAGCAAAAGTAACTCCTTCTGTTCACAGAACTCATGATATTCAGCTGGTAAGATCACATCAAGGGATGGTTCAACAATCAGGTTCTTGGTTCTTTTTGTGAGCTGGGATGGTTTAAGTGGGGTGAGGATAATTGTTTTGTGGTTTAGGTTAAGGGAATAAGTATTTGCTCTTCCATCATGGTTAACGGATCTATCAAACAACCAAGGTCTTCCCAACAATAAATGACATGCATCCATTGGTATAAACAGGACCAATTGAAAAAATCATGATAACTGCGTTTCATGACTTTATTTTTAGGGGTTTTTAATAAGTGAATTAGGGAGAATTTTATGTGTGAACCTTGATTTTTATTCCAATTTCCCTACTACACTTGGTGTTGTTGTTTTTGATGTGAATTCGCAGGTTTTGAGGCCAAAACAACAACTTTCTCTCAACTTCAGGCAAGAGTGAATATACCACGGACCTCTACATGTCAAACCCAAACCGTTGTACAAATTTGGGACGGAAAGGAGCAAGGAATGGCCGCGCAGCAGCAACCTCGGGCAGCTCGAGGTGGTGGCCACGGTCCGTGGCGGTTCAGCTCCTTGTGCCCAACTCATTTTTTGCGAAGGAAAGAAGAAAAAAACGAAACAGTGGCAACCACGAGCAGACCGTGGTGACCACCACGGTCCGTGGTGTACGGACTGAGGCGGACTGCCTATGCAGATCGGTTGTTTTCGCGAGTAGAAAAGAAAGCGCGATTTTCGAGATTCAGTCATTATCTATCAGTTTTCTTTCGTTCTTTGGCGGTGAAGGAGAGAAAAGAGAGCCCTAATACTTCCATTCGACTCCTCTTCCCCACCATCAAGATTCAAGACCGAATCGATTCAAGAGAAACCAAGATCAAGATTCGCAAAGGAAAGGAGCGACGTTTGCGGAGAAGGTTCTACCCTGGGATCGAAAGGCTCGACGGGTTGTATTCTTTGCAATTCTATTCTTTCTTTTCGATTACCTGCTTAGTTTTGAGATTCGATTGTGAGATTTGAACTTGTGTCGTGTTTCCATTGAATATGAGTGAGTAGTTTCTTTGAATTCTAGGGTTTTGCAACCCGAAACAATGTGGTTTGATTGATTGTTATTAGTTTGTGCATGAATTCTTGATTAGAATCAATAGAAGGTTGTGTTTACCATGTTTATGAGTATTCTTAAGGCCTTGGATATTTGTAAGTTTGAGATTAACCTGAGAAGTACTGAAAGGTGAATTAGGGTAATCTAACTACCAACCTGTCTACCTAGGATTGCGAAAGTTGAAAAAGGAGTAGTGAAATAGGGAATCATTAGATAACCTGACCTTTTGAGACCTTCAATTCTGTTTAACCTAAAAGGCACACGAAAGTTGTTGATTAGGTTGTTTAGAATAATTCTATTTAGTATCGAAAGGGCGATAGAATTTAGAGGTTATCGATTCTTGATTCATTCTTGAATGTATGATTGTGCAGGCTAAGTTTTAGTAATTGAACTCGTTGTTAGGTTAGTATCTCCCTAGAAATCTTTCTCTCTTGATTAGAACTCTTTGATTGTTTTTCCCTGCTTTATTAGTTTAATTAATTGTTAAACCATTTTCCAAAACCCAAAATCTGATTAGCTTAGCAATCGCATTAGAGATTAGTTTTCTGTGCTGCTAATTGAGTCCCTGTGGGATCGACCTTGACGTGCTACTACGTACACCGTGCGCTTGTGGCCCTGTCAAGTTTTTGGCGCCGTTGCCGGGGACTCTGTCCCTAGCAGTCGGTAAACGAACCCTCTTAGGTTGACTATGCTGTTTTTTTCCCCTTTTTTTCCTTTGATTTTCTTGATTTTATTGTTTCACTGCGTTGGTGTTCTTGTTTTTGTCTAGCTAGGATCTTTTGGTGTATGCGGCTGATTCCGGAGTTCGAGTTTGATCCAGAAATAGAGAGGACTTTCCACCGGAGGAAGAGGCAAAGGCTAGAAGAAGCTAGAAAAGAGACACCTTCGCAACAATCTAAGATGTCCGGAGAAGAACAACCGAAGACGTTGGCCCAATACATGACTCTAAACGTCAGAAGCCCACCCACCGCCATCAAACTACCTGAAGTGGGGAACGACTTTGAGCTCAAGAATTCCCTTATCAATCTGGTTCGAGCTACGACGTTCCATGGTCTCCCGAACGAGGATCCAAACTGCCATCTTCGCATCTTCCGACAAGCATGCGACACCTTCAAAGCCAATGGGGCCTCGCCGGACGCGATCAAGCTGAGGTTATTTCCATTTTCCTTGGAGGATCGAGCATGGGAGTGGCTGGATTCCCTTCTGGCGAATTCCATCACTACTTTCGATCAGCTGGGGAGCGCATTTCTTACTAAGTACTTCCCGCCGAGCAAGCTGACGAGTCTTCGGAATCAGATTTCTACTTTCTCCCAAGAGCCGGATGAGACATTATATGATGCATGGGAGAGATTCAAGGAGTTGCTTCGCCAATGCCCCCAGCATGGATTTGAGCCATGGGTTCCCATTCATGCCTTCTACAATGAGGTAGATGATCAGCTGAGACCGACAATCCTTGCAGCAGCAGGAGGAAACATTATGAACAAGACGGTGGAGGAGCTTTATGAGCTGATTGAACAAATGGCGTCGAACAGTCACCAATGGTCACGACCCTGTTCCACGAGGACGGGAGGTAAGTATTTTGTTGATGCTATCACATTACTTTCTGCGAAACTTGATGCTATAAATGAAAAGATGGAAAGAATGCATGTGAATGCTTCCCCTCCTCTCCAATGTGCTTCCTGTTACTCTTTTGAGCATGCGACTCTATATTGTCTTAATGGGGTGGGTAGTAGTGCGCAACCTGACCAAGCCAACTTTGTTGGTAATCCTACCCATAGATCCCTCTTTGACCCCTACTCCAACACATGCAACTCCGGTTTGAGACCCCATTCTAATCCTTCTTACCGGAACCAATTGGGTCACCCACAAGGACAAAGACCATCTACTCAACCTTCCAAGCCTCTCAAAATCCTGACTTAGAGGTCATGATGAAAGCCATGCTCTTGTCCCAACAAAAGCAATTCGAGCATCAACAAAAACAAGATGAGGTGATTAAGGCTTTAGCCACTAAGGTTGACCTTTTATCCACCTACAACCAAATACTTGAGAACCAGATAGCTATTCAGTCTGGTACTTCCACCACCCCTCCGAGACCACCCATACCTAACCCTAAAGAGCATTGCAATGCTATAGTTTTGAGGAGTGGGACACAACTTAAGGGACGCGAGATGCCAAATGCCAAGCATGGGGGGAATTTGATTGAGAGGATTGCTGAGAAAGAGAGTGAGGAAGAGAAAGACTGTGACAAAAAGACCATCAAAGATGGTAGTGCTGAAATCCCTCAACCATCACCATCACCACCACCTAGAGTTTATGTGCCCCCTATTCCATTCCCTTCTAGGCTTGGTAAGTCTAAGACCGATGTTCAATTTGGGAAATTCCTTGGTGTGCTTAAAAAGTTGAATGTGAATGTTCCTTTTCTTGATGCTTTGTCCCAAATGCCTTTGTATGCTAAATTCTTGAAGGAGATTCTCTCCAAGAAAAGAAAAATAGACGACTGTAAGGAAATTGCATTGAATGAGGAGTGTAGTTCTGTGGTCTTGAATAAGCTCACTCCAAAGCTTAAGGACCCCAGAAGTTTCACTATTTCTTGTGGCCTAGGAACCATGAACATCGACCGTGCCTTATGTGATGTGGGCTCAAGTGTGAACTTGATGCCTTATTCCTTGTATAAGAGACTGAACTTAGGGGAGCTTAGACCTGCCGCCATGTCACTACAAATGCCTGATCGTTCTGTTAAGTACCCAATGGGTATTTTAGAGGACTACCTCTTAAGGTAGGAGACTATTATGTGCTCGTGGATTTTGTGATTCTTGATATGGCCGAGGACACCCGTACCCAAATTATTTTGGGAAGACCTTTCCTTGCCACTGTTGGGTGCGTAATAGATGTGAAAAAAGGGAAGATGAGCTTTAAGTTTGGGGAACATGAGGTTGAATTTGATCTGTTTCGTGACCATATGCCTCCTAATGTTTCTTCTTGCTGTGGTGTTGATGTGATTGGGAATGATGAGTCTGATGATGTATTTCCTGAGAGCCATGTACTCGATGACATGTCGGATTGGGTACAAGATATTGAACCCGAACCTAACATCACCAAGGACAGGCCTTATGCTACTAATGAGGTTGTGTTGAGAAAGTTTTGCAGGTTTGACTCCAGGATGCCTTCCAATGCTAAAAAAGGAAATCAGTTCGACCCTTGCTGGAGGATTCGACTTCGAGACTTTGGGGGAACACATGCTGATGGTGTTCCAAAAGAGTTTGACTATGATGTAGAGCATTCTCCGGACTGAGGTGAGTTTCTTCTAGCTAAAGACGTTAAACTAGCGCTTCTTGGGAGGCAACCCAAGCATTTAATTGCTTTATTAGGTTTTATTTTGTTTTGATTGCGAAAACCCTCCTTTGCTGAGTACTTTATGGTGTATGTTTGGATTGTCATTACAAGTGTATACTCATGAGATTTTTGGCTTGATGTGGATGATAGGAGAGACTTGGTTGTTTGTTTGATTTAGGTTGCTTGTCTTGTTTGTGATTTATCTAGTCTTGAATGATTCAAGTGCATGATAATGAAGTTCTTGAGTTTGGTACATCAAATGAACTAGTTGCTTGTGATTGTTGTAGGTTAACCCGTGAGACTTCTTGAGCCTAAAAGACTATTATTTTTATAGTCCAATTTTCTTTTGAGTGTGACTTTACCATGTTTGCATCTCTAGAACTTGATTTGACTCTCTTTGAAACTGCATTTGACTTGTGCATTATGTTACTATGATTGAGGCCCATTTTGAAGCCACATAGCCAAAAAGCCACCTGACATCTTGACTTCTTTTTGCTAGCCCTTTACTAACCATTTTTCCTGTCTTGTTGTACCCTATAAGTGTGCACCCTTGGCCTGTTCTTAATTCCTTACCCTTTTGCCAAGTTAATGGAGCAACAATTCAGTTGGGGGCAGTTTTTGAAGTCTAATTGTTGGTGACTTCGTTGGTTAGTTCGCTTGATGAGGGAAACATTGTTCTTAATCGTTATTTATCCCCACTTTTCATTTGAGGTAGAAATTGGTTTGATGGGAAGTGAGTCGCCCTTTATGAATCTATGCTATTCACCAAAAAAAAAGTATTGAAAAAAAAAGTAGTAAAAACCAAAAAAAAAAAGAAAAAAAAAAGTTTTGAGGAATAAGGTGAATAGCATGGTGGTTCCTTGCTTATATTGACTCTTCCGTTATTTTGCTTCAATGGGGAAGGTATTTATGCTTCATTGCGGTGTGATGTAAGAGGTGTTGTGCTATATGTATTGGGAATGTTGCTCTTTAGGTCCTTGGCTTTTAGCTCCACATTACCGAAATGAATTCCCTCCTTACCCTACACCTAAGCCCCATTACAACCCTTGAAAATTCCTCATGATTAACTTTTATGCATGTAGTCTATGGCAGTAGAGAATTGAGAGTCTTGTCAAGCTTATGGTAGGTTGTTTACATTGGTTGAAGGTTTTGAGTGAACCACCATATCTATTTAAAACACACGAGGGGAGTGATCCACATGCCCTAAAGTGAGGTCCTACCGATCCCAATTAGTTTACCAAACATGTGAATGAATTTTGATTGCATTTGAGTTGTGATGGATTAGTTGTGTTGCTTCCTGACCTGTGATTCTATTTCGAACAACAATTTTTGTTTCAATTTGATTCTTAAATCTCGCTAGGGAGTCTTTTTGTGTATGCTTGTTTTGGCTTTCTAATATGTTTTTTTATTAGAGGAGGTGTGAGTAGGTTTCTTTTTCTTTTTCAGTCCTTTCATCTTGTTTTGAGTCTTGTACTTGCTTGGGGACAAGCAAGGAGTAAGCATGGGGGGATTTGATAACTGCGTTTCATGACTATATTTTTAGGGGTTTTTTAAAAAGTGAATTAGGGCGAGTTTTATGTGTGAACCTTGATTTTTATTCCAATTTCCCTACTACACTTGGTGTTGTTGTTTTTGATGTGAATTCGCAGGTTTTGAGGCCAAAACAACAACTTTCTCTCAACTTCAGGCAAGAGTGAATATACCACGGACCTCTAACATGTCAAACCCAAACCGTTGTACAAATTTGGGACGGAAAGGAGCAAGGAATGGCCGCGCAGCAGCAACCTCGGGCAGCTCGAGGTGGTGGCCACGGTCCGTGGCAGTTCAGCTCCTTGTGCCCAACTCATTTTTTGCGAAGGAAAGAAGAAAAAAACGAAACAGTGGCAACCACGAGCAGACCGTGGTGACCACCACGGTCCGTGGTGTACGGGCTGAGGCGGACTGCCTATGCAGATCGGTTGTTTTCGCGAGTAGAAAAGGGGGCAAGCGGCAGTTTTTCGAGATTCAGTCATTATCTATCAGTTTTCTTTCGTTCTTTGGCGGTGAAGGAGAGAAAAGAGAGCCCTAATACTTCCATTCGACTCCTCTTCCCCACCATCAAGATTCAAGACCGAATCGATTCAAGAGAAACCAAGATCAAGATTCGCAAAGGAAAGGAGCGACGTTTGCGGAGAAGGTTCTACCCTGGGATCGAAAGGCTCGACGGGTTGTATTCTTTGCAATTCTATTCTTTCTTTTCGATTACCTGCTTAGTTTTGAGATTCGATTGTGATGATTTGAACTTGTGTCGTGTTTCCATTGAATATGAGTGAGTAGTTTCTTTGAATTCTAGGGTTTTGCAACCCGAAACAATGTGGTTTGATTGATTGTTATTAGTTTGTGCATGAATTCTTGATTAGAATCAATAGAAGGTTGTGTTTACCATGTTTATGAGTATTCTTAAGGCCTTGGATATTTGTAAGTTTGAGATTAACCTGAGAAGTACTGAAAGGTGAATTAGGGTAATCTAACTACCAACCTGTCTACCTAGGATTGCGAAAGTTGAAAAAGGAGTAGTGAAATAGGGAATCATTAGATAACCTGACCTTTTGAGACCTTCAATTCTGTTTAACCTAAAAGGCACACGAAAGTTGTTGATTAGGTTGTTTAGAATAATTCTATTTAGCATCGAAAGGGCGATAGAATTTAGAGGTTATCGATTCTTGATTCATTCTTGAATGTATGATGATTGTGCTAAGTTTCGATTGAACTCGGTGTTAGGTTAGCATCTCCCTAGAAATCTTTCTCTCTTGATTAGAACTCTTTGATTGTTTTTCCCTGCTTTATTAGTTTAATTAATTGTTAAACCATTTTCCAAAACCTAAAATCTGATTAGCTTAGCAATCGCATTAGAGATTAGTTTTCTGTGCTGCTAATTGAGTCCCTGTGGGATCGACCTTTACGTACTACTACGTACACCGTGCGCTTGCGGCCCTGTCAATTCACAAGTCATCTAGATAAGATTTTGATACCTCTACTTTGACTCAACCACTGGATGGTGTAAGGTGCTGGATGAGGACAGGTTTGCAAATTCAGCTTTTGCACCATAGTCTGTGATGCTGCATTTGTACAGCTGCCTCCATCAATAATCAATGAACATATCTTCCCTTGCACTGTACATCTTGTGTGAAAAATGTTCTCCCTCTGCTCAGCTTCCTCATCAATGACAGAACTACTAAGGATCCTCCTTATCACCCACATTTCATCTTCATCAGGTATGGCCTCAATTTCCTCTTCATCATACACTGGATCTCCTTCAGGTTCATCATATTATTCCTCCTCAACAACTGACTCATGTTCAACAAACAGTGCTGCTTGATATTCTGCTAAAGTCACTACTCTTCTGTTTGGACAATCTAAGGCTAGATGTCCAAGACCTTGACATCTAAAACATCTCCTCTCAGGGAATGGTCAATTGGTAGGGACTGAGGTTCTTTGTGGGGGATTTTGGGATTGTGTTTGAGGTGGTTTAGGGGCTGGATATCTGGTTTGTAGTTGTGGAGATGGATAGGTTCTTTGAGGTGGGTTATGGGATTTATAATAAGGGTCTGATCTGGTTTGAGGATAGGTTTTGGTTGGCTACTTGCTTCCAAACTCCTTCCTTTGGGCCTTCTTTTGCTGTTCCATATTATGAGCCAAAGAACTCAGCTCATCAAGTGAATGATACACCTGAAGCTCGACAACATTTCTGATGCTTTCATTCAACCCTGCAAGGTACCTCACATATGTATGAACTTCATTCTCCTTCATACTGCACTTCCACAGTAAATGTTCAAACTCCTTTGTATACTCCTCAACAGATTTGCTACCCTGGAAAAAGTGTTGAAGCTTGAAATAATTTTCCTTCATGTAACTTTCAGGTAAGAATTTCTCCTTGAGTTTCTGTCTCATTTCAACCCATGTGCTGACTTTAGGTTCATTGATTTCCTCCCTTCTTCTTTGCAAGTTGTTCCACTATGTAGATGCATATTTCCTCAACTTCAATGCAACTAACTTCACCTTGTTCTCCTCATATAACTCCCTCAAATCAAACACCCTCTCCACTGTTTGCAACTAATCCAAAAATACATCAGGATCCAACTCACCTCCATATTCAGGAATATCTATTTTGAAATCCAACTTCTCTACTCTTCTTTCTCCCCTCCTTTCTTCGCTTTCACTCCTACATCTGGATTCACTAACACTACTCCTAGGTGACCTCCTGTTATACCTCCTTCTTCTATGATATCTAGGTCTTCCTCCTCCCCTTCTAGTTTCACTAAATGGGTTCTCCTCTTCTTCTTCTTCAGACTCCTCATCAGTCTCTCTATTGATCTCCCTCCTGTGCAACCTCATATAATATTGCAACTGTTCACTCATAATTTTCATTTTTCCTTCCATTTCCTCCTCCCTCAAGGCTTGTTCACCTACTTCTTGAGGTGTTTTACTACAACCCGACATTATGAAATGCACAAAATAACACAAACAGATCTTCCTCCAAGATGTTACTCAGCTCATATACCAATTATGATGTATGCAACGTCCTAAGATCAGAGTATTGACCTCACAGTACACCACATTAACACTCAAACACACAATTCTGGCCTCAAAATCGAGAATCAAATACAAATACACCCAAAACAGTCCTCAACACAGAGAAACAACTATAACCTCCTCAAAACAGAGCACAAACACCAAAATACAAATGGATGAAATGGATGATGATGAAATGATGATCGAATGAACAAACTTACAATCAAACAGTAACCGAAGATAGTCTTGAGGCTCGAGCTGATACAGGCACACCAAAGCTAGAACTCCAAGGGCAATGGACTGGATGACCTCAATGGATACAGGCACACCATCATCAAGATTATCAAGCTCTACACCCACCACAAGGATTGCCAAATCCTTGCTACAGTAGTAGAATTAACCAGAGATGAGAGTATAACGTCACTCAGAAACAAGAGGCTCAATTAAGGCACTCACAATGCTATTGATTTCACTGATTGATGATCCTCACAAGTTGCCGATTACAAGCTATATAAACCTAGGGTTGAGCTAGATGATTAAGGGTTTCCCCTTGCTCAAGAAACTCCCTAATTATGCATTAAGCTACTTAACTAACTTAGTAAGCTAATTAAACATCATTACAAACTGGATAACATCAAAATAAAATGAAATAAAGTCTAACAAACGTGTTTTCTTTATTACAAACGGTTAAATCACCTCACAAGCTGGTAATGGCCTCAGCAGCTCGGAAGTGAGTCTTCATGGAGGACCTCAATGCACGATCACCTCACAGAACTGGAATATCCTCAACAGTTCCAGAAGTGATGTCTTCATAGAGGACCTTAGAACTGGCAAACATCTTCACTGAGCTGGAATGTCCTCAATAACTCTAGAGTGAAGTCTTCAAAGTACTGGTGAGGACCTCAATCCAAAGATATGGAATTGAGAAACAACCTCACTGGCTGGCTGCTGCTGTGGATGTTGATGTTGCTGTTGTTGGACGACCTTATGACTTGTTGGACCATCATAAAGCACTCTTGGATGTCAGTGTTTGATGTGGTTGATGAGGGCCTCAATGCTGATGTTGGTGAGGTCGTTGTTGCTCCTGCTGGTTTTGGCTCTGGACTTAGAATATCAGATGGAGGACCTCCATTATTAACTAACTTAGTAAGCTAAATAAGGCTCATTACAAACTCGATAACATCAAAATAAAATGAAATAAAATCTAACAAACGCTTTTTCTTTATTACAAACGGTTAAATTACCTCATAAGCTGGAAATGGCCTCAACAGCTAAGAAGTGAGTCTTCAGGGAGGACCTCAATGCAGGATCACCTCACAGAAATGGAATATCCTCTACAATTCCAGAAGTGATGTCTTCACAGAGGACCTCAGAACTGGCAAACATCTTCACTGAGCTGGAAAGTCCTCAACAGCTCTAGAGTGAAGCTAGTCTTGAAAGCACTGGTGAGGGCCTCAATCCGAAGATATGAAACTGAGAAATAGCGTCACTGGTTGGCTGCTGCTGCTAGTGATGATGTTGCTGTTGTTGGACGACCTCATGACTTGTTGGACCATCATAAAGCACTCTTGGATGTCAGTGTTTGTGAGGTCGTTGCTGCTCCTGATGTTGGTTCTGGCTGTGGACTTGGAATGTCATATGGAGGACCTCCATTATCCTCCTCAGGTTGAGGAAAGTTTGTCCTCAAACTTGGAAGGTCTTCATGCTCTGGAAAGTAAGGCCTCAAATATGCAACGTTGAATGTAGCACTGCCTCCATAATCTTCAGAAAGGTCTAGCTTGGATGCATTGTCTCCAATCCTCTCAAGCACTTCAAAAGGTCCATCTGCTCTTGGTGTCAACTTTCCCTTCCTCTTGCTTGGAAATCTATGCTTCCTTAGATGAATCCACACTAAATCTCCTGGATGGAAAACCATCTTCCTCCTATGCTTGTTTGCTAATGTAGAACCTTGCTCAGAATACTTGATGATCTTCTCCCTTACTTGTTGATGAAGCTTCTTGATCTCCTCTGCATGTTTACCTGCTTCATAACTAAACCTCACAAAATTTGTTACTGGGGATAAATCCAATGGAGTTATAGGATTTCTACCATAGACAACCTGGAATGGTGAAAGGCCAGTTGCCTTAGATGGTGCTCTATTGAAAGCAAATTCAACATGGGACAAGAGGGTGTCCCATCCTGTTTTGTTTGTAGATATCAGTGACCTCAATGGTGTTCCAAGTGTCCTGTTTGTGATCTCTGTTTGCCCATCAGTTTGGGGGTGGCAAGTTGTGCTATACTTCAGCTGGGTGCCCAACTTCTTCCAATGAGTAACCCAAAAATGACTTAGGAACTTGACATCCCTATCAGACACCATACTGCTGGGAACTCCATGGAGTCTCACTACCTCCTGGAAATACAATTCAACTATCCTCACAGCATCATAGGTGGTATGGCATGAAATAAAGTGAGCGATTTTACTGAATCTATCATCAACTTCAATGATTGAATCTCTCCATCTTTGAGTTCTTGGTAGACCAACAATGAAGTCTAGGCTGATGTCCTCCCAAGGACTGTTTGGAACTGGCAAAGGTGTGTATAGCCCTTGAGGTAAGCTATGACTCTTTGCAATCTGACATGTAGCACACCTCTTGACCCAATGCTCAACATCCTTCCTCATTTTAGGCCAACAATAATGTTCCTTAAGTATAAGAAGGGTCTTCTCAATGCCAAAATGTCCTGCTAAGCAACCTCCATGAACTTCAGAGATCAACAACTCTCTAAAACTGCTCCTTGGAATACATAACCTTGCTCCTTTGAAGAGAAATCACTGGTCTATGTGATAAAGACTTTGAGGATGTCCCTTGCACTTCTGGTACAACTCTCCAAAATCTTCATCATTCTCATACAAAGCTTTCAATTGTTCAAAACCAAGCACTCTTGCATCCAAAACTTGCAACAACAAATACCTCCTGGACAATGCATCAACTCCTTTGTTAAGCTTCCCAAATTTATGATGGATCACAAAATGGAATTACTGCATGAACTCCACCCAAGTAGCATGCCTGGTGTTGAGTTTATGCTGCCCCTGGATGAATTTGAGGGCCTCATGGTCACTGTGCAGAATAAATTCAGCTCCAATAAGATAATGCCTCCAATGATGCAAAGCTATAATGATAGCATAAAACTCCTTATCTTATGTACTGTACTTCCTCTTGGCCTCATTGAGTTTCTCGCTGAAATAAGCTACTGGTTTTCCTTCTTGGGTCAACACTGCTCCAATGCCCACACCTGAGGCATCATACTCCACTTCAAAGACTTTGGTAAAACAAGGTAATGCCAACACTAGTGCTGAGGTTAGTTGTCTTTTGACCTCCTCAAAAGCTTTCTGTGCAGCTGGTGTCCAAGTAAAGCTCTTCCCCTTCACTAACTCTGTCATAGGAGCTAGGATAGTGCTGAAGTTCCTCACAAATCTCCTGTAAAAAGATGCCAAACCATGGAAACTCCTTATCTACTGGATTGATGTAGGAACTGGCCACTCTCTGATGGCTTTGACCTTCTCCTCATCAACTTGAATTCCCTCTGATGTAACAATATAACCAAGGAATATAACTTGGGTGGTGAAGAATTGACACTTCTTGAGGTTTCCATACAGCTGCTCTCTACTCAGAATCTCCATAATACTCCTCAAGTGCTTCACATGTTCCACTTCAAATTGGCTGTAAATGAGTATGTCATCAAAATACACAACAACACACTTCCCAATCAAAGGCTTCAGAACTTGATTCATGAGTCTCACAAATGTTGAAGGTGCATTTGTCAAACCAAAAGGTATGACAAATAACTCATACTGGCCTCCCTTAGTCTTAAAGGCTGTCTTCAACTCATCTCCCTCATAAATTCTGATCTGATAGTATCCACTCCTCAAATCAATTCTTGAAAACATAGTTGAGCCATGGAGCTCATCAAGCATATCATCAAGTCTTGGAATAGGATATCTATACTTGATAGTAATCTTGTTGATGGCTCTACAATCAATACACATCCTCTGACTTCCATCTTTCTTAGGGACCAATAATGCTGGCACTGCACAAGGACTCAAACTCTCCCTAATAATTCCTTTCTCCAACAACTCATCAACATGCCTCTGGATCTCATTGGTTTCAGTAGGGGTCATTCTATAGGCTGGTTTGTTTGGTAGAATAGATCCTGGGATTTTATGCTGGAAGTCTCTTTTTGGGGGTCAACCTGGTGGCATTTCTTCTGGAAAAACATGTTGGAACTGGTTTAGGATGGGCTGGAATAAGGATGATTATTTTGTGGGGCTGGTTCATTTTGTGAGGCTGGTTCTTCATCAAAATCAAGCAAAAGAAACTCCTTCTGTTCACAAAACTCATGATATTCAGCTGGCAAGATCACATCAAGGGTTGGTTCAACAATGAGGTTTTTGGTTCTTTTTGTGAGCTGGGATGGTTTAAGTGGGGTAAGGACAATCTTTTTGTGGTTTAGGGTAAGGGAATATGTATTGGCTCTTCCATCATGGTTAATAGCTCTATCAAACAACCAAGGTCTTCCCAACAATAAATGACATGCATCCATAGGGATAACATCACACCATACTTCATCTTTATAAACTGGACTAATTGAAAAATTCACAAGGCATCTAGATGAAATTTTGATACCTTTGCTTTGATTCAACCACTGGATCGTATAAGGTGCTGGATGAGGACAGGTTTGCAAGTTCAGCTTTTGCACCATAGTCTGTGATGCTACATTAGTACAGCTGCCTCTATCAATAATCAAGGAACATATCTTCCCTTGAACAGTGCACCTTGTATGAAAAATGTTCTCCCTCTACTCACCTTACTCATCAATTGTTGTACTGCTAAGGATCCTCCTGATTACCAACATTTCACCTTCATCAGGTCTAGCCTCAACTTCCTCTTCATCATACACAGGATCTCCTTCAGGTTCATTATATTGTCGATCCTCAACAACTGACTCAGGTTCAACAAACAGTGCTGCTTGATATTCTGCTAAGGTCACTGCTCTTCTGTTTGGACATTTTGAGGATAGATGTCCAAGACCTTAACATCTAAAACATTTCCTCTCAGGGAATGGTAGAACGGTAGGGATAGGGGTTCATTGTGGTGGATTTTGGGATTGTGTTTGAGGTGGTTTAGGGGTTGGATATCTCGTTTTTGGCTGTGGAGATGGATAGGTTCTTTGAGGTGGGTTATAGGATTTGGTATAGTGGTCTGATTTGGTTTGAGGATAGGCTTTGGCTGGGTACTTGCTTCCGTACTCATGCCTTTGGGCCTTCTTCTGTTGTTCCACCTTATGAGCCAAAGAACTCAGCTCATCAAGTGAATGATACTCCTAAAGCTCAACATTTCTGATGCTTTCATTCAATCCTGCAAGATACCTCACAAATGTCTGAACCTCATTCTCCTTCATGTTACACTTCCACAGTAGATGCTCAAACTCCTTGGTATACTCCTCAACAGATTTGCTACCCTGGACCAAGTGTTGAAGCTTGAAATAATTCTCCTTCATGTACCTTTCAGGTAAGAATTTCTCCTTGAGTTTCTGCCTCATTTCAACCCATGTGCTGACCTTAGGTTCATTGATTTCCTCTCTTCTTCTTTGCAAGTTGTTCCACCATGTAGATGCATACTTCCTCAACTTCAATGCAACCAACGTCACCTTGTTCTCCTCATACAACTCCGTCAAATCAAACACCCGCTCCACTGTTTGCAACTAATCCAAAAATACATCAAGATCCAACTCATCTCCATACTCAACAATATCTATTTTGAAATCCAACTTCTCTACTCCTCTTTCTCCCCTCCTTTCTTCCCTCTCACTCCTACTCCCGGATTCACTAACACTACTTCTAGGTGACCTCCTGTTATACCTCCTACTTCGGTGATATCTAGGTCTTCCTCCTCCCCTTCCAGTTTCACTAAAAGGGTTCTCCTCTTCTTCTTCTTCTTCTTCAGACTCCACATCAGTCTCTCTATTGATCTCCCTCCTGTGCAACCTCATATAATATTGCAACTGTTCACCCATAATTTTCATTTTTCCTTCCATTTCCTCCTTCTCCCTCAAGGCTTGTTCGGCTACTTCCTGAGGTGTTTTACTACAGCCCGACATTATGAAATGCGCAAATAACACAAAGAGACCTTCCTCCAAGATGAAACTCAGGTCTGATACCAATTATGATGTATGCAAGGTCCTAAGATCATAGAATTCACCTCACAGTACACCACATTAACACAACTCAATCACAATCTGGGCTCACAACAGAGAATCAAATATAAATCTACCCAAAACAGTCCTCAACACAGAAAAACAACTATTACCTTCTCAAAACAGAGCATAAGCACTAGAATACAAATGGATAAAATGGATGATGATGAAATGATTATCGGATGAACAAACTTACAATCAAACAGTAACCGAAGATAGACTGGAGGCTCGATGATGTATGCAAGGCCCTATGATCAGAGTATTGACCTCACACTACACCACATTAACACAACTCGCACACAATCTGGCCTCAAAACAGAGAATCAAATGCATATACACCCAACAGTCCTCAAAACAAAGAAACAACTATAACCTCCTCAAAACAGAGCACAAACACCAAAGCACAAATGGATGAAATGGATGATGATAAAATGATTTCGGATGGACAAACTTACAATCAAACAGTAACCGAAGATAGTCTTGAGGCTCGAGCTGATACAGACTCACCATAGCTAGAACTCCAAGGGCAATGGACTGGATGACCTCAATGGATACAGGCACACCACCATCGAGATTACCAAGCTCTACACCCATTACAAGGATTGCCAAATCCTTGCTACTTTAGTAGAATTAACCAGAGATGAGAGTTTACATCACTCACAAACAAGAGGCTCAATCAAGGCACTCAAAATGCTATTAATTTCACTGATAGACGATCCTCACAAGCTGTCGATTACAAGCTATGTAAACCTATGGTTGAGCTAGATGATTAAGGGTTTCCCCTTGCTCAAGAAACTCCCTAATTACGCATTAAGCAACTTAACTAACTTAGTAAGCTAATTAAGCCTCATTACAAACTGGATAACATCAAAATAAAATGAAATAAAATGAAGTAAACTCTAACAAACGCGTTTTCTTTATTACAAACGGTTATATCACCTCACAAGCTGGAAATGGCCTCAACAGCTTGGAAGTGAGTCTTCATGGAGGACCTCAATGCAAGATCACCTCACAGAATTGGAATATCCTCAACAGTTCCAGAAGTGATGTTTTCATAGAGGACCTCAGAATTGGCAAACATCTTCACTGAGCTGGAAAGTCCTAAACAGCTCTAAAGTGAAGTCTTCAAAGTACTGGTGAGGACCTCAATCCAAAGATATGGAATTGAGAAACAACCTCACTGGCTGGCTGCTGCTATGGATGTTGATGTTGCTCTTGTTGGACGACCTTATGACTTGTTGGACCATCATAAAGCACTCTTGGATGTCAGTGTTTGATGTGGTTGATGATGGCCTCAATGCTGATGTTGGTGAGGTCGTTGCTGCACCTGATGCTGGTTTTGATGGAGGACCTCCATCATCCTCCCCAGGTTAAGGAAAGTTTGTCCTCAAACTTGGAAGGTCTTCATGCTCTGGAAAGTAAGGCCTCAAATCTGCAACATTGAATGTAGCACTGCCTCCATAGTCTTCAGAAAGGTCTAACTTGTAAGCATTGTCTCCAATCCTCTCTAGCACTTCAAAAGGTCCATCTGCTCTTGGGGTCAACTTTCCCTTCTTCCTTAGATGAATCCACACTAGATCTCCTGGATTGAAAACCATCTTCCTCCTATGCTTGTTTGCTGATGTAGAAACTTGCTCAGAATACTTGATGATCTTCTCCCTGACTTGTTGATGAAGCTTCTTGATGTCCTCTGCATGTTTACCTGCTTCATAACTAAACCTCACAGAATTTGTTAGTGGGGATAAATCCAATGGAGTTATAGGATTTTTACCATAGACAACCTGGAATGGTGAAAGGCTAGTTGCCTTGGATGGTGCTCTATTGAAAGCAAATTCAACATGAGACAAGAGGGTGTCCCATCCTGTTTTATTTGTGGATATCACTGACCTCAATAGTGTTCCAAGTGTCCTATTTGTGACCTCTGTTTGCCCATCAGTTTGGGGGTGACAACCTGTGCTATGCTTCAATTGGGTGCCCAAGTTCTTCCAAAGAGTAACTGGAGCGTGGCGCGATGGGAGAGATTGATGGACGAGCTTGAGTGACTTGTATCAACAATCAAGTAATAACTTAGACACCAAAAGGACTGGATATGACCTTGGATAAAGGAGATTCCACCACCAAAGCCTAACACCCCACCATGACCATCATAAAGGAAGATTCCACCAAATGATCAATAAAGGAATGACTTGCAACACCACCATTAACAATGGATAAAGTAAACAAGGTTTAGAGAGAATAGGGAGAAACCCTAGCAATGCTTAAGCATATCATTAATTATCAAAAAGCTATCTTGGAAAAAGTGCTAAACAAGTATTTATAACATAAGCAAAACTCAGCGTTTTAAACCAAGCAAAACACGCAAAACAGCGCCGTCACGTGCGTTACGCCAGATGGTCACGGGCGTGACCAGAGCGAAAAGTCCAGGCGATTTTCGGGCGCACGATCCTAGCGGGCGCTACGCCGAATCGTCACGGGCGTGACGAACTTCTTCCCAATTTCCCCAAAATGCCGCAGCGAGTCACGGGCATGACCTGGCGAGGGTCATGGGCGTGACGAATTCTGCCCACTTTTTCCCAAAATGCCGTGACGAGTCACGGTCGTGACCTGGCGAGGTTCACGGGCGTGACGACCTGGACTGATGCGTCACGGGCGCGACCAAAAGCGTCACGGGCGTGACGATGTGCTGCATGACGCCCTCTTGTGCTTGGACTTTGTTGCTTCCGGGGTCTTACACCCGCACCCCGATACCTCCTATTCTCCAATCTCGGGACGACCCGGTCCGGTCCCGAGGCCTCCGGGGTCGGTGTTTTGGGCGGGCCCGCCTAGAGAGTCCCGGGGCCCATCCACTGGATGGCCGAGACTAGCCTCGCAATTCCGGTAATGACCGGGAATTGTAACTCAAGGCTCGAGTTGTTTGACGCGGCTCGCTTGGTGGAGATCACCAAAGTGGAGAATGGAACCCGGACCTCTTCATCCACCCCTTCTTGAAGAGGATTTGCCTTCAAATCCATGTCGGGTTCAACATCCTCCATGTAGGGCGAAAGGTCCCCGATGTTGAAGGTTGAGGAAACACCGATGTCACCCGGAAGATCGAGCTTGTAAGCATTGTCATTTATCTTGGCCAGAACCTTGAACGGACCCTCGCTTCGTGGCATTAGCTTATTACTCCTCCGAGAAGGGAACCGTTCCTTCCTTAAATGTAGCCAAACCAAGTCTCCGGGTTTAAACGTGATACCACGGCAATGCTTGTTAGCTCGGGCCTTATAAAGTTCATTGGTGCGCACGATCTTCTCTCGAATTTGCCGGTGAAGCTTCTGGATCTCAGCGGCCTTCTCACTTGCTTTGAAGCTAACCCTCGACTCTAAAGGAAGAGGAAGGAGCTCGATAGGAGTTATGGGGTTGACCCCATAGCAAGTCTCGAAGGGCGAATGTCCCGTAGCAAAAGAGGGGGATCGATTATAGGCAAACTCGGCGTGACACAACTTGGCATCCCAATCTCGTAGACTCCGACTCACAAGACCCCGAAGTAATGTAATGAGAGTCTTGTTAGTTACCTCAGTTTGGCCGTCTGTTTCAGGATGTAGCTTCGTCCCCAAGAGCTTCCACAAAGACCTCCAAAAGTGCCCTATGAATTTAGTATCACGATCTGACACAATAGTCCTCGGAACACCATGCAAACGCACCACCTCTCGGAAGAAAAGTGTGGCAATGTGTGTGGCGTCATCGGTTTTCTCGCAAGCAATGAAATGCGCCATTTTAGAAAAACGGTCAACGACGACTAGAATTGCATCTTTGCCAAGCACGGTTCGGGGAAGAGCTACAATGAAGTCCATACTCAAATCCTCCCACGGACCATTCGGAACCGGAAGGGGTGTATAAAGCCCTTGGTGGAACTGGCTCTTGGCATGGTGACAAGTAATACACTTCGATACCACATCCTGCACATCGCCTCCCATCTTCGGCCAATAAAAATGCTCCTTTAACATGTCGATGGTCTTATTGATACCGAAGTGACCGGCGAGACCACCTCCATGAACTTCCCTTACTAGAAGCTTTTTCAACGGACATTTTGGAACGCGCAACTTGTTACCCTTGAAGAGAAATCCGTCTTGTAGCAAATACGGTCCATCACCACCACCGAGGTGTGATTTGAAGTCATCATCCTCCTTATAAAACTCCTTTAGGTGCTGAAACCCAAGTACCCTTGCCTCAACTACAGAAAGAAGAGAGTGTCTCCTCGAAAGCGCATCGGCGACCACATTTACACTCCCCTTCTTGTGTTTTGCTACAAAGTTAAATCCTTGAAGGAACTCAACCCAATTGGCATGCCGGGAACTAAGCTTGTGTTGTCCGTTCAAATATTTGAGCGCCTCATGATCTGAATGAAGGACAAACTGGCTTGGCCTCAAATAGTGTGACCAATGATCTAGAGCCCGTACAAGAGCGTAAAACTCCTTACCATACGTGGAATAATTCTTCCTTGACCCGCTGAGTTTTTCATTGAAATAAGCGATAGGACGTTGGTTTTGCATCAAAACAGCTCTAATGCCTACACCACTAGCATCGCAATCCACTTCGAAGGCTTGCGTGAAATCCGGGAGAGCAAGTACCGGAGCCTCACAAAGTCGAGATTTCAGCTTCTCAAATGCTCCTTGGGCCGCTCGGGTCCACTCAAAGGCGCCCTTCTTCATGCACTCGGTAATAGGGGCGGTAAGGGTACTAAACCCCTTGATGAACCGGCGGTAGAACGACGCAAGACCGTGGAAGCTCCTCACCTCCGTGATAGTAGAGGGAGAGGGCCAAGAGCGGATGGCCTCCACCTTCGAAGGGTCCATAGAAATACCCGTGCTGGAAACAATATACCCAAGAAAGGTGACTTGGGGAGTGCAAAATTCGCACTTCTCTAGTTTACCGTAAAGCCGTTGTTGCCGTAAAACCTCGAACACCCGCTCCAAATGCACAATATGCTCCGCTTCACTCCTTGAATATACTATAATATCATCGAAATAAACCACGACGAATTTACCAATAAAGGGCCTCAATACCTCGTTCATAAGACGCATGAACGTGCTCGGGGCGTTGGAAAGCCCAAATGGCATGACAAGCCACTCAAATAATCCCCCTTTTGTCTTGAACGCTGTCTTCCACTCATCACCTTCCTTCATACGGATTTGATGGTAGCCACTACGTAGATCAATCTTGGAGAAGATGCAGGAGCCATGTAGTTCATCGAGTATGTCATCAAGCCTGGGTATAGGGTACCGATACTTGATGGTAATGTTATTGATGGCTCGGCTATCTACACACATCCTGAAAGTACCATCTTTCTTCGGAACCAGTAGGGCCGGGACGGAGCACGGGCTCATGCTCTCTCCAACATAGCCTCGTGAAATAAGCTCGTCAACCTGCCTTTGCAATTCCCTGGTTTCTTGCGGGTTGCACCGATATGCCGCCTTGTTTGGAAGTGGAGCGCCGGGAATAAGATCGATTTGATGCTCAATACCTCGGATAGGAGGTAGACCCGGTGGGAGCTCTTCGGGGAACATGTCTCTGAATTCGGCAAGTAGAGGGGCAACGAGAGGGTGTTTAGGTGTCACTTCCTCACATGTGTTCGCCTCTAAGAGGAGTAAGGCAAGAATGGCCTTCCCCTTGCTTAGGGCTCGCTCGACCCGTGTCTCACTCAAGTGTTTGGGCTCCTCACTTCCTGCCCCAGGTTTAGGTGGTAATATTTCATGTGGTGCTAGTGGGAGAAGCTTAACCCTCTTGCCCTCGTGGATAAAGGAGTAAGTATTCTTTAATCCGTTATGAACGGTCTTCTTATCAAATTGCCACGGTCGACCCAACAATATGTGACACGCACTCATGGGGACAACATCACAAACAATAGAGTCCTTGTAGTTAGTGCCAAAGGTTAAATTCACTAAGACACGATTGGTTACCTTAATATCGTCGCGGTCATTGAGCCATTTCAGCGAATAGGGACGGGGATGTGGCAATAGGGGTAATCCCAGTTTGTCAACCATATGGGTAGAGGCCACATTAGTACAACTTCCCCTGTCGATGATGAGCTCGCACACCTTGCCCCCAACTAAGCATCTTGTTTAGAATATAGTCTCCCGCTGGGCTCTGTCAAGAGGGGCTTCTTGAACATGCAAAGCTCGCCTCAAGACAAGAGCGCCTCCTTGGTCACGCGAAACAGCCGCGGTTTGCCCTTCTTCGCTAGTGTAGGCATCCTCAACAACAATTTCAGGCTCATCCTGGGCTCCTTGCAATTCCTCGTCAATGTCTTGAACCTCTTTGAGAGTTAAGGTCCGTCGGTTTGGGCAATCGGCCTGGAAGTGGCCATATCCATGGCACTTGAAGCATTTCTTTCCCTCCACAAGACGAGTGGTTCCCGTAGGAGACGCCACAACAAGTCCCTTTCCTTTATCAGTTCGGGGTATCGCAGGGAACTTGGGTGTCTCACTAGGCTTGGGGGTGGCCGATTGAAAAGGAGGACGGTTTGACGGTGGAAAGTAGTTGCGTGAAATCGGTTTGGCGAGAGCCCTTTCTTTCCGACATCTTTCAACCCGAAGGGCCAAGCTACACAGCTCATCCATGGAATAGTAAGGTTGAATCTCGACCCTCTTAGCGATGGTGGGATCCAAGCCATTCAAAAAGCGCATCATGGTTTGATCTTCAGGTTCCTGAAGGCCACTCTTGATAAGAAGTTGCTCGAATTCCGATATGTACTCCCCGACGGTTCGTTTGCCTTGGGTAAGCGCATATGCCTTCTTCAGAACGTCATGACGGTAAGTGTTTGGCAAAAAGCGGCGATTCATCACTTGCTTAAGCCGGGTCCAAGTGGAAATCCTCGCCTTCCCTTCACGAGTCCGCTGCAACTTCATATTCTCAAACCAAAGCGAAGCGGCCCTGGTGAGTTTCAAGCTTGCGATCTTATAAGCCTTCTCATCATCATACTCCTTGGTCTCGAAGATCCTATCCATCAGTTGGATCCATTCGATGTAGTCATCCGGGTCAGTGGAGCCGTTGAATTCGGGGATGTCAATCTTAACGTCCTGGAAGTCGTCACGAGGGGGTGGATCTTGCACATTCCGACGAATTCGGTGTCACGGAGAGCCTCTAGCATCGTCACTCGACTCGAAGTTTGGAGGAGGATGGATAGGGCTTTGTGCACGCCTCCGACGTTCAACCTGTGGTTGTCCTTGACGTTGCACCGCTAAATTGTTCATTTGGGCCGCCATCTCCAGAAGAGTCCGCTCGATGTTAGCGTTATGATTCTCAAGGGAAGTGAACCTCTCGTCCATCGTGGCGAGTCGATCCTCAATTCCTTGGACTCGGGAACTCCTCCGGTGGCTAGGTTCCTCTCGATCGGAATCATCGTGACCATCCATATCGAGGGAAAGGTATGGGACGGATTGTGTTTGGGATGTTTTGTGGAGTTTTGGGGTTTTCTTGTAGTTGGCTTGTGTTTGGCTAAGGGTTCTTTGTGTTTTTTTTTTTCACTTGGGCATTTTATCGAACACTAGCAGGCACAATTTTCCAACTTCACCTCAAAGCTCCAATATGCATCAAAATCAACAAACACAATAGCAATAACAATTTCTCCAACACACTTGGAGTCACAAGGGTTGGGGAACACCAATATTTCAATCAAAATACCAAAATCCAACAATAGAGAACAAACTAGCAAGAACAAAGGAAAGCACTCAAGCTAGATGAAAAACCTTGGGCTCTGATACCAAATGGAGCGTGGCGCGATGGGAGAGATTGATGGACGAGCTTGAGTGACTTGTATGAACAATCAAGTAACAACTTAGACACCAAAAGGACTGGATATGACCTTGGATAAAAGAGATTCTACCACCAAAGCCTAACACCCCACCATGACCATCATAAAGGAAGATTCCACCAAATGATCAATAAAGGAATGACTTGCAACACCACCATTAACAATGGATAAAGTAAACAAGGTTTAGAGAGAATAGGGAGAAACCCTAGCAATGCTTAAGCATATCATTAATTGTCAAAAAAACTGTCTTGGAAAAAGTGCTAAATAAGTATTTATAACATAAGCAAAACTCAGCGTTTTAAACCAAGCAAAACACGCAAAACAGCGTCGTCACGGGCGTGACCAGAGCGAAAACTCCAGGCGATTTTCGGGCGCACGATCGTAGCGGGCGCTACGCCGAATCGTCACGGGCATGACGAACTTCTTCCCAATTTCCCCAAAATGCCGCAGCGAGTCACGGGCGTGACCTAGCGAGGGTCACGGACGTGACAAATTCTGCCCACTTTTTCCCAAAATGCCGTGACGAGTCACGGTCGTGACCTGGCGAGGTTCACGGGCGTGACGACCTGGACTGATGCGTCACGGGCGCGACCAAAAGCGTCACGGGCGTGACGATGTGCTGCATGACGCCCTCTTGTGCTTGGACTTTGTTGCTTCCGGGGTCTTACACCCGCACCCCGATACCTCCTATTCTCCAATCTCGGGACGACCCGGTCCGAGCCTCGGAGTCGGTGTTTTGGGCGGGCCCGCCTAGAGAGTCCCGGGGCCCATCCACTGGATGGCCGAGACTAGCCTCGCAATTCCGGTAATGACCGGGAATTGTAACTCAAGGCTCGAGTTGTTTGACGCGGCTCGCTTGGTGGAGATCACCAAAGTGGAGAATGGAACCCGGACCTCTTCATCAACCCAAAAATGACTTAAGAACTTGACATCCCTATCAGACACCATACTCTTGGGAACACCATGGAGTCTCACTACCTCCTGAAAATACAATTCAGCCACCCTCACAGCATCATAGGTTGTATGGCAAGCAATGAAGTGAGCCATTTTACTGAATCAATCCACAACTACCATGATTGAATCTTTTCCTCCTTGAGTTCTTGGTAGACCAACAATAAAGTATAGGCTGATGTCCTCCCAAGGACTGTTTGGAGGTGGCAAAGGTGTGTATAGCCCTTGAGGTAAGCTATGACTCTTTGCAATCTGACATGTAGCACACCTCCTGATCCAATGCTCAACATCCTTCCTCATTTTAGGCCAACAATAATGTTCCTTTAACATAAGAAGGGTCTTCTCAATGCCAAAATGTCCTGCCAAGCAACCTCCATGAACTTCAGAGATCAACAACTCTCTAAAACTGCTCCTTGGAATACATAACCTTGCTCCTTTGAAAAGAAATCACTGGTCTATGTGGTATAGACTTTGAGGATGTCCCTGGCATTTCTGGTACAACTCTCCAAAATCTTCGTCATTCTCATATAAAACATTCAACTGTTCAAAACCAAGCACTCTTGCATCCAATACTTGCAACAACAAATACCTCCTGGACAATGCATCAGCTCCTTTGTTAAGCTTCCCAGATTTATGATGGATCACAAAATGAAATTGCTGCATGAACTCCACCCAAGTAGCATGCCTAGTGTTGAGTTTATGCTGCCCCTGAATGAATTTGAGGGCCTCATGATCACTGTGTAGAATAAATTCAGCTCCAATAAGATAATGCCTCCAATGTTGCAAAGCTCAGATGATAGCGTAAAATTCCTTATCATATGTACTGTATTTCCTCTTGGCCCCATTGAGTCTCTCACTGAAATAAGCTACTGGTTTTCCCTCTTGAGTCAACATTGCTCCAATGCCCACGCCTGAGGCATCACACTCCACTTTAAAGACTTTGGCAAAACAAGGTAATACCAAAACTGGGGCTGAGGTTAGCTGCCTTTTGACCTCCTCAAAAGCTTTCTGTGCTGCTGACGTCCAAGTAAAGCTCTTCCCCTTCACTAACTCAGTCATAGAAGTTAGAATAGTGCTGAAGTTCCTCACAAACCTCCTGTAGAAAGATGCCAATCCATAAAAACTCCTTATCTGCTGGATTGATGTAGGAACTGGCCACTCTCTGATGGCTTTGATCTTATCCTCATCTACTTGAATTCCTTCTGATGTCACAATATAACCAAGGAATATGACATGGCTGGTGAAGAATTGACACTTCTTGAGGTTCCCATACAGCTGCTCTATACTCAAAATCTCCATAACACTCCTCAAGTGGTTCACATGATCCTCCTCAGACTAGCTATAAATGAGTATATCATCAAAAGACACAACAACACACTTCCCAATCAAAGGCTTCAGAACTTGATTCATGAGTCTCATAAATGTTGAAGGTGCATTTGTCAAACCAAAAGGCATGACTAACCACTCATACAGACCTCCCTTAGTCTTAAAGGCTGTCTTCCACTCATCTCCCTCATAAATTCTGATCTGGTAATATCCACTTCTCAAATCAATCTTTGAAAACACAGTTGAGCCATGGAGCTCATCAAGCATATCCTCAAGTCTTGGAATAGGATATCTATACTTAATTGTGATTTTATTGATGGCTCTAATATCAATGCACATCCTCTGACTTCAATCTTTCTTAAGGACCAATAATGCTGGCACTGCACAAGGGCTCAAGCTCTCTCTGATCATTCCTTTCTCCAACAACTCATCAACTTGCCTCTGGATCTCATTGGTTTCAGCAGGGGTCATTCTATAGGCTGGTTTGTTTGGTAAAATAGATCCTGGGATGAGGTCAATTTTATGCTGGATGTCTCTTTTTGGGGGTAAACCTGGTATCATTTCTTCTAGAAAAACATGTTGGTACTGGTTTAGAATGGGTTGGAATAAAGGATGGCTATTTTGTGGGGCTGGCTCATTTTGTGAGGCTGGTTCTTCATCAAGATCAAGAAAAAGTAACTCCTTCTGTTCACAAAACTCATGATATTCAGCAGGCAAGAGCACATCAAGGGATGGTTCAACAATCAGGGTCTTGGTTCTTTTTGTGAGCTGGGATGGTTTAAGTGGGGTGAGGACAACTTTCTTGTGGTTCAGGTTAAGGGAATAAGTATTGGCTCTTCCATCATGGTTAACAGATCTATCAAACAACCAAGGTCCTCCCAACAACAAATGACATGCATCCATAGGTATAACATCACACCACACTTCATCTTTATAAACAGAACCAATTGAAAAATTCACAAGGCATCTAGATGAGATTTTGATACCTCTACTTTGATTCAACCACTGGATGGTGTAAGGTACTGGATGAGGACAGGTTTGCAAAGTCAGCTTTTGCACCATAGTCTGTGATGCTGCATTTGTACAGCTGCCTCTATCAATAATCAAGGGACAGATCTTCCCTTGCACTGTACATCTTGTGTGAAAAATGTTTTCCCTCTGCTCAGCTTCCTCATCAATTGTTGTACTGCTAAGGATCCTCCTGATCACCAACATTTCACCTTCATCAGGTCTGGACTCAACTTCCTCTTCATCATATACAGGATCTCCTTCAGGTTCATCATATTGTTCCTCCTCAACAACTGTCTCAGGTTCAACAAACAGTGCTGTTTGATATTCTGCTAAGGTCACTGCTCTTCTGTTTGGACATTCTGATGCTAGATGTCCAAGTCCTTGACATCTAAAACATCTCCTCTCAGGGAATGGTCGATTGGTAGGGATTGGGGTTCTTTGTGGGGGATTTTGGGATAGTGTTTGAGGTGGTTTAGGGGCTTGATATCTGGTTTGTGGTTGTGAAGATGGATAGGTTCTTTGAGGTGGATGGTAGGATTTGTTGTATTGGTCTGATTTGGTTTGAGGATAGGTTTTGGCTGGGTACTTGCTTCCATACTTTTTCCTTTGGGCCTTCTTTTGCTGTTCCACCTTATGAGCCAAAGAACTCAGCTCATCAAGTGAATTATACACCTGTAGCTCGACCATATTTTTGATGCTTTCATTCAACCCTCCAAGACACCTCACATAGGTCTGAATTTCATTCTCCTTCATATTGCACTTCCACAGCAGATGTTCAAACTCCTTGGTATACTCCTCAACAGATTTGCTACCCTAGACAAAGTGTTGAAGCTTGGAATAATTCTCCTTCGTGTAACTTTCAGGTAGAAATTTCTCTTTGAGCTTCTGCCTCATTTCAACCCATGTGCTGACTTTAGGTTCATCGATCTCTTCTCTCCTTCTTTGCAAGTTGTTCCACCATGTAGATGCATATTTCCTCAGTTTTAATGCAACCAACTTCACCTTGTTCTCATCAGACAACTCCCTCAATTCAAAAACCCTCTCCACTGTTTGCAACCAATCCAAAAATACATCAGGATCCAACTCACCTCCATACTCAGGAATATCTATTTTGAAATCCAACTTCTCAACTCTTTTTTATCTTCCCTCCTTTCTTCCCTCTCACTCCTACTCCTGGATTCACTAACACTACTCCTAGGTGATCTCCTTACGTACCTTGTTCTTCTATGATACCTAGGTCTTCCTCCTCCCCTTCCAGATTCACTAAAAGGGTTCTCCTCTTCTTCTTCTTCAGACTCCACATCAGTCTCTCTATTGATCTCTCTCCTGTGCAACCTCATATAATATTGCAACTGTTCACCCATAATTTTCATTTTTCCTTCCATTTCCTCCTTCTCCCTCAAGGCTTGTTCTGCTACTTCCTGAGGTGTTTTACTACAGCCCGACATTATGAAATGCACAAATGACACAAACAGACCTTCCTCCAAGATGTTACTCAGCTCTGATACCAATTATGATGTATGCAAGGCCCTAAGATCAGAGTATTGACCTCATAGTACACCACATTAACACAACTCGCACACAATCTGGCCTCAAAACAGAGAATCAAATGCAAATACACCCAATAGTCCTCAAAACAGAGAAACAACTATAACCTCCTCAAAACAGAGCACAAACACCAAAGCACAAATGGATGAAATGGATCATGATAAAATGATGATCGGATGGACAAACTTACAATCAAACAGTAACCGAAGATAGTCTTAAGGCTCGAGCTGATACAGACCCACCACAGCTAGAACTCCAAGGGCAATGGACTGGATGACCTCAATGGATACAAGCACACCACCATCGAGATTACCAAGCTCTAGACCCACCACAAGGATTGCCAAATCCTTGCTACTGTAATAGAATTAACCAGAGATGAGAGTTTAACGTCACTCACAAACAAGAGGGTCAATCAAGGCACTCAAAATGCTATTAATTTCACTGATAGATGATCCTCACAAGCTGCCGATTACAAGCTATATAAACCTAGGGTTGAGCTAGATGATTAAGGGTTTCCCCTTGCTCAAGAAACTCCCTAATTATGCATTAAGCTACTTAACTAACTTAGTAAGCTAATTAAGCCTCATTACAAACTGGATAACATTAAAATAAAATGAAATAAACTCTAACAAACGCGTTTTCTTTATTACAAACGGTTATATCACCTCACAAGCTGGAAATGGCCTCAACAGCTTGGAAGTGAGTCTTCATGGAGGACCTCAATGCAGGATCACCTCACAGAACTGGAATATCCTCAACAGTTCCAGAAGTGATGTCTTCATAGAAGACCTCAGAACAGGCAAACATCTTTACTAAGCTAGAAATTCCTCAACAGCTCTAAAGTGAAGTCTTCAAAGTACTGGTGAGGACCTCAATCCAAAGATATGGAATTGAGAAACAACCTCACTGGCTGGCTACTGCTGTGGATGTTGATGTTGCTGTTGTTGGACGACCTCATGACTTGTTGGACCATCATAAAGCACTCTTGGATGTCAGTGTTTGATGTGGTTGATGATGGCCTCAATGCTGATGTTGGTGAGGTCGTTGCTGCTCCTGATGCTGGTTCTGATGGAGGACCTCCATCACTCGAGCTGATACAGGCACACCACAGCTAGAACTTCAAGGGCAATCGACTCAATCACCTCAATGGATACAGGCACACCACCATCGAAATTACCAAGCTCTACACCCACCACAAGGACTGCCAAATCCTTGATACTATAGTAGAATTAACGAGAGATGAGAGTTTAACGTCACTCACAAACAAGAGGCTCAATTAAGGCACTCAAAATGCTATTGTTTTCACTAATAGATAATGACCTCAAGCTGCCGATTACAAAGTATATAAAGCTAGGGTTGAGCTAGATGATTAAGGGTTTCCCCTTGCTCAAGAAACTTTCCTAATCCGACATTAAGCTACTTAACTAACTTAGTAAGCTAATTTAGGCTCATTACAAACTGGATAACATCAAAATAAAATGAAATAAAATCTAACAAACGCGTTTTCTTTATTACAAACGGTTAAATCACCTCGAGTTTTAGGAAGAACGGAACCGGTAGGATTATTACCGAACCGTTAGGTCTAAGTTTAAGTTTCGAAGACGAAACTTCTTTTAAGGAGGTAATGATGTAAAACCCCAAAAAAATTCCAAAGATGTTGACCGTGACGTCGTTAGTAAATTAGGTTTGACTTCGTTAATTGTTATTCGTTTGTGTTTATTTTTCTAACACTTGAGCTCGTAAGATCGTCGAGTTACTAACAAGGGTGTATTGGTAATTGCATGTGTTGCTATTATTTTATTACTATTACTATTATCATTCTTATTATTATTATTATTATTATTATTATTATTATTATTATTACTATGTGATTAATACTGTATGATTTTATGTACTTTTATTTTAATTACTTGTGAATGATGTGTTTTAGTATTGGGTTGTTGTTGTTATTATTATTATTATTGTTATTATTATTATTATTATTATTATTATTATTATTATTATTATTTATAAAACTATAATTTATTTTATTTATTATTAGCAGCATAAGTATTATTTTATTTTTCAAAATTAGTTTAATCATTTAGTTTAGTTGGTATAAATAGTAATTAGAGACTAGAAACCCTAATGACTCTAACTCAAACCTTAGCCTCTCTCATTCTCTTTTTTCCTCCTCCCTCTCTGTGTAACCGTCACCACCAAGCAGACCGCCGCCGGCACTACTATACTGTTCGCCGGAAATTCTTGCCAACAGTCCCAAACGACCACCTTCCTCCTCATGGCACTCGCACAACCATCTGTCTGTTCTATCTCCCTCTCTCTTTCCCTCGAGATTTCTTTGTGACTTTCTTTCTCTCGCCTTCTGCAACCGCGATGCCACCGTTCACACCACCAGACGCCGCCGAGATCACCGCCCTCGCCACCATCGCATGCCCAGACCGTGAGGAGTAAAGAAAAAGAAAAGAAGTGTTGCTGTTGATGTGCTTTGATCTGCGACCACCCCTACCGGCCACCGACGACCACTTCGACCTCGCCACCGGACCCCGCCCTGGTCGTCGCCTGCTCAGCCCTCGCCGGAAAACCGCCCAGACTTTGACGCCCGAGCTAATTCGCGTCGTAGTGAGCTTAAGTGTGTCCGTTTTGCTGTGAAGTGAAGCTAACCAGGTAATGTCTATGCCCTAATCCCCACTGGGATGTACTTTAAGCGTTTTATTGTTTTCTAATATGTCTTGGAATTCGCATCCCGAAGGGAAGTTTTATGTGGAATATTGTGATCATCTGTTTTGGATAATTACTTGTGTGTGGTTGTTGATTTATGAGTTGAGAAATTGAGATGGTCTTTTATAAGTGGTTTTGTTATTGGATTTGATAACTTGGGTTGGGTTTGACTTGAGATCTGTGAGCTGAGTTTGGCATAAGATACTAATAATTCAAAGTGAAACATTTAAGCGGGTTAATACTTTGATGCCTGTGGTAGGCGAACTCTTTGATGCCTGTGGTAGGCGAATATTTTGATGCCTGTGGTAGGCGAATACTTTGATGCCAGTGGTAGGGGAACTCTTTTGATGCCTGTGGTAGGCGAATACTTTGATGCCTGTGGTAGGCGAACTCTTGATGCCTGTGGTAGGCGAACTCTTGATGCCTGTGGTAGGCGATGTTACTCTAAGAGATATGGTATCCCGCCCGCATAATAAAATGAATTGGTTGGGTTAAGTAAAACAGTTAGAAGGGTTAAAGGTTTGTGAAAAGGTTTGACTTGTCCCCTTCCCCTTAAATGAATTGAAATGAACTTAAATTGTTTTTAACGGTTAGGGGTGGACATTATTGAGTTTTCCCACTCATTTTTGTAATGTTTTGGTTTCATGTGAAGATCTATATGCTGGGGACAGGAATTAGCAGTGAGGCTTGGCATGCTTAGTTCTTATTAGTTGTGTTATGTTTCAATTCAGAAAGACTTGAAGTTAGTCATTATTGAGTTTATTTTCTAAGTTTGAAGTTGTTCGGTTCATTATAGTTGAACGGTTATTAGCTTCCCTTTTTGCCTTGTATTCTTTCGGGGATACGGCAGTAACGCCCCAATAAGAGTTGAGTCTTCCGCTGAAATTTTTCCGTTAACGTTAGTTGACTTTGACTTTTCTATATTTGAATTTCCAGAGCGTTACACACAGTGTTGTCACTTATGGTGTGTTTGGTTCTTTCCCAGGAAAATATTTCCTGGGAAAATTTTCTCTGGGAAAGTTTTTCTTGGGAAAGTTTTTCATAAGAAAGAATATTTCACAGTGTTTGGTTTACATTTGAAATCATAGGAAAGTTTGTAGAAATGTTTGTAGAAATGTCTGAATTACCCTCATTTTTTATTTATAAAATAGTTTTTTGGGTATTTTGGGAAGTTTGATTAAAATTCTTTCCCTTTTTCATGGGAAACAAACTTTCCCAACCCCTCCCATGGGAAACATTTTCCCATCTAACATGGGAAAATATTGGGACCCACCACAAAACTTTCCTATTCTTATTTTGCAACCAAACATAGGAAATTTTTGTGAATTTGGGAAAGTTGAAAAACTTTCCTAGGAACTCCATGAACCAAACACTCCATTATTTTGAAGATGATCTTTTTGATAAAGTGACCAATGAGGAAATCATGTTTTACTATCAAAATATGACTACTCATCAAGGACAATTTTAGATTTAAGGTATGTATTTTTATTTTTAAAACTATGTCATTAAACTTAACTAGGCCTCAACCCGTGCGATGCACGGAGTAAACTAAATTAGTTATATTATTATTATTATTATTATTATTATTATTATTATTATTATTATTATTATTATTATTATTATAGTACAAACGTACTATTCTGGTTTGAACCGGTTGACCCAAAAAGACTAGACCGAAAACTTGGACGAAATGGTAACCATTCCGGTATTCGTTCCAAGTCTTTTCTTTTTTCTTGTTCCGGGCCGGTTGGGTCAAAACCCGGATAACTCGAACCTAGATCGGAAACTTAATTATTATAAAATTTTAATTTTAATGAAAAAAGATATTCATGATATTATGGGCGACAATCACAATATTATCACCTAAAACAATATTATGTGATAATCTAATGATTCCTTCCCTTAAATTAGAAGATAAATATCCAAATATATATTCATCCTAATCCAAAGCAGTTAAGGATTAGTAATATTTTTGGGTTTTTTAATTCTAAAATAAAATCCGAATTGAAAATAAAAAAAAAATTGAAAATAGAAAAAAAAATATTCTACGTTGTGATTCTCATTGTTGCATTAAAATAAAATCCAAAACAATTATGGAACAGTTGTAAACGTGGTCAGGGTCCAAAGCAGTCAAAGATTAGTAATATTTTCTGGTTTTTTTAATTCTAAAATAAAATCCGGATTGAAATTAAAAAAATTGAAAATAGAAAAAAAAAATATATAGTTTTCTACGTTGTGATTCCCGTTGCTGCATTAAAATAATATCGAAAACAGTTATGGAACAGTTTTAAACGTGGTCAGAGTCCAAAGCAGTCAAGGATTAGTGATACTTTCTGGTTTTTTTAATTTAAATTAAAATCTGAATTGAAAATAAAAAAATTTGAAAATAGGAAAAAAAATTAATTTTCTACGTTGTGATTGGCCAATTCCCTTACAGTCACTCCCGTGACTCTATTTTGTGGGACACACAATGATTTCTATTATAATATATAGATGTTATTGGAGAATGTTAATTTTTCATAATATGTTCCAATATAATTTGTCTTTTTTATTAAATTTTATCTTGACACCCCTTCCTTTGAATCTTGGCTTCGTCACTGCTGATGCTGGGAGTTTTTGCAAAGCTTGGGTCCTCTGCTTGGTAGTTGCATTCTTACACTGAGATCAAGCAGTAGTGTTGTCGATTTGGTTTAATTTGGGGCAGCGATGTTTGAGAATCATGACTGGTTTGGGTTTCTGTTAGATGCTGAATGTGGAAGATCTCTGGCTGCCTATTGGTATCTTGTTATTGCAGTTGATTTTCTCAATTACATTGGTCTCTTATTCTGAGTGGATGTGTGTATGATTTTAATCCCCCGATTTCCGTCCAAAAGTCAAAGCTCCTAGTACAACCAAAGATTTCCGTCCCATCAGTCTGTGTAATGTAGTCTACAAGCTAATATCAAAAACTATAGCTAATAGACTGAAAGGGATTCTCCGTGAAATCATCCATGAATCCCAAAGTGCGTTTGTGCCTGGTAGACTCATCATAAATAACATCCTGATTGCTTTTGAACACTTCCACTACCTTCATAAAGGACCAAAAAACATTAAGAAAGGGCATATGGCTTTGAAGTTGGACATGAGTAAAGCCTATGATAGAGTGGAGTGGAAATTTGTGGAGGAAATGATGAAAGCTATGGGATTCCATGATGATGTCACTGCTTTATTAATGAATTGCATCTCTTCTGTGCGATATCAAGTATTAGTTAACGGATATCCCTCGGAGATGGTTATTCCTCACGGGGACTCCGTCAAGGGGACCCCAAATCGCTTTATCTTTTCTTGATTTGTGCAGAAGGCTTGTCGGCTCTGATCCGGGACAGAGAGGAGAAGAAACAGATTTACGGTATCAAAGTTGCCCGGAAAGCACCTATGGTATCACATCTTTTCTTCGCCGATGATAGTCTCCTTTTTGTGAGGGCTACGGAGGATGAGGCGGTGACAGTGTTGGAAATGCTTAAGACTTATGAGCGGGCGTCGGGACAAATGATCAACGTGGATAAGTCGGAAGTTTCCTATGGCCGAAATGTGAGCGAACACCAGAGAAAGATACTCCAAGAGAGGTTGGGTTTTAAGGTCGTGGAGACTCATGATTGTTATCTGGGGTTGCCCACCTACATAGGGCGATCAAAGAAGATGGTTTTCCAAGCCGTCCATGATCGAGTATGGAAGAAACTTAAAGGGTGGAAGGAACAATACCTTTCAAAGGCTGGGAAGGAGATTCTTATCAAATCTATAGTGCAAGCCATACCCACGTTCACAATGCAATGTTTCAAATTGGCAATTGATATTTGTAAAGATCTAGAGGGACAATGTCGCTCTTTCTGGTGGGGGAACAAAAATGAGGGAGGGAAGGGTATCAATTGGATAGCTTTGGATAGAGTCTGTGAGCCAAAGGAGCGGGGCGGTTTGGGGTTCAGACGGTTTCATTGCTTCTACCAAGCACTTTTGGCAAAACAAGCGTGGCGGCTTATTAATCACCCTACATCTCTTGCAGCAAAAGTTTTAGGTGCCCGTTACTACCCTGATGGAGATTTCTAGAATGCAAAGTTGGGCTTTCGGCCGAGCTATACTTGGAGGAGTATACTAGGGTCCTGTGAATTGATCATGAAAGGAGCTTTATGGAGCATACGAGATGGGAGAAGAGTTAATATATTGAGAGATAAATGACTCCTTTCAGGAAGTGCAGAAACAACAGGTAACTCAACAACTCTTCTTGATGAAAATGCCAATGTTGCTGAACTTATTGATCACGAGAGAGCATGTTTGAGGGAAGACATTGTTAGCCTGTGCTTCACAGAAAAACAGCGAAAGAAATAATGACGCTACCGCTGAGTGAGCAAAGGAAGAGTATCGGCTTGTTTAGAATCCCACCTACAATGGTAAATTCACAGTTAAATCTGCATATCGTCTGGCGTGGGAGTTGGATCAATAAGAGACACATGGAGGAAATTCGAGCTCTGGTTATATGGAAGGGCAGAAGGTTCAGGGAGGGTTATATGGAAATTGAATGCAGTGCCAAAAACAAAGCATTGTGTTTGGACAATGTGGAGGGATGCACTAACGACAAAAGCGAACCTGGTCAAGAAGCGAATGATGATAGATCCCATCTGCCAAGAATGCGGATTAGCAGTAGAGACAAATGATCATGTCTTCCTTGATTGTCCAACTGCACGCAGGATATGGAAGTGTAGCGTGTTAAGGCTGGAGGTGGAGACCCGTGATTATGTTGATGCAGGCCGGTGGGTGGAAGCAAGGTTGAAAGAGTTAGATGGGGAGAGAGCTAGTATTCTGGTGACTACAATCTGGGCTATCTGAAAAGCACGAAACCGAAGAATATTTGATGAGAAACAAAGCCAACCTTTGGAGGTAGCAAATCGAGCCCTATACCTACACCTCGCTGACACTATGGTGCAGGAGAAAGCTCAAAGGGAGGAGATTACAAGCTCCCATCAGATACAATGGAAGAAGCCGGAAAGAGGATGGTGGAAGATAAACACTGATGCTGCCACAACTGCACAAGGACAAGGTGGTTGGGGTATCATTATACGGGACTGTGAGGTTGCTGTGAGAGCAACAAAAATCGTAGGAAGGAGGGTCCGTTGGAATGTTGAAGCTATGGAGGCTGGCGCTGTACGAAGCGACATGTAGTTGGCGAAGGAGCTGGGTCTGCGAAAGATTATTGTCGAATCCGACTACCAGACAATAGTTAATGGACTTCTGGGAAAGCAAGCTGTAGCCCCGTCAACAGCGAAGATAATGAAAGATTGTTTATTCTTAGTACCTTATTTTGAATAAGTTTACTTTTGTCATAGTAAATGAGATTGTAATAGGGTAGCACACACCCTTGCTAAACTTGCGACCATGCATTGTCGTGACGAAGTGTGGCTGTCTGGGGGACCTTCGGAGGTTGCTTTAATGGTGGCCTCTGATGTGTCCATGGATTTACCGAAATAAAATTTTCATGATCCTGATTCTCAAATATATATATATATATATATATATATATATATATATATATATATATATATATATATATGTATATTTGGACCAATTCATCTCCTCCACCTGCTACATAGGATTGCTACCAAGTCAGCTGCTACCGAAATTGAACTGAGTGCATTATTGTTCAACACCCCACAAAGTACAATGTATTATTGTCCAAGGTCAAAGTTCAGTGTCTTATTGTCTAATACCCCAAAACTTCAGTATATTAGCATCCAAAAACTAATAAGGGTATTTTTATTTATATATATTTATATCACACTTGGGTCCGATTTTAAACTACCGTGTACAAAAAATAAATTGAAAATTTATATACATGATTTCATTATGATATATCAAATATAAAAAAAGGGTTTTTGGATGCTAATATACTGAACTATTGGGGTATTGGACAATAATGCACTTAACTTTGACTTTAGACAATAATGCACTGTACTTTGAGGGGTCTTGAACAATAACGCACTTAGTATGATTTTGACAGTGGCTAACTTGGTGTCAATCCTATGTAGCTTGTCACAAACTTAAATATTATTTAGCCTATCATCTTCTCGTCTGCCACGTAAGATTGTCACTAAGTTTGCCACCATCGAAATTGTCTCGGGTGCATTATGGTCCAACCCCCCTCAAAGTTTAGTGCATTATTGTCCAAGGTCAAAGTTCAGTGCATTATTGTCCAATACCTCAAAAGTTCAGTATATTAGCGTCCAAAAATCCTGTAAAAATTGAACATTCATAAATATAATTTCATTCTCATTCTTATTATGAATTCTTATTTACATTCCGATGCCATTATAAATTTCCATCCGGTGTACCAAGGACCCCATTGTTGTAGACATAGTGAATGGAAAAGGTAGTATCCCCCTTCTAGCATTGCTAAATCACTAAATGTGGTTTAGGATTTTTTTTTTCAATTATTGCTGATTATATATTCTGATATATGAATTTGAAAGATGTTAAATTGGGAAAAATGGACAAGACACAGATAAATTTGTTATTTTATGAGTTTTTTTTTCTTTTTCCATTTTCAATTGTTCTCAAGCTACCTACAAAAGAAGTTAGAGAGTGAAGGGTCAAGGGCGATATTGGAAATTATTATGAAAAAGTGGGCGACATTAAAAAAAAGGGGGGCGACGAATAGCAAGCAGAAAAAAAAGTAAAACCAAAACATTCAAGTTTCCAACTTAGCATGTTGCTAACAAAAAGCTATCACAACAAAGCCCATTTCCCAAGAGAGTGAATCTTTTCTTTTATAGTAAATGAAAGGATCAAGGAAAGGTTTGTGTTGTGATGCATTTTTCTTTTGCAAGTAGTTTGTCAGCCTACTTTGGTTATTAGAGTATTGAGCTACCTTATTCAATCTATAATTAAATTATACTATGTATTGTACCTATAGGTGTTGCTACCACTTTCATCCTCATCTTAAATGCAATGGCACTGTTGGATTGGTGGATTGTGATGGATTTTTTTTAATTTTATTGTTCTTACTAAATAAACATTAAACTATTTTTCCTTGATTCTCAATGGAAATTGATAAATTTATTATATACAAATAATATAGATATCAAGTTTCAAGTTATAGCTCCATTTTTCTAAAAGTTATAATTATATATTTTCTAAAATCTATTGTATACAAATAATATAGATATTCTCTTTTACTATATAGTAAAGGATTATAATTTTTTTTTTGATTATTTAATCGAATCAACTCGTTCATTAGACATATTTTAAGCATCTTTTGTACACAAACATAATGAATAAAAATATTTTTTTATATAAAATTTAGGATTATTGGATAAAAATAATACTAACTTTGGGGGTATTGGCCGATAATAATACAAACAATTTTGTTGGACACTAGCGGTACCAACTATGGACCTATTTTCCAGTAATAGTACACGACCGAACTGATAGCTTTCTTACTACACAAAAAGATCATGTATCGTCTAATTGTCTGAGCTAAAGACTAGAGTATGTTGAAAAAACGTAAATGATCACTTTTTTTGCCAATTAAGCAACATTAACAAACTTTTCTATACAATACTGTAAAAACAACAATTTGATTGTTTTCTGGATAAATTGATCAATGCTGCTTAGATGGCAAAAAAAATTGGCGGTCGACATTTTTTCCACTTGCTCCAACTTCAAGCTCACACAATTAGGCGACAAGTCGTCTTTTCATCGTGTTAAATACCTATCAACTTGGCAGCGTACTACTGCTGGTAAATAGATCCATAGTTGGTACCACTAGTTTCCAACAAAATTGTTGGTATTATTATAGGTCAATACACCCAAAGTTCGTATTATTGTTGTCCAATAACCCTAAAATTTATATATTATATTATATTTACAATTGAATCATATCATTTTTTTCAATTTAATATATAATTATATAATTTTATGCTAAATTAAGACACCTAAACTTTATCTTATATATCCTAAAATTCATACCATTTTGACAAAGTTTCAAAGTTTTAAAAAAAATCATATGAATTTCCCCGTTCTTTTATACGGCTGGCTGTGGTTGGGAAGAAATGTGATGGGTTGTGGTCGAATAATTGTAAATGGGTTTGTAAATTTGAAATTGAAAAAAAAAACTAGATTGCGGTGGATTTTGATAGATTGTGGTGGGTTATGGTGGAATATAAAAAAAGTAGATTGTGGTGGATTTTGGTAGATTGTGGTGTGAAACCGCAACCAACCAGCTTCATAAAGAACGGGGTCTTAGCCCGTGCGTTGCACGGTCCAAATCAACTAGTATATAATTTAAAGATAAAAGTCATATTTGACAACCAAATATTAGTTCTTTGAACGAGAGAGATGCTTGTGAGGAAAGTATCTAATAAACTAGTTCTCCGTCGGTTCCATATTGATCATCATAATTTTGATTTTCACAGTCTTCAATTTCACTTTTCAATTCATAATTTCTTACATTATATGTTATTGACAAACAATTGTAATATTATACTTTTATGATAGTATTTTTCATTGCAAATCTAATGATGGTAACTTTATATAACAACTCATTGTATATATATAAAAATTTAGGGTAAATTTTTTTAACAAAAATTTGACTGCACGATTTTCAAGATAACAATTAATATGGAACGGAGGGAGTAGTTTGTAAGAAGTTATTTCAAAAGGTTATTGCATATAACTTTTTAAAAATTAATTTTTTGAGTCCAAAAACTAATATAAAAAGCAGTTTAGCGAACACCTTTAACAAAGTTTAAAAGTTTTTTTTTTTTTTTGAGCGCTAACAAAGTTTAAAAGTTAATAACATGATATAGAGCTTGTTGGACACAAAAATCTTTTAAACATAGACTCCTAATTAAAATTGTTAAAATTTGTGTAATTCACAATGTTTTTTTCATGTATACCTATAGAATGAAAAAGAAAGCTGCAACTACTCCGAAACTGAAAGAGATTCAATTGTAAAAGAAAGTTATCAACATCATCAAAACCCCACCAGTATTGCAAGATGACTCATTCTAGTCCTACTTTTGACTAGCTTTTGAATGCACAGTAATAATGGGAATCCCTTTTCAGATTTCAGCATAGCATATTAATAATATGTGCTGCTCTCTAGTCTTAGATTGTCCGTGCGGGAAATCTGACAAGCCTTCACATTGCTTTCCAGGGATAACGCAACTCCAAGCCTCCAACATCCTACAACGTATATTCTTATTCTACCACTAAAAAACACAACTCAGAACATGTCATTTTATTATTCAATACTATTGTAATCGAGTATAAAATAATCAAATATGTGGTAGCCAAGTGATAATTACCCCATTTTTCGTATTTTTTATTAAAGTTTAAGCCTTCGTGGAAGCAAGAATTTCCATCGGTGAAAATTGTGGGTTGATAAACTATGATTGTCATGTGCATTTTGGTACCTGCTTATTAAATATGCTAGTGGTTACCCTTAAAAGAAGGGCTCTATGGACTGGCCAAATTTATCCGATTTACATAAAAGGTATTATAATAACTACTAGCTCTTTTCTAAAATATTTTTCCAGTATTTCATTTTCAAATATCCAAACTAATGTCCATTTTTCTAAAATAGAAACTTCTAATTCATTAAAATTTCTAAAATATCCTTAGGTTGAAATTAAAAAATTAATTAAATAAGGGAGTGGAAAATACATTAGATACTTTCAAATTTAAAATCAAGGATATTAACCGTATTTTTTACGTTGCTCTACGTAAAAAACAAGGGACAACAAATGCAAGCATGGCTTAAGGTTTGAATCCTTAACACCTTGATTATAACTCCAAGCCTCCTCCAATTGATCTACAAACTAGATATGCAAACCTTTTGTTGCCGATGAATATTAAAAATTGAAGTCTAGCGGGGCCAATTGCCCCTCCTTACCCCAACATAGCTCCGTCAATGGTCTGAACAGGTGTGTTGTGAAAGAGCAGAAGAACAAGGGTGGGAGTGTCTTATAGATATCCTTATCCTTACCTATAATAAAAAGAGGAGTTTCATGAAAAACACAAATCAGCCCACGATGGTCAAACTATGGTTACTTAAACCAAAAAATCACTCCCTCCCTTTTTTTTTTAATTGACATTTTAGATGATTGGGAAAAATCTAGGTTGTAAAATAATATGAGACAGTTATTAGGAAAATTATTTAAATATATTTAATCAAAATCAATTTGATGTTTATTTAGTGAATGTTGTGGGTAGAATAAAAATGTAGTAATTAATATGTTGTTGTGATTGTAAATTAACATGTAATATGAAATGTATAAAAAAGATTTAGTTAAAATGTCAGATAAAAAAAACAGAGACAATATTGCTTTTTAAACTAGGTATCCAAACTGAAAAATATAATTCTAAGTAATTAGATTTGGTTACGATTTTGCTCTTTTAGCTATTGAGACATCCAAAACACCTCAATTTAACTTTTTTTTACAAGTTTGATTCAGCAAATGTTGCATTCTGTAGTAAATTGATTAATTGTAGCTCCTAACAAACCTCTCCGTACTACCCCACACACACAAAAAAAAAAAAAAAAAAAAAATCCTCCCTGTACTAAATACAAATACTTCAGTCTTCCCTTAGCCCTTCAAGAAGATCGATTCACCCATATTATTGGTGTAACAGAAGAGGGATTATGCAGAAGCTAGAGGAGGATTGTGAGGATATATAGGGAAGGGATATAACAACTTAGAGGATGTGGAATTCATCTCACATTTGTTGCAAATTTATGTAATGTATGCAAAACACTTTCGTCAAAAGTTTTGGTATATGTATATAATCATCATTCATCGTCACCTTGCTTGTTGTATACTCCCTTTGTCAAATAATGAACGTTAATTTTCTTAACTTGTCTCTTTTTATATGTCAATTTTTTAATTCTAATAATTAAAATATCCATATTAACCTTAATTAATGAATGTGATTTTTATTTTATTTACCTATTAAAATTCTCATTCATTCCTCTCTTAAATAGAAATTTGTGTTTGACTAAAATGGTGGAAAGAATTTTTACACACACACATATATACACAAACGGACACTACTTCATCACTCTTGTGGTCAAAGTTACCAGGTGATCCTTCACGTTGTCGTATACAAAATAATTTTACATACAAAAACTCTAAGATGCGTAATATTATGTTATCTTCTCTTGAAGAATTCATAATTTAACAATGATATGATCAAGCATCCGTCCGTGATGTAGTTGTTAGGATTGAAGAACACTCATGCAATCACAAACAATTGGAAATAATAGCGGAAAAGAAATCAGAAATTGACACCAGAGGTTTAACATGGAAAAAACTCAAAGCGGGAAAAAATACGAAATCGATGCACTAGTAATATATATGAGGATTACAATTACACAAGTTGTGTTTATCTCTATCTTACTTGATGATTTAGGGGGGAGATCTAACCCCATTATATACTAGGAGGCACAAGGGGGAACTAAGCTATTCTAATAACCTAAATAAGGATGGTCGTCGCACAAAGAAAAAAGGAAAGCATGCAACGCGACCTCGAGCAAGGAGACGCTGGCAGTGTCCATGAGGCGTGGGTTGCATGCGTCGTATTGTGCCTTCTGTGAGTGGCGCGACCAGGGTCTAATGTCCCGAGGGTAGCGCCTTGTGTTGAGTCGAGTTCCGCGTGCCAAACAATAGACACTGCTGGTGCCGAAAAGATGCACCCAACGTCTTCTTCTTCCACCTCGGATTGAGGCGTTGGTGGTGTCTCACCAGGTGCTGGTGGTGCCTCCACCTTTCTCTCTTCTTCCTACTTGGTCTATATATACAACAATCTCCCACTTGGAGACCAAGCCTTCTGGAATCCTCACTTTCAACACGAGTTCCCCTAGTGCATTGGTCGGCCTCTTTATCAGTCAAAGATGCTTAATGAGGCCACACAAAGCCTAAATTTTCCAATATCCACTGGTTTGGTCAACATGTTTGCTGGATTCTTATTGCCTGCGATCTTCTCGAGCTTCAGTTTATCACTTTCCACCAAGTTTTGAATGAAGTGATCGATATCTCCTCTTGATGTGCTTCGTCCTTGAGTGTAATATTGGATTCTTCGTCAGCTGAATGGCACTCTGGTTGTCACAATGAAGAACATTGTCTTGCCTTTGGTCAAGAACCTCCAAGAAATCCTGCAGCCATATCATTTCCTTGTCTGCCTCAAACAGGGCAATATACTCAGATTCTATAGTTGACATAGCAATACATTTCTACAATCTTGTCATCCAACTAATCGCCGAGCCACCAAGAGTAAACACATAGCCTGTTGTACGCTTCCCCGTATCGAAATCCCCACTCAAATCAGTATCTACATAACCTTTCAGATACAGGTTAGATCCACCAAACATAAGACAATAATGGGAGACCTTTCAAATACCTCAATAACCATTTCACAACTTGCTAGTGCGATTTCCCCGGATTGGACATGAAGCGGGACACCGCTCCTACTGCAAAGGCAATATCTGGTCTCGTGTATACCATAGCATACATCAAGCTCCCAACTGCTAAAGCATAAGGAACTCTGGCCATGTACTGTTTCTCCTCCTTAATTCTGGGTTGTTGTTCCTTAGATAGTTTGAGATGGTTTGCCATAAGAGTGCCTCTAGGTTTGGAATCAGCTACACTGAACCTCTCAAGCACTTTATTGATGTAGTCCTCCTTAGACAACCTCAAATCCTTCATCTCAAACTCTTTAAACTCCTTCTCCTTAAGCTAGGTAATCTCCTTCATGTTTGCTCCTGCAATCAACATTTCATCCACATAGAGAAGCAAAATAATGTAAGAGTTAGCAAAACACTTACAATAACAACATTGATCCTGATCACTCCTCTTGAACTCGTTGTTGTACATGAAGATGTCAAACTTGATGTACCACTACCTTGGAGCCTGTTTCAACCCATATAGACTTTTCCGAAGTCTACATACCAAGCGTTTCTTCCCTGGAACTTCATATCCCTCAGGTTGCCTCATATACAAGTCCTCCTCCAAATATCCATGCAAGAAGGTTGTTTTTACATCCATTTGCTCCAGATGTAAATTCTCAACCGCATCCATACTAACGATAATTCTAATAGTGGTTAGTTTCACAACAGGAGAGAGAATCTCATTAAAATCAATACCTTCCTTTTGTGAAATCCCTTAACCACTAATCAATCCTTATACCTCATATCACCATTAGGCTCATTCTTGATCCTATAAACTAGACATGTCAATTCGAGCGGGCGGGTCGGTTTCAGGTCGGGTTCGGTACAGGTCGGTTTTGGGTTAATTTATGTTTTAGGTTTGGAAATTTCGGGCCTAACCTTAAATTTTCTGGCGGGTTCGGGTCGATTTTCGGGTCGAGTCAATTTCTGCGAGCTCTACTATAAACCCATTTATTTAGCAAATCTTTCTTCCCTGCAGGTAACCTGGTTAGCTCCCAGGTTTTGTTATTCTCAAGTGAAGCAATCTTATCATGCATTGCATGCTCCCACTTCGATCGAGCCTCAACCTACATAGCTTTAGTATAGGATTCTGGGTCACCAGCATCTGTTAGTAATAAGTAATGCAAAAATGGACAATATTTTTCAAGTGCATTACCTCTGGTAGCCCTCATGGATCTCCTCATAGTGGGTGGTTGAGTTTGCTCATCATCACTAGAGTTTTCAACCAGCTCTTGTGGTTTAGGCTCTTTAGCCACCTGATATACAATTTATGGAGTTGCCTGTGGCGCCTTTATCTCTATTGTTTCCCTTTCAGGCACACTAAACCTGATAGAAAACTTAACAGTTCCTGGCTCCTTCACCTTTGCTCCCACTAACTCCTTGTTTTTTGAGTCACTTGATGTCTGCCAGTCTTTGTGCAACACATTCTCATTAAAGACTAAATTATAGTGTCTCAACATCTTCTTACCATTCTACAACCTGTATCCAAAAGCGTTAGTCCTATAACCAACTAAATAACACTTTTTTGATTTAGGATCTAACTTATCACGCTTCTCAGGATCAATCATCACATAAGTAGTACAACTAAAATTACGAAGAAAGGAGTAATCAACTTTCTTACCACTCCATACCTCCTCAGGTACCTTCAAATCTATAGGAACTTATGGACTTCTGTTGATTAGGCATGCTGCTGTGTTTACTGCTTCTGCCCAAAAATACTTGGGCAATCCAGCATGAATCCCAATGCTCCTGGCTTTCTCGTTCAAAGTTCGTTCATCATCTCTACTATTCCAAATGGCCTTGGTGTTCCAGGAATAATTCTCAATAATCTAATGTCGTTTTGTTCGCAATATTTCACGAACTCCTTATTTTCATACTCCCCTCCATTGTCCGTCCTTAAACACTTCACCTTCAATACAATATGTGTCTCAACCTGTGCTTTCCACTTCAAGAAAACACTAAACACGTCATATTTATTCTTCAAAAAATAAACCCATACCTTCCCATTGTGATCATCAATAAAGGTGACATAATATTGAGCACCACTCATGGAGTTCAGTGACGCAGGTCCCCACACATCTGAATGCAGTGATTCCAACCTCTCTGGTTTTGGTTCCCTGCCAATTTTGGTGAAACTGACCCTCTTCTTCTTACCGAGGAGATAACTCTGGTAGAGCTCCATGTCTACGGTTTTCAGATTCTCCAAAACGCCCTTCGAAGCTAGAATCTTTATGCCCTTTTCACTCATGTGACCAAGCCTGCAATGCCATAAACTAGAACAAGAAGCAACATTGACATTAGAAATCACGTTAGCGCTATCTCTCATAGAGTACAAAGTACTGGATCTCAATCCCTTCGTCACTACCATAGCACATTTCACAATCTTCCATCTTCCATTCCCGAACCCTGCAGAATAGCCCATCTCATCAAGTTGATTAACTGAAATCCAATTCCTCTTAATACCAAGAATGTATCTAACATCTTCCAGCTTCCAAACACCACCATTAGGAGTCTTAATAGTCACGTGTCCTCTACCTGTTATCTCATAATATTTATTATCATCAAGGTAAACGCTGCCAAAATTTCCACTCTTGAAATTACGAAATAAATCCTGTTTGAAGAAACATGAAAAGATCAACCAGTATCAACTATCCAAGACTCTTCAGGGCTAGACATACTCAAGATCAGTGCTTCACAAAGGTCTTCAGTAGAGTTGATAGAGTCACGGTCGTCATTACCCTTCCCCTTCCTAGGTTTAGGACAATCCCTCTTAAAGTGAGCTTTATCCCCACAACCACAACACACAACTTCACTCATGTTCTTAGGGTTGCCTTTACCCCTGGACTTCGATCGCCCTCTGGAATTATTAGAATTCCTATTGTTCTTCCTACCCCTGACACTTAAGGCACTTCCCAAAAGATTCCCCACTAGAATTCTTCCTATGAAGGCCCTCATTGAGCAACACAGATTTAACCTCATCAAATTTCATCTCGTCACCACTCTTAGTGCTACTAACAACAGTTACAATTGTTTCCCAATAGTCAGGCATAGAAGACAAAAATATGCAAGCCTTAAAATTCTCAACAAAAATCATCTTTACTGAAGCAAGTTTTGATAAAATCTTAGTAATTTCCTTTATATGATCAACCACGTCACCATTCTCAGACATCTTACAACTGTTTAATTTACGAAACAAGTATACCTGATTTGTTGCGTTTGGCTTCTCATACATCTCCTTTAGTGCCTTCAGCAATTCCTTCACAGTCTTTTTTTCCATAACGTTAAACCTAGCGTTCCGAGCCAATAACATCCCAGGGACACTGTCTGTCGATCAAGCATATCGTACGTGGCCTGCTCCATGGTATCTGGCTTCTTCCCTAGCAGCGGAACATGCAGCGAATTCGAGTACAACAGATCCTCAATCTGCAACTTCCAGTTGGTGAAGCCAGATCCGTCAAATTTCTCGATTTCGTACTTATCTCCCGACATTGTTTGAATGTGAGTTCTCTTTCAACAATCTGCAGGCTCTGATAACAATTGTTAGGATCGAAGAGCAGTTAAGTAATCACAAACAATAGGAAATAATAGAGGAAAAGAAATCATAAATTGGCACTAGAGGTTTAACGTGGAAAAAAAACCCAAAGTGGGAAAAAAAACCACGAAATCGATGCACTAGCAATATGAGGATTACAATTACACATGTTGTGTTTCTCCCTATCTCACTTGATAATTTAGGGGGGAAGATCTAATCCCATTATATACTAGGAGGCACAAGGTGGAACTAGGTTATTCTAATAACCTAAATAAGGATGGCCGCAGCGTCCATGAGGCGCGGGTCGCGTGCGTCGTATTGTGCCTTCTGTGAGTGGCGCGACCAGCGTCTGACGTCCCAAGGGTAGCGCCTTGTGTTGAGCCGAGTTCCACGTGCCGAACAATAGGCGCTGCTAGCACCGAAAAGACGCGCCCAACGTCTTCTTCTTCCACCTCAGATTGAGGCGCTAATGGTGCCTCACCAGACGCTACTGGCGCCTCACATTCCTCCCTTCTTCCCACTTGGTCTCCACACACGACAGTAGCATTTTCAACCTAGCTAGAAGTTGGAGAATTAGTTTCATCTATTCCTAATGTAGCATGTAGTATCCATATCTTAAATCGTGATTGTATCAACACTATTTTTGTAAAATGCTCCAAAATAAATTACGTGACTTTGTTTGAACTGGCAAGAAAATTATATTTATTTAGATAATTAATAACCTTGAATGCATAATAGAATTTGAACATAAGATAACTAAGTTCAAGAATACTTTAGTCAAAAGTTTCAAGTATCTTCGTAAAAGGTATTCAAAATGGGATCCTAAAAATCATAAAGTCATATTTGGATTTAATTACAATTATCTTTCATTCAGAATTTCTAAGTTAATATCCCATGCAAATATTAATTTGGACCAACGTAGATGTATTCCCATTTGGTTCGTAAATATGTCGAAATTAGTTATTCAAAAGGGTTCATATATACAAGAGTTTTGTCCAAAATTCTAGCGCTATGGTGTTTAATTTTAAAAACTCCATCTAGAAACAATTCCTATAAAATACCAATGTGATTTCTATATCAATGTGGAATAAGTATCAAGTGTTGGATGTGAAGGTTTGATAATGGTTACAAGGTTCTTTCCTTTCTTTTTCATTTTTTTTTTTGTCCCATATAAAAGGAAGAATGAAGTATTTTAGAGTTTATATATCTCCTTTTATTTCTTTGTATTATATTGACTTGAAAGTGGGTTTAGGAACTAGGTTATGGTCTAGGCCTCCAATTGTGTGTGCACGCTGCTGCAACCACCCAGCTAATCCAGGCCTGCTCCGGGTTGCAGACTTTCTCTTTATCTTGTTGGGCCGATTTTGTTTGGGAAAATCTTGCACATTTATTGTGCGGCAACCAGCCGTGTGACCAAATTGATTTCATTCATTGTTTCCTCCCGATCTTCCGCGTTCTTTATTTGTTCCATGATTCTCGCCCTCAATAATGCCTCTTGTCTATTCAGTTTCTTCTTCCTCAACAGTCAGATTTTTCCCTATAAATAGGAGCTTTGTCTGGACTGTTTGACACACCAAGAGTACACGAACTCTTTCTCTTTTCTAGGTAATCAGATTGGTATACTCCAAACCCTTGGCCACGAGTGCATGTGTCCAAGGATTGTCTAAGTTAACCTTGGGGAGGAGCGGTCGACGACTCCGATCGGCACCTAGGCAAGGCCTTAATAGCTTTAAGGCAGTAGTTATTCCACGACTGAGATTTTTGTGCTTTTTCACAGTCTTGATTTGTATTTTTTTCTTAACATTAAGAAATATAATTTACTCCCTCTGTTCTATATTAACTGTCGTCTTTGGAAATTGTGCAGTCAAATCTACAGAATTTTGATCATAAATTTTTCAGTATATACAATGATTTGTTATATAAAATTACTATCATTAGATTTGTAACGAAAAATACTATCATAAAAGTATAATATTGCAATTGTTAATAAAATATTATGTAAGAAATTATCAATCAAAAAGTGACATTGGAGACCGTAATAGTCAACAAATTGACAATTAATATGGAACGGAGGGAGTATGTGGGTGGAAATGAAGTCATGCCTTTTTGCATGAATATGGTTTTGGGGCTAGGGGACCAAAGTTCTTTTGTAACTTTTATCTTTGATTTTGAGTTGATTAACTTTGAAAATTCAACAAGCGAATATCTTGTAGTCCCACCCTAGTCAAAAGAGAAGTGTTCAATTCTCTTTTCTAAACTTCATTCCACCATGCAGGTATTTAATAATTTCTTTAAATAAAAAGTCAAGATCGATCTCTTACTTATTTTTTAGCCTTGCAAATGTTTGCTAGCTTGCACAAAGTAACAAGGGAAAAAGATATCATATCTGGCAGTACATTGCGGCTAGCTAGTAATGTGGAAAATAATCGATGGTACTCCAATTTGTCTAAATAGACTCAACTTGTGTTTGTTAAGCACACATAGATCCATGTGTTTTGATGATCGAGTCATTGTTCAAGTTTAGTATCGTTTAATGTAGATTTTAGTGTTTTACTAAGTTAAAACTCTAATTGGACAAATACTAATATTTGGTAAGTTAGCATTTTAATTAATATTTATAGCATTTTGAAATAGTTTTCTCAAACGCTAATAAAAGTAACATTTAGCGTTAGGAGTAGTGTTTCATTTTTTTTTGGTCAAAAAGTATATATTTAGCTCAGAAAAGATCAACTTGGTAATGACCGAACGCAAATCTAGAAAAGGTTGAAAATCTTTTGTGGTTCACATATACCCTTTTTAAATTAGGTCGTACGGTAATTGAAATGAAATTAATGAAAATTTTGGCTCATACTACAATAATATACTACTTCTGTTCTCTTTTATCTGTCATTTACGGTTTTCAGTGTCAATTTTTAATGAGTAATTTCTAATATAAAACTTTTATAAAAAAATATAAAATTATACTTTTTGAATAATATTTTTTATTACGAATCTAATTATACAAATTTTGTATGATGAATCATTATACAAATTGAGATATTAACAGTCAAATTTTTAACATAATTTCCTAGGCGACAGATAAAAACAAACGGATGGAGTACCTACTTGTGATCACATTCCAATTAAAGTTCACAATCACCATAGTTGTCATGTCACCCTAATTTTTTTAAAATACTGTTGATAATTATTCTATAAGCAGTTAATACGTTGTCTTTATAGTCTTACTATAATAATCATCTCAATTGCATTACATAGCTAAACTACATATGGGTCATTTGCATTTTACTATCCGGTGGATTTCGACATTTTTTTTTTAGTCTCAAATTTTTCGTTTATGTTTACATATCCTAGATGTGGTTTTCAACATTTATTTTTTAGTCCCAACTTTTTGGTAGCTTGTATAAACTTGCCATGACATATGTGCAATGCATTATTTCTGGAAGGTTTCAGTGAGGGTGTGGAAACTTAGAAGAGTTGATTGAAATGCCTCTAATGTGCAGCGCTACCTCCCACCAGCGCGATTCTTCGTGATGAAACCCTTCTATGATTAGCACCAATAAATTGTAGATAGAGCCATAAGTGGATTATATTATTTCCCTTACCAATTACTGCACAATACATTCAATTGAATGATACGAATTCTAACTTGTATGACATTATACTTGCACGACAAATGGATTAACCATACAATAACTATACAATATATTCAATTGCACAACACACTACAAGAAAATATGTGTTCAACCACACTTAAAATGGTTGTTAGCCATACATATAAATGCAGCTAAGACGACTCCCCACACTTAGCTAAGTGTACTGTTGGAAACTGTGGGGAAAATTTAGCCACACTTACTATGTGTAGTAAGCATTTACCCTAGCCACACATATATGTAAAGGGAATACATTGATTCGTTGCACTTACATGTGTGGGTAGTTGCTCGCACATATATGTGTGGGGAAGTTTACCTCTTTTAAACTATGCGCCTAAATTTACTTGCACATATAAGTGCGGGAAACTATTAAAAATAACAACCTTTTAAACTCAACTAATTTTTGACGGGAATTTATTAGGTATGATATTTTTAATAATTATTTTAATAGTTAATGTTAATTTATATGTTAATGTAAGCACTAATATATATATATATATATATATATATATATATATATATATATATATATATATATATTTCTCAAAGTATAAAAGCTGTTAGCTCCAAAAAACACTTCAACCTTACATTAAAATGACTGTAAAATGCATATAATGTAATATTGATGTGTACCAGCTAAGTCAACTTTTAAAAATCTAAAGTTAGTCGCCGAACAAAGTCAAACCAAATATTTGTCATTACAAAGTCAAACCAAATATTTGTCTAATAATTCATAGTAGATCAACAAATTTGTCCAAGTAAAAGTAAACTTAAAGTTAATTGTTGGATGTGTAATAGTTGTGAAACTCAGCACCATCACACTTCGAGAATACCATTGTCCATCCCTTGTTCTGCATTGTTGTTAGCTACCTAAAAATATCAAACCAAACAATTGGAGCAATGATTAAAACAAGTTACATTAACTTTTACACAGCAACAAAAAATTGTAAATGAGATATATTTATTAAGGGCACAATATACTTACAAGTATAGCTCTATCAAGTTTTTGCTTAAGAACATCCTTCCACACATTTAAATGAACCTTATTTTACAAAGTCCTGTAGCCTGCAACCACCAAGTATATGTTAAAGACAATGTGAAAGGAAACCTAACTGTCGAAAGGGTTAAAGACAATGTGAAATTTGAACTTTCTGGGCAGAATAATGCATTTTCTGTCCAAAAAAATGCATTTTCGGGGCTGAAAAATGAATTTTTTGTGCAGAATTTACATTTTCTGGGCAAAAAATTACATTTTCTGCTCCTAGTTTGAATAAAGGTTTGGTAAATAAGCTTGTGCATATTAGAATACCTTGATATACCTACTAATTTCACAAACTTTCTAAACTTCCATGATTCAAATATAAATTATTGATTTGATCTTAACATGGGATATATGCTCAGATTAGCTTGCAATACTCACATAATCAACAAGGATCTCTTGACCCAAGGAACAAAACCGGTTTACAAATTTCATAGTTCAACAGCAGGTAGCTAGCATATCGGCAAATCAGATTTATATCATGCTCAAACCATATCAAAACTTCCCAACAAATTCCTTCACACTCGGAACATGATTTACATGCTTAGAAAAAGATAAAGTTTTAGTAAACTCATGCCAAGGACACACCCAAATGCTTGAAAAATCTATGACAAGTTATAATTATGTCAAGATATAGCATGTCTATCACTCAAATATTCAGGTTCAGAAAAATCAAGTTTCATAACCATGGCAAGATATAACATGTCTATTACTCAAATTTGACAACATTCAAGAAAAAAAAGACAAAAAAGCAAGGCAAGTACTTTAAATCATTCAATGAACCAAACTATTTTGATTAAAAAAAACCTGCAAGCATGTTGGGCCATAATAGAGAGAGTAGTACTAGAAATAGATTTCATTACAAATGTGTAGAATTTTTATTTCAATAATTAGGAGCTTTGTTCTATTTTATTTAACGTAAGATAAAGTGCCTAGCTTGTAGCACTAAAACAGTCCAACTAGGACTTACAAAGCCAAAGGTGCAATAAAGGAAGCCTAACTACATCTATACCTTTCTTAGTGCAATAACACTATTTAATATACTGTGCACTAAAGATCGGGCCCTAACATACAATACCATCTGCATTTAGTATACTGTGTAGACTTTGAAATCAAGGAAAATGAAGAGGGCCTACTCAAAGTCATACATGAAGGAGTGCATAAGTTTTGCAAACAATTTTGAGAGTATCTCTCACTACTTTATTAGAAAAGAGCTGAATAAAGAGCCTATGAAGCTACTAGGATTTCCCTGTAATCAGACCAAATCATGGATAGGGAGAGAACCAAATCAGACACTAAATGCTCACTCTTGGCTTTAAAAAAAACACTATTTTTATTTTTCGATAATTTTGGGCAACGAGTCCATTTTATTCTTCAAATCCGCCAAGGCAACGCCTCAAGAGCATAGATAAAAAAATAAAAAATAAAATAGTTAAGCACCTCAAGAGATAGATAACAACCATCTCAGCATCCCACTAAAGGGTTATCAATACAAAATTGTGAGGACTCAATTAGTGTCCAGTGAGTTTTGTAAAGCAAAGCAAAAGTCAAGTTTATGGATTTCTTAGCCTACACACATGTCTTTCCCCCTGCTCCTTGACCTGTCAATTTACAACTACTTTTGTATGCCTCAACAGAGAATGTCAGGGCTTCTTTGTCTAATGAGTACAATAGTGAAATGTTTTGCGGGTAAGCACCAAACTACTGTCCACGATTTAATTGCCTCAATGAGTTCAACTGCATTTTTTCCAACCCCATCAAACTATCCAATTATTGGGAAGCCATATTTTTTATAAAAAAAAATACTATATTCTACATTCTATAACTAAACCATTCACCTATATGTGTGGACTAAGCCTAGAATATGTGAATTGTGAGAATTAAAGAGGAAATTAGGGATAATATATGCCTACCAATCCAAGAAGTTATTCCATATCAAACAAACACTAGTCTACTTTGCATTCAAGAATCCAACATCACTCTAAAATACTACCAAATTAAACTGGAAAAATAGGAGATAAGTTGCTTAAGAATTCAACCATGCGAATTCAACCAGAGATGCTTTGGTCAGATAGGCACGATCAGTCACGGATAATTCCTCTACCAATCCACCAAAGCTTTGAGATTCCAATTTTAGAGTTCAATAAATTGTAACCCATTCACGTATGTATCAATTGCAATTGAATTAGGGTTTACACGAAAAATATGATATAGAGAATCTGGGTTTATATACATAGGCATAGATAAAAACCTGTCAAAAGACTTCACAAGAATCTGGGTTTATAAGCACTGCCAATCAGCAAAATGTCCCCCACAAATCGACCTAAACTTTGATATACAATTTTTTGAGTTGAAGAAACATCAGGCCATTGTATCCCAATTGAATTAGGTAAATTAAATACACAGAGATGGACACAAACCTAGTTAGAAGACTTCACGTGTTTTTGGTAGAATGCTTCTCACCGAGCAGTCACAACTCCGATCGATAGTTGGCCGCAATGATAAACCTTACGCTGGCGATGTCATGCGAGAAAGGGGTTAAGAGTATGAATGTGAGACTATGGGTATGAATGTAAGACTATGGGCAAGATAGAGGGAGATAGAGTAGATATGTTTGGTCGCTGAATTGGAAAGAATCCCCGCCCTTCCATGTTTTTTCTTTAAAAAATTTTTGTTTAAAATATGATTAGCTGTTGTTTAATATAGCCAAAAAAGAAAATTATTATTATTAAGCATTTTCTTATATCTGCTCCACTTGCAATATGTGGGGAAATAGTTTGAATACTTCCCGGCTCTTAGAATATGTGGTGATAGGTTAATAATCACTTGCCACATATACAAGTGCGGGGACATTAAAATTTAGCTATTTAAACAAACACTCTTTATTATGTGTGGGCAAATAAGTGCTGCTAAATACACATTTTCTTGTAGTGACATGAACTCCAAGTTGCACGGAATTTTTAGCTACATGACATGAAAGGACTGCTTATAATATTGAGCAATGTGCTTAATCTTTCACCTTCAACCCAATTTTCTCTAAAGAAAATTTTCCAAAATAACTTGATGAATGTAATTTTTGTCCTAAACCCATCAAAATTTGGTCAACAATAGCTCCTTTTGGACCAAAACTTTACAATAAAGTCTAACACCAAAAGGCAAAACTAAATATTAATGACACGTCGATGATGGTAGGTAAATATAAACTACAAAAAACTTAGGCCTAAAAATAAATGTCGAAAACCAATAGATAGATAAATATAAACTATAAAAAATGGTACTACAAAAATAAATGTGGAAAACCACACATAGCAATAAAATTCTAATTACCAGCTCAACTATATCTAAAACAATAAGAAAAATATGTACAGATGCAATCATGTACAGAATACAAGCAATCTTGACATATATGTAAACAACGTTTTATTCCTTCATCAACTTAAGCCAAGATTAGGGTATCTACGTAGAGATTAAATGAAATTTGTGTCATATCGAAAAATCCCATAGAATATTCTTCTAAGTTAATATTAGTCTCGATAAAAGATGACTCAACCCAGTTTTTCAAACCTAAAATATAACAACTTCGAAATATGGGGTATTGCCCGCCCCGTTCCGTCTCAATTGATAGGTCTACTAATACAACTTACAAATCATGCAAACAAGTCTTTGAAAGACTCCACTCGGGTCGAAGGGGAATATTATTGTATTATATTCAAGGTTTATGGAGAAAAAAATTAGAGCCTTGTCTTCTTGATCCTTAACCATTTTCAATAAGTTAATGCCTTGAGAATGATTTCAATTTTAGGATAGATTATGCTAGCTAGGCATATAATCTAGCTAGGAAAATCAAGAATAGTTACAAGAATAATTAGATTCACACATAAAATTGGTCTGAACAACCTAATTCAAACCTAAGTTTGATATGACTATGACATGCATGAATGTGAAATTCAGTACGTTTGAAACAAACCAAGACAATGCATGAAATATGTATATTATATCTAATGGTGAGTACACTACTATACTTTCATCCACATTTATTAAACAAGTATCAACGAATACTAAATATTTGATTTGAGTGAAGATGATGCATGCAATCTAAATAATATATTGAGTATTGACTGTTGGAACATGAATGTAGGGCTGCTCAAATGTTTATTCTCTTGAGTAATTAGTGATATCTATAAAAACATACAAGTAATTCAACAAACGTGTTCAAATATAGACACCCCTTAATAATTCTTACAAGAACATTATCACAAAAAAGAAGCCTTAAGAATGAGATGCATGTACGTGTATCATTTAAAATTTTACGGTAATTAAAGACGGGTCTTAAATGAATTTAGACTGTATATGTTTTCTCCAAATATTTTAGTCACATATGATGTCATGCATGGTTATAGAACACTTCGACATTTAAAACTTTATCAAAAAGATGTTGGATATATTTCAAGAGTATAAGACAATTATATAGCCTAAATATTAAAGTATAGCAAGTATAGAGATCATATATAAGTGAAACAATAAGAATATGATCAACACGGGTGAAACAGGAAGCAACACGGGTCGTGTTGTCTTCCAAAAAGCAAGGAAACAAATCCTGCGCTCAACACGGGTCGTGTTGAGCCAACACGGACCGTGTTGATTCAACACGGGTCGTGTTGAAGGCAGGATTGTATTAATTGCTAACGGCTATATGATTTTGTGTAATTAGTGCTTGATATCGTCATTAAGCACGATTATGCTGAGATTACAACAGCTATATGACTTGACTTGGTCAAGGTCATATTAAGGACATAATCTCATCATTAAGGCTCTTGATTACCCTTTGATTAGGGTATCCAAAGTGGGTGGTAATCTCCTATAAATAGGAGACATCCTAGGCTATTTGAGACACACCATTCTAAGTTAATCACAACCTCATTCTTGTCTAGACTGCAGCTATACTAGAGTGATTCAAGTGAGAATCTATTTCTTGAGTGTTACAACTTACAAGTGCTAAGTTTTATCCCTTTGAACATTTACGGTATCGTAAATAGTTCTTAAGGAAAGTGAGTACTAGGCCACGACTCTTAGCGTTATCCAAGCGAGTTTCCATTGTTCTATATACCGTTTACTCCCTTTCCTCCAACAATCTTAAGAACTATTTAGGAATGGGCTCGCTACGTGATATGTCTAGCAACTTCCAAAAGCTAGAGCGCTTTGAAGGAGTGGATTTCCGGCGTTGGCAAAGCAAGATGCACTTCTTGCTAACGACTCTCAATGTGGCATATGTGCTCAACATTTAGATCTCTCCCAAGGTGAATCAAGAACCGTCGGCCAAGAAGGTGACAACCGAGGAGTCTCTAAAGGAGGATGCAATTGTCAAGAGTTCCACGGGAGATGGAAATGACGATCAAATAAAGACGTCCGTGGAAGATGCGGAGGCTACTCGGCAAAGGCTCAAGATGGAGAATGATGACTACATTTGTAGAGGATGCATTCTCAACGGGATGAGCGACACCCTCTTCGATGTGTATCAACATGTGGAGACGGCAAAGAAGCTTTGGGAGATGCTTGAAGCTAAGTACATGTCGGAAGATGCGTCAAGTAAGAACTTTCTTGTTAGTCAATTCATGAAATTTAAGATGGATGATAATAGGAAAATTCTAGACCAATTCCATGAGATTCAACGTATTTTAAGTAACTTCAAGCAACACAATTTGAACATGGATGAAACCATAATCGTATCCTCTATTATTGATAAGCTACCTTCTTCTTGGAATGAAACTAAAAGGGCTCTCATGCACTGGAAAGAGGCTATGTCTCTTGAAGGTTTGGCTAACCATCTTCGGATTGAAGAGGAGTTACGCCTACAAGATGGTACCAAAGAGCAATCTAAGGTCCATATGGTGCAAGAGAATAAGGGAAACAAGAATAAGAACAAGAGCCACAACAAAACTAGCAAGGGAATTCAAAAGCCTAAGCAAGTTTGTTGGGAATGTGGCAAACCGGGGCACACAAAGAGAGAGTGTTACCAATGGAAAAAGAAGCATGGTCTTTTGAACAAAGATACATCTAAGGGCAAGAGTAAGGAGAAGGAACCCAATTCCTTCGTGGCCATGGTTAAAGATCATATTAACATGGTATCCATTGGTTGTAATGATTGGTACATAGACTCGGGTGCGTCAAGGCATGTTTGCATTGACAAGAGTTTATTCAAGACTCTCAAACCGGCGGATGATGGTGTGAAACTCTACCATCCGGTTAAAGTTGAAGGCATTGGGCAAGTGGAACTTGTTTTCACTTTCGGTAAATCTTTGCTTTTAAATGATGTGTATTTAGCTCCGGAAGTATGTAAGAATCTTGTATCCGGTTATCTCCTTAGCAAGTTTGGTTTTATGCAAGTTTATGGAGATAATTATGTACTTTCCAAGGGTGGGACTTTTGTAGGAAAGGGATATGCTTATGGGGAGATGTTTAAATTGAATGCGAAAAGTAATAAAGATGGCATGATTTCCGCTTATATGCATGTGTCTACTTTGAATAAGTCTTTTCTATGGCATGCTAGATTAGGACATGTGAACTTTTCAAAGTTGAAAGAAATGTCTAATCTTGATTTGATTCCTAAGTTGAATGATGACATAGAAAAGTGTAAGACATGCATGCTTAATAAAATCACCAAAAGTTCTTTCTCAAGTGTAAAAAGAACTTCTAAATTGCTTGATTTAATTCATAGTGATTTAGGAGATTTTCATAGTACACCTTCATTAGGTGGTAAGAAGTATTATGTGACATTCATTGATGATTATTCTAGATATTGTCAAGTTTATCTTTTGAGTACTAAAGATGAAACACTTGAAAAGTTTATAGTTTACAAAACTAGAAGTGAACTTCAATATGAGACCTTGATTAAAACTTTAAGATCCGATAGGGGAGGGGAATATTATGATCCAAAGTTTTTCCAAGAAACGGGCATTGTTCATGAGACAACCGCCCCGTATACACCATAACAAAATGGGGTTGCGGAAAGGAAAAATAGAACTTTAAAAGAAATGGTGAATTCTATGTTGTCAAACTCCGGTTTAAGTAATGGATTTTGGGGTGAAGCCATGTTAACGGCTTGTTATATTTTGAATAGAGTTCCATTCAAAGGGAATTCTAATACCCCATATGAGCTATGGAACAAAAGAAAACCAAGTCTTAAGTATTTTAAGATTTGGGGTTGTAGGGCTATTGTAAGAGTCCCGAAACCTAAGAAAAGGAAATTAGGTGAAAGAGGAATTGAGTGCATCTTTATAGGCTATGCTCAAGATAGCAAAGCTTATAGGTTTTTGGTGGTTGAGCCAAATGAGTACATTTCGGTGAATACCGTAATGGAATCAATAGATGCAATTTTTGATGAGACTAGGTTCTCTTCAATTCCTAGACCTAAAGATGTAATTCAAGATATTGTTCCTTTAATTGAGCCTCAAGATGAAAATCATGAGGGTATATCCATACAAGATGATCTTCCAACTCATGAGGTTATTCATGATGAAGAAGATGAAAGTATTGAGTTAAGAAGGAGTAAAAGATCAAGGAAACCAAAAGATTTTGGTTTGGAATTCTATGTTTATTTAGTAGAAGGTTCTAGGGACTCAGTTGAAAGTGAGACCCTATGTATGTACAACATAAATGAGGATCCTAAAACTTTTAAAGAAGCTATGCAATCTCATGATGCTTCTTTGTGGAAAGAAGCGGTACAAGATGAGATTGATTCGATAATGGAAAACAATGTTTGGATATTGGTTGACCTTCCTCCGGGAAGTAAACCAATTACCTCTAAGTGGATCTTTAAAAGGAAAAGGAAAGTAGATGGTACCGTTGAGAGGTATAAAGCTCGGTTGGTTGTAAGGGGCTTTACTCAAAAGTATGGTATTGACTACTTTGATACATATGCACCGGTGGCTAGGATAGCTTCAATACGTGTATTGATAGCTTTAGCCACTATCCATAAGCTAGTTATCCATCAAATGGATGTCAAAACGGCATTCTTAAATGGGGAACTAGAAGAGGAGGTGTATATGGAACAACCCGAAGGGTTTGTTGTTGAAGGTCAAGAAAAGAAAGTTTGTAAATTTATAAGGTCCTTATATGGACTTAAGCAAGCACCTAAGCAATGACATCAAAAGTTTGATGAAGTAGTGCTTTCAAGTGGTTATAAGATCAATGAATCGGATAAGTGCATATACTCTAAGTTTGAGAATGGAAAAGGGGTGATTATATGCCTATACGTTGATGACAGGTTGATCTTCGGGACCGACATGGAACAAGTTAATAAGACCAAAGAATTTCTATCCTCAAAGTTCTCTATGAAGGACATGGGTGAAGCGGATGTAATTCTTGGTATTAAGATCATTAGAAATAATGATAAGATAAGTTTATCTCAAGAGCATTACATTGAGAAAATATTGAACAAGTTTGGAGGTAATAAGTTATATTCAGTTGTAACTCCATATGATTCAAATAAGAAACTAGAGAAAAATTTGGGTTCTCCGGTTAATCAACTTGAGTATGCTTGTTGATTGGAAGTCTCATGTATGTTATGACAAGTATAAGGCCAGACATTGCTTATGCAATTGGCATGTTAAGTAGGTTTACAAGTAATCCGAGTAATATGCATTGGTTTGCAATTCGGAGAGTATTAAGATATTTAGCTGGTACTAAAAGTTATCAACTCACATATAAAGGAGAACCTTCGGTATTAGAAGGTTACTCGGACGCGAGTTGGATTAATAAAGGAGATTTCTCTTCTACCAGTAGATGGGTGTTCCTTTTAGGAGTTCTAAGAAACAAGCTAACATAGCGGATTCCACTATGTCTTCGGAATTAGTAGCATTATATGCTGCTTGTAAGGGAGCGGAATGGTTAAGGAACTTATTATTGGAAATACTGGTTTGGTATAAGCCAATGGCTCCTATCTCAATTCATTGTGATAGCAAGTCTACTCTTGATGTAGTATATAGTCATGTCTACAATGGCAAGTCAAGGCATATTGGTCTAAGACATGCTTACATACATCAACTTATAAGGGATGGAGTAGTGACTCTAAGTTATGTCAAATCAAAAGAAAATATAGCTGATTCTTTAACCAAAGGATTGACTAAAGATTTGATAATAAGTACTTCAAAGGGGATGGGTTGTAGCTCAAAGCACTACTAATCGCAACAAAGACTCAACTTTACGAATTGGAATACCACCAATTTCTAAAGTTCAAATGAGTACAGAGTTGTTTAAATTAGTAGGAAGCATCGATTATTATCCCAAGGACAAGTGATGCTTAAAAATCTGTAATGACAAGAGGATGAGTATTAGTACTCTTAATAGACTTTGTGGAAAGCCTAATTACAGGGGTGGTATAATTACAAAATCTACCTATGTAAGTGTAATGTGTGGCCGCATAAAGGAACTATGAGCTAAAGTTCCGAAACACTTACGAAGGATAAGGACACAAGGCCGGATAATAGTGTCAAAGTATTTACACTCAAGATTTAAAATATATGTGTGTTATGAGTATAGTTGGTCAATATAAATCCAAAGTTCAAAGCTATGTCTACTTTGCGATTTAGATACAATTTTGGCTCATATACACTAATTGAAAAGTTCATAGAGTAATCTACTTTTCATTAGGCATATGTTTTTAAGGATTCTCTGGTGATTATAAGTTAAGGTATATCTCAAATAGCGGGGGTATAATCTTCTTAAGTAAAGTTATTTCAAGGGTTTTATATACTCTTGAAATAGCGGGGGATTGTTGGATATATTTCAAGAGTATAAGACAATTATATAACCTAAAGATTAAAGTATAGCAAGTATAAAGATCATATATAAGTGAAACAATAAGAATATGATCAACACGGGGTGAAACAGGAAGCAACACGGGTCGTGTTGTCTTCCAGAGAGCAAGGAAACAAATCCTGCGCTCAACACGGGTCGTGTTGGATCAACACAGGTCGTGTTGAGCCAAAACGGACCGTGTTGATTCAACACGGGTCGTGTTGAAGGCAGGATTGTATTAATTGCTAACGGCTATATGATTTTGTGTAATTAGTGCTTGATATCGTCATTAAGCACGATTATGCTGAGATTACAACAGCTATATGACTTGACTTGGTCAAGGTCATATTAAGGACATAATCTCATCATTAAGGCTCTTGATTACCCTTTGACTAGGGTATCCAAAGTGGGTGGTAATCTCCTATAAATAGGAGACATCCTAGGCTATTTGAGACACACCATTCTAAGTTAATCACAACCTCATTCTTGTCTAGACTGCAGCTATACTAGAGTGATTCAAGTGAGAATCTATTTCTTGAGTGTTACAAGTGCTAAGTTTTATCCCTTTGAACATTTACGGTATCGTAAATAGTTCTTAAGGAAAGTGAGTACTAGGCCACGACTCTTAGCGTTATCCAAGCGAGTTTCCATTGTTCTATATACCGTTTACTCCCTTTCCTCCAACAAAAGATCCCTTCAAATTTTCTGTACATAATCACACATGAATTTCGGTATCTAAATATATGCGTTCAACAATAATACCAATGTCTAAGTGAGATATTTATTCAATGTCTAATTTCCATGGTAATCACTTGCATTCCTTTTTTAAGGAAACAAGTAAGAATAAACCAGCAAATAAAGCACCCGAGAGGTGGTAGCCAAGTATAAGTCACCCCTTCCATCTTTTATGCTCCTCGTCAAAGCACTAGTAGAATTAGGGTCGAAAAACGTCTGTGATTTGGCGTCTGATAAAAAGTCAGACGCCAAATCTACTAAGGAAATTTTATAAAAAAAATTAAACTAAAAATGGCGTCTCTTTGCTGTAAAGAGACGCCGAACATTTGAATTTAGGCGTCTCTTTTGGCCGGGAACAGACGTCGTTACTACTCGGCGTCTGTTCCCGGCCAAAAGAGACGCCTAAATTGGCAAATACGAAAAAAAAACCTAGCCTGCAACTCTGAGACCTCGACTGCCGAAACCCTATTTAGGGCCAAATAGGGCGTCTGTTTGAGGCCCAACAGACGCCGATTAGGTTTAAAATGGTAAAAAAAATTCATTCACTCACTTGTCTGCGGCACCATCGACGAGAAGAAGGAGAAAGAAGCGAGAAGAAGGAGAAGACGAAGAAGGAGAAACATCGGCGTTCAATCAAAACAACAGGTAATTTTTGTTTCAGATCTGTTATAATTTGCTTATTGTTGTGAAAAGTTTGAAAAATTGTAAGAATTTGATTAAAATATGATGAAAAACGAAAAATTTGAATATTTGTAGAGTTTATTTTTTGTTGAGTATAATTTTAGATCTAATTTGGTCGATTGAGTGCGTATAAGTTGTGAAATTGAGCAGTTTTAGTTAATTTGTATGAATTGTAATATATTTTGGATGTTGTATTCGAATTTTATTTGTGAAATTAGGGCTCGTGATGTATTGTTTGTATGTTTTAGTTTGAGTTTAATTGATTGTGTGTATGTTATGTTTAAGTTTAAGTTTTAGTTTTAATTTATAATGTTGTGAAGTATATAAGTAAATATGTTTAGGTTGAGTATAATGTTGAATTTTATATGTTTTGAAGTAAATTAAAATATGCATTATTATATTTATTGTTCCAAAAGAATATATATATTAATGCATGTAAAATTTGTTTAACTTTGAGCATTATATAAACGTTAGTATGTAATATATATGAATTTTGAATGTTTTGTATGTTCTAAATTAGTGGGAAATTATAATGTGTTTTGATTGAGTAAAAAATGTGTTATATTTTAGGATGGTTTTTAGGAAATTTAAAAACTATTTAATTAGTTAGCAATATACAATTAGCTAGGAATACATATTTAGTTTGTATATAAACTATTATTCAATTTTGGTTGAATTTATAATTCAATTTGTTTAGTTAATAAGTTAATAATATTAAAAAAATTATTATATATAAACTATTATTACGTACGTATTAAATTTAATTATAAACTATTTAATTATAAACTATAATAACACCGATAGCGTCGACGTCCGAGCCTCTATTACGGAGCTGAACAGAGAGCTCAGCGTCAACTCGAGGAAGAGAGGCAACAGCGCGAACAAGATAAACGCATGCTACAGGAACAATTCCAGAGAGAATTAGAGGAACAACGGCGCCGATCTGACGCAGCCTTGGAAGAGAAGGTGAGGCAACAAGTAATGCAACAAATGTTGCAAATGCAAAGAATGTTGCAGCAGCAAACAAGTCAGAGCTGGCAAGCCCCTTTCCTCGCTGGATCTTCCTCTGGAAGTCAAGTGCCATACACTGGACAGCCTCCTCCACCGCTGCCCCGCCGCCGCAGTACTTCTCGTCGGACCCCCGTCTCTCAAACCCCACAACCTCAGCCCATCGTTCCTCCCGAGGACTCGTTATATGCTTACCCAGGTAAGCATATTTTTTTCCATAAACACAAAATTAAATTACTAATTACATGTTCCAATAATTACTTAATTCATTTTGATTGTATTTCATACCTTTAATTGTCGTTGTATCCCAGGAGGCCAATACCTATTCCATAGCCTCGAAGAATTGACACAACGCCAGAATCAGGGTGATAATGACGACGATGAGGAGAGCGAAAGTGATGATGACGATGCGCCGTGTGGTGACGACATTAATCGATCATTTTAATTGTGTTTATATTTTACATTGTACGAACAAAATATTTAAACTCTTTCTTAATTACATTCATACTTATTAGCTAGTACATTATTTAATCCAAACATGGAAATATTTTTCATTATGTATGCGCACATACGTACAAATTAATTAACATATATATATATATATATATATATATATATATATATATATATATAATAACACGTACGTATACATCAGAATAATTATAATTAACAACATAATCAATAGTGAAACATATATATATAAATTAAATTATCTACCTAGAAAAAATTACAATATAACTAACAATAATAATAATTAATAATTAACTATACCTAAAAAATATACACATATATACATCATAATTAGTTATAACTAAAATTAAGAATATATAACAGTAATAATATCAATAATAATAATAGTATCAATTATAATATCAATAATAATAATAAAAATAATAATAATAATAATAATTGCGCGCGTCCAGCCAGCAGCGAAAAATTTTCAAAAATTTACCCAATTTAGGCGTCTGTTTTCCCGCCAAACAGACGCCCAAATTATTGCGCCGGCCAAGAAATAAAAATTTTCAAAAATTTACCCAATTTAGGCGTCTGTTTTCCCCCCAAACATACGCCCAAATTATTGAAATTGAAAATGGCGTCTGTTTGGCGGGAAAACAGACGCCATTTTGCCAGAACCTATATAAACCTTAAGCCCTCAAACTTCCCTCCGAATTTTTCCCACCCATCTCCATTTCATTCTCTCATGTTCTCTCATCAATTCTCTCATTTCCCCTAACCTTCAAAACACCTCAAATCCATCCAAGATTGATAAATTGAAAATTTTGCAATTGAAGATTGAACATTGGAGAGTGAAGATTGAACATTGGAGATTGAAGATTGAAGATACAAGATTGAAGATTGAAGATTGAAAAATCAAGATTGAAAAATATTGAAGTCATATATTAATTGTAATTTAGGTTTTTATTTTGTTTGTATCATTTAATTTAGTAAAAAATATCATTAATAAAGTTGTATTATATTTTTTTTATTTGTTAAAATATATATTCATTATCATTTTATTGTTGTTATTTCTATAAAATGTGTGTGTATATATATATATATATATATATATATATATATATATATATATATATATATATATATATATATATATATATATGAAATAGTACATACATGAATATTTGCAAATATATATCATTTATTTATTATATAAAATGTATTTATTTTCATTATTAATGTCTCCACAATTCTTATTAAACAATTTAATTACAAATACAAAAATTTAATTTTTACGCTTTATTTTATAATTAGAACACTCAAAATATACTATTTATTCTAATTATTTTCATTATTGAATTCACGTTATTTTATAATTACAAATGCAAATATATATCATTTAAGTTTTTTTTTTTTGTTTCTGGAACCCAAGTTCGGCGTCTGTCTGGCATGAAACAGACGTCGTTTCTGCATAAAAAACAGCGTCTGTTTCATGCCAGACAGACGCCGAACTTGGTCTGACACAACCCTCGTAGTCTACTAAAATTTTGGCGTCTGATTGAAACAGACGCCATTTACAGACGCTTTCTTAATAAAGGCGTACTAGGTTTTGGCGTCCGTTTTAATCAGACGCCAAAACCATTTTGGCTTCTGTTTACACCCTTATCAGAAGCCAATTCCAGACGTTTTTTGACCCTGATTCTACTAGTGAAGTTCCATTCTATAGCAAAAAATTTTCGATATGTGGTAATTATTAGATTACTGGGTCATACATATGATGGGTAGTTTGGTACTTACTACCTGCTCTCCAATAATTACCCTTAAAATAATAACTCAATAAACAAGCCAAATTTACCCGTTCTATAAAATAATAAAAAAAGCAACTAAAATAATGACAGAGTATGGAATCTAAAGGTACAAATAGGAGCCCTCTTAGTATTTTGACCACAAAGATTTCCAAAGCGATCAAATCTTGGATCTCAAGGACGACATAGAAGCCGCCAAAACTTCACCAAGGATGACTGTAGCCTTAAAGAATCATTTCCTTATCCAAATGACAAACCTTTATTTGTGCTCCACATCTCAATGTACGTACGTCGGCTCCTCCCAACTAATATAAATTTTGTGTCCTCCATCCCCATTTCCCAAGTCATCGGAGTCCTCTTATACATTGTTCTTCTACGTATCGAGTTTTTAATTACTAAAACTCGATATCCTTGAACTAGCCTTTGAAACATTGATAACATTCATCATGGATTACAAGTCATCGGAGTCCTCTGAAACTCTAAGGCAATGTCCTTCATCCAATCTCTTTGTTCTTTTATAATGCTACTCTCACTCTTAATACATTGTGGGATTTATGAGTACGTAACATATTGCAATTTAATTTGTTTTTTGGTTCACTGATTGTCAAGAGTCTAATATATGTATTTATAATGAAAATAAAAGAAACTTGTGTTGATAGGCTAATTTAGTTTTGTGAAAAGAAAATGTAAGGTATACAACATTTTGTTATTGATGCACTTTAATTTCTTTTCTTGCTAATAGAGACTCTAACTTAATATAAGATGTTTGCTATATGCATAGACGAATCTACATGTATGGGTGGGATCGATGGCTAACAAAAAAAAATAAAAATAAATTTAGTATGATATGAGTTGAAATATTACAGATAATTTGTTTTCAAATGAGCAAAATAATATAAGACCTAGATTTACCATTGGCTATATGTTGTCAGTGGATAAGGGACTTTGTACTTTGATGTGAGTTTCACCATGTATTTAGTCTTGATCATAGCCTAACATTTGATTTGTTGATGTTTCAACAATGAGCAATACTTGTATTTATGCTCACCTTGATCGGGTCAAGATGTTAAGTAAGTCTTCATTGAATTATCAAAATCATATATTTTATCATCTAACAATAAATAAACCCATATGAAAAGCAGGAACAAATGTGCTGCATGCTATAGGCAATTTAACAAAAAGGAACACTTGGTGGATCACATGAGGACATCTTTTCATTCGGTCCATGAACCCTATTGCGGTGTATGCAACAAGCATTGCAGATCCTTTGAGTCCTTAAGGGAACATCTTATCGGTATGTTTACATTCTATATTTATGTTCCCTTAAATGTTTACAAGATGTCTAAAGTTAAATATAACATGGCTGGCAGATGGAAAATCTAGGTGACCTTATTATACCAATAATAACTAATGTAGCGGTGAATTAGTCTCCATGCTAACATGGCTGGTAGATGGAATACAAACCTTTCTCAACCCAATAACCACATTAACCTTCGATTTTTCTCACTAACCCACATTACAAGAGATTGGTTGATTCTGTGTCACATCAGCACGGAGACTGGTTCACCACTCCGTTAGTCACTGTGATATGACCAATTTTTTTAACGTAGGTTAGTGAAAAAATGGAGGGGTTAACGGGATTACTGGGCAAGGGGTCGAATATTGTCTCTCCGCCTGTCACGTCAGCAGCAAGACCAGTTTATTAGTCACCACCCCTTAGTCACTATTTGTATAAAAATCTCACATAAGTATAAAGGTCGGAGATACTTTTATCGAATAGTAAAGATCGATATATTACACTCCAATCTCCAAATATCGATATATTGTCATCCAATATACCTTATTTATATGATTATTAGCAATGTTTCCGCGAGGATGAAATGAAGTTACGTACCTATGTGTATTCAATATTGAGTGGCGATGTTAAGTTGTATGTAATGTTTTTTCAGGACCATTGCCGAAGGTAGAATGTGCAAGAGTATTCAGTACAAGAGGATGTAATTTGTGCCTGACTTTCCTTGATAGCCCTATCAACCTACAAGCACATCGAAGGACATGCCAACTTCTCCGCCCAAGCGTACATATCGAAACCTTGGAATTAATATCCAAAAATATACCCTATATCGGATTCACTTGTGGTGGTTATCAACCATAATAATCATCATAAATAAAATAAATATTATTTATAAATGTGTCCAGTTTTATCCTCGCCGTTAGTTTTTTTATTAAATATAAATTGTAAAATATATTTGTTTAAAATTTAGTTTATTTTAAAAAAATTTAAAATAAATATTTTCCAAATATGCTTGTTTACTAGGCTAAAACTTAGAGTTAATATATTTAAATTAAGAAAATATATTTTATAATGATCGATGTACTAAATTAAAAAAAATGAATGACAACCATAAAAGTTGATATATATACTATCTCTTTCCCATATTATATGTCACTTTAACTAATAAGTTTTTTTTTCCAATAATATCTGTCACTTTATAATTCTAATAACACATTAATTATTAATTTATCAAATTCTTCTTATTAATTACATCTTATTCTTCCATTTTTCCTATTTATTCACCTTTTCCCTTTTTTATTTACCTTTTTATTCAACATTTTTACATTTCCAATGAGGTAAATTAATATAAAGTGGAAGTTTCTTTGGTTTTCTAAATCATGTCTAAAGTGTCAAATAATATGGGAAGGATGGAGTATATATGGATAAATATTATTTTCATTGTGGTAATTGTCATGGTTAACAACTACTATATTTGTCACAGGGAGTGCATGCTCGTATGGGGAATTTAGGGATTAATGATGGATTGAGGATTGAAACTGGACAAGGAAGATCTCCGAAGGTGGTTGCCTTAGCATGCAAGATGGTAGGCGGTGGAAGTGATGGATCTCTGGATATCTGTGCAAGAGTTTGTTTAACTGATGAGTATGATAACATTATCTTCCAAACATATGTCAAGCCTCTAATACCCATCACAAATTACAGGTTAATTACCCCAATTTTTAGTGCTTTTAAACTAATTGCTACAACAAAAAACCAAAATGATAAATATCTTGACGCAAGATGACATTTCACTTAAATCACTCATAAAGTTAAATGTAAATATATTTAAATCATTATAAAAGTATGGTTTATTATTTTTAGGGTTATTATGACTTATAAACAAAATAAAAATAATTTATTTTTTATATTTTTTCATAAATATAAAACTATGCATATATAAAATGTACATTTTCTATTTTGATTGATAAAATTAGGCAATTATATATCTATATTTTTTGAACTAGTTAATAAGTGTTATACTCGTATAGTTGATAAATATAATATAAATAATTATTAGAAAAAATGTTAATAAAAGGTGTTAACATTTGAAATATAGACAATTCAAGATGAAATTATTAACCATCTTGAGTCAATATATATATATGTATATCATTGTGCATGCTACAAAATGTGTCTAATGTAGAAGAATGTTATTCCTGTGGTTTTGTAAATATGCCTAAATTTAATGAATAATGGTTGATGTGCTTCTTACTGATAAACTTTATGTAGGTATGAAACAACGGGGATAAGGGCAGAATATATGAGGGAAGCGATGCCATTAAAGCAAGTTCAAAGGATTATTCAAGATTTTCTTTGCAATGGTGAAGCTGTGTGGAAAATCCGGTCAAGAGGAGGAAAAGCTAGGATTCTTGTTGGTCACGGACTTGATCACGATCTTGAGTGTCTGGCAATAGAGTATCCTCCAATAATGAAGAGGTATATATTATCATGCAAAACGATGAGTATTTGATGCAAAATGGTTAATAATTCTTTTTAATTCACTTAAATCACTCGTAAAGTTAAATATAAATATATTTAAATAATTAAAAAGGTATGTTTCATTACATTGAGGGTTAATTATTATAACTTATAAATAATATAAAATTATTATTTATTTATATTCTTTTCATACATACAATACTACACATAAATGTGCATTTTCTATTATATAATTGATAAAATTAGGTTATTATTTATATTTTTTGACATAGTTGATTAGTATTATACTTTTATAGTTGGTAAATATATACAATTATTAGAGAAAATATTATTAGAAATTACAAAAATGTGAAATATAGACAATTCAATATGATTATATATTAACCATCTTGAGTCAAGATGTGTATCATTATCCATATTATCATATTAAAAAGTAATATTATACTTGCTCATTAGTGTAAAATTCATGGGTAAAAAGCAGTTGTGTAAAAGTTAAATTTAGTAACTTTTGGCAAATTTACATTAATATATTAAAATTAATTTTTCTTTGTTTTATAACTTTGTTAAAAAAAGTTTTTATAAATTTTGGTAAATTTTAGTAAATTGAATTTACCCTAGAATTTGACAAACCCAATTGAATACTAGATAGGTTTTAATTAGTTTGTATCATATCATACAGGGATACGGCAAAATATCCTCCATTGATGAAAACGAGCAAGCTTAGCAACTCCCTCAAGTACCTTACACAAGCATACTTGGGGTAACTATTTCTACTTTATTGGCACAAATAACATATTTTAGACTTTCCACTTAGTAATTTTTCATGTCTAACCCTTATTTTTTAATTCCACAATACAGCTATGAAATTCAGACAGGCATCCATGACCCTTATGAAGATTGTGTTTCAACAATGAGGCTTTACATGAGAATGAGATCCCAAAATCATAAGGTGGAGAACTATTCACTTGAGAGTGACCTACGAAACTCTAACATTTTTATGCAGCTTAGAGAACGTGAACTTGAAAAGATGACTCCAGAAGAACTTCTAGCCATTTCGAGGTCTGACTACTATTGTTGGTGTTTGGACTCCAAGGCTATACATTAGAGTTTAGACTTAAGAAAAAATTAATTTGGATTGCTCATGTAACAAGTTTCATGATATGTGTGTGGATGTCAAGTTGTTCAATTTATGTGTAATAAAATGTCAAGTTTAATGTGTCAAAAAAAAAAAAAGAATTCCATGTGAAGAAAGATTAATAATTGTAGTTAGTATTTCATTTTTTTTATTAAAAAAAAAAAAAAAACTAGTATAACCAACGCCTACTTTACACGCCCTAACTTGATAATTACAAACATAAAATATAATATTTCCGTAATGAATAAAAACTTCCTACATAATATGAAAATTAATTAAATTTGAATTTTATTCAATAAGTCGATTATTTTATTATGGAAAAGGTACCATAGGTATTAAGGGTTATTTGCATTTTGGACCACGAAGTATAGGGGTATTTAATTTATGGACCATTGGTTTTCATTGTTTATTTTTGGGACCCTAGAGTTTATGTTTTAATAAAAAATGACGTTAAAGTTTGTAGTATGAAAAAAAAGTTCGTGTACTATTTTTCTTTTTCTTCTCACGTTTGAATTTATATCTCGATTAGCGTCTAACTTTAGGAGTAAGGTTAAGACTGATATTGAAGCTATAATACACCTCTCTTATTCATGTCAGAACTAATTAGACCATGAAGTACCTAGCTAGGGTCTAAGTATTTCCGATATAAATGAGAGAGGTGTATTACAGCAGAGCCTAATTAGTTCTGGCATGAATAAGAGAGGTGTATTACAGCTTCAACATCAGTTTTAACCTTAGTCCTGAAGTTTGACGGTAATCGGAAGATAAATTCAAATATGGAAAGACAAAGAAAAACAGTACTCGGGCCTTTTTTTTCAAACTACAAACTTTAAGGTCATTTTTTATTCAACCATAAACTTTAGGGTCTCAAAAATAAGCAATGAAAACCAAGGGTCCAAAAATTAAATACCCTTATACTTCGGGGTCCAAAATGCAAAAAACACAACCCTAGGTATTCAACTAAACTAAAATCATATTATTCACAAGTAGAAAGTAAATATTTTTGTTTGGACTTTTCCTTATGACAATGTATCATATAAATAGAACTCTTAAATGAATGGTAGACTCATTGAAATTATGTTGCCAATGGGTCGAAACATAGTAACAAGCTTTAGTTATATCTTACTCTCTCTCCAAATTAATTGACATTTTAACTAAATTTTGATCGTTAATTATTTACAAATTACGATGAGTTACAATATGAAATTACCATCATTAGAATTATACTTTACTAAAAATTACAATGGATGTGATTTCATATTGTAATTCATTGTAATTCGTAAATAATTAACGATCAAAATTTAATCAAAATATTAATTACCATAAAACTAGTACTTAAACCTTGATGCATGAGACAATAATAAAACAAATGTTGTTACAACACACACACACAGGGGCGGATCCACATGCATAGGTGTGGTATCAATTGACACCACTAAATTTTTTTTTAAATAAATCTGTTTAGGGAAAAAAAGAAAAATATTTTGACATATATAATGTTCGACTCCTTAAATAATCACAAAAGGCTGTGTAGCCCGCTGGTGCTGCTTGGGGGACATAGGAACTGTCTAACCAAGGTGTTCATGGGTTCAATACCTATCATCATCATTTTTGACTTATTTATGTTTTTTTAAAGAAGATTTGCAATAGGTTGCATTGCATAATATGCTATTAGACAAGCTGGTCGCGGGTTCAATCCCTAGCGCCAGCGCTTTTGACCTATTTCTATTTTTTTTTTCTAAAAAAAATTGCAATAGGTTGCACTGCAGCAGTTATAATACGCAACCGCTGCCAGTTTGTAACCCATACATTTTTTTTCGCTCGTACGCCCACTAAGCGGTCCCTTCAATATCTCTAATCTTAACTCCATTATCAAATTGTAATTTATGTAAGTCACTCTAATATTCTTTTCTTAAGTTTATGTATGTATTAGTTATATAATATCATTTTTAAAGCTTAATTTGACGTTTATGCATTTATCAGGCTATCATGAATTAGTTATATTTTGACGTTTATTTTAACATTTATTTGGGTTCAATTTTTTTAAAGAAAATTATCTGACACCACTGACTCTAAATCCTGGATCCACCACTGCACACACACACACGCGCACGCGCGCGCTCACACACACACAGATTTAATTATGTATAATACTTTCTAATATTTTTGAAAAAATAAAAAGGTTACTTATATATATATATATATATATATATATATATATATATATATATATATGTGTTTATGTGTGTTTGCATTGTATTTGAACTCCGGCGTGTGGCCATGAATGGTTTAAGTTGTGTTTGGATTGTATTTGAACTCCGGCGTGTGGTCGTGCATGGTTTATGTGTGTTTGCATTGTATTTGAACTCCGGCGTGAGGCCGTGCATGTTTTATGTGTGTTTGGATTGTATTTGAACTCCGGCGTGTGGTCGTGCATGTTTTATGTGTGTTTGGATTGTATTTGAACTCAGGCGTGTGGCCGTGCATGTTTTATGTGTGTTTGGATTGTATTTGAACTCCGGCGTGTGGCCGTGAATGGTTTAAGTTGTGTTTTAAGTTTTATTGTGTTCGCTACTTATGTATGAATGATTGCAGGAAACTTTTCGCCAAATGTGTGAGGAGCGTGGCATAATTGAGAACTCCCCGGAAGCTAGGGAGTTGTACTTGCAACTGGCAGGGGGGTACAAACCCAAAGACCATGCTGTCTATGGTCTTGGGAGTGCGACCTCGCACTTCTATGATACTCCACCCCGTACCCAGGGCAGTTCTTCTTCTTCGAGGCATCCCTGCGCAACTCCGTCCACTGATGCTATTATGCGGGATCAACTTGCTGCTCACACATCCGCCATCTCACAGATTCAAAGTCAATTGACACAAGTTGTCCAATCTCAACAACAAGGCGGTAGTTCTTCGTCCCCATCTCAATATCTAAACTTATCAGGATCCCCGCAATTCCCTCCCCAACCTTGAACTTATGCACTTTTAAGTTGTGTTTTAGTTATAAACTTAGATTGAATTTTAGTTATGAACTTTTAGCTATTATATATATATATATGAACTTTTAGTTATGCATTAATGGTTTAATATTATATATGTTTAGTATGTTATGTATGAAATAGACAGGTGAAAAACTAAGCGGTTGATATATATATATATATATATATATATATATATATATATATATATATATATATATATATATATATGGATAATATAATAATAGCAGCGACCGATATGTCGACAAATACAGTATGGTTATAACCTATTCGATTTAATCCAGAATATTTTAAAAAAAATTTAAATTGTAATGTGCGACCGATACATATCAGTCGCTGGTTATTAGTCGCTATTTTGCGATCGATAAATAGCGACCGATACTGTATCAGTCGCTAAATTCGCGATTGATAAGTAGCGACTGATACAGTATCGGCCGCTAAACGGGCGACCGATAATCAGCGACCGATACCGTATAATAACGGTCGCCGCATCAGATATCGGTCGCAAGTTTGGCGACCGATACGTATCGGTCGCTCGGTTCGCTAAACGACGGATATGCAGTGACCGATACGTATCGGTCGCTGATATCGGTCGCCCGCGCTCTGCAGCGACCGATAAAGCCATTTTGCGACCGATAGTAACGGTCGCCTCAGGCCTGTTCTGTTGTAGTGGATTGAGAATAACTACACATTTACAAAAATATCTTTTTGATTAATTTAATGTTTTAATAAATTGAAATGGATGGAAGAACATAATTAAATCATATCTGCTAAGAAAATCAATTACTATTGAAAAAAATAAAAAAAAAATAAAGTTCAAACAAAAATTCTAATAAAACTAATTCAACACCAAATATAAACTAAAATCGAGTATATAAAAACTCCAAATATAAAGGATTCAATAAATCAATCTTCTAATAAGTAAGTATCAATTATTTTATTTATATAAAATACTTAAATATTAGGGAAATTCCAAATGGTAGGCATGAAGTATTGGGTATTCCAAATGGTAGACACACTTTTTATCTTTTCAAAATGGTATGCTTATGTTCAAAAAATTCTACCCCGTAGACATACACTAACCTACTGTTAGAAATTAAAAAAAAAAGAAAACAAAAACACAAAATATTTGAATTGGTCGAGAATCGAACGAAACCAATTGCTCGACAGCGATCTCCACCCCAAGACCATCTCGCCTGACCATCTCCCAACGCCCAGCAGCCGTCGTCACTCGCCGTGGAGGGTCGCCGGCGGCCGTCGTCGCTGACGCCCAGTAGTTGTTGCCCAGAAGCGGTCGTCGATTCAGGTATTTGATATTTAGGGTTTCGATTTTTAGGGTTTAATTGTAGAAAATCGGGTAAATTTCAGCAATTCTCTGATGCATTATGGCCTGAGTATCCTTTTTAGGGTTCGATTTTTAGGGTTTCAATGTTGTCCCTGATGTTTGATACTTCTTAGGGTTTATTTTCCTGTTTGCAACAGTGGCAAATGCAGATGATGAATTGATTGAAGCTATGCATCCTTATATGTAGGCAATTCGTGAAAGTGGCAAATGCAAATAATTTATTCTGTATGCGCATCTTTTGTATCAATGCACTTGTGCTAGTGCCATGTTATGAGCATGTTTTGGGGGTTGAATTGCATTAAGATCTATGAAAACTGATCTTTACAACTTCCATATGAATAACCAAACAAAGGGGACATTTCCTTGTAATTTGCTATATAGAATGTGCATTTTGCTTGTTTAATCGAGAAAGACCCTAGTATAAAAAGCTCAACTTTCTTCAATAATCCTTCGCTTGTTTTTCTCCCTCTCCAATTATACGCTCTCATTTAGACTATCATGTTAACCCTTCATTTTCCTCTCAAATTTGAAAGGAAAATGCAAACGACAAAATCAATGTATGTTTTTCATCTAACTTTTCCATAAATTACTTTACGACATTCATCTATTTAACTTGCCTGCTTGATTTGTTGTGTTATGTTCCATAAATGTTCGCTTGTTTTTATGGGCGTCAGTGATACACATTTATGTCTTGGTGATTCTTTTTTGTTTATTTTTTTTTTGCAGTCATGGGGAAGTGTACGTTACTCATGGACTTTGAGGGTCAAAAACTAAGGATAGAAATACCCGACACAGATAAGTCTAGTTTACTTGATGTATTTACTGAGTTGGAAGAAAAGGCTGCAGCTGAGAAGTTTTGGTTACCCAAGCATCCATCACTTTCTTATTTGAAGAACATGGAGATTTTTTATATCCATGAAGAGGTTGATTTAGCAAATTTGTATATATGATGAGGAGTGAGATTGATATTTGTGTTAGCTCTGGTGAGGAAGCTGGAACGGTGTTGGAGTTATCTAGGGGTTTAAGAAACTATGATTTGAGGTTGCCTGAGGAAAACGTGCCTTATATTCCTACATTGGGTGGTAGAACCAAACATCCTGTAAGAAGGAGTACTTCTGAGATTGTACCGTGTAATCCTACATTTCTCGATAACAATGACGAGCCTGCTAAATCATGTGCTAGATCTTTAGGTGAGTTGAGAATGCCTAAAAGCACAGCCATTAGAAAGGGTATGTATAAGAGCAAGTCAGGGGTTGAGTCTATGGGGTCAAGGGGGTCTCTTAATGCTGGTGAATCAGGATCCCATCATCAAAGTAACTCCATTCCAACCTCAGTGAGTACAAGGAGTAAGAGCACCAGCGGAGTATCTACAAATGACAGTGTTATTGTAGGTGACATTGTCATTGCAGGTAACTTTTTTTCCATAAAAACAACTAAACACATTCACTATTTAAGCACATAGACATTCAATATATCATTTGTTATGCAGGTAATAACATTATGGGGGTTGAGTTTCCTGATGAAGAGATCGATGATGATGATTTTCAACCTTGTGATGACGCTGATGATGCGGGGAGCTCCGATAGTGAGAGCGTTGATGAAGAGTCAGATGAAGAAATTACAATGAAGGCAATTACAGATTTGTATGACCCTAATGAACAAGATGGTTGGGGCGATCTTGATGATGAAAATTATATGGGAAGAGTTTATAGGAATGGTGATCTGTGTGAGGAGGAGAGATTTGGGCATGTACAAATCAAACCATGGATGATCTTTGTCTATAAGGATCACTTCAAATCTGTGTTAACCACCTACTGCATTCAAGAAGGGTATTTCTATGTTGTGCTATCTTCAAACTGCAAGAGATTCACTACTATGTGTAGGTCTAAGGGTTGTGAATGGAAATTGCATGCTAGTGTTCTCCCTGATAAACGAACATGGGCAATTAAGACTATACATAATCCAGTGCACTCATGTGAAAGAGTTGTTGGCCACAATCCTTTGGTCACCGTTGAATGGGCGTCAAAGGTTCTTATGGATGACATAAGAGCCAATCCTGACATTTCAGGAAAGTCTCTTAATGAGATATTGTTTAGCTGATATCAAGTGACGATGAAGAAGTCATCAATTTACAATACTAAACAAACAGTCTTAACTGTGATACAAGGGGGTCATGATGTTTCATATGGCTTCTTGGCTGCATACACTGATATGGTGAAACAGACGAATCCTGATAGTGTTGCGCACATAGCTTGGAGGCAAATCGAAAGGCTTAAGGAAGGTGGTTTCATAGAGAGGCCTTACATATTCAGCAAGATATTCATTTCATTTGCTGCACAGATCAAGGGCGCAATAGCTGGTTGTAGGAGGTTAATAGGGGTCGACGGTACTCATCTAAAGGGGCATTATGGAGGTGTGTTGCTATCGGTTGTAGTCCTGAAATTTTCCCACTTACACATGTTGTTGTTGAGTCTGAGACTACTGACAACTGGTGTTACTTCTTCTACCATCTGAAGCAAGCTTTACAATCTGCCCTGAGTGATGAAATGTGGACTGTAATATCAGATAGACAAAAGGCAAGTATTTTACCCTTCACTATTACCATTGATTATCTTCTAGATTACCATTATGTTGAGAATTATGCTTATTAGTGCGTACATTGACAGGGTTTGGATCCGGCATTGGATGATCAGTGGCCTAGGGTTAATAGGAGATATTGTTGTCGTCATTTGTGTGCAAACTTCAAAAAAGAATTTCCTGGAGTGTTATGTCATAAATCATTCTGAAAAGTTTGTATGGCATACTCAGAATTCACTTTTAAAAAGGCAATGGACCAGTTGCATCGGCTAGTAGGGAGGAGGGCTGTTCAGTGGCTACTTGATATTGGACCTCATGAAAGGTGGGCTAGATATAAGTTTGATCCCCGATTGTGCACTGCTGACAATACAAGCAACTTTGTGGAGTCCTTCTTCAATTCAACTCTTGGAGCTGATAGATTCTTACCTGTCCTTAGCATGCTTGAAGGTACTGTCACTTATACTCTTTTGGTTTTTATTAGAAAATCTCCGAATAAGATGAGATCCTGTAAGAAGTGTTTGTGTGTGGGGTTATTTGATTTTACAAATATGAAGTGTGTTTGGCCAAATCATGGCCAATTATGATGCTTCTGAATAATTTTTTACAAATATGAAGGAAATATGATGGGAATCATGGCCAATTATGATGCTTCTGACTAATTTTTTGCATGGTAAAAATTCTAGAAAACTAAAAACAGCAAATGTCTATAATAATGTCAAATGCAAGCACCAAGCAGAGAGCCCAACTTTGCTTTCATCTCACTAGAAAACTAAAAAAATCTCACTAACACCTAATATTTATGTTGCTGTATTCTATCACTTCATTTGACAAGTTGCCAATTACCTAAAAATTGTAGGTGTGAGGAGTTTAGCAATGTTGAGGCTAACAACGAGGCAGGAAATTGCAAGCACATGGAGTGACAATGGTATTTGTCCAAACATTGTCAAGCGTTTGAAGGTAATATGTATTGAATCTAGATAATGTAGAGCATATGTGGCTAGTAAAGGGGAGTTTGAGATACACGATAACAAAAGTCAGTTACCAGTATCTTTGAACAATAGAACATGTATATATGGAGCTTGGCAGATTAGTGGCATACCATGTAAGCATGTTGTTAGGGCTATTATTCACAATAGAGAGTCACCTGAGTCGTATGTCAGTATATGGTTTTCAGTTAGCATGTACAAGAAAACTTATGCATACAACATTAACTCCATTCCTGACAATGAGCAATGGTCTGACTTCACTTACCCAACCCTTGAGCCTCCACCTTTGACAAGAAAAGTTGGAAGACCATCTAGGAACAGAAGAAGAGAAGTAGGGGAGCAAAGGAAGGGGAAAAGATCCACTAAAAATATGTGCAGCAAGTGTGGTTATTCGGGCCACAACAGGAAAACTTGCAAAGGTGGCCCAACTAGGAAGGAGATGATGGCACAAGCTGGGAAGAGGCAGAGTAAGAAACAACAACAAGTGGAGACTTTCTTGGATGGTCCTTCAAGTTCTCAACCATCTCAAGCATCACAACCCCAGTCCTCCCAGCCAACACAATCACAACAGACTCAAAGGAAAAGGAAGACAGGGGACTTGACCCAAGCATCTGCTAGACCAGTTACGAAGTCCTCAAAAAGAAGAATTATATGACTTGGTTGAACTTGGACTTTTATTTAGCTTTTGAAGTTATTTAGTTGTAAACTTGGAAGTTGTAGTACGATCTTTGAATCAATATATGTATGATTGTATTGTTCTAGCAGTTGTACAGTTGGAATTGTGTCTAAATATCAGCAGGTTTTACAAGTTTGATCCCAAGGAGGCACAACAACTTTGAGCTTTGGAGAAACGCAATATTTTGTTCCTGTAATTAGTAGTTGCACAAGGATTGTGTTCCTATGAGAAAAGCCACTTTACAGACAAAGAAAGTAATTCATATCATCCACAAAGGCAAGATTCACAAGATTCATCATTTATCTTCACAATGAACATACATAACAGTAGTGACTAAAATAGAACGGGTACCTCTCAAGGCTTTCAATAATGCAAGATTAAACAACAATATTCAACTCAATTCTCAAGGCTTTCAATACAAGATTAAAAACCAAGATACAATAACTAAGATAAAACAAGTATCTCGCAACTCTTAATTTTCACAAGATCTATAACAACTCAACATATGAAATTACTAATTTAGCAACACAAAGTACATCATCTTATTAGTTTCTCATGCCTACAATGACAAGCACCAACACAAGATACATTACAACTGCCACTTTCACTACTGACTTCACATACTTGGTCTGTCTTGCAACCATCTTCTTCAAAATGGTAATGTCCCCATCAGTAGGGCCTTGAACACTTGAAGCCTCACCATACCATTCAAATCTTCCATTGTCTTTGTTATTAGAAATTATGTGTTCCTCACCGGCCCATTTAAAGAAGTTACAATCTTGACATCGAAAAAATACTCCGTTCGGGTTTGCCTCTGATTCAGATATCTTCAATTCAGCCTTCTTTCCACATTTGCGGCAATGTTGCGGTCTCAACCATAACTTTGCACCCCCACCAGAATTTGAAGATCTAGAAGTCATTGCACCTACAAGTTCATAGCATTATAAATAAACAGAATATAAAAAACAGACTAAACACATCACTTTGTTTCATGAACATCAACAATGTAAACCATGAGAAAGGGTACATATTAGCACATGTATTCATGCTGAACTTAAAAATGCATACCTGCAGGTTCAGGAATAGGAAAGAATGCACAAGAAGAACCTATACAAATTGTAACCTATGATTCAATACTTTACATATACTGCATGGACAATGAAAACAAAAGAATTCAATACTAATGTTTCTAACTTTCCCCTAGATTCTCAGAGTCTTGAAACAATTTCTAGAGATAATGTAAGCAATAATACAACGCAAAAATGAGAGAATCTCGATAAGCTTTTTAGTTGCAAGCAATATGGTTGTAATTACAATTCATATGACACTTGGAAGGACAGGAAAAAAATGATGCCCCATGCCTTCTGTTCCCCCTAATAACTACTGTAAGAACTAAAATGAATTTGAACACAATGTTCAAAGCCAGAGATAATCTTTTTAGTTACGAATGATATAGTATAGAACTGACTATATGTTAGAAGGCAACCAGGTTTCAAACGTCAAAAGAGTACCTAAGTCAACTAAATGCACAACTGTTAATCACGACTTGCCTACATATAAGGATGCATAGCTTCAATCAATTCATCATCTACATTTGCCACTGTTGCAGACAAGCAAATAAACCCTAAGAAGTATAAAACATCAGGGACAACATCGAAACCCTAAAAATCGAACCCTAAAAAGGATACTCAGGCCATAATGCATTAGAGAATTGCTGAAATTTACCCGATTTTCTACAATTAAACCCTAAAAATCGAAACCCTAAATATTAAATACCTGAATCGACAACCGCTTTTGGGCAACATCTTGGCGTCGGCCATTTCTTTGGCGTTGGGAGATGGTCATTGGCGAGATGGTGGTGGGGTGGAGATCGCCATCGAATGTGGTTTCGTTCCAGTTCAGTTCGACCAATTCAAATATTTTGTGTTTCTGTTTTCTTTTTTTTTTTTAATTTCTAACGGTAGGTTAGTGTATGTCTACGGGGTGGAATTTTTTGAAACATAAGCCTACCATTTGGAAAGATAAAAAGTGTGTCTACCATTTGGAATACCCAATACTTCATGCCTACCATTTGGAATTTCCCTAAATATTAATTAGAACTCTCAATCTCTTGGTAATTAATATCTTTCAAATAGGAGGGGTAATCTTGGAAATAATAATTAAACATAAGGATAATATTGATATTTAATAGTGATTAATGAATTCCTAGTATCATTTACCAGTTACCCTATTTCCATTACCATTGCCCCCATTTTTTTAATTACCGTAAAACAAATATGAAATATATTCAACGAACAAATAACATTTATCTCCCCCCAGTTTATCTGATAATAGAATTTTACCCTTCACATTTTAAAAAATAGAGACACCCTACCTCACCTTTTTACTTAGAATAAATACCTACCAAATCTGGGCAAGAGTATGCAATAGACAAAAATACTCTTGCAATTTATAAAGGAAAGGCAAAATGCCCTCCCCTTCATCTTCTTCTTCTTCCTCCATGTCTTCTCCTTCGTCTCATTATCTGGTCTTCAATGTTATTGAATCAAGGCCAGGAAATTCAATCAATTTGAAATTATTTTACTTGCAGATTTATTCTTCAATCCAAATCACCAGTAAATTCCCACAAGAATTGCACATTCCCAAAATACTGTGTCAATACTCAAAAGCCAAAGCTTCAGGTTTGTCCATGGATTTCAATAACAGTGGAAGCCGTGCTTCTAACTTCACCAACCCATAACAATACCCCCAATTTTGTTTCACATCAGTCAAAATTCACGAAAACCATCACTTCAGATTTTGCAAAACCTTCAAAATCACAGGGGAGAGAAAATAAATTAGAAAATTAGACCATTGAATTACAAAAAAAAAATCCAACTTGCATAAGTAATAATACCTTCATATTTGCCCATGGATTTGTAAGAAATTCCAATTTTGATATAACAAGAAAACCCCAGTGTTGATGAACTAACTATTGCTCCCAATTTTGGGCAGAGTGACAATAAAATATGATGCCGCCATTGAATCTGATACTCAAAATGTGGTAAATAGGGTCTATGGGAAGAGGCCTCCTAATGTTTATCATGATGGATATCTTAGAAAATTTGGATAAGACAGATGTCAAGGAGATTTGCTGGATTAGTAGGAAAGGAAATGAGGTGGCAAAGAGACTAGCTAGGTGGTGTGAATTCCACACATGAATGCTTCTGAAGCTCTCTCTCTCTCCCTTTCTGATTGATGTGTTGCTGGAAGATGTAATTCATTTAGATGCATTAATGAAATTGATTTCTGAGTTTAATTAGATCGCAAAAAAAATTAAAATTGTTACTCCTAATTTTGATCAATAAAAATCCTAATTTATTTTTGTATTGGTGAAGTTAGACCTGTAATTTTTAGCAACATTTGTGAACTTCAATAACAGTGGAGGAAGAGGAAGGATGATATGACGGGGAGGAAAGAATTGATGAAAAAGGTGGGGGTGGGGGTATGTTGGGCATTTTTTGGCAAATGATACATGGGGATATCGTAAAAAGTAGGTCAAATTATTTACATTATAATTAATATAACATATTTATAACAAGTAGTAAATATGAAGTAGGATATATGTAATTTCTCAAAAGTGAGGGGTAAAATCCTCTTATCAAAAAAGTTGAGGGAGGGTAACAAATGGGATTCCTTCTTGCTGTGAACGTTTTGTCGTAGAGTCCATGGAAATAATGAACTACAAAAGGCAACGAGTTTGTTGGCTGGAGGAGAGGTCTCCGATTAGAATAACCTTCCATAGACCTTTTATTTTTTGTTATTTTTGGCACAAAGGGGTCGTTTGATGTGAGGGGTTTGAATGTTTTTTTTTTGATAGGAAAGCTTGTAACTTTATTCCACAACTAATTCGATATTACAAGCATCATCCGAAACTAATTCAAGAATACATGGGGGCCCTGCATTCAACCATTCTCTAGTTGTATGAGCTATATGTTGCATGTGGGCGAGGGCGTGAGCAACCCTATTCCCGCATCTCTTGACAAAAGAGAAGAGACAATAATCAAAGGTTTTAGCAATGTTTAAACAACAGGAAATAAACATCCCAACATCAGTGTTGGGTTGAGATTCTTTCTGTAGCTTGGTTGCAAGGGAAAGGAAGTCCCCTCAACTTTTTGAAAGACGCTCAAGAGGTATCAAAATGCCAGGAGCTATTCTCGAAGATAAGGGAGCTGAGGAAAAAAGAAGAAATACTGTGGTGGCAAAGATCAAGAATAGACTTTCTAAAGTACGGGGACTTAAACTCGGCATGGTTCCACGAAAGAGCAAGTGCTAGAAAAAGGACAAATACCATCCAAGGTCTCCGGAACGGTGCAGGCGAGCTAGTGACTGACGAGGAAGGTATGGTGGAAATTATTACCAACTACTTCTCTCACTTATTCATCACAGTTACTTCTGACAATTTGGAGGAAGTCCTGAACTGTATACCTCAAAAGGTCACTCCTAGTATGAACACTGAATTGACCAAAACTTATACGGAGGGTGAGGCTTGGGAGGCGCTAAAAAGTATGAGACACGAAAAAGCCCCCAGGCCGGATGGTCTTAACCCTTTCTTTTTCCAAAAGTATTGGGATGTTGTGGGAGCAGATGTCTCGAAGGCGGTATTAAACATTTTGAATGGGGGAGATATACCGGAGGAGTTGAACAATACCCATATAGTTCTTATACCCAAAAAGCACTGCCCGGAGAATGTCAGCGACTTCCGCCCAATAGGATTATGCAACGTTCTCTACAAGCTAGCAACAAAGGTGGTGACGCAACGACTCAAGAAGATCTTACCAGATATTATTTCTGAGAATCAAAGTGCATTCACACCTGGTCGCCACATAACTGATAACATCTTCGTGGCTTTTGAGATTTTCCACTCCATGAACTCATCAGGTAGGGCGAAAAATTCAATGGCTGTCAAATTGGACATGTCGAAAGCATATGATAGAGTGGAGTGGCGATTCTTGAGAGAAGTGATGCTGAAGATGGGTTTCGATCAAAGATGGGTAAATCTGGTGATGAATATTGTTGAAACGACATCGCTTTCCTTTGTGGTGAATGGAGAACCAAAGGGTTTTATTAAACCGACGAGGGGGATCCGTCAAGGAGACCCAATCTCCCCATATCTCTTCCTTTTCTGCGCAGACGGTCTCTCGTACCTGCTGCATGACGCCATGCAACGGGGCAACATCCAGGGTATTAAGGTGAGTTGCACAGCCCCTGAAATTTCCCACCTTTTATTTGCAGACGACTCAATTATCTTTGGTGAAGCTTCGGTGGAGGAAGCTCGGGCCATCAAAGAGCTACTACACCAATATGAGTTGGTGTGGGGCCAACAAATAAATTATGAGAAGACAAACGTGGTGTTTGGCTCTAAAGTTCCACAGCGACGCAGAGATGATATTCTTAGAACTCTGGATGTATGGGAAGTGTTAGCACAGGATAAATACCTCGGATTACCGACAAAAGTAGGAAAGGCAACTTCAAAGGTGTTCACCCCGATTAAGGATGAGGTGCTAAGCAGATTAAAAGGTTGGATGGGTAAAACTCTCTCATGGGCGGGTAGGGAGGTGTTGGTGAAAGCAGTTGCTCAGGCGATCCCCACGTATGCTATGAGTGTGTTTAAAATGCCGCACAACTTCCTTGACAACCTGCAGGCCCAAATAATCAACTATTGGTGGGGGCACAACTCAGAAGGGAGGAAAATACACTGGATGGCGAGGGATAAGCTATGCCAGAGCAAACTTCAAGGAGGCCTCAGTTTCAGAGAATTTACGGCGTTCAATATGACATTATTGACGCGTCAAGTATGGAGAATCGTCAAAGCTGAAGATTCTCTGGTATTCAGGGTTCTCAAAGAGAAATACTTCCCACACGGAGCGATGTTAGAAGCTGGTCTAGGAGCTAGACCTAGCTACACATGGCGGGGGTTGGTAGATGCTATGAAGGTAGTAGAGTCAGGGTTAAGGTGGCGTGTCGGAGACGGTCGAAGCTTAAACATTTGGGAAGCTAAATGGCTTCCCAAACCCCACTCCTTCCGAGTTATCACCCCCGTGAAACCGGAGCTCTGATGGTATACTGTGGGGGATTTAATTGACTACACAACAGTGGAGTGGCGATCCACTATTATTGATGAGATATTCCTGCCGGCGGACGCGACTGTAATCAAGGATATTCCTTTGTGCCCCTCGTGGCCGAAGGACCAATTGGTTTGGTACTTCTCCAAAGACGGTGAACTGTCGGTTCGGACAGCTTACCATCAAATCTTAGCAAAAGATAGGGAGGGGTCCCCACAAGCAAGTATGGGTAATTATCAGAGCTTTTGGAGGAAGCTATGGGGGATCCAAGTGCCCCCAAGGGTGAAAATGATGTTATGGCATGCTTGCGTTGACGCTCTACCAACCAGAGATGCAGTAGCAAGGAGAATGAAACAGGGTGAAAATTTGTCCCCAATGTGTGAGGAAGTAGAGACTACTGTACATGTACTATGGGAGTGCAAATATGTGAAGGAGCTTTGGAACTTAGCGGGCAACCCGGGTCCGACAGAGTTTAAAAAGTTCAGATGGATCCCTGACTTGATTGAGGAGACATGCAGGAACCACGGTGCAGATGTGGAAATAGTAACTGTCATATTGTGGGCAAGCAGGAGGTTTCGAATTGGTTGGGTACATCGAAACCCAAATCTGAATGCAAGAACGGAGGTGGAAAATGCCATGAATCTGCTGAATGGATTTCGAGATACCAAGAAAGCCCTGGATAATGAGAGACAAGCTCCACCGGTATGTTGGAAAGCACCAGCGCATGGAGTGGTCAAGATAAATTATGATGGTGGCCGACTGCAGGACGACAACCATGGATGGGGGGTAAGCTTTCGGGATCACCAAGGCCACCTCATTCTAGCCCTTACACAACAATGCCGAGGATTTGGAGGGCGTGAACTGGAGGAAGCGAGAGCCGCACTCTTCGCACTATCACAAGCACAAAAGTGAGGATTCAGAAAAATAAGATTGGAAGAGGACTGTCTCTACCTTGCAACCAAGCTACAGAAAGAATCTCAACCCAACACTGATGTTGGGATGTTTATTTCCTGTTGTTTAGACATTGCTAGAACCTTTGATTATTGTCTCTTCTCTTTTGTCAAGAGATGCGGGAGTAGGGTTGCTCACGCCCTCGCCCACATGCAACCTATAGCTCATACAACTAGAGAATGGTTGAATGCATGGCCCCCATGTATTCTTGAATTAGTTTCGGATGATGCTTGTAATATCGAGTTAGTTATGGAACAAAGTTACAAGCTTTCCTATCAAAAAAAAAAAAAAACATTCAACCCCCTCACATCAAATGGCCCCTTCTTGCCAAAAATAACCAAAAAAATAAAAAAAGTCTATGGAAGGTTATTTTAATCGGAGACCTCCCATCCAGCCAACAAACTCGTTGCCTTTAGCAGTTCATTATTTCCATGGACTCTGCGACAAAACGTTCACAGCAAGAAGGCATCCCATTTGTTGCTGTGGCAGAGCTGATTCTTCCATGGCTGACTCCCCAAGAACTCGCCGTTATCTCTTCGGCCTGCGACGCCCTCAACGACCTCTGCAAATCCATCACCACCGCTCGCTCCTCCGACGCTGCTCGTTCACTGGAGCCTCTTCCGATTCCCTTCATCAACACCGTCAATGCTCACCCCTACGCCTACTTCCTCTACTCCCCCACCCAGCTCCTCCCTTCCTCCAATGTCCGCCTTCAATTCTGGGGGCCTCCTCTAAAGCTGAACCCTAATCCCCAATTCGATTGTAATCAATTTGGTAGGGTTTCCGACGCTGGGGGGTGTGATTGCGGTGACAAGTGCCTTGGTGATGATGATGATGGTTTGTCCTCTGATTGTCCTTGTATGGCGTTGAGGTGTGGCCAGGTAATGACCGAGTGTGGACCCAGTTGTGGATGCGGGTCGGATTGCGGCAACCGAGTAACTCAGAAGGGTGTCGCTGTCCGGTTGGAGATTGTTAGGGTTGAGAGAAAGGGGTGGGGTTTGTTTGCTGCTCAGTTCATTCAGTCTGGCCAGTTCGTTTGTGAGTATACTGGTAATTTCCAATTGCTTCTTCTTACAATGATTTAGTGATTCTCTATTTTTGTGAATAGCGATTCAGTATCATCTTGTTGCCAATAGCGGTAAAATAAGGTTTATGGGCTTGTGAGCATTGCTTTGGATTTCGAGGTATCATATTTATTGTTAATTAACGAATTAGAAGCTTGCTAAGTGGTAACCAAGTATCTAAGCATACATTAGGTGCGTTGAGGAGATGAGGATTCCTGGAGGTGGAGAACCTGGCAAAGACGAAAGTGTCTTGTTTTTGTGGGTTGTAAGATCACGAGGATGTCTATGGAGAACGGGGGACTGTGGATTAGGAAAGGGGAGGACATTGCACAATTAGACAAACGGAGAATCATAAATGAAACTTGTGAGAAGATTAACCTGTATATAGAAGCAATGAACTTATAAATGAGACCTACAAATAGAAGCAATGAAATGTGAATGTAGAACAAGCGAGGATGAGAGGGAGGGAAGAGGCATAAAAGTTGTTTTAATGAATAGCAAGATGGCTACAGAAAAGAAATGTTCATGCATGGAGAAATAATCTTTTTGGTAGTGGTGATATCTTGTCAAAAACAAACATTTGTGCGCTTCATTGGACTCGTTTTCCTCAATGCTTTGGCTCATATGCTGCAATTGTATCTCATAAAGACCAAGTTTGTAGGTGTGCTTGATGCATTGATGTTGGTATTCCATAAAGCTTTAGATTTCTCATTATCTTGTGTGGAAGAAGAGTTTGCTCTCATAGGGAATGGACCCACCTCTCTCTATTCAATGCTTCTTGCCTACTTTATGCAGAAGATGAATTTGAGGTTAGGCTGCTAAATGAGAAACCACAAGCTTATGATTTTGGGCACAATCCTGTTATCAGTTCTCCTTAGTTTCAGCCTCCGTCCATTGCCCTCCAATGATCCCTCAAACTAGATAAAAGCCTAAATAATTGAGGAAGTGTTGCTGGAGTCAAAGACAGCAATGCTACAACCAAATGTCCAAACAAAAGACTAATCTAATCTCTCTGGATGAATTTCAAGCATTGTTCAAGGAAAGAGGAATTGTTGTCCGTCATGGTAAAGGACATGATTGTGGTTTGTATTAACCGTTAGGCTTGAGGGAAAGCCTTTTCCAATAAGGGGAGTATGGTGGATATCTCCTAGGCAATGATCATTCTTACTAGGAATTAATCTCTAGACCCTATCATATTTATGCTTGGAAAAACCTTGCTTCATCTCCTTTATTTGAGTTTCATTGCAAGAGAAACAACAAATTGTCGTAGATCAAGACTCAAGAGGATGGTGCCATTGTGGAGCCCCAACTATGATTCACCAACATCTAACATCCCAAGGCTTCTCTCCAAGGGCCAAATGAATGCCCTTGGTGAGCCCAGTGCCCAATCTCCAGAATTAGGGGTGAGCAACGCCGGGCACCCGCCTAAAATTTAACGATCCAGCCCCGGATCCATTTAATAATGGATCCTGATTTTAGGATCCAGTCCCGGACCCCATTTAAATCTGGATCCTAAATTCAGGATCCAATCCCGGATCCACCGGGAATGGAGCTGGATCCAGGTACCCGGATTGGGAACTCATTGTCACTATCCAAATTTTTATACTTACGTTGCCAACTGCAATTTAGAGATTTCAATGACATTGATCTACTCAGTCACTACTTCCAACTTCAATCTGAAGAAGTTTGAAGGACAAGAAGGTCTCAGCACATGGGTTTGGAGGAGTATTGACTTAAGTTATAAGCAAAATTAAAGTTTCTCAGCACATGGATTTGGGACATGGATCCAAGAGTGGAGCTTGGGTTGATTGAGTAATAGTTTTCAGACCTAAAATTGCTTTTGTATCAAATAATTATATGGATCCTGGATACCCGGTCTGGTTCTGGATCCTAGATGCCAGGATCAGTCCCGGATCCATTTACAAATGGATCCTAATTTTCGGATCCAGTCCTAGATCCAGATAACTAGGATCCGGATCCAGATCTACTGGATCCAACCGGCTCTGGATCTGAATCCGGATCCAGTTACCCGAATTTTCTGCTCACCCATATCCAGTATTGTCCAACTGTATTAGTTTAGCAAATAATGTAGTTTGTTGGCCATAATTGCCATGCCTATTGACGGTTAGGATTGGGGGTTAAAGGCACCTATTCTTAAGTTTCAGATGCTAGCTTTCAAATGAAGAGTTTCAAGTCCATATGACTTCATCTGCCCTTTCAAAAGGCTATTCAAAGTGAATAGAGTAGTATTGTTTTCTAGACATTTTTATGCCAATTTGTTTTACTTGATTAGTCAAGCTGAATCCGCATTTAAGAATCTGCAAATCTACTTTTGGAATCTTAATTGAGTCTGCTTGAGGCTATTAGGTTAAGTTAACTCAATCAAGGGTGGAAATCTGCTTAATCTTAGCAAGTTGAGAATACAATAGAATCAGCTCAGTCTGCACCAATTGGCTTTCTATGGCCATATCTTCCAGAATTATCATCCAATTTTCTTGCATGAGATGTAAGAAAGCTTATTTGCCAAGTTTTCCCGGAAGGTATAATACGCTCTTGTTGGCTACGTATTGAAGGCTATGAAGCATTACAAATGGAGGCTGTCGCTCTGTCATCTAGCTAGAATATTCTTGTCTATTTACACTATCCATGGACTATGGTTGCTAATTTCAGCTAGGTGTGGCCTCCAAGGATCTATCTCTATATAAACACCTCCCCTATGATAGTAGTGGACGTGCTTTGGTTTTGAATGAAAAACCAACTTGAGTATTTCCTCTATCAAAGTAATTCCTTAGTTATTTGTCTAGTCTTGGCTAGGGTAGGTGGTGATCTTTCAATTTCTTTGAGTTTGATGTTATTTAGCTGTATCCATTCACTTGCAAAATAGCCCTAGTTATCTCAACATAGTTGTATCTTAGTTATGTAATTAGCTCTATCCCTTGATGTTTGTTTGCCTTGATTGATCTAGTCAATCTGTGTTGATTTTGCTTGAGTGTTTTTGGTGGAAATATACATCATTTTGTTACCATGATTTATCTAGAAATGTGGAAATGACTGGCCAGGGAGGAAAGTAACATGGGTGGTTGGTGCTTTCTGATGATATTGTACTTGCCATTTTCCATCATAGTTGTTGTGGATGATGACGCACAAACAATTTGATATGTATATAACAGATATGTTGGAAGCAAAATTCCACCTTAAGATCAAGACAACCTATTTTAAGTGGGATCTCTCACACCTGCTAAAGTGGAGCGCAAGTTGTTGGTGATGTATCCCAGCCTAAAATTCTTAAGCTTATCATTCTTAAGCTGGGGCTTTGCTCGAACAGCTGATCGTATACCCTTGGTGGTGACAGTTATAATTGAGTACCTTAGTAGCATTTGAGTAGTTTTTCCCTCCTTTCAAGGTTGGGTTTTCTTCCCTTTTTATTCATTGTTCTTTTTCCATAATGTTTTTTGGAGGGAAAAGGGGAGGGCATGGACAAATTATGTATCGAGCTGCTTTATCGCTGATTGATAGAGAGGCTATGCTGGACCCTCGATTTTAATAAAAAGATTCACTGTATACGCCGTTGACAGAGTAAAAGGTACCCAGCTTGTCCATAAGAACAATAGTTTTTGCCCCATTTACTGATATAACAATATCATTTGGTGCTAGTCTAAATTCTCTGAGCTAAAGTCGAATACAAACTTGCAACTTATTTTAAAATTTCGAGTCATTAATTGTCAAAATTCTAAAGTGGAGAAATTTCTGCCTCCGGAAAGGAGATAGATGGCAAGGAAATGAGACCATACTAACTTTAAGTTGCCCTTCTGTGCAACTTCTTGTTTGATTGCCACCAAATAATAATGATACAACTTGCAAGTATAAATGTGAATGGGAACTAGAATTTCTTCTGCGAGTTGGTATGTTGCCATTTAAGTTGGACCTTCTATCCTGAAGAGCAACCCCACTTTTGTTTTTTGTTTCGTTTCATTCTTTGGAGGGGCTGCAGGGGGGTTGGTTAGGCAATAGAGAAGGGACATGGAAGAAATAAGAGATGGAAGTATTTCCTACTACCCCTTTATGCCTTTTCTTTTGGGAGTTTTCATTCCTTTCTCTTTTCGGTAAATCGTCACAGTACATGTGGCAAACAAATGAGAGTGAGGCTTTCTGTTGTCTCTGTAATATCATCATGATTTCATGATGAATCCTGGAAACTGATGTTCTAACTACATCATAATTTAGGGAAAGGCGGGTTTCACTCCACACACACACACACACACACACACACACACACACACACACACACAAAAAGAAAAAAAAAGAAACGATTCTTATTTTGGCTGAATAGTATTATTGATCATTGATGTTAACCCCCAAATGTAGGTGAATTATTGACAACAAAGGAGGCAAGAAGGCGGCAGGAAGCATATGACGAGGTCTCTCGAAGTAGTCAGTTTTCCTCTGCTCTTTTGGTGGTGAGGGAGCATCTTCCATCAAGGAAAGCATGTTTCCGAATCAATATTGATGCTACAAGGGTTGGCAATGTCGGGCGATTCATTAATCATTCATGTGATGGTGGTAATCTGTCCACTGTACTTGTTAGGAATTCAGGAGCTTTATTGCCTCGTGTCTGCTTTTTTGCTAGCAGAGATGTACAAGTAGGTGAGGAGCTCAGTTTTAGCTATGGAGACATTAGACAAAAGCCAGATGGGTTGCCATGTTTTTGTGGTAGTTCACTTTGTTTTGGGATCCTGCCTTCTGAAAACACCTGATGGGGTTGGATCCGGCGACAAATCTTTATCTAACCTTGGAAATCATGTCAGCGGTTGTGGATTTTTTGGAGTCTACTTCCACTGCTGACGGATTAACATCTTGTAGAGAAGTTAATAGTGAGCGACCCATATTGATGGAGTGGATATGCCCAGAGTTACTTCTTATGGCCTGAGTTTGGCTTGCTGACTGCTGTGTAACGATGTAAAAACTTTCAACGTGGGTTAGTACCTTGAAAAGAGAAAATGCTGCTATTCCGTTTTAATCTCTGATAGACAATAGTTGGAGTGTCCATTTGGTAGGTAAATTGTGGGTAGGTAGAAATTACCTACATGATTTTCTTTTAGACCCAATTTGGTACGAGGGAGAAGGGAGTTAGGAATGGGAACATGACAATTGGCAAAAAATGACTTTGAGGTACATATCTTTTTGTGAAAAATGAAATCTAGGACCCCACATTTTGAAAACTAATTTTGAAATCCCTTTCTTTATGTGCTAATAATTATCAAGACTTACTATTTTAATAAAAACCTATTAAAAGGGGTTGTAACTTTTTATATTTATAGAAAATGGTTTAAAACCAAGCCCTTTTATGCAAAAATATAATTTTTTTTGAGATTTTTATTAAAATAGGTTAAAATAAACACTCCTAACTCTTTATGATAATTTTAATGGTATTAGTTATCACAATCTACTACTTATACTTCAAAAATTGTATTTCATGTGGTTATATAGACTCATCCTGCTTAGGAATTTATATATTTTTTTAAACTTAACTAGAGATTTTTGAGTGATAACTTAACGTAGTTGTGTTGGACCGTCAAATTATTAAAATTATTATAAGCAAGTACAATTTTTGAGGTTTAAGTAGTTGTTGTGATAACTAATACCATTAAAGTTATATAAAGAGTTAAGAGTGTTTATTTTAACCTGTTTTAATAAAAATCTCAAAAAAATCCTATTTTGCATAAAATGTCCTTATTTTAAACCCTTTTCTATAAATATAAAAAGTTACAACCCCTTTTAATAGATTTTTATTAAAATAGTGGGTTTTGATAATTATTAGCACATAAAGAAAGAGACTTCAAAATTAGTTTTCAAAATATGGGGTCCTAGAAATCATTTTCACAAAAAGATAGGTACCTCCAAGTTATTTAATACAATTTTCATGTTTATTTTATGGTAATTAAAAAAGGAATTTTGGAGGCTAATATAATGAACTTTTGAGGTATTGGACAATAATATACTGAACTTTGATCTTGACCAATAATGCACTGTACTTTATGGGGTGTTTGACAATAATGTACTCGGAAAGATTTTGACGGTGACTGACTCTGTGGTGATCCTACGTGGCAGGCCGACCACGTAGGATCGCCACCGAGTCAGCCACCGTCAAAATATTTCCGGGTGTATTATTGTTCATCACTCCCCAAAGTTCAGTGTATTATCGTCCAAGTCAAAGTTCAGTGTATTATTGTCCAATACCCCAAAAATTGAGTATATTAATGTCCGAAAACCCATTAAAAAAAGAGGGGGTAATGGGAATGCCAATAGGAATAGGAATAAGATGCCCCAACTCCCAATAATCTATTATGATGGGGGTAGTGATAATTGATACTGGGAATTCTTTAATCACTGTTAAATACCGATATTGTCCTTATGTTAAATTGGTATTATCAATACTACATTTCCTATTCAAAAGATATTACTCACCTGGAAATTGAGAGTTCTAGTAAATAATTATTCATTTTTATGGGAGTATTTTAGATAGATTGAATAATTGATACTTAATAATTAGAATGTAGATATGTTTGAATATTTTATATTTGAATCTTTTATCTACTTGTTTTTAATTTATATTTGGTGTTGAACTAGTTTTATTAGAATTTTTTTTATCTACTTGATTTTCTTTGCATGAAATATGAGTTAATTATGTTCTTCCACCAACTTAATTTATTAAAACATTTATATTAATCAAAAGGATATTTTAATAAAGGGTTATTACTCTCTAGTGTTGGGCTTAAGATTTTGATTAAAATGTATGTTTTTTTAACAGCAGGTGTTGCCATCAATCAAGGTAGTTTGACCATGAATTTATTTTTGATTAAAATTTGGTAAAAGCAAGTAGGCCTGCTGCTGATGTGATATGTCTGATGTGACATGTCTGATTATTTAATATAAGTAGTCGATGAACTTCAATGTAGATTAATCCAAAACAATGAGGTGGTTAACCCAGACATAACTTGGTTAACATGAACTTATTATGGGTTAACTGTCTATTGTAGGTTAACTGAGATCAATGAGGTGATTAACCCAAAATACAGTAGGTTAACATGAACTTATTCTGGGTTAACCGTCCACGATGTTCATGTTGAGTGTTTTATGTTAGCATCATTACCCATATGACCTATCTTCATAACCCTAAAGCGTAACTTATGTAGTTTTTACTTTATTAATTACCAATTTCAGTATACAAACTTTATGTTGGAACTATGCGTTAGGAGTACGTGAAGTTCATTGTAGCTAACCTAGACCAATGATGTGATTAACCCAAAATACAGTAGGTTAACAAGTTGAACGAATAGGGTAACTGCAAATGCAATTTTAATTGTTAAATATTCATTTGCCATCATTACACCTATGCATATAGGTTGAGCTCTACTAAATAACACCTAATTGGAAATGTTTTTCTGGTCAAAGCTGAGTTTGATTGATGGCAACTCTAAGCTGTAAATAAAGTACCTCATTGTAAATAAATCTTAAGCCCAACACTAGAGAGTAATAAATCCTTTAATAAATGTGTATTTATTCTTGATCTTATTCCCACTTATTCCAAATTTCAATCACCACATGACAAATAACAAAGTTGAAAATTCATAGATATTTCAATTCTCATTTCCAATACAAATTCTCATTCCCACTCTTATTATTAATTTCCATTTCCATTCCTAATATATACCAAACGGGTCCTTGGTCTTTCTGGCACTTGCCTAAAGCACTCAAATTTGTCCAAGATCACCCAAATTTTAGAGTTCTCATTTTGAGAGCGTGTTCAAGCTCTATAAAATTTGAAAAGAAAGAGTGGTGTGTTGAATGAATTAAAATTCATCCCCTATCTGAAGTGTTAATGACTTATGAGTGTCACAATTATCCCATTATAGATCAGAGCATGATTCGAGGGCATTATCCAATACATTATGATCATGATTAAGAGATTATATTTGACTAATTACATCAGTCAACATCCAGACTTGGTAGAATCTGCACCTGGATTATACAGTGGCTGGAATAATGGAAATTCGAAGCGGGTGATCTGGGCATTTGACACGGCTCATATGTGTCACCCTTGACATGGTCTGTGTTAGAGTAGACACGGTTTGTGTTAGCTCATTCTTCACTTTCTGGCTTTCTTGACAGTGACATGGTCTATGTCACTCATGACACGGTCCGTGTTAGGTTTAGTCCAACTCAAAACCTTTTCTTTGACTCTCCCAGTCAGCCTCAAGCTTATATTTATGAATTTCCACTCAATAAATCCTTTAGTCTTGAAATATTACAACAATCTCCTGTTATTTCAAGAGTGTAAGAACTTCTTGAAATATTTGCGGAACACTTGGTTCAAAATACCCTCATCATTTAAGACACCACCTAGAGAACTTGAATAATCGAGAAATCAAGGAATTAGTATACCTAATCGAAGTGTCTTTCGATTTGAACCCTCATGTAGTGCACATAATTTCAATATGATTGCAATAGTAGACAACTTAGAACTATTATTTCTTATTGATTAATTGGATACATAGCACACATAGAAGAACTCAACTCATCTTTCATTCACATATGACACTATTTACAACCGACCATGTGTCCATACCCGCCACAAAAATAATCAAGCCCAACCCTCGGCTATATGGATTGACCACACTACACATCCTTGTATAACAGGGCTCCCCATCTTAAAAAAAACGCAATGTATGAGATTAATTCATGAAATAATTTAATATTAATAAAAACACAATTTTTTTTTAATTTCTAGACACAAAGTATTAATGGAATTTTCTAAGTATAGCAAATAAGTCATGGATGCGTCGATTTTCTTTACATTTATAATTTACCAAGTGTAGTCGATGTTAAAGGTTAAACCCTGCTTAAGGGAATTTAAACAAGGACCAGGAGGGATGAGTTCCATGTGTTAAGTTGGAATGATGAGCACTCCTCAAGACTTATTTGCCAATTTGCATGAAACTATGGAGATTCTACCATAGTTGAATTTATTTTCAACTATGGTGGTTGAAATGTATAATTGCCTTAATTTTGTCATTAAAAATTAAAATTAATATATATATTCACCATAGTACTTATTACAATAAGTAAATCTATGTGTTAAGTTATAATTTTTTACAAAATTGAATATTTTAAAGGAAATTCTATCATAGTTGATTTTTTTTAACTATCGTAGTTGAAAAGTGAAAAGACCATTAAATTTATCATAAAAAATCAAAATCAATGTAGGTTGATCAAAGTAACTTAATACAATAATTAACCATGTTTAGGAGGATATAAATATTTTTAAAAAATATAATTTAATTTTAATAAATGTGATATAAAATTTTCAACTGTTGAAAATAAATTCAACTATGGTAGAATTTTCAAACTATTTTTGTAAACGAAAATGATAAACATCTTGACACAAGATGACTCTTAACCCTCTTACATTTCTTCTAAATCACTAATAAAGTGAAATGTAAGTGTATTTAAATCATTCTAAAGGTACGTTTCATTATTTTTGAGGTTACTACAACTTATAAATAATTTTAAAATAATTATTTATTTATATTTATTTCATAAATATAAAACTATGTATAAAATGTGGATTTTCTACTATGATTGATAAAATTAGGCTATAATGATATTTTTTTCACCAAGCTAATAAGTATTATATTATTATAATTGATAAATATATAATTATTAAAGAAAATATTAATAAAAGTTACAAAAATGTGAAATATAAACAATTCAAGATGGTTAAGATGGTTATCATGGTCCTTTTGTAAAATATGTTTAATTTTGACCGTGAGCACACCTATCATCCATTTCAAGTGTGAACGTCGAGGTTATTCATTCAAAGGTGCTTGTCGTAGTGGTGTGACAAACCCATTTAATAAAAATAAAAAACTAAAAGGCTTTCACCCATCTCCCACACGCTACGGCGGGCAGCACAAATCTTGTGCCTCCCTCAACTCAACATGACAACCACTAATTAGTTTTCCCAATAACTAATATTTCTAATTAAATTCATTCCCACCAAAACAACTATTCTACGGTCACCTAAATATGTCTTTGTCACACAAGCTCACACTTCTCCAAAGGTTTAAAACCAAGTTAAAAAAAGAAAACACTCCCTTTGCACGTGCATTTCACCCCAAACTGACCACTATTTTTCAATTTTACCAAACATAATTAACAGCCAAGAGAGTCATATTAACCTTGCCAACCCCCTGGTCATGAAACAAACGTGTAAGTTTAATTTCCCCCAGTAGCTATAAACATGGACCTTCATTCACCCATCAACCCCTCCTACTCCTACTTCTACACCATAATCAGCAGCCCAGCCCCGTGTACGTGATCGATCTGGATGGCCGAGCAGGGCCGTCGCAAGAAGCGCGGCAGCAGCATGGGTGTCGGTGTCGGTGTCGGGTCCAGAGACGCAGACGGTGGTCCCAGTGGGCCTCCATGCGGGGCGTGCAAGTTCCTGCGGAGGAAGTGCACTGTTGGGTGCATATTCGCACCGCATTTCGGGTCTGACCAGGGGGCTGCCCGGTTCGCAGCAGTGCACAAGGTGTTTGGTGCCAGCAATGTGTCAAAGCTGCTGCTGCATATTCCCATCAACAGGAGGCATGATGCTGTTGTTACCATCTCTTATGAGGCACAGGCGAGACTTTCTGATCCTGTTTATGGATGTGTCTCCACCATCCTTGCGTTACAACACCAGGTGATGTCATATGTCCTTCTTTCTCCATCACAATGTTTCCTCTTTTTGTCTAATAAAATCCAACTGTGGAAATAAGAATTCCATCATAGTTGAATTTTTTTTCAATTATGATAGTTGAAAATTTCATAATCATTAATTTATCAAAAATAAATTACATATGTTAAAATATTTATATCTCACTAAAATAGGATTAACTATTTATAATAAGTTACTCACATCAATATATTTTAATATTGATTTTTTTATGGTAGAATCAATAATACTTGTACTTTCAACTATGATAGTCGAAGAAAAATCAATTTTGACTAAATATCCTTCAAATATTAAATTTTGTAAAAAAAATATATTAACCAATAAGGTTACTTATTGTAACATTTTTTTTAATCAATATATATTAATTTCGATTTTCAATTATAATAGAATCTCCCGGAAATTAGGATTCCCACGTTACACAAGACATGATGGTGCTTCTTGCAAGAAGCATACCTCTCCAAAGATAAGGAAAAACTTGTTCAACATAAACGCCTAAAGTCCAAGTCCAAGCTAAGTGATCAAACGAACGCTGTTAACAAAATCATGAACTCCTAAAAATGTATTTCCAAGAATTCTCAAACTTTGAAATTAAAACCTTTTAGCTAGTCAAAAAAGTAATAATGAAATTGGAGCGCTTTTGCTAGCTACCTTATTGAGGATTTTTCTTTTAATTTACAAACACCTCCTATTGGCTTTCGATATTAACCCTTCCATTTACCCTATAAATTTTTATCATCCTGAATTTGAAGGAATGTTTTTTTTTGTTATTCAAAACCTGAGGATTCTAAAACAGCTAAAAAACCAACAAAAAAAATATCACAAATAGCAAAACAAGAGAATTAGAACTAATTTTTAGAAATTGCGATTTTCTCTCTAAGATTTGAAGGAGTGTATTATTTTTCTTGTTTTTTAGTTAAGGGTTATATAAATGACTGTAGCTAAAAGATATAATACCACTGTTCTAAATTTAAATTACATTTTTTTGGGCGTTACATTCTTGAAATTCCATTTCTAGCCTTATCATTTTCTGACAGTAAAAATGTTGCTCAACAGAATAAGTGAAAATTTCAAATTAAAGCAATCTCATTTATATAAAAATTAGGATTTTTGGACGTGAATAATACCAATTTTGGGTATTGGATACTAATAATACAAACTATTTTCTTGGACACTAGCAGTATCAACTATCGACTTATTTTCCTCCAACACTATACCGCCGAGTTGTTAGGGTTTTAATTCATCGGAAAGATGACGTGGTTCCAGAATATGTTACATGGAAGACATGTTAGTGTCCACGTCAACATTTTCTACCCAAGCTCCGCCTTCTACGTCACACATTATGAAGCAACATCATCTTTCCGATGAGTTAAAACCATAACAACTCGGCGGTATACTGTTGGAGGAAAATAGGTCGATAGTTGATACTGTTAGTGTCCAAGAAAATAGTTTGTATAATTAGTATCCAATACCCCAAAATTGGAATTATTGATGTCCAATAATCCTAAAAATTATATCAATTTCATTTCATTTCATTGAAAAATGCCTTTTATAATTAAAGGGAGTGGTGAGAAAAAGGTCAAACAAGGGTTCTTTTATACCAAAATCCACCCAAACTAATGTCATGTCATGTCACTGGATTAACTAGAAATATATTTGTCCAAACTTATGAATAGTAAAATTAGTGTAAGAAAATAAAAAGGTAAAAGAATTAACATCGAAAACCAAAAGGGTTAAATGCAGAAATCCCTAGCTTCTTGCCTGCTTAGCTGGAGTTCTTCAAATTTTCACACCTTTTTTCGTATTTAGCAACTCATTATGGTCAACAATCTCATCTTAATAGTAAAGATTCTTAATCGTTTTATTTTTGACGTAAGGTAGGTTTTGATTTGATTTTTATTAGTCTATTACATTTGTTTTATATGAAAAAATTATATATATATATATATATATATATATATATATATATATATATATATATATATATATATAGGGCTTATTGATAGTAATGGACATAAATTTCTCCTCATTTGTTTAAACTTTAAAATAGTGAAGACCTGCTTAGTGACATTATTTGTTTTTTCTGCACAAGCCTACATCAAAAAGAATTTATCCAGTTTCTGCACAAGCCTACATCAAAAAGAATTTATCCAGGTGTTTCATATATAATTTAAAAATAGTTTATTAACTGATGACATTTTTTAATAAATTGATATATTTGTATGTATTAATAAATTTATGATAGTATTGAAAAATTTATGATAAATTTCGTAATAAATATAATAAGTACTTCAAAAAACAATATAAATTATTTTGTCGCATTGACAAATTACAAGTGACAACAGTGAAGGTTGACTGCATATAAATAGTGGAGCTCTTAAATACAAAAGGCTTAACATCAATGATTAGAAATTATAATCGATCATCTATCTCATAGGTCCTATTCTTTTTAGGATATAAGATAAATTTATCCTAAATATCCTACTTTTATTTATTTTATCTCATTTTTCTAACACTACTCATATTTCCTTATACCGTACATAATATATATTAAAAATTTATATAATTAATAAATCATGTGATTCATATTAGTTGTCTTACTCATCATACCTAAAATTATAATTAAACTATATATTTAAAAATCGATATATTTTAAATTATGTGACTGATGTGATTTACCTCTTAAAGACAATTCTAATTACTCACTCTATCCTACATTTTCCGCCGTACCCACCTTTCTGGTTGTACTACACCCTAAAAGAACAAGGTATAAGTTTGAGTTTTGGACATAGGTGGAGTAATTTAGTTTAATTGGAATATTTACTAAAGCAATTTAAGTGCTCAATAGTCCAATTCAATTCAAACTAAGGTCATGTTCGGTAAAAAGAGCGGATTGAGTAGCAGTTGACTGTTTTGATAGCAGATAGTTGCTGATGTAGCTAATAGTTGTTGTATATTTGTGGATAGTTGATAGTTGTCAAAGTAGTTATTTATAAAGAATATGTTCGATAAAATTAGAAGTTAGAGTAGCTAATGAAAGTAAAATGACAAAAAAGGATATAACTATTGTTATAATTATCCTTATTGTTATCATCATCATCATCATCATTAATATTATGTCGCCCAGCAAAAAATATTTGACCGCTAATATTTTAATTTAATTTGTATAATTGTTTATCATACAAAATTGATGTCGTTAGATTTATAATAAAATATGCTATTAAAAGAGCGTAATATTGTCATTTTTATATAAAAATCTTATGTGACAAATTATTTATTAAAAATTGTCAAAACAAAAATGCAAATGACACATAAAAAAAAGAATGGAGGGACTATTATTATTTTGGCAGTGAAGAGGTAAAGACTCAAGTAGTTGGGCCTTGGTTGAGATACAATAACTCTTCCAAAGAAATATCTATTATTCTATTTCTACTGCATTCTACATTTTCAATCGGAGTCAAAAGCAACACAGTAGCAAAGGGTATTGTTGACACACAAACTACTCAACTCTAGTTCGCTTGTATGACATTACTAGTAGCAACGCCAAGCAAGTTTTCCATCAAAAGATATTTATTGCTACATGACGTTATTTCCCAAACATTTATAATTTTATAAAATAGCATTTTGATCAGTCAAAACGCTAAAAACTAACTCAAATACTATTGAAGAACAAGGCTAAGAAGGAGTTTACCCAAGTTTAAACTCAAGCATGCAATTAAGTTGTAATTCAATGGCCTCCAAAAGAAAAGTTGTAATTCAAAATGAACAATGAAAAGGGAAAAATACCCATCATTTATAAATCATATTCTATCTCTCATATTGTTTTCTTTCTCCTATCAAATATACAAGTACTAAGTGCATGTTTACCTTTTTTTTTAAAAAAAAGAAAAAAGAAAAATCCATGTTTACTCTCTTTTTAAGAACATTATTTGGCACTTAATTCTCTATGTTGATGGATGAAAATGTAGCTTCAACAACATGTTATCTATTTTTAGTTGCCAAGCATAAGTAGACAACCCTTGTTAATAACATTTGCAGGTAGCAGCCTTACAGAGCGAGTTAGCAATGGTGCAGAGTCAACTAATGAGCAGTCGTTTGGCAATTGCGAATGCCCTTGAAAGCTCACAACAACAACAACAGCAACACAACATTAATGACAACAATATAAGATTTCAGGTGACCCAACAGTGTCAACCTGCCTATTCTAACAACAACTCTTCAACATCAAACAACCAACTTCTTAATGTGGATGGTCCAACTTTGATTAACAATCCTAGTTACGATTTTGCTAATCCTAATAATATTGGTGATGCTCCCCCATCTTCTCATAGCTTTGATCTTTTGCAACTTCCCAAACCACCTCATGATCCGGAGGATGATGATGAAGAGATCAGTCGTACTACCAACATTGCCTTTGCCAACCAAGTCATGCGCTAGTTAAGTGTACTTTTGTGGGTAGCCATGTTTTTGATTTTGCTAACTAAGGAATAATTATTGTTGTCCTAAATAGTTATTTGGGTGTTTAACGAGGAATTAAGTTCAGGATTATCATATATACGCAAGGTTTCTTGGCAGTCAGGTTAACTGTAATAACATTGGTGTGTCCTTAATTAGCAATATAAAGAATGATAAGCATAGTTATTATATTCTCTCATTTTAAAAAATAGTAATAAAAACCCTTAGTTTCGTCAAAAATTTTATTAAGCCATAAAGATTGAAGCACGTTAGCAATTTTACGATATTGTTGCATGAAAGCAAGACCAATTCACAACCACCTAAGCATGTCTCCCATAACTCTATGGAGTGGATCATATTCAAGGTAGTGAGGAATTATTTCAAGTAAATTCGCACCACAAGAAAGTTATTTGCAAGGAAAACAAGGGGATTATGATTTTGTTGTTAGGTTCGTAAAGACTCAAATAACAACAAACAATAAAGTGAAGTGTGGAAAAAGATAAAAAAAAAAAAACTGGAATTTTTAACGTGGAAAAAACCATGAAATCGATGCACTAGTATGATAAGGATTACAAGTACTTCTCACAATCAAAGTTTCTCACAAAGGATTGAATAATCTAACTCTCGAATGTGTGTTTCTCTCAATGATGTGTAGAATACAATGATGATTCTTCTAAACAAATTATAATAGCGACGCCTAATACAGGTATTAGGACAAACATGTAGTAAAACATCTGGCTTAGCATAAAAAAAAACCTATCGACCATGATTGTCACAGCCCATGTCTAAGTGATATGGTCTGTGTCACTCAAGAAGCGGCCTGTGTTAGCATTTGCTAGGCCAAAGCTGGTTTCTGGAGCTCAACACGACTCATGTTGAGATTGAAGTTGCCCATGTCAACCCTGCATGTCGTGCTAGGAGCCATACCACACGTGCTAATGTTCCCTTGAACCTCCATGAGTTTCCTCTTTACCTCCTGCCATAGAAACCCAGCCATGCCTCCATTTCCGTCCACACACACAATAATTTCGCGCTTGGAGACCAATGCCTCTACAAACCTCAAACCATCAACATAATTTCCCTAGTGCCTCGATCGACCTTCTCATAAATCAGAGGGGCCTACTAAGGCCATACAGAGCATTAACTTCCCAATGTCCACTGGCTTTACCAACATGTCTGCTGGATTTTTGCTTCCTGCAATCTTTTCCCATTTTACTTAATCATTTCCACCATGTTTTAAATGAAGTGATACCTCTTCTTAAATATATTTTGCCCTTAAGTGTAACTATATAACATTCAAATTTTTTCACAATAAAGAACTCCATCATGCTCTTAATCAAGTACCTCCAAGAAGTCTTGTTGCTAAGTTATTTTCTTTCCTATCTCAAGTAGAGCAATATACTTTGACTTTTTTTGTAGACATAGCCACACACTTATGTAGTCTTGACATCTAGCTAATTCCTAAACCAAAAGAGTAAACACAAAGTCTATTTTACTCTGGTTCATATCATAATCACCACTTAAATCAACATCTACATAACCTTTTACATCAAGGCTAGTACCACCAAATATAAGATAATAATGAAATGTACCTTTCAAATAACTTAACAATAATTTCACTACATCCTAGTGAGCTTTCCCCGGATTAGACATAAAGCGAGTCATCGGTCCCACTATAAGAGAAATATCTAGCCTTGTGCAAACCATGTCATACATCAATTAGCTCCCAACTATTGAAGCATAGGGAACCCTAGCCATGTACCCCTCCTCTTTGGTTCTAAGTTTAGCATCATTCACACTAAACCCTCAATCACCTTTGATGTAGTCTTCCTAAGACAACTTCAATTCACCATTATTCCTATCTCAAGAATTCTTATGCCAAAGATGTGATTTGCAGCGCCCAAATAGCAGCACTGAAATCCTCCAGCTCAAACCCTTTACACTACTAAAAGTATGTGTATTACCAACCATTTTTTTCCAACCAATTTAAAATGGTTGGAAAAACCAACCATTTAAGCAACCGTTTAATATTCCAACTATTTTCCAAAAAATTTTGTGGGGAAAATCGTTGGAAATTCCAACCAATTTTGCTAAAATGGTTGGAAAATTTTCCTACCACCCTTTTTCCTACTATTTGTAAATGGTTGGATTACTAACCATTTTTCCAACCAATTTCAAATAGTAGGAAAACGGATGGTAGGAAAATTTTCCAACCAATTTTAGCAAAATTGGTTTTCTAACCATTTTTCCCACAATTTTTTTTTGAAAAATAGTTGGAATAACAAATGGTTGTTAAAATGGTTGGTTTTTCCAACCATTTTAAATTGGTTGGAAAAAAGTGGTTGGTAATACACATATTTTTAGTAGTGTTAGAGATCATGTCCTTCTCTTTGTCAATCTTTTTTATATCAACTCTTGCAATCAACATGTCATCCACATAGAAGAACAAAGTTATGACAGATTTTGCAAATCTCTTAAAATAACAACATTGATATTTATCGCTCCTTTTGAACCTGTTGTTGCACATAAAAGTGTCAAACTTGATGTACCATTACATTGAAGCTTACTTTAACACATGTACGTAGACTCTTTCTAAGTCTACACAGCAAGTGTTTCATCCTTGGAACCTCATATTCCATGTTCGGTTGCGATGTTTTTGTGGTTTATGGTAGGTAAGGGTTGTCAGTCCACATGGATGAGTGTTAGGCTTGATAAGGGAATCAGTTTGTGTTGGGGTTTTCTCAATGCGGAAAGCGGTAAATTATGTTAAGGAAAGCAAATTAACTATACTAGCATGGATTAAAAGAAATCAATAAAAGCATCAAATAAAGCATGAAATTAGGAAATCAATTAAAAGCATGATTGAAGAACATGAATGAACAATGAAATTGGGGCAAAGAAATTATAACTTTGATGACCAAATCTTCACTAATTCTTCAATCTATACTTGGATTTCCCCCGTACAAACAAGAAATTGTGGATTGGACGCAATAACATATCAAATCAAAACGAGTCCATATCTTTCGTTAGATGTGAGGGCACTTGTAAAGGTATAGAGTGCTAAGAAAGTTTATTATTACTTTCTTCCCATTTTTGGTTGTGTTGAGTATGTAATGATTGATCCTCTCAAGTGTGAAAAGTTGTACCCTAAGTCTATGAACGACTATTTTATTGGTTACAATACTGAATTTTTGGGATACAAAATGTAGGCTGGTAAGAATGTGTTGAGGCATTATGATAATGTCATTAATGAGAATGTGTTCTATGAAGACATGTTGACATTAGATGGCTCGTATGACAAGGAGATAGTGGGAGTTGAAGAGTGTGACCTAAAAAAGACTTTTGAGGTTCATGTTGAGATTGGAATTTCTAGGAGGGAAACAGAAGAAATAAAGGGGCCACAAGTTGCTCCACTGACTGCAGATCAACGTGAACAAGAAAAGTTGGTTGAAAAATATCTAGTGATGAAAAATAAATACCACCACCTCCATTAAGGAGATCAATGAGGTCTACAAGAGGTAATGCACCAAGCAAATATTCTGCATCTCTACATTACTTATAACTAACATATGGCGATGAGCGGTATTTTTATACCGAAGCTGTGCAAGTTCAGGCTCCTTCTATGTGGGAGCATGCAATGGATGATGAGTTTGCTTCGCTTGAGAAGAATAAAACTTGGGAGTTGATCAAGTTGCAGTGGACAAGACATTCTTGTTAAACAAGTGGGTCTATCAGATCAAGAATGAAGCTAATATATGGTGATTTGAGATACAAGGCTCGTTTAGTGGTTAATGAATATTATCAAAAGGAAGATGCTGATTTCAATGGGATTTTCTCTCCTGTTGTTAAACTAATCACTATTAGACAGTCCCGATTATGGTTTTAGTTAAAGTTTTACATCTAGAGCATATGGATGTAAAAACAACCTTTTTACATTGAGATTTAGAGTAGGACTTGCATATGGTGCAACCAGTGGAATGTTCGGTCTCGTTCCGAGCCGAATTTTATATCTTTTAAGGGAGTCTTGCTTGTTTTAGCCCCGGTTTTATATATTAGATATGATAATTTTATGTTTTGTAGGAAAATAAAGATTTAGAAGGAAATTGGGCTTAATTGAGGCTTTTTAGGAAATCCCAAGTGATTTCCCGAGCCAACCCAAGTCAACCCGAGTTAACCCGAGCTGAATACCCGAAGTGGAACCAAACCGTGTACTCTTTCTCCAGTCAAGACAGCCAGGCGTCACACCTGAGTCGTATAGGGTCTCACCCGCGACCATGTTCTGGGCGTCAATGCATCATCCAAAGTAGCCGAGCTTAGCACCGGAGTCAGCCGGGCGTCGCGCCCGTGACAAAGAGGGTCGCGCTCGCGACCATGTTCTGGGGTGTCAAGACATCGGCCAACAAAAGAACGTAGCGCTCACGATTGACACCGTCGCGCCCGTGATAGAGGGCTGTAACGCCCGTGACATAGATTCTCACGCCTGCGACAGACATGCACAAGCGACAGAGGAAATTTGGTAGAGCCTGGTCGCGCCCGCGACTTGCGGGAAATCTTCGGAAAAAGCTCGTGTCTGCGGGAGTTAGTTTTAGGGTTTTGGGATGTTTTTCCTCCTTCTATAATACCCATACATTCAAAACTATTGGAACCTATCTTTTTAATCTTGGAATTAGTTTAGGAGTAGGATTAGAGTATAATTAGATTTAATTGCTTTCCTTTAATCTTGCTTTAATCTTTCTTCAAGTTTTTAATTGTTCTTCAAGCTTTCTTTGATTTCTTGCAATTGTATTCAACTTTATTCAAGCTTTCTTAATTCAAGAAAGTTTCCATTGAAGCATTTTCAAAGCTCTCTCTCTCTCTCTCTCTCCCTCTCTCTCTCTCTCTCTCTCTCTCTCTCTCTCTCTTTCTCTTTCTTCTGTCAATTGCCATTGATGCCTTGATTTAAAGCTTTTTAGTGCTAGTTCACACCCAATGCACCTTTAGTGAGGCGGAGGGTCAAGGGATACCAATTCTACTTTCTAGTGAGAATTTGGGGATCCTTTGTAATCCAATCCACAATTTCTTGTTTGTTCGGGGGAAATCCAAGTGTAGATTGAAGAATTAGTGAAGATTTATACATCAAAGGTATAATTTCTTTGCCCCAATTTCATTGTTCATTCTAGTTCTTCATTCATGCATTTAATTGATGTCCTAATTTCATGCTTTTATTGCTTTCTTTTAATCCATGCTAGTATAGTCAATTTGCTTTCCTTTACATAATTTACTGCTTTCCGCATTGAGAAAACCCCAACACAAACCGATTCCCTTATCAAGCCTAACACCCATCCATGTGGACCGACAACCCTTACCTACCAAAAACCATAAAAATACCGCAACCGAACAATGGCGCCGTTGCCGGGGATGGCGTTATTTTGTAAATTAGGTTATTGGTTTGTGTGTATATAGTTTATTGCTTTCTTGATTTTGCTAGAGAAAAATGTAGTCAAAAAAATTGAATACCGAAAAGAAGAAAAAAAAAACTAAAAAATAAAACATGAAAATTATGGCTAGTCCCAAATTTCCCCAATTTGAGCATGAAATATTTTGGAGGTATTTTGCTAGATTACATGATTATCATGCCCAATGTGAATTGTATGGTATCTTTTATGGTACATTAGATCTTTTGGGAATTGTGAATGAGGGTGTGAATTATGAGACCCGAAACCTTTTAAATTATTACGGGTTTTCTAGTTTAGGTGAAGAAAAAGCATGGGAATCACTTGAATGATTGTCTAGGGATTCTTATGAATTTGAGCAACAAAGTGTTAGTCATAGCTTCCAATCTCCTTATGCACCACCCTCTGGGACCGAAGAAACTGAACACTCATGTGATTACCCCATGTATTTTGATGATTAATCTTATGGTAGGGATTATGTAGAGAACTCTTATGATCCTCCCCAATGTGATGTTGTTGAGTCTCATCCTTTGTGCTTATTTTGTGATTCACCGTGCCATAGTTCTGCTTCTTGTTTGCAAGATAAGATACATGTGACAATGAATGAATGCTCGGATAAATTTGAACACATGCTTAAAACTTGGGTAGAATCTTTTTATTCACAAATGGTTGATTCGATTGTTGAAGTAGATCATTCGTCATCTTTGAGTCCTGAAATGCGTGCTGATGCTTCTTTGTATGATTATGGTGAGGATGATGACTACTATAATGGATCTAGTTTTGCATGCTGGCTTATCGATTCCTTAGCTCTAGCTGCACCTAGTGAGCATGAGGAACATGATGATTTTGTGTGTGATAATGAAGAACTTGATGAAAGCATGCTTTTAATGAACCATTGTCCATACCATTGCCCATGCTTTCATGTGAAGAAAAGGTTTAGTATGATGAATGCCATGATGTTTGTGATGTAATTGAGCATGATCTTGTCGAGAGTGAAATTGAATCTTTTGTGATTGAATGTGTGCTTGATACCGAATTGTTCGCTTTCATTGAGGAACATTGTATTAGTGAGGCATTAGCTACCCTTTCATGTGCATCCATTGATGTGGAATCTTGTGATGATGAGCCTAATTCGTTGGGGATTGATTATGATTGTTTGAACTTGGTATGTGACAATGATGCTTTTGATGATGATATGCTTTATGAGTCATTCACAATGAGTTATGACCCTGAGCCTTCCACTTTCACTTTTGATGTTGATTTGAATGATGCACCTTTGTCTTCTAATCTTGATAGTTCTTCTGATGAGTTTGATATTGATGAAGATAAAGATGTGCCTGTTTGTGATGTTGGGAGTGTTATGATGTGGTCTAACCCTATGTTTTCCTTATCAACCATTGATGATTATAATGATTATTTGGATGAAAGTTGTGATTTGGAATCGGTGTTTGATGAAAATTGCATGGATATTGAGTTTGAATCATTGTTTGCATCCAAGTATTTGCATGAGCATGTTTAGGAATGTGTTGTATTGCCCCCTCCTGTTGATTTGTATACCCAATATCCATTTACGAGTCAATGGGAGGATCCATTGGTCGTATCTCCATTCCCCATGCCTAGGAAAGTCTTGTGCATTCCTGTAGTCCGTCCTTTCTATGAATTTTCTAAGGCATTTGATAAATTGTCAAGAACACTAATGTTTGTTGATGTGCTATTGATCGTGTGCTCTTACCTACACCGTTCTGAGATACATGAGAGAATGCATGACTTGTTACTCCCGGCGTTGAATGGTTCTGACATGGTGCCCGATATCTTGAGGTGAGTAGTGAGCATATTGATAAGAAGCCTTCTAGATAATATCCTTCCTCACCTTTTCTTGTACAGTTAGTGAGTTTTATTCTTTTTCTTCTTTTGTTTTCTTTTTGTGTGTGTCTTTTTCTTTCCTTTTGGGGTGCTTGCTTATCTCTACTTATGTTTCCATTGAGGACATGGAAATCTCTTTGTGTGGGAGTGGGGGGTAGTAAGCATTCCAGCTATTGAGTCTAAGAAAAGAAAAAAAAAAAGAGTGAGATTCATTTTGTAAATATTTTGGTTTTTCTTTAGTTAGTAGTGTCTTGTATATATTTTTATCTTGCATGCCAAGTTCTAAGCATTTAGATGAGTTTAAATTGTATATCCTAACCTTATGCTTAGTGCTTTCAGATCGTGGATCGAGTTTGCTTTCATTGAAGATCTTGAGGTAATCTCCTTCCACCCTCTCTTTGAGTGTATATATTCTTGATCCATGTTGCATGCTTGATTTTTCTTTGGATGGCGAACCCCTTGAGTGTGAATGTTTGGATTATCTTATTGTTGGAGTCGTGTGGGCTCGGGTCGCCATCGCTTTTTATATGCTAAGTGTTTTGTATATGTGCTTTTCTTCGGTTTTCTACCTTACTTGTGACACCCTTCTCACGATGAGGACATTGTGATGTTTTGTGTTGGAGTGGGGGTGATATTTTTCATGTTCATGGGTAGACAACCTAGTTTTTTTTTGTTTTTGTTTTTCGTAGTTTTTGTCTAAAATCTGAAAAGCTTTATGTGCAAATGGAGAAAAAAGGGAGTGAAAAACTTTTCAAGTTTTCGTTCTTTTTCTTTTGTTTTTGTTTTGTTTCTAGGAAAAGTGTAGTAAAGACTTAGAAGACTTTCTTAATCTCCTTGAAAGCAACCCGTATGAGCATTATTGTCCTTAGTTCAAGTATTGTGATGACTTACTTATGTAGATTCCCTTCGTTGAATGCTTAATAACGCCCTTGATTCTTTCACGTTCTTCTTGAAATTGAGAGACTTTAGTAGATCACTTCCGAGCTTGTTGAAAAAGTGAAACTTAATTAAATCGGAAACTGTAATGCTAAGTTAGTCTACCTACATGGGTTGGTATGAGTGGCCCGACGCTCTTACCCCTTAAGCACTTCATTTTCGTAACGATGAGGCGTATGGAGTAGCCCGTGTTGGGAGGGTAAACCCCATTATGGGCCGTTCAATTCTCGAAAAAACTAACACCATTCTCGTTGAGCTAATTTGAAAAGGCCAACGCTAAAACGAATCGAATAGATGTGAAGTCTTTCCTTGCGTCTCCTGCGGCCCTCACCAAGCCAAGGGCGACACAAGCGAGGGAGACGACACTTAAATAATCGTTTGTTTTGAAACTCGTTTTGTTTTTCACTTTCCTTGAGCAACATCTTGAAGATTGGCAACATCTTGAATTAGGTGATTTGAGGTGCTCATAATGGTTCCTTTTGGTTGATTAATATTGTTTTCTTAGTGGCGATCGCATTATTCCTTGAGCAAAGCAGCTTTTCTTTTCTTTCTGTTCAAGAAAAGAAAACAATATTAATCAACCAAAAGGAACCATTATGAGCACCTCAAATCACCTAATTCAAGATGTTGCCAATCTTCAAGATGTTGCTCAACGAGTTTCAAAACAAACGATTATTTAAGTGTCGTCCCCCTCGCTTGTGTCGCCCTTGGCTTGGTGAGGGCCGCAGGAGACGCAAGGAAAGACTTCACATCTATTCGATTCGTTTTAGCGTTGGCCTTTTCAAATTAGCTCAACGAGAATGGTGTTAGTTTTTTCGAGAATTGAACGGCCCATAATGGGGTTTACCCTCCCAACACGGGCTACTCCATACGCCTCATCGTTACGAAAACGAAGTGCTTAAGGGGTAATAGCGCCGGGCCGCTCATACCAACCCATGTAGGTAGACTAACTTAGCATTACAGTTTCCAATTTAATTAAGTTTCACTTTTTCAACAAGCTCGGAAGTGATCTACTAAAGTCTCTCAATTTCAAGAAGAACGTGAAAGAATCAAGGGCCTTATTAAGCATTCAACGAAGGGAATCTACATAAGTAAGTCATCACAAATACTTGAACTAAGGACAATAATGCTCATACGGGTTGCTTTCAAGGAGATTAAGAAAGTCTTCTAAGTCTTTACTACACTTTTCCTAGAAACAAAACAAAAACAAAAACAAAAGAAAAAGAACGAAAACTTGAAAAGTTTTTCACTCCCTTTTTTCTCCATTTGCACACAAAGCTTTTCAGATTTTAGACAAAAACTACGAAAAAAAAAACAAAAAAACTAGGTTGTCTACCAATGAACATGAAAAATATCACCCCCACTCCAACACAAAACATCACAATGTCCTCATCGTGAGAAGGGTGTCACAAGTAAGGTAGAAAACCGAAGAAAAGCACATACACAAAACACTTAGCATATAAAAATCGATGGCGACCCGAGCCCACACGACTCCAACAATAAGATAATCCCAACATTCACACTCAAGGGGTTCGCCATCCAAAGAAAAATCAAGCATGCAACATGGATCAAGAATATATACACTCAAAGAGAGGGTGGAAGGAGATTACCTCAAGATCTTCAATGAAAGCAAACTCGATCCACGATCTGAAAGCACTAAGCATAAGGTTAGGATATACAATTTAAACTCATCTAAATGCTTAGAACTTGGCATGCAAGATAAAAATATATACAAGACACTACTAACTAAAGAAAAACCAAAATATTTACAAAATGAATCTCACTCTTTTTCTTTTTTTTTTTCTTTTCTTAGACTCAATAGCTGGAATGCTTACTACCCCCCACTCCCACACAAAGAGATTTCCATGTCCTCAATGTAAACATAAGTAGAGATAAGCAAGCACTCCCAAAAGGAAAGAAAAAGACACACACAAAAAGAAAACAAAAGAAAAAAAAGAAGAAAACTCACTAACTGTACTAGAACAGGTGAGGAAGGATATTACCTAGAAGGCTTCTTATCAATATGCTCACTCCTTCTCACCTCAAGATATCGGGCACCATGTCAGAACCATTTAACGCCGGGAGTAACAAGTCATGCATTCTCTCATGCATCTCAGAACGGTGTAGGTAAGAGCACACTCTCAATAGCACATCAACAAACAATAGTGCTCTTGACAATTTATCAAATGCCTTAGAAAAGTCATAGAAAGGACGGACTACAGGAATGCACAAGACTTTCCTAGGCATGGGGAATGGAGATACGACCAATGGATCCTCCCATTGACTCGTAAATGGAGATTGGGTATACAAATCAACAGGAGGGGGCAATACAACACATTCCTGAACATGCTCATGCAAATACTTGGATGCAAACAATGATTCAAACTCAATGTCCATGCAATTTTCATCAAACACCGATTCCAAATCACAACTTTCATACAAATAATCATCATAATCATCAATGGTTGATAAGGAAAACATAGGGTTAGACCACATCATAACACTCCCAACATCACAAACAGGCACATCTTTATCTTCATCAATATTAAACTCATCAGAAGAACTATCAAGATTAGAAGACAAAGGTACATCATTCAAATCAACATCAAAAGTGAAAGTGGAAGGCTCAGGGTCATAACTCATTGTGAATGACTCATAAAGCATATCATCATCAAAAGCATCATTGTCACATACCAAGTTCAAACAATCATGATCAATCCCCAAAGAATTAGGCTCATCATCACAAGATTCCACATCAATGGATGCACATGAAAGGGTAGCTAATGCCTCACTAATACAATGATCCTCAATGAAAGCGAACAATTCGGTATCAAGCACACATTCAATCACAAAAGATTCAATTTCACTCTCGACAAGATCATGCTCAATTACATCACAAACATCATGGCATTCATCATACTAAACCTTTTCTTCACATGAAAGCATGGGCAATGGTATGGACAATGGTTCATTAAAAGCATGCTTTCATCAAGTTCTTCATTATCACACACAAAATCATCATGTTCCTCATGCTCACTAGGTGCAGCTAGAGCTAAGGAATCGATAAGCCAGCATGCAAAACTAGATCCATTATAGTAGTCATCATCCTCACCATAATCATACAAAGAAGCATCAGCACGCATTTCAGGACTCAAAGATGACGAATGATCTACTTCAACAATCGAATCAACCATTTGTGAATAAAAAGATTCTACCCAAGTTTTAAGCATGTGTTCAAATTTATCCGAGCATTCATTCATTGTCACATGTATCTTATCTTGCAAACAAGAAGCAGAACTATGGCACGGTGAATCACAAAATAAGCACAAAGGATGAGACTCAACAACATCACATTGGGGAGGATCATAAGAGTTCTCTACATAATCCCTACCATAAGATTAATCATCAAAATACATGGGGTAATCACATGAGTGTTCAGTTTCTTCGGTCCCAGAGGGTGGTGCATAAGGAGATTGGAAGCTATGACTAACACTTTGTTGCTCAAATTCATAAGAATCTCTAGACAATCATTAAAGTAATTCCCATGCTTTTTCTTCACCTAAACTAGAAAACCCGTAATAATTTAAAAGGTTTCGGGTCTCATAATTCACACCCTCATTCACAATTCCCAAAAGATCTAATGTACCATAAAAGATACCATACAATTCACATTGGGCACGATAATCATGTAATCTAGCAAAATACCTCCAAATTATTTCATGCTCAAATTGGGGAAATTTGGGACTAGCCATAATTTTCTTTTTTTATTTTTCAGTTTTATTGTTTTTTTAAAAAAATTTTCTTCTTTTCGGTATTCAATTTTTTTGACTACATTTTTTTCTAGCAAAATCAAGAAAGCAATAAACTATATACACACAAACCAATAACCTAATTTACAAAATAACGCCATCCCCGGCAACGGCGCCATTGTTCGGTTGCGGTATTTTTATGGTTTTTGGTAGGTAAGGGTTGTCGGTCCACAGGGATGGGTGTTAGGCTTGATAAGGGAATCGGTTTGTGTTGGGGTTTTCTCAATGCAGAAAGTAGTAAATTATGTAAAGGAAAGCAAATTGACTATACTAGCATGGATTAAAAGAAAGCAATAAAAGCATCAAATAAAGCATGAAATTAGGACATCAATTAAATGCATGAATGAAGAACTAGAATGAACAATGAAATTGGGGCAAAGAAATTATACCTTTGATGTATAAATCTTCACTAATTCTTCAATCTACACTTGGATTTCCCCCGAACAAACAAGAAATTGTGGATTGGATTACCAAGGATCCCCAAATTCTCACTAGAAAGTAGAATTGGTATCCCTTGACCCTCCTCCTCACTAAAGGTGCATTGGGTGTGAACTAGCACTAAAAAGCTTTAAATCAAGGCATCAATGGCAATTGACAGAAGAGAGAGAAAGAGAGAGAGAGAGAGAGAGAGAAAGAGAGAGAGAGAGAGAGAGAGCTTTGAAAATGCTTCAATGGAAACTTTCTTGAATTAAGAAAGCTTGAAGAAAGTTGAATACAATTGCAAGAAATCAAAGAAAGCTTGAAGAACAATTAAAAACTTGAAGAAAGATTAAAGCAAGATTAAAGGAAAGCAATTAAATCTAATTATACTCTAATCCTACTCCTAAACTAATTCCTAGATTAAAAAGATAGGTTCCGATAGTTTTGAATGTATGGGTATTATAGAAGGAGGAAAAACATCCCAAAACCCTAAAACTAACTCCCGCAGACACGAGCTTTTTCCGAAGATTTCCCGCAAGTCGCGGGCGCGACCAGGCTCTACCAAATTTCCTCTGTCGCTTGTGCATGTCTGTCGCAGGCGTGAGAATCTATGTCACGGGCGTTACAGCCCTCTATCACGGGCGCGACGGTGTCAATCGCGAGCGCTACGTTCTTTTGTCCGCAAGCCTTGGCCGATGTCTTGACACCCCAGAACATGGTCGCGAGCGCGACCCTCTCTGTCACGGGCGCGACGCCCGGCTGACTCCGGTGCTAAGCTCGGCTACATTGGATGATGCATTGACGCCCAGAACATGGTCGCGGGTGAGACCCTATACGACTCAGGTGTGACGCCTGGCTGTCTTGACTGGAGAAAGAGTACACGGTTTGGTTCCACTTCGGGTATTCAGCTCGGGTTAACTCGGGTTGACTTGGGTTGGCTCGGGAAATCACTTGGGATTTCCTAAAAAGCCTCAATTAAGCCCAATTTCCTTCTAACTCTTTATTTTCCTACAAAACATAAAATTATCATATCTAATATATAAAACCGGGGCTAAAACAAGCAAGACTCCCTTAAAAGATATAAAATTCGGCTCGGAACGAGACCGAACATTCCACTCGTTGCACCATATGCAAGTCCTACTCTAAATCTCAATGTAAAAAGGTTGTTTTTACATCCATATGCTTTAGATGTAAAACTTTAACTAAAACCATAATCGGGACTGTCTAATAGTGATTAGTTTAACAACAGGAGAGAAAATCCCATTAAAAGGTTGTATCTCATTCATCTATTATTTTTATCCTCTCACAAAATTCCTCCCATTGTTTTCCATCATTTCCACTTAAAAAACAGTTATTTTTCACCCTTTCCCACATACATAGGCTTAATCTTTCGAACACCATATTTTCGAAAAATCTCTGATGTTATCCAAATTTTGGGAGCATAAAGTTAACTTCATAAGCTTCCTAGCACCTCTTCAATGAAGTGAATTAGAGGTCGGATGAAGGAGATATGATCGTTTTAAATTGAGATGCCAACCTAGTTTCCTAATTTAAAAAGCAAGCGCCTACCTCTTTGGGCCAGACAACCCAAAGGCCCAATCCACTTATAGCTAACCGGTTGGTCTTCCCTTAAGGCTTATGGGCTTGCTCAGTTCACAAAATCCAACAAAAATGTTCATCCACCCACGAAAACGCGTGCTAACCCATAAAGTAGACCAACTGGTCTGTCCACGACACCATATGGGCCGCCCAACGTACGGGTTCATCACACGGAACCCAGCCCGCCATGGCACAACCCGACAGGTTTGAGGTGCAAACCCTAGCTCCTTATCGCTATAAATATAACCCTTCTGCTTCATTATTCCTCACCCCATAATTCCTAAGAGTATTGACACTGAGGAATTCACCTAACTTTGTCCCTCCCTATCTCATCGTGTGTTTATTGCAATTTTGTTGATTCAAGGTTAGTTTTATTATTTGTTTCATTATTATTTTTTTCGTATTTATTATTCAATGTAGCCCCTAAATTCAATAGTTACATTTGTATAATATATTTAATTTTCTTTTATTCTTATTTTTCTTTATTTTTCATGCATAGCAAATTTAATTAGTGAAACTTTTGAATTCTTCTTCCTCTGTTCTTTTCTAATAATAACCTGATTAAAAGTAGAGTTAGTTTGTTTAAACAGGAAGGTCAGAGGAATCAATCCTCAGTCCTGTAGCCTTACCCTCGAACCCAATCTTTGATTCGTAAATTGAAGTTTAATTTACAATTTGTTAATTTATCTATAAAATTAACCAGCAACCCTTATTTAATGTGATATTAAGCAACCTCTTTCGACTCCCATTCTAAGTAGAACAACATAGATTTACTTTTAAGTGTTTTTTCGGGGCACTACAAGTTGGCTACTCCGTTGGGAACTTAATCTTAAACAAGAGGGTAAAACTCGAAAATAAAATCAGGTTATTTTAGTCTTTTTGAGAAGAGAAGAATTAAAGAGTTTTATTTGTTTATTTGTTTTTAGGCATAAATTGCATAGCCGGCCTATTCTCGGGTCTTAATGGCAATTAAGGGAGCACTAAAGGGATGGCATAAGAATTTCCTTTTTAATCCTTCTCGAGATTAAGGGATACATTACTTGGGTGGTGTACTCCACAACCCATGCATATGGTGACCAGTTTCCCCTTCATGCAATACCCTAAAATTTCCATTCGAAGTTAAAAGGGCAACGCGTGACACACCTTTGTGGCTTTGTCAATGAACTCCACATAACAAATGTGCACATGGGCGATGGACATGAACGGTATAGTAAATATTCTAGGTGTCTAGCCCATTAAGCTTTGAACATAAGCCCACGGTTTAGGGATCTCTACATGTGTATGTTAATTGTATATATATTTATATTTTCACTCTTGTGCTAGAATGGACCATAGAAAATTTCCTCCAATTATTAGTTTAGTCCATGTGAATAAATGAAATAGATTCCCAAAAATTTGAGCCCCAAAACACCAAATACAATCGCTTGGGCTAGTATGATGGACCTATCAGTCAGATGGTTGAGTGGACCAAGCCTAAATTGTCTTATGCCTAACCAGCGAGTCTGCTTTATGGGTCTGGGTTTGCGCATTGACTCATTTCAATTTCTCCGTAGCCCTTCACAATATTTGGGTTCCCAAAAAAGATATTTATTCAGTCTGCCTGTACGTCTAAGCCCAGATTTTATGAAGAATTGTCGTGATTCGAGCTCAAGAAGGTCCATTAAATATATTTTTTCCCCTTATATATGCATACAACATATTTTTTAGGCCCATATAGTAATATGACATGAAAGTTTGAACAGTAGACAAGTCGGATCCACGTCTAGCATATAGGTGTCATATCAGTATTGGGAAGTCCATGTAGGTTCTATAGGCCATGCATTCATTGGGTAAATCATTATCGAGGTCAAGTCTTGAAAACTTGATTTTCATACAGGCAAAATAGGAGACCACAATCAGACCTGGATCAAAGACAGCACAGGTCAAGCCATTTGCAACGAGAACTGTTCGGTCTCGTTCCGAGCCGAATTTATATCATTTCATAAGGTGGTTTGCTTGTCTTTAATAATTATTTTAGGATTTTTATTACATTTTTTTCTCATTTTGCATTTTTATTAGATTTTATGTTATTTTATTGTTTTAGTTATTATTATTGCCAAATATAAAACAAAATATGAAAATTGATAAATAAAACTAAACCTAAGTCTAATCCTAATTCCAGCCTAATTGTCCCTCCTTATTTTCCCCTTATTCGGCCCATATCCCCAGCCCAATTCTCCCCCTAAAACCCGAATACCTATTTACCCAGCGCCTAACCCAAACCCTTACCAAGAAACCCGACCCATCTCCTCTCTCCCAGTTCTCAGCTGAACAAAAACTCCCCCAAACCCTAATAATCTAAGTCCCCATTTCATTCCCCCTCTTTCCCTCTCTTCGTCTCTCATCTCCCTCTTCTCATCCTCTGGTTCTCTTCTTCGCACCAAACAGCCCCGAAGCTCCACAACCATTCTAACACTCGAACTACATCTCTCATCTCATATCATCTCATATCATCTCATCTCCTTCTCTCTTCTCTTCTCTTATCTCTTTCTCGCACGATATCTCAATTTCTCACTCATTTTCTCGTTCTTGCAAATTCGGTTGACAATTGTTGAAGTACACGACCCACCATTGACGCTTACACCCTCTAACTGTCAAAATTCATCTTGTCCGTCCAGCTAGAAGGGAATCGATGGTCGAGATTTGAGAGAGGAGCTCGAGATCGACTATAAAAAGGGAAGAAGCAAAGAAGGGAGGTTTCGGCCTTCATCTAGGGTTAGATTAGATTAGGTTTAATTCTTGCTTTTATTTTCTATTTTGAGTCTCTATTTTGGTATTAGTATTCTAGGGTTTGTTCTTGTTTTCAATTTCTGGGAATGACTTTTGTATTTAGTTTCTCGGTTTTGTTAATGATGATTTGATTGTTGTGGACATTTTTTCTCATCGTTCGGGATTCCGAACGTCCATGTTGGATTGGGGTGTGATTCGGTGATTTGTGCTGGGGTTTATCCTTTAAAAACTCTTTAAGGAGATCAACCTTACATTTCATGAATAATATTTTGTAAAATCACTTTCCCTTTACTTATGCATTTTATGAGTCATTGAGTTAAACATTTAAGAGTGAACATCCACTTGTTCTAAACTCTTCTAAATTTAACCTAATTTGTTCATTTAAATGTTAGCTCGGAAGAGAGTGATTTATGCAAGTATTATTTACAAATATAAGGAAGAATACCCTAAAGTTGCATCGATACATTGTAAAGCCATGTTAACCATAGTTTATGCAATCTCCGATGTATTTTAGTTCGAAATGGGAGTCGTCACATGACTTTTTAAGGGAAAAGCCAAGACAAAACCAAAAGAAAAGAAAGAAAGACTCCGCCTGCGAAACCCAAGAATGGATTCGGGGGTAAGGCTATGAACTCGAGAAGTAAACTTTAAGAGTTCGCCTCTCACAAAAGGAAAGACTCTACTAAAAGTCTAAAATGTGCTTTTGATAAAGTTTGGAAGGGAATAAATAAAAACTTTATAGAATTATTTCATGGAACATGCAAAAGAATAAAAGAAAGAAAGATACATCATATACAACAATTTATTTACATAAGGAAAGAACACTTAAGTGCTTACATTGCTACTTTGTTGGGGAAAGCCTCGCCTAGCCTCTTGATGCTTAAAGAATCGTCTTTGATGCCTTTAGAAACCTCCTCTCCAAGTGCCAAAATGGATCAAAAGAATGACAGAAAAGATGGTAGGAAAAGGTGATAAGGGAGAGGGTAAAGAAGCTTCTTTTTGTGGTTTTGAATGTGTTTAGCCTAGGGTTTTTTGTGGAGTTTGGGATGGATAGGATAAGATATGTATTTAGGGTTTTTGTGATGATAAGAGGACGAAGATTATGATGGTAAGATAAATGATGAAAGATAATAAAAATGGTAGTAGGATGATATGAGTGTATAAGATGTAGGGAGAGTTTATGAGATTTGAGAGATGAGAGATGAGAGATGAAAGATGAGAGATGAGAGAATTAGTAGGAGGAAGAATGGATGAGTGAGTTGGTGAATTTGGCTTTGAGGGAGGTAGTATTTATAAGCTTTAGGAACGAGAGGCTTGAAGATACATGTGCATGCATTCTCTTCATTCGTAGCAACTAGTCACCAAGCACAGAAAATCATGGTGGCAAGGGGGGTGTCTTTGGGTGGACGGTAGCACATGGTGAATTAACCCATGTGTGAACCCTATTAAAGGCCGATCGGCCTACAATGGGAGGAGGGATGAATCCAACTTGGTTCATGTATTCTTGGACGGTAGAAACATGAATAAAACACATGCTAAATCCCCTATTCACACTTGGACGGTAGGTGATTTATTTGATGCATTTGGCATGTTTTTTGGATGCTTTTGCTAAGAGTTGAACTTGAGACCTCTTGGAGCTTCTTTGCATGTCACCTTTACGTAGCTCATGCATGGCATGCATAGCTGATTTTATCATTTTAATTACGTAAAAGTTGTGCATGCAATTCCTTAAGTAAACTTGTGCATTTAGAATGCAATCGATCAAGTCTTCCGGCTTCGGCTTCCCTTATTTTCTAATTTCCTAATTTTCTAACTAAAAATACATAAAAAAGAAATAATAAAAATTACATTTAAAAGTATATAAAATTTATGCTAAAATCCGGTGTCTAGCTTATCGACCGACTTCTTCTTCTTTATTTCTGCTTCGTTTTTATATAGGAATGCTATATATTTATCTGCCAAAATCCGGTGTCTACGATTGTTTAAACGTTCTGGGTTGATATTGATGCTTTGTGCGTTTGAGTTTTGGTATTTGAATTTGAGTTTTTGGTTGATTTTGGTTCGAATTTGGTGTGTTACGTTGTCCTGCTTGTTTTCTCCTCTGATTTCTGTCTTTGTCTTCCTTCTCCAGTTTCAATTTTCTCCTCTATTCAATGAATGGGCAGTAGGGAGTTGGGTTGAGTTTATTTCTTTTCTTTTTCTTTCTCTCTGTCTCGGGTATGTGTGAGTGTAGTCTTTAGGGTTTGGTTGTTGTTTTCCTTGTGGTTCTGTCTCTTATTAAGATTAGTTAGATGTTATTAGGGTTATTAGGATCCCTATTAGTTTATTAAGGTTTGTTTTGGTTAGGTCTGGTTAGGTCTTAATTTGGGTACTGCTAGGGTTCTTTAGGACTGTCCAGGGTCTGTTTTGATTCTGTTTTGGGTTGTGTTAGGGTTTATTAGGGTTCTGTCTTGTTTGAATTCAGTAGGGTTATGTTTAGTTTTTTTTTTTAGTCAAATTTAGTGTTAGCCTGTTTTAAAATTTCTTAAGGTAGTATTAGTATTAGCCACAAAATAATCCAACTTTTAGAGAGGAGGAGGATTAAGAGTCACAAATTCTACTTTCAAGTGAGAATTCGAGGATTCTTAGTAATCCAAATAACACTTTCTTGTTTGTTCGGGGCAAAGTTCGAGGTGAAGGATTCAAGTGAAGATTAGTTCATCGAAGGTATAATTTCTTGTTCCTGATTTCAGTTTTCATTATTCGCTTTAATTGCTTTCGTAGTTAAAAATTTACTTTCTTGTTGATTAGATTTAGATTATCTTTTCACGCTTTCTTAATTGTTATTATGAATCCATGTCTAGGTTAGTTTAATTGTTTCCTTTACATAATTTACTACTTTCCGCATATGAAAATCCCTACGCAAACTAATTCCCTTATCAAGCCTAAGACCCATCCCTGTGGACCGACAACCTTACTTAAGAAAAACCACAAAAGTACCGCAACGGAACAATGGCGCCGTTGCCGGGGATGTCGTTATTTGGTAGATTAGGTTATTGTTTGTGTGTAAATAGTTTATTGTTTTCTAGATTCTTCCAAGAAAATGTAGTAAAACAAATCGAATAAGGAAAAAAATAAAAAAATAAAAAAACATACCATGTCCTACGAAACAGAGTCTAACTCTAACTCTAGAGATTCTGAGATATCCAAACATATGAGCGATCCTTTAGCTAAGTTCCAAGGCCTCTTAGAAAAATTCATCCCGTGAGCAAGAAGCTAAACAAGAGCGTTGACTGGAGAAACAACAATTGGTCATGGATGGCATGCTACAGGCCATCGAAAAAATGAACCAAAAAGTTAGGCTTGTTGCTGAAGAAGAGGAGGCCTTTTATAAAGGACCTCCCCAACCCAAAATGCTCACTAGAAGCAGAAAGGAAAAGGCTTACAATATGGAGAGCCCATGATCCAAAAGGTTGGAACTGATGAAGTAGAGGAACCTCAAAATCCTAGAGGGTCAAGGAGAAGGTAATTGGTTTGGGGAAGAAGAAGAGAAAGCTCACTTTACATCTTAGACCAACAGGCCCAAACCCAAGAAGCTCACTAACCATTACGAGGGCCCCTCCAAAGAAGACATCGAGACACTGATCATGCCTCAAGTAAATACCATGGTAAGCCAAGCTCTTAGCAAGGTACCAACGCTAGCAGAAGAATATCTGGACGTCAGGTTCCCCACTAAGGCCATTAAAAATTTGCATGATTGATTTGAGGTTCCGGATAAAAAGTTCAAGCACTTTGAGAACCCGATACATCATTTGAAGGAATTAATGAGGCTCATGCCTAAGAGGGATAGATTTTGATCTATATGTAGCATTTTTTCCTTCCACTCTCAATGATGAGGTGAAGGACTAGTACTACACCCTACCAACAGAGACCCAAGATGCTAGACCACTTTAGAGAGGACCTTTTGTCAGTATTTTAGCCGAGTCCAGAAAAAGAGATCCTCAACATTCGGCTTTACCGCGATCAAGAAAAGAGAAGATGAGTCCTTTCTGGACTATAATGACATGTGGCATCCAAAACTGGCCCCGTTCGCTGATCCTATTCCACTAGAAATTCATCTGACGACGTTCGAACAAGGCCTAAAAGCTAATTTGGCACGTCACTTGCGGTTGTAGTATCATGTGATCAAGGAGTTCAATTACTTGAAGGGCCTTTGTGTAAATCTTGGGCCTATTAATAACGAGAAAGTAGCCACCCAGAGGTAGAAGAGCTCTAGCCCAAACAAGAGGGCTACTGGTTCATCTAGGTACCTTCCCAAGAACAATGAAACTCACGTCGTATAGCCCAAGCACGAGAACTACACACCCCTTAGTACCTCGTATGTGAATGCATTAGCTTGCTTAGTGAAGAAGAATATGATAGAACTCCCCTTACCAAGGCTAGAACCAGAACCCAAGCCAAAGAAATGGGACCCCAACTTATTCTGAAATTACCATAGAGTCAGAGGTCATGGCACAGAGAATTGTTGGACATTAAAAAACTAGGTCGAGGACATGATCCGATTAGGTGAACTACCCTTGCAAAAAGCAGAACAGAAGCCGAGCTAGAATCCTCCGAGCAAACCATATAAGGATCCTTTGGTCTTCAAGGCATGAGCGGCAGATGCCAACACTCAAGGAGAGCTGGCGACAAGAAAGTCATAGAATTAACTAGCGTCATTGTCTTTTGAAGCGGTTGCTTGAAACATTTTATTCCTAGAGTCGATTAAAGTGAGTATTGAGTCGATCTTCAATGTAAGTACTTGCCTTCTCAGTTTGATAACATGAGCCTATTTTACTATGACTCATGAATCACCCTTATGCGCAAATGAAAAAGAAGAAAGCATCTCATGCTTGCACTTTTAACTTGAGTTGAAAAGTTTGCTCACCTGTTAACCTCCCTTAAAATCTAAGTCTGACACATTTGTCTTCCTTTATCTTTTAACCCACACTCATTTGTAACTCTTTGTCCTACATGGAATCCAGGGTTAGAGAAATAAAGAGAAGAAAACAAAACAAAAAAAAGAAAGAGAGAAGCTAACCTGCACTACCATCCAATGGGTTGGGAAAAAGGAGATGAATAATTAGAATAGACCAAAAATAGCAGTCGCTTAAAACAAATATGTTTGTACCATGTACCCAGTGCAAGTTCCAACATAGAGTTTGCAATGTGATCATTGATAGTGGAATTTCTACCAATGTAGCCTCCACCACTCTCATCGAAAAGTTGAACCTTCCCATTTTCGCTCATCCCTGGCCATACACCCTCAAGTGGCTCAATGGCAATACTAAAGTAAAGGTAAACCAACAGTCTCTTGTTTCATTTTCAATCAGCCCTTATAGAGATGTTGCGTTATGTGACATTGTGCCAATGGATGTATGTCATGTTTTGCTTGGGCGTCCGTGGAAATTTGACCAGTGTTTCATGTATGATGGAGTCAAAACTACGTATTCATTGTTCATGGGCAAAGAGAAGATTGTGCTCAATCCCTTACCCCCTTACCCAACTTCATAGACACACACTCGGGGCGGGAAGTGAGAAGAGTAACCACCTCATGAGTGAAACACGGGTAGAGTGTACCTTGAGCAAAGGACACAAGTCCTCGCTTTACTTTTTCTCAAGAGTAACCAATGTGAGGAAATGACACCTTTACCCCAACAAATGAAACGCCTCTTCTCTCGATATCGTAATGTCTTTACTGAGGATCATCCTCATTCCCTTTCCACCGATTTGGGGTATTGAGCATCAAATAGACTTGGTTCCGAGGTCGGTGCTTCCAAACAAGCCTGCTTATTGTTGCAACCACGAAGAAACCAAAGCGCTCCAATGTCAAGTTGACGAACTCATCGCCTGAGCTATGTTCGTGAGAGCAATAGCCTATGATTTGTGTCGGCTCTTCTAGTGCCGAAGAAGGATGGAACGTATCAGATGTGTGTCAACACTCATGTCATCAACAACATCATGATTAAGTATCATACCCAATATCCCGCCTTGATGATTTCTTTGATGAACTCCATGGCGCTACCATGTTCTCCAAGATTGAACTCTGGAGCAGCTACCACCAAATTTTTATGAAGCAAGGAGACGAATGGAAGGCAAGACAACCTTCAAGACTAAAGGTGGCATATATGAGTGACTAGTGATGTCGTTTGGTCTTTCCAACTCACTTACCACATTCATGAGATTGATGAACAAAGTTCTAAGGCCTCTTCTTGGAAATTCGTTGTGGTGTACTGCAATGACATCTTGGTCTACTCCAAGGATGAGTGGCAGCGTGTGCAACACCTCAAGGAGTTTTTTGGGATTCTCTTACACAAAAGCTTTATGGAAAACTTAAGAAATGCGAGTTCTTCTCACCGAAGGTGACCATAGGGTACATGGTGTCTCGGGATGGAATCTTATTGGTGAATCAAATTTTGAAGCAATCCAAACTTGGCCCACACCGTCCACTATTACCGGCATTTTATCTAGAATTTCTTCGCACTTATGACTCCGATCACTGAATGTTTGAAGAAAGGAGTCTTCACATAGATTCCCAATGCTGAAAAGACCATTAAAGCCATCAACTAAAAGCTTTCTAGTGCCCCAGTTCTGGCACTATCGAATTTTGATAGTTTGTTTGAGGTAGAGTGTGATGCAAGTGCCATTGGAATTGATGCAGTTTTGGTCCAAGACAAGAGCATTTTGCTTTCCAAAGCTTAGTGGATCGAGACTCAACTACAGTACATATGACAAGGAGTTATAGGCCATAGTATGAGACCTTGATCATTGGTCGCATTATCTCCAACCCAAGGAGTTCGTATTGCATTGGGACCACGAAGCCCACAAGTACCTCAACGGCCAACACAAATTGAATGCCCGGTATGCCAAATGTGTAGAATTCAAGCAATCCTTCAACTTGGTGGCTAATCATAAGGAGGGGAGTTCCAATATCATGGCACGCACTTTCTTGAAGGTATTCCTTGTTATCCATCGTTAAAGTTAAAGTGTTTGGGTTTTCTTGCATGAAAGAGTACTATTAGAGTTATTCCAATTTTAGTCATTTCTTTGTGGATGAAAATGTTGATTCTAAGTCCCCCTTGTGAAACATGATGGATTTTTATTTAAAGGCAACAAACTATGTGGTCCCCATTGTCCCTTTAAGAGGTTAATTGTAAAAGAAGTACATGGTGGTGGTTGGGTGGACATTTTGGGTTGAACAAAACAGTAGGCATGCATAAGGAGCACTTCTTTTGGCCTAAGATTGTTGGAGATGTTCAAAGGTGGTGTCCAAATGTGTTGAATGTCATAAGGCTAAGAGTCACTTCCATTAAGGTTTATACATACCTTTACCTATTCCTCATGGCCCATAGGAAGACATTAGCATGGATTTTATAGTGACCTTCCCTAGGACGATTTGGGGTGTAGATGCGATTACGATTGTTGTAGACCGCTTTTCAAAAATGGCTCATTTTATTAATTGCTCGAACACCAATGATGCGGACCACTATGCTCATTTGTATTTACGAGAAATTGTCAAGCTACATGGCATTCCCAAGACTATTATGTCCGATCGAGATACTAAATTCATGGGTCATTTTTGGAGGGCATTAATGTGGAGGATGTTGGAAAACCAAACTCTTATTTAGCACCGCTTATCACTTACAAACATATCGTCAAACTGAAGTGGTGAATAGGGTAGTGAGTACCCTTCTAAGGAGTTTGATCAAGAGTATTGTACGAGAATGAGATCTTCGATTGCCACTTGCTGAGTTTGCCTTCAACAAGGCACCATCCTATGCTATTGGAATCTCTCGATTTAAAACTATGTATGGAGTGAATACTCTTTCACCTATTGATCTTCTTCCTTACTAATTGACGCACGGGGAAATGTTGAAGCCTCTTCTAGAGCCAAAGAAATTAATAAGGTTCATCACCAAATGAGGGCGAGAACCGAGAAAGTGAACGAGATGTACAAAGCTCGGGGTGAACAAGCATCGGAGAAGTTACTCATTTCAACCTGATGACTTGGTTTGGCTTTACTTGCACAAGGAGCAGTTTCCATCCTTGGAGAAAAACAAATTGCTACCAACGAGTGATGGACTACTCTGGGTAATTGAGAAGATCAGGGATGGAGCTTACAAGCTGGAGTTGCTCGGTAAATGGGGAATGTGTCATCTACATTCAACATCAGGGACCTTACCCCTTATATTGAGGAGGAAGAGGAGCATGAGGATTTGAGGCAAATCCTTCTCAAAAAGGGGAGGATGATGTAGACCTCGACCCCTCTCTCTCCCGGGTCCACTTAATCATCCCAAACCCAAAGATGAGGCCATCATCAAGACCACTACCCAAGATTTTCGAGCGATATCGACTTTCTATACACAGTTTTTTTTGTTTGGGGGGGGGGGGGTTTGGTCTAGGAGTACTAAGAGCATGCAAGCTAGTTGGGATGTTCCCAAGGCCCTCCCGGGTCTCTAGGGGAGTGTCACACCCTTGGGAGAAAATAGGGTGGTTCGGGTCCTACATGGGAGAGTTGAGAAGAACCACTGGGGAAGGGAGAAGACAGCATGGGCGTGCCATGCATCCACCCGCACGAGCATGTTGTGGCCAAAGTCAAGAAGAAGATAGAGATCGTGCATGACACGATCTTGCCGAAGAGGGCACCATCCTGCCACCCCCTCCTAAGAGGAGAGCACGATTGTGCCAATTTCGAACGCTAAAGGCAAAAGGAGAGAAATGAAGACCTACCCAGTTCTCATTTTTCAACAGCAACGTCTCCTTTCCTTGTTTCACTTTGGATCTTTTTTTTCTCCAATGTAATTTTCCTTAATTATAATAATAATAATAATAATGCATAAAAGCCAAAATTAAATAGTGAATTTGGATAATATCCTACTGATGTTTTTAAAACAAATCATAATAGCAAGTGAAACTCATATTAATCGAATTGACATAAGAAATTATGGGAATCGGGAAGGACCTAGGAGCAAATGTTTCAATTCAGTGCTGAAAGCTCATATTAATCAACCTGACATAAGTTGATGCTCAGTTGTTGGATGCTAAGTTGATGCTCATATTAATCGACACTTGAATTTTCTATTTTACCCTCGAATACAATAACTATGGATCATAATTCCTAGCATTGATTGAAAATTATGCTACTAGTTCTATCAATTTGGATGATAAGATAAATTTATCATATGTCATAAAAGAACATAACCTTAACCATCCGTAGGACGGGCGGCGCCGCGGCAAAGCTAATTCTATTAAAAAAAAACACCCGCACTTTCAGATTCCGGTAAAGTTTTTCACGGGATATCACCAAAATGGGCTTTAGATCCTTTGGCCAGAATGTTTAAGATACCTAAAAAGATCGTTTTCAGAACATGAGGTATCAAAAAAATAGTATTCACAAAACTTGGCAAACCTCAACGCAATTTTTTTTCTAAATTTTTGCCTGTACAATAGTTGGCACTTCAGAAAATAGCAAGTCAGCAAGGAACAAACATTTGAAACTAAAGTTTTCTCAAGTACTTATGTAAATATATTGTGGTAGAAAAACTCTGTATTTACATTTACACATTGTCAATATCTCATTGAAAATGAATCATTTGCCCTAAAATCTCCTGGCTCCTCATTGAACTGCAACTCTCTGACTGCCATGTTTACCATACACAGCATTTGTGTCATTGGCAAACGTACTGTTAAAGCACCGTTGTTCCACTCCCATGATTACTCAAAAGATAAAGCAAGCAGCACCAGCAGAGTATTCCACAACATACGGGTGTGATTCAATGCTTCCACCTCCACATCATGATCAGGACTATGAAAGTGAGAAGCATGCCAGCATATTTGATCCAAGTATCAACACGGTTCCGCCTCTCAATTAACCTAAGTACTGAGTTGGACAGCCCCACTGTATTCAGAACGTCCAACAACTTGCGCTGTGCACTCTGCAAATATGAAGAATTTGAAAACAGTCTCATTAATTTGTACACTTGGAATAATGATACTGCCAAATTGTTCACAGATATAGCTCGTACTTCTACAAGCCATTGACCTACGGTTCACAGATATAGCATGCAAAATTGTCAATTGAGTAAGCGGAAACAGTTCAACTAATTCGGTCATAGGACAAGGTTCCATTGTGGGACAAATACCTTCTCCACTTTATACATATGGGGTCCCAATTGGAAAACAGAACCAATAAACCACAGAACAAAACAAAGCTATGTTTTTAGCAAGAAACCACCATAAGATCTAAGATTTAACAATTCACAAACCACAGCCATGGCTGGCAACTTCTCAAGTCTCAACCCTCGCTATCAGTTGAACTTCCCACCGCCCTACTCCCTCCTTTAAAGTTACACAATAAGTACTCCATCTTCAACTTGATTTACTACCTACAACCCCCCCCCCCCCGAACCCAACCCAAAAAAAAATCTCTTTACTTTTTCTTTGTCGGTGCGGTGAGGGTTTTTTTTTTTTTTTTTTGGTGGGGGGTGGTTAAGCAATTGAGGGGCGGCAAGTGTCCGCTAGCATCACACACCATAGCATAGAGCACGTGATTATACCTACCACTATATTTGCAATTTTACATTGTCACTTGGGATTTTAATGTGAGCCTTATTTGGACCAAAACTACTATGTCATTAACACATTTGGAACATTGCCATGAGCACACATTGTAGCTTAAATAGATTCAACAGATACATCAGAAAACAAAAATTTCTAGGTTTTGCAACATATGGACTGAACATGGTTTTTGTATGAAAACCCACTAGCTGCAACCACCACCAAATGCACCACCTGGGAACGCCGCAAGGGCAACCATGACCATCACAAAAACCAACCTCTACCACATCACTATTTTCATCGTCAGCAGTTAGCTCACCATTGTACCTTATATCTCAACTAGATTCAACCCACTGAAAAGGAAACCAACCAGATCATTCAACCCATCTCTGAGAACTGGACCATTGGTACCACATGCCAACAGCTGACTAACAAACAGATATCAGCTACATATATTACAGCACCAGAATGACAATTGTACATGCTGTTTCAACTAGACTACCATTTCCCAGCCAAATATTTAAATGTTTCCTCGACCCTTCACTTTCACTCCATCAAAACGATTATTAAGCTACAATACAAGCAAACATGCATACAACTCCATCTCATACAAAACGGAAACCATTATATGAGAGCTCTGATCATAGCAGTGATCAAATTGGCCTACAGTTATTACTAATTACTACTATATAAAGGTCTAATTTAAAGATTTAGTGCACCGTCTAAGTGTCCTCAGAAAACTGAGAGACCCTGAGAGGAAACACTGATATGTGAACAGCAGAGATGGGCCATTAATTGTAAAACCAGAGAAGGGCAAAGACTGGTGGGTGGTACCTAGATGACTAGAGGACAAAGGGTAAGGACGAGAGGAGACTATAATAATGATGGAGAATAGCATAAGAGCAATAAGGTGGTGGTAGCATTATTATTTTCTTCTTTAAAAAGAAATTCACTAGGAGGCATACACTATGCTGATTTGCATGAGAACTGCTGCATATTAGTTGCATTATGCTGAAAACCTAATATGATCAGTAGAAAACCCAGCAATGCATCAAACAGTAAACTAAGCCAGACGTTGCCATACCTTCATACTTTCTCTCTGCTCTGCAAACTTTCCAAGGATAGCCTCTCCTGTGGAATATGCCGCTTCCAATGCCATAGCAGAGTTACGGGCAGATTGCATTGCTTGCGCTTCGTTATCAAATATTCTTAGCACATAAGAAGATTCTCCATTCTAAAATGTCAGAGAATCATATCAGAGATGAAATTAAATACCAATACCAAAATACTAATATATGCTCATAAGTCTGAACTAAGTGGAGATCAGCAGATCAATACCGCTCTTCCAAGCAACTCGGCCCTCTCTTTAGCTTCTTGCATCCGTCTTTGGTTGCGCATAAGATACTTGTCTAAACTTTCTTTCAAAGAATCTGCGCCTTCAGAAACTTGCTCCACCTTCCTGAATTAAAGTCCCCCAACGAAAAAAAGGAAATAGAAAGAGAGCAAAATGGAGGCAACTTTATACATATTCTTCAAAGAAAAAACATCTAGAAGACTGACGCATCATAGATATCTAGGACACATGCATAGATTAAAAGAGCATGAAATGCAAAAGGTCAACGAAAAAAAGGAAATAGAAAGAGAGCAAAATGGAGGCAACTTTATACATATTCTTCAAAGAAAAAACATCTAGAAGACTGACGCATCATAGATATCTAGGACACATGCATAGATTAAAAGAGCATGAAATGCAAAAGGTGCAAAGGCTTAGAGCACGGGCTTTTCGCAGACAGGAACTTCTGCTTCAAGATCACTTCTAAGTTATATGTTTGACAGTGGCATTCAAATATTGGATTACACACAATCACACAACAAAATGTCAAAAACTGCACAAATAATCTTAATATAATAAATAAATTAACAACTTAATTAACCAAGTAAACTAACCACTTTACAAGTTCACGACACCAAATATAGGGCTATAAGTTTGAAGGTTACGTCATTATCCTAATTTATATTTACCATATTTCTAACATCTCCGATAACCCTACCCCACATAGTCACTTATCTCTGTTCCAACTTCTCAACAGCTATCATCCCAACCCTGATGAGTGATGACAGTGACAGCCTAGTATAGATATGAAACCTCTCTTCTTTCCCAGTCCTTCCCTTGTTTGCTTTCTACCTTACTCATCTCACCCATTTTTCATACATTTTCCTGTACTGTCCTCTCCAATAGCTCTTAATTATCCCATGCCACTCTCTCTCTCTCTCCCCCTCCTCCTCTTTCTCTCTCCTCTTCCCCATGGCAGTCCAGGCATCAAGCAGCAACTGCTAAACCCCAAGCACCACAACGGCATCCTTTTGAAATCACAGTACACTTGATATGGCACAGCACGTTCATGCCAGTAAAGCAGAGAGGGGGAGAGTGAGAGAGACACAGAAAACGAGGAGAGCGAGCAGCATGACAGAGACGGGCGGCTATGCAGCTAGGGTTAGTCAACTTAAGTGGAGAATCTATCACAGGGCCTAAGATGACCAGAAGCCTTCGCTTTGCCCTCTAGGTGAAGCGCAAAAGAGCCCTGTGCAGAAGCGCTCTGGGCTACACTACAACCATGCTTTTTAAACTCAGGGCACACGCAGAATCCTATTTGTACCACCATACTTGTTTGACCAAAATACAATGCATACAACTGCTTACCAGCTCCATGACAAAGATTGAAATTAACTGAGCTAGAAAAACACTTTGTCATTGGCATCTAAGCTAACATGGCGTGTAATTCAAAAATTCTAAAAGCGACAACCAAGTTTAAGCATAGGTGACCCAGGATCACATCATAATAAAGTGCTCACTATGCTCACTGTCCCACAAAGACCCGTACTATATCATCAAAGGGCTGTTCACATTAATGAAACTGACTCAATCTTTATCTCTCTAATAAATATGGCTCTCGTTGACATTAAAAAAAAAAAAAAGGCAGACAAAATGAATTGGCACATTAATATGGATTGCCAGCAAAAACCTAGACCAGGAAGAAGCCTTCATATAGCTCCAACAATGCTTCACTACCCCTCCCATACAGATGTGATAGCAATTCAATCATCGTTTATGCTCTAACAAGATACAAAATGAATTGTTCTCACAGACCCCCTCTCAGAGGAAGGATAGAGACTAACCACCCTCCACCAGCCCCCAACCAAGTGAACCAATAAGACAAAAATGAAGAAAAAAACAAAAAGAAAAAAAGTATAAGAACAGCTGAAAACAAAGCAAAAGCAAAAGTAGAATTCATAGGAGCAAAAACCATTGATACAGCCCCATATTATAAGTGAAAAGCAAGTATCTTCAAATCAACATGGACCCATTAGTCTACATTAAATAGAATATCGGAATACCATTGACAGCAAAGTTTGTCACATTGGCAGATCATCACAGATCAACCTTCAAAAGCCATCCCAGCCCTTTTTTTTTTTTTTTTTGTCAGTTGAGGTGCTCAAAGAAATAGACTATGGCCTTCTTCAACAAAACTTCTTCATGAAGCATATTATCATGGTTTATGACAAACAGGGAAAATACCTGACAAGCATATTATCATGGTTTGTGACAACGTGGTTCAATTGAGAAAAAAAAATAAACTTAGAGGATATTTAAGTGACAAACTCTTTCATGAAACAAACTTTGTATGAGGTTGTGCAACAATTCCTCTTAGATTGAAATTGAATCATAGAGCCAACCAGGTATTAACTTCCATCCTGTTTCATGAGACCTAAACTACATCCTAAGTTTACTTTCACATAATTTTTTTTATGAGTAATTTTCACATAGAAATATTTCAACAATACAAAATCACTTAGTGTTTTCCCATACTCAATTTTCTGCGAATAATGCTTTATAGTTGTTTAAGTCCCATTTTTCTCCATTATTTCTTTTTCATTGCCCTCCTCACATCTCAGATAACCAAGCCAGCTGTTATGATTACAAAATATACGGATCTACCAAGAATTCTGAAACCACATCTGGATCATATTGACATTGTATAGCCAAACTTATGACGCAAACGAATTAAATCATACGTTAATTCCTATGTTTATCTCAATTTTGATTGTGCAAGGCGGCGTTTAGCTTCTAAGAACAATTGAATTGCAAGCAAACCAGACCGAAAATATCTACAAAACTCTTCAAGTGGTGACTGACAGCCTAAGCACCAGCAATACTATGGGCACCAGAAGGATTACTCTATGGTGCACGAAAATTGGCTATTAATTAAAATATTGCATCGCCTTAAAAAACAGCAAAAAATGCAAGAACCCAAAGCGTAAGAATAAGAAGAGGACCTAAAAACCCTCCCAAAATAACACATAAAGATGAAGATCACCAAATAGATGTCACAGAATAAGCGCAAACCCTAGGCAATCAAATCTAGAAACAGAAGCAAAGAACAAACACAGCAGAATGTCTCGAGAGAGAAAGGAACCTTCGCCAGAGATCGCGCTGAGATTTGACAGCAACGGAGCGCCAAAGACGATCCATATCGACGCAGAGAGAGTGAAGCTGGGAGATGTCTTTCTTGATCTCGAATGATAATTCCGGCGAGGCAGCGGCGCCGGCAGAGGTGGAAGATTCGAGGCGCTCCAACCTCTCAAGGCCGTCAGTGATCTTTGACTGCAACTTCTTCGCATTTTGATACAATTCCGACAACGTAGTACCCCCTCCCCCCATCACTCCGTCCATCTTCCGCCGATTGACCAGATCAGATCAGCTCTCTCTCTGTCCTCTCTCTCTCTCTCTCTCTCTCTCTCTCTGTGTAGCGTTATTTGGGTATCCTCCGTTGTTCTGCTGTCGTGCTGCGAAACCAGCGAGAGGTGTCTAAATGAAATTTCAAATAAACAACATATTATGACTATTATAAAATAGATATAGTGAAATTTCAAATGGCAGACACCAATTATTGCATATTTCAAATGGTGAACACCCTTTTTATATATTTCAAATGGTAGGCTTAATTACCAAACTATTTCATCCCGTAGACATCCGTTAAACATGTTGTTAGAATATCATTAAAAAAAGGAAAATTGGAATCTAATAAACCAAACTTTATGTCCATTTTGATCTAACAAACCAAACTTACCTTTCTAATGACATACCATACTTAACATTATATTTTTTTATTGAACCTCCACTACTTTCTGGTAACCGGAAAAATGACTTGGAATTTTTTGTGTTGAAGTGGACTGTTTTATAGCCAAAAAAATAAAAGGAAATTGTTGATGGCAATGTGTTTAATTGAACAGTACAACATCTATTAAGATTAAGGAGGATTATTTTTTTTTTTGGTGGGGGATTATTTTTGTTCAGGCTGGGTTTAATCTTTACTATAAGTTTTTTGAGGGGATGGGGAAATTGTGAGTCAGAACACTCCACCTCAGCAAAAACACAAACCATCAACAATTTCCTTTTATTTTTTTGCTATAAAATAGTCCACCTCAGCACAACAAATTCCACGTCATTTTTCTGGTGACCGGAAATTGGTGAAGGTTCAATTAAAAAAATATAATGTTAAATATGGTATGACATTAGCAAAAAGATAAGTTTGGTTTGTTAGATCAAAATGGATATAAAGTTTGGTTTATTAGATTCCAATTTTCCTTAAAAAAATAAAAGAAAAATAAAATCAATGTTTTGAGCTCCTTTTGCCGTCTCATGACTCATCCCATCATCTCCAACATCGGTTAGTTAGTGCCAATCCAAATTCTTTAATTCCTTATCCCTTTCTTCCAATAGCCAGTAACCAGTGCGGCAACAGCAACTTCAACCATGCGATTTTGGGGGCCCTTCATCTCTTACAATTCCTTATCCCTTTTTTCAACTTTCACTCTTTCTACCCACAAACATCAGAGTTTTTGTAGTGCTATCAAAACTGGGAGTCAAAAATCATATGGCTCCAACTTGCTCTGGAAACCCATAGTCTCGGAGACCCACGCCGGCGGCAATGGACGTGCTCCTTATCATGATTCTGTGGAAAGGGCGTATGGGTTTGATTCAGAAGGTGATGGTAAGAAATTGGTCGAACGACGACCACCACATGCGTCGGATCGAAGATGATGGGAGGAGACGGCAGAAGAAGGAGCTCAAAACATTGATTTTATTTTTCTTTTTTTTAATGATATTCTAACAGCAGGTTTAACGGATGCCTACAGGATGGAATTCTTTGGTAATTATGCCTACCATTTGGAATATATAAAAAGGGTGTTCACCACTTGGAATATGCAATAGTTGGTGCCTACCATTTGGAATTTCCCATAAATATATGAATATGAGAAGATAGAATAGAGACAAAGAGATTAAGAGAAAGAAATGAATGAATATTTCATTGGCATTAAATGAATGAATACAATATAAGAATTCTTCATCGCTTGAAGGTTTATAATATTTTATTATTAAGAAAAGTAAAAGTATGGATATTCACACTATTATTTCATAATACTTCCCCTTGAAGGTTCATTGTGAAAAGAATATACCTAGCTCGTTAAAACCTTATAGGAAAAAACTTAATGGGAAAAAGTCAGTGAAGGAAAAAGAGAACATAATTTTGTTAAGCCCATATATGTTGCCTCATTAAAACCCTTTCCAAGGAAAATCTAACGGGACAAGCCTCAGATAAAGGAAAAAGAGTACAACGCGTAGTTAACTCCCCTGATGAGGACATTAGTTAAGTTCTCTAAGTCGACATAACCCGATCTTATTAACTAACTTATCAAACGTCACAGTCGGAAGTGATTTGGTAAATAAATCCGCCAAATTCTCACTAGAATGTATTTGTTGAACATTAGTCTCATTTTTCTTTTAGAGATCATGAGTGAAAAAGAACTTTGGTGAGATATGTTTTGTTCTATCACCTTTGATGTATCATGTCTTTAATTGTGCTACACGTGCAGCGTTATCTTCATGTAAAATTGTTGGAATATCTTTTCTGGAAGATAAACCACATGTTCCCCGGATATGTTGAATCACAGATTTTAACCAAACACATTATCTACTAGCCTCATGAATCGCCAAGATTTCAGCGTGATTAGAAAAGGTAGTAGTTATGGTCTGTTTCATAGACCGCTAAGAAATGGCAGTTCCATCGCAAGTAAACACATAACCAATTTGAGATCGAGCATTGTGGGGATCAAATAAATATTCGGCATCAGCATATTCAGTCAAATCTATTGTCACTTTATAAGGATAGAATAAAATCATATCTATTGTACGTCGAAGGTACTGAAATATATGTTTAACTCCATTCCAATGTCTTCGTGTTGGACACGAACTAAATCTTGCTAGTAGATTCATAGAAAATGAAATGTCTGGTTGTGTATGACTAACAAGGTACATTAATGTTCCAATAGCACTTAAATGCGGTACTTCGAGACCAAGGAGTTCTTCATCATCTTCTCGTGGTCTAAATGGATCTTTTCTCACATTAAGTGATCTCGCCATCATAGAAATACTTAATGAATGTGCATTGTCCATGTAGAATCTTTTGAACACTTTTGCTACATAAGTCGATTGATACACAAAAAATTCATTCTTACAATGTTCAACTTGTGAACTAAGAATAAATGTAGTTTTACCAATATCTTTCATTTCAAACTCTTTCTTTAAACAAACTGCTGCTTGTCGGACCTCTTTTAGAGTCCCAACAATGTTCAAATCGTCAACATAAATTGTCATTATCACGAAGTTGGATCTGGATCTCTTTATAAAATGCATGGGCTAACATATATCCTTTTTTCAATAGATACTCACTAAGACGATTATACCACATGCGTCCAGATTGTTTTAACTTGATTTAGTAAAGCTCTCGCGGGTTTTTGTTGTGTGCTTCAGGCAACTTAAATCCTTTAGGGAGTTTCATCTAAATGTCGTTATCAAGTTTACTATATAAATAAGCTGTAACGACATCCATAAGAAGCATAGTGAGTTTTTCATGTACTACCATACTTAATAGGTATCAAAATGTAGTAGTATCAGCTACATGGGAGTATGTTCCCTCATAATCGATACTTGTTTTTGCGAAAACCCTTGTGCAACTAATCGTGCTTTATATCTCACAATCTCATTTTTCTAATTTCGTTTACGCACGAAGACTAATTTGAATCCCATAGGTTTTATACATGTTGGTGTACGGACTATTAGTCTGAATACTTCTCTTTTTGTAAGCGAATCTAATTTTGCTCTAATAGCATCTTTCCATTTTGGCCAAATCATCTCTTCATCCGCACTCCTCAATTGACCTAGGTTCATGATCCTAATTTTCATTCATAATAGTGAACGCTATATTATATAAAAATATTTTATCGACGTCAACTTCATTTTGGTTCCATCTTATCCAGTCATGACATAAGTAATTGATATCTCATTCTTTTCGCGATTTTCATGTACCTGACCTTGTGGTGAAACTCCCACGTTTGTCATGTTTAGGGACTCTTTTGGGGTTAATATTTTCTCATGTTGCTTATCATTATCATTTGCTTATATTCTTTTCCGAGGATTTTTGTCTTTGGAACCGACTGGTCGACCATGCTTTAATTGTGGTCTAGACTCTTTAGCAATAACATGTTTTCCTACTAGGACATCAATTCCAATAGGAGCATTAACAACTGGGACATAAGATTTAGTAACTCTCTGTGGGTCATTAAAAGCGCCTGACAATTAATTTGCTAAAGCTTGTAAACTGATTATGTTTTGAACTTTTGTACGAGGATCTAAATGCAGACATGATAATTCGTTCCAATTTATCTCCTTGTCAACCTGCTTAGTTTCTCTCCTTAATGATGGGAAAACTGTTTCATCAAAGTGACAATCGGCAAACCGTGTGGTAAACGTATCTCTAATTAAGGGTTCGAGATACTTAATTATAAATGAAAATTCATACCCAATATATATTCCCCAATCTTCTTTGGGGTCCCATCTTGGTGCGTTGTGGTGGGGCAATAAGTACATACATTGCACATCCAAAAGTTCGTAGATGGAATATATTTGGTTTAAGGCTAGAAACCAATTGTAGGGGAGAACATTCATGATAACATGTTGCCCTTGTGCGGAACAATATCGCGACATGCAATATGGCATGCCCCTAAGCACATGTTGGAAGTTTTGCTCTCATAAGTAATGGTCTTGCAATTAATTACAATCGTTTGATAAATGATTCCGCAAGACCATTTTGTGTATGAACATGTGGCATAGTATGTTCAACCTTTTATGCCAATTGACATGCAATAGTCATTAAAGGCTTTGAATGTTAATTCACCAGCATTATCAAGACAAATTTTCTTGATTGAATGATCTGGAAAGTGTGTTCGTAACTTAATCAATTGAGCAAGCAATCTTGCATATGCCAAGTTGCGGGTTGACAATAAACACACATGTGACCATCTTGTTGATGCATCAAAGAAAACCATGAAATATCTGAACAATCCACATGGTGGATCTATAGGACCACAAATGTCACCTTGTATACGTTTCGGGAATGAAGGGGATTCAGCCCCTATCTTAGCAGGTGATGGCCTTATGATCAATTTTCCTTGAGAGCAAGCGGCGCATGAGAACTCATTAGTTTGAAGGATCTTCTTGTCCCTTAAAGTATGTCCATATGAGTTCTTTATGATTTTGCGTATCATTGTTGATCCGAGATGCCCTATTAATCTATCATGTCATATGTTAAACTCTTTTTCATTAGTAAACTTTTCGTTTACTAGATTATGTGCTTCAATAAATTGGGTTGATCTTTATGTGGTATAACCCTGATGATAATGATGGTAATTTTTCCAACACACATTTTTTGCCCAATGCAATTTTGATAATATGCAAATATTCAACGTTATTTGCACTAGTTGTCTCAATATGATGTCCATTTCTGCGAATATCCCTTAATAAGTTTCTTTGAGACTTGATGGAATATAGTGCATTATCTATGTGAAAATAGGTTCCACCAGGTAGTACTATATGAACTCTTCCCGAGCCTTCAATTAAATTTGAACTGCATTTGTTTCTCGCATCAATAATCTAACGCCTCGGCCCCCCAGATAGCGGACATTATTGAGAACTGCTTTAAGGATTACTGACTTGCCCCACAAATCACACCAAGTCTTTCTGGCGTGCTTCGTCCTCACTCACACGCTGCCAGGAAAACTTCCCAAGAGGTCACCCATCCTGAGATTGTTCCCAGCCAAACACGCTTAACCGAGGAGTTCCGAACGGATGAGCTATCATAAAAGAAGGTGCACCTTGGTGATATAAGTAGTCATTTCAATCCCTTTAAGTCACACTTAACCATATATTTGGGGTGTTACAATCACCCTCACTTAAGCGCACAACGTCCTCGTTGTGCCACAAACTACTCCAGAAACATTTCCCCGATGGGTGACTGTCCATGGATCTCCTGTTCACTGGCGCAGCTCACGGTCGCGGTCGGCTTTGATACCATCTGTAACACCCTGACCTCCACTCGGGCCGCGGACATTACCGGTAATGCTTCAAGGATTACTGACTGGCCCCACAAATCACCACAAGTCTTTCCAGCGTGCTTTGTCCTCGTTCACACGCTGCCTCGGAAAACTTCCCATGAGGTCACCCATCTTGAGACTGGTCCCAGCCAAGTAGGCTTAACTGAGGAGTTTCCAACAGATGAGCTACTATAAAAGAAGGTGCACATTAATGATATGAGTAGTCATTTCAATCTTTTTAAGTCACACTTAACTGTATATCCTGGGTGTTACAAATAAACAAGAAAAATACTTCTTATTTTTCAAAATAGTGTGTGTTGTTGCACTATCGACAAGGCACATGTCTCCTCCTTCATTCATTACTCCAATTGAAGAAGTGTCCATGATCTTCACTATAATTAACGTAAGAAGAAAGAAATATAATCTTATGCCAAAAGTCATACATTTAGGAATGAAAATACTTGAACAATATAGCTAGCTAAAAGCCATAACGATATGAGTAGCATAAGTCATGCTACAAAAATTTCCCATCAAAAACCTATAGGGTAATATCCCAGTCCATAAAAGTCTCGTCATTGCCATGATCGACCAGATGATCGATCTTTCCTTTAGTGGGAAAAGAAATCATAAACATCTAAGTGTGACACATCAACGGGTTTGTCTTCTTGCATAAAATTTGTCTATATTTATTTTCTTTTGTTCTTTAATGATGCTTAATAGAGATCCACAAAATGTTTGGGCGTAGAGCAAGTACGAGACCAGTGCCCGTTTCCTCCACAATGATAGCATGAGCTTTCCTCAATATTTTTTGGCTTGATAATTTTTGGTGTCCCACTTCCGGTGGGAAGATGATCTTTTGAAGGAGTTGCCACGACCATAACCACAACCAGGGCCACTACTAGGATCGCGACTGGGACCGCAACCTGGACCACAACCACGTCTACCTCCATGACCACGACTACTAGCGTGACCTCTATTGCCTCTGTGGTTCTTGGGGCCATATGTTGCCACATTTGGTTCAAGGAATAGGGCAGTGCCAGTAGGGCAACTTTCATTATTTTCATCAAAAGTTTGTTATTCTGCTCGACTACGAGCAGACAAGAAATTAGTTCTGAATATTTGTTGAAACCCTTTTCACGATATTGTTGTTGTAAAATCACACTATTTGCATGAAAAGTGGAAAATGTTTTCTCCAACAAACCCTCGTCTGTGATTGGTTCACTACACAATTTCAACTGTGAGGTAATTAAGCAAAGTGTTGAATTATATTCAGTTAGAGATTTGTATTCTTAAAATATGAGATGCATCCAATCATGTCGAGCTATTAGAAGAGTGATTATCTTCTGGTGGTCATTGTTAGGATTCACCTATGAGTAAAAATGTCCTAAATCGAAAAACTAAAGAGAAAGGACAGGGTATATAAGTCAAGTGGGTTACTCCTCTTAACACCAATTGGTTTTAAGATGGAACCTCACTAAACTTATGTTCCATGGGCTTCGGTTGAAATGAGCTCCTGGAGCATGAGCATGGTGGGAATGAGTTTCTTGAGTTGATGGTGATGATGAACACAAACCCGGAAACCTTCAATGGAGCTTGAACACTTGATATGAACTTGGTAATGGAAGATTCCACCACCAAGAACTACAACCCCACCAAGATTAGATAAAGATAACCACCACAAATCCATAAAGGAACCGACTTGCTAACACCACCATTAACAATGGATAAAGTAAAAAAAAGATTTGAGAGAGAATTTTGGGAGAAAACCCTTGCTTCATTCAATGATATTCAAAGTTGTTTCTTCCTTCCAAATGGGGAGTATATGAAGGAAAGGGGGAAAATGAAGAAGGCAAATATTACAAAGTTGTCATTACAAACCATTGAAATAAAACGGAAATAAAAGAAAAGGAACAAAAATGAAAAAGGGAACTGGGACAAAAGAAAAAAAGAAACACGCGCACAACAGAGAATCGCCTAGGCGTTGCCAGCGTCACACAAAACGCTGCCAACGGGTCTCCCAGAGAAAATAGATTCACGTCCACAATTGAGGTACGCCCAACAGGATGGCCAACGCCTGTTTTGAGCCGAGGTAGCAGGAGGAGACGCTGGCAACGTTTAGTGTGACGCTGCCAGCGCCCAGTTCTGGGCAGTAAAATTGAAGGGAGGTGAGAGACGCTGCCAATGTCCAAGCCTGGCGCTGCTAGCTCCTGGTCCAGTGCCCAGGCCTCCTAGAAGGCCTCGGAACCCATCCAAAGGAGGGCCGAGACTATTTTTGGGTTTCCCAAATCCACTGGGAATTGGACCTCGAGACTCGGTGGAGCGGAAGCGGTTCTCTTGGCAAAAGAGACGAGTGAAGCGTAAGGCACCCGAGCCTCTTCATCATCCGCTTCTTGAGAAGGATTTGCCCTCAAAACCTCAATGAGCTTGTCATCTTCGATGTAGGGTGAGAGGTCATCGATGTTGAAGGTGGAAGAGACTCTCATATCACCCGGGAGGTCAAGTTTGTATGCATTGTCGTTCACCTTCTCCAAGACCTTGAACGGGCCATTACTCCGTGGCATAAGCTTGTTTTTCCTTCATGATGGAAACTGTTCCTTCCTCAAATGGAGCCAAACCGAGTCCCTGAGCTTGAAGATGATACCTCGGCGATGCTTGTTGGCTCGTGCCTTGTAGAGCTCATTGGTTTTCTCGATCTTGTCCCGTATTTGTTGGTGAAGCTTTTGAACCTCCTTGGCCTTCTCACTAGCCTCATAGCTCACTCTTGACTCCAATGGTGGGGGAAGGAGCTCGATGGGGGTGAGCGGATTCACCCCATAGCAAGTCTCAAAAGGTGAACGACTCGTGGAGAATGAGGGGGCTCGGTTATAGGCAAACTCGGCATGGCAAAGCTTAACATCCCAATCCCGCAAACTCTTGTTCGCAAGCCCCCTAAGCAAGGTAGAGAGGGTTCTGTTGGTTACCTTAGTTTGTACATTGGTTTGAGGGTGGTGAGATGTGCTAACAAGTAGCTTGGTGCCAAGTAACTTCCAAAGGGATCTCTAAAAATGGCTTATAAATTTCGTGTCCCGGTCTGACATAATGGTTTTTGGTATGTCATGTAATCTCACTATCTCCCGAAAGAAAAGGTTGGCGATGTGGGTGGCGTCATCGGTCTTCTCACAAGCGACAAAGTTTGCCATTTTGGAGAATTGATCCACCACAACCATCACTGCATCCTTGCCGCGCACGGTTCGGGGAAGGGCCACGATGAAATCCATGCTCAAATTTTCCCAAGGACCATTCAGGACCGGTAGGGGAGTGCAGAGTCCTTGGTGGAATTGACTCTTAGCGTGATGGCATGTAACGCACTTGGAGATCACATCATGCACATCATCTCCTATCCTTGGCCAATCAAAGTGCTCCTTAAGCATATCGAGGGTCTTGTTGTATGCCAAAGTGACCGGCAAGACCACCTCCATGGACCTCCTTCACGAGAAACTTTCTCAAGGAACACTTGGGCATACACAATTTGTTCCCCTTGAAAGGAACCCATTTTGTAGCACATATGGGTCATGACCACCATTAAGATGAAGCTTGAAATCTTCATCTTCTTTGTAGAACTCTTGCATGTGTTGAAACCCAAGAACCCATGCTTCTACCACCGATAAAAGAGAATGTCTCCTTGAAATAACATCGACCACCACGTTGACGCTCCCCTTCTTATGTTTCGCCACAAAGTTGAAGCTTTGGAGGAACTCTACCCACTTGGCATGGCGAGTGTTAAGCTTGTGTTACCCATTCAAATACTTAAGAGCCTCGTGATCGGAGTGAAGGACAAACTGATTGGTTCTCAAGTAATGGGTCCGATTATCGAGGGCACGCACAAGGGTATAGAACTCCTTGTCGTAAGTAGAATAGTTCTTCCTCGCTCCACTAATCTTCTCGCTGAAATATGCGATGGGACGTTGGTTTTGTATCAATACGCCCAAATGCCCACTCCACTTGTGTCACAATCAACCTCAAAAACTTGGGCGAAGTCTGGGTGGGCAAGTACCGGAGCCTCACACAATTTAGCCTTAAGCCTCTCAAAAGCAACCTACGCTGCCTTGGTCCACTTAAAGGTTCTCTTCTTCATACATTCGGTGATGGGTGTGGTAAGGGTGCTAAAACCTTGAATGAGCCAGCGATAAAAGGAGGCTAGGTCATGGAAACTTCTCACCTCTGTAAGGGTGGAGGGAATAGGCCAAGATCGAATAGCTTCCACCTTCAAGAGATTCATCGAGATACCTCAGTCGGGCACAATATACCTAAGAGTAACTTGGGGTGTGAAGAACTCACACTTCTCAAGCTTCGCAAATAGCTTCTACTGCCGTAAAACCCTAAAGACGGACTGCAAATGTGAGAAATGCTCGGTTTCACTCCTGGAATATATAAGGATGTCATCGAAATAAACCACCACGAACTTGTCGATAAAGGGCCTCAAAACCTCGCTCATAAGCCGCATGAAGGTACTAGGGGCGTTAGAGAGGCCAAAGCACATAACGAGCCACTCATACAATCCCCCTTTGCTTTTGAATTTCGTCTTCCACTCATCACCTTCCCGCATACGAATTCGATGATACCCACTCCGCAGGTGATCTTGGAAAATATGCGCGATCCATGCAACTCGTCGAGCATATCGTCAAGCCTCAGTATGGTATACCGATACTTGATGGTGATGTTGTTGATAGCTCGACTATCGACGTACATCCACTACTAGAAATTTGTCCATTTGCGAAGGGAAATCCCGTCGCAAAAGGTGTACGAACCTGTCGTAAATGCTATCTACGACGGGCCCAGCTCCCGTCGTCAGCCGTCGTAAAAAGCTTGGCCGTAAATGACTTTTTACGACCAACCCCTCGTAAAAAACCTATCACTCTTTTACGAAGGGTTTCTTTTCCCGTCGTAAATAGTTTGGGTCATTTACAACGGGATTTTTGCCCATCGTAAATAGTATGGGTCATTTACGACGGGATGTTTCGCCCGTCGTAAATAGTTTTGGTCATTTACGACAGGAATTTTTGCTCGTCGTAAGTAGTGAAAATTTTTATGACGAGAAATTTTGTCCGTCCTTACAGTGTATACCTTTCATTACAGGGCCTTTCATCCGTCATAAATAGGTTTTATACGTTACTATTATTCAGCCATTAGGTAATTAATATGATGACCTTTTATTAAACTTTTTTGGAGTCCTATTACTATAACATCAACCAAAAACGAAATTGTCATACGCTGTCAAAACTAAAAATCAACAAACCAATAAAAATTCTCTATTACATATATTATTAGTAAGTTTTATGTAATGTCCATCCAAGGCACCAACTTCATATAAGCTTAAGGAGATGATCTAGTGAAAAGTCAACAAACCAATAAAAGAAGGTGAAAAGTCGTTCACTTCAAGTAGGTGATTTGGTGCTTAAGGAGATGAGGACACCTATACAAGACCCAAGGGGAAAATTTGCACCTAATTGGAAGGGTTCTTATATGATTAAGGACATTTTACTGGGAGGAGTAGCTCGGCTTGCTACTATGGATGCAGAAGATATGATTAAACCCACAAATTTGGATCAACTCAGGCGATATTATGTTTAATATAGCCAAGCAACTGGAAAACCAATTTTCGGACACTTGGTGAATATTCAATGTATGCTCATGAAAAGAAGAAAAAAAATTTAAGTTTGCAAGAATACAATAATTGTAAACAATACTTCTCTTATTAATGATTAATATGCAAGTACACTGCTTGTAAATAAGAAAATTCAAAAGGCGTAATTAAATAAAAGTTTATTCTGGCAAAGCAGTTCAGTCCCTTCACTTTCATCCATCTTCTAATCTTTCTTCATTTTTTCCACTTGGCCAGTGGGTTCGTGATCAATCTCCATGTCTCTAGGCCCGGTTGGGTGCATCTCTTTGTCTTTAGGTTTATAGGCCCGCCTATGTGGTTTCCGTGTCTCCACCCTCAGACCAAGCCTGACTCTCGCCGAAACTTTTGCACCAAGACGGTCCTTTACTGATGAATGAAGACCTAATCTTTCCCTCATAGATGTCCTCTCTCTTCTCGCCTCTCCGGCATGACAAGATTCGACGACCACGATCAACCAGCCGTGATAGTCAGCATCAGCGAATTGTGATATATGTGCCTTTGGTGGAGTCTTAAGGGTCGTCCTTCGTTCCCAGTACTTCAGCCACGACTCTATCACCGAGCCAAGAAGCTTCAATGCTCGGGGGCTTTACACTACAGCAGCTCGGGGATGTTTTGTTTGCGGCCCATCTGTCGCCGCACCCGCTCCGGGAAGTAGAAAGTCATATGTGTCAAACCAGCGATGCATACATAGGCGTAGCGGGAATCGCTAATCAAATATTCGGGAATGTGCCACCACTTGATCCACCGAATGATATCGCGAGACTCCTTCAGAAAGACGTTCCATTCCGTTATCGATAGACGGTCGGTATACTTGCGCTTCCTTTGATAATAACTCGCAAGTGCCGAGGAAGTTCGAGGCTCCTCGATGAGGCCAAAATTCTCCATCAGCCATATCTGCCCAAAAAGTTAGCACGGGTTACAATTGCATACCAATTATTCCCAAACTAACGGAAAAAAAAACCTAAAACCCGCCTAGGTTTTACGGGTAGTAGGCAGGCACACAAAATGAGAAGAAAAGAAAGGAGGGAGAAAATGTACCTGAAGAAGTAGGGGGCTCCCTCGAAGTTCATGTTCTGGATTTAGATCGTCCTAACCCATCATAGTCTCTGCTAGCATCAACGACACTGGGTTGTAGCCTCGGGCCATGTCTTCAATAATCTGGATTAGGCCCGCCAGCCCGGTTCTTCGCGCACCATGGTAGAAGCATAATTCTCCGAGAAGACATAATACGAGTGCTCGCATTCGTATCACCGGACCATATTCCAATGTGTTAGGAGATTGAAAGTATTTGACGATCGTTTGGAAATGTACCTTATCGTCGAATAGTGCGCTTCCTATGACCCGGGATGGAAGGCATAACAACTCCTTGTATTGTTTAACGTCGTCGATAGATGTTGGAGGTGACGTCGGACGTGCGAAGTGATTCGTCCTAAGAATACAAGACCACTCCTCGGGAAGCGAGCATAGCTCCTTTAGTGTGAAGCGGAAAACGTGCATCTTCGGATCCCAAAAAGTCTCCGCCGCACGGAGGAAGTCATTGTTGACTCTCACTTGCCGGAGGCTCAACAAGTTCGTCAGATTATATCTCCCCAGCTCTTTCTTCTCTTCTTTGGACAAGGTGCTCATCTAAGTAGCAAGCTTCTTCTCAAAAGCTATGAGAATTGGGAGGATTTTTGTGTTTTTGGAGAGTATTTGATGAAGACTTTAAATTGAAGATGATGAGTAATAATCATATGTATAGGATGAGGTATTTATACACCTTCATCTATAATCAAAATGGAGCAAATCGATCAACAAATGATCATATAGTCGTTGCCATCACATCCCTTGATTCAAGCCCTTTCTCAACGGCTAGCAAAAAAAAAAAAAGTTAAAACCCGCCTAGGTTTTAACTTCAGCAGGCCACGCGCGCGCGCCTTGACCAGCCTAGGCCCGCCCCCTTCAGCTGTTTAAAACCCGCCTGGGTTTTAAAGCGGCCCAGGCCCAAGTCTTCTGGAGTCCTTAGCCCGTTGCTGTTTTCATGTGGGTCTCTTCTTTTGCGGATTAAACTGGCCCATTCGTGTATTTTTGATATCTCGGGTTTTGTTATCGACCCAATGACACTTGGTTCTGAAATTTTTGCTCGAGTTAACTCCGACAGTTAAGTTTTTGGTTCTTTTTTATTTTATTTTCTTTTTGGGGAAGCGGGATTAATTGGGATTAATCTCGTCATGTAGAAAATCGTTCAAAATTGCATTAATAAAGCGTCAAAGTTGTGCATACATCAAGTTTTGCATCAGTACAAAGAGTCTTGCATAAAAAAAAAAGTACAAAGAGTCTTGCATAAAAAAAAAAAAGAGTACAAAGAGTCTTGCATTAAAAAAAAGTACAAAGAGTCTTGCATAAAAAAAGTACAAAGAGTCTTGCATAAAAAAAAGTACAAAGAGTCTTGCATAAAAAAAAGTACAAAGAGTCTTGCATAAAAAAAGTACAAAGAGTCTTGCATTGCATGAATGATATCACCACAGGGAGCTCGAATCGCTATTATCCTCTACCAAGTTGCCACCTGCATTTGAAGCTCCAGCATTGGAAGTACCGGCCATGCCAAAATAGGTGTCCCAGGAATCAGGACCAGGAGCAGTCTGCACGGGAGGTGATGGCCCGGTCAGGGGCACTTCCGAAGGATGTACGCTCGACGGTGAAGACATGGAATGCTCATGTGAAGTAGCCAGCCAGGAATGATCGGGAACCTGCCACTCAACAGATGGAGTAGACCATACAGGACCAGTTCCATAACCGGGGGCTGGCCAACTAGAAGAAGCAGATCCTCCCAGCCAAGAGTGTTGAGGCACAGACCATTCTTGAGAACCCATGGGCCACGACGGACCCATCCTAGGAGCAAGGACAGGCAACCCTGCAGAACCAAAACCAAAAGAGGAAGCATCATAGGGTGCAGGACGTGAAGTAGCATCATCCGCTAGGGCCTGACTACCAGGATACCCTACAGATGCACCTGAGTTACGGTCCCTCACCACTATCTCCCGACCACGGCGAGCAGAGCACACTGAAGCTGGAGTATGACGAGAATGAGAGGGCCGGTAGGTGGCGCTTGACTCTGAAGCATCCTTCACCCAATCTGAATGGGGCTGAGTATCACCACCATACCCAGCACTCTGATACGACCCTCCCTTACCAAGTGGCTCCTCTAGGGACATCTAAGCCATGTCCTCTTCCGTACTCGGAGGACGACGATCTCTGCTACCAAACCTGCTACGATGAGATCCAGTCGAGTGTTAACCCTTGACCACAACGCCTTTACCGCGACCCTCTGGTACAACTGCTAGAGGAGGACGGGAAGATCCTCCGATTTCTCCCTGAGATCAGCCTTAAGTAGAATATTCCCCTACCGAAGATCGGCGTGGGGGCTCCGTGTGAGGAACACCTGCAGTAGAACGTCGAGGAGGTTCCCTGGGAACGGACTCCGCATCAGCCTCCATATCGGCTCTTCTGGAAGTATCTCCTCGATACCTACCCAAGTCGGTGAATGCCCAATCGAGATGTTTCCTCATGGTACTCCACTCCTTAATCAGTTTTCGGAGGAAAGCCCATCTAGGCAAAAAGATAGCAGGACGAGGGGGGGGGTTATCCATAAGTAACATATGGAGTGAAAAGGAAGCAGCATGAAATGAAGAATTACCGGTTTACGATCAAATGCTTGAAGCGTGGAGCACTTGCTGCTATTCGCCACGTCCAAGAAGTCGCCGATCTTTCGCCTCTCTGGTGGAATCTCCACCTCAGCGGCCTTACCATAGGGCCCCAGCTGAAGATTTTCTGGTCAGAAATCAGCCAAAACATAATAAGGACAAAGGAGGACGACACATACCACTCGAGAAGCCAAACGGCTAAGATAGCGCTAGAACTCTTCATTGAATTGCTCCTGCGGAACGTCATGTATGAAGCTGTTGAAAACCTTGCCTCGAACCAGATCTCTCATAACACCCGAGTCAACCCGCCGTGGCTCAAACATATGTGCCGGTGGGTCTAGAGGAATGAGACCAGGATAACCTCCCAGAATTTTCCTCGAGGCTCTCTCCCCCAAATACCGCACATAACCATAAGGCCCCTTAATCAGGAGGCGAAGACGGGTGTCATGCTCCATGACAGACCTAAAACTAATAGGTGTCTATGTACCGCAAGTGTACGAGTCTGTGTAGTAATAAAATATAGTTCTCTCTCAGGGACTTGTGTTCAACTACGCACTAAACTAGTTCACTACATGGGATGCTAGGTCGACCAAAGGGTTGTGGGTAATGATTCAGATAATTAACTAAGGAAGCAGGAAATTAAAAGATTCAACCAAATAATTAAAAGAGTTTAGGGGAGTCTACTCTAGTCAATCAATCAAATTATCAACAATCCCGGTGCAGGTAACAAGATAATTCGGGGTCTATAATCTTTCTAGGCCTTATCACTTCGATCTTTCGATTCGAAATTAGTTACAGTGATTAAACTAAACATTATTTCTAACTATTTAATCCAATCAAAGATAAAGAACTGATTATAAATTGACCCTAGGCAAGAATCATTATGTCTAACTATTTTCTAAACCTATTCAATCTACGCATTCCAATTCAAGACTCAAACTGTCGCTCTGTTGTCAAGAATCTAAAACCAGGTAGAGACTTAAATTGTCGTTCTATTGCCAAATTAACATGACATACAATACACGCAGATTAAACGAATAAAAGGATAACCTAACACCGAAACTATATTCAAATTCAATCAAAAGACATCGAGTTTATCCCCCAAACAAAGGGAATTTAGGTACTCATAATAAAAACTAAGAAAGCGATAGTAAAAATTGAATAACGAAGCATAAAGTAAATAGAAATTAAACCAAACGTTCGAGTCTTCGAATTCGATCTCTTCGTGTCACTCGATTCGATCTCCTTCTTCTCTTCTTTCGTTCCTAATCTACTAGAATGGCTCCCCAAAGGGAGGAATTACAGAGAAAACCTATACTAAACGGCGTGTCGAAGAAAATAGAATAATTTTCGAATGCCCTAATGTATGCGGCGTGTATTTCTTTTATACGGAAACACAAGACGCTGGCAGCGTCCAAAAAGCACCACCAGCGTCTCAAATTTTCCTTCCGTCCAAACTTTCTGCCCTAGACGCTGCTAGGGTGTGTTTAGGCCCTGGTGGGGGGTGATAGGCGCTGGTGGGGGGTAAATTCACACTGGCGGGGGGTCTTCCTTGGCGTGTTATGGGCCGAGGTATAGAGTTGGGTCGTGCTTTTCTTTTCCTCTTTTATTCTTCTAGGAATTATTTCTTCAAAATTCTTCCACTTTTATTCCTCACTTCAACTCTTCTCAATTTTTCCACTTTTCTTCTAATTTCTTATGCTTTTTGGTGAAATTTCATCAAATCCTGCAAGACATACCAATTCTCGAACAAGTGAAGAATATCATAGAAATTGGTATAAAAACATGGAATTTCGGGTATAAAAAGCATAAAATATATGTGTGTTGAGCCCTAAAAATACTATATAAAAGTCACTTATCACTCCACCAATTGCAAAGGTTGTGGTAACCCTCCGACATTAAAATCGGCCCAAGGACGCCAGTTCACTTGATCCTGCAGAAGGAAAGGCGCATTTAAGTATGACATATAAAGGAAAATGAAAGAAAGATGCTGGACATAAAGGAATATCAGTGTCAAGTTGTCCAAGATGCTACGAATAAGGTCAAGACTCCCCGACTTATACTTCTTGTCGTGAATGCCCTCGGTAGTCCAACATTCAGCAGCTGGTACAGTCTTATTCTTCTTCGAACGAATGCCCAGTGCCGAGATGTACTCATATGCCCATGATTGCATAAACACGATGTTAAATGAGGAAGAGAAGATGAACAACATTGAAAAGGGAATGTTTAAGCACATACCTCGAGCACCTTCCACAAGGAAGGACCATACTGGTAGTGAGTCAGAGTCGCATGATGGTAGACCGTGTCCGCATCCTGCAAAAGTCTTACGCCACGGCGAAGCCAGTGGATGAAGTTCGCATAGGACGCCTTGCCCCAATTCAGGTTTCGAATGTTATCAAAGTTGAGAAGGTTTCGGAACCACGTCAAGGAAATGTTGTCCCCATGGTTGGCAAAAAGGGTAGCAGAGATAATGTACGCCAAGAAAATGAAGCGGCGCTGCTCTACAGGCAGATCTTGGAAACTTACATCGTGGATGGCCAATTCAAAGTGCTTATAGGCAAGATTGGGGAGACCTTGCCGTTGTCCCAAATGTGCAGACATTAGACCCAACATATCCAGCACTACCGGAGGGATCTCCGCGTCAAAGACCACGTCCTGCCCACCCCATGGAAGACCGGTAATCATAGAGAAATCTTTGGGCGTGACTGTCTTCTCGCCCACAGGTAAGTGAAATGAGTTAGTTGAATCCCACAACCTCTCAGCCATTGCTTGACCTATGATACAGAACGTCCGTTTCTTCCAGGCTTCGAGGCATTTCCTGAAAGGCATGAAGCCCGCCGCAGTCAAAGTGTCACGGACAAAGTCTCCAGGGATCGATTTGGCTACCTTAAGAGGCCCTTTCAAGGCGCCAGGAGTTTTCAGGTTATCCTCCTAAATACGACAGGCGAAATTCAAAAAAAAATGTTTAAAATGGGGGTTAAATTGACATTTTGGGCCAGAAATATAACATCATGGACCCTAGCTGGACCCAGCACAAGCACTGGGCCCACGAGACAATCCAGTAGACCTAACTATCCCGGCCCAAGACAGTCGAGTGCAAGAAAAAATTTGCGAGTCAAAACCCGCCTAGGTTTTGACTGCCTTTTGACCCAGCAGCCGGCCCAAAAAACGCGCCAGCCTAGCAGACCGATGGGTTTTATTTCCCCTAGTGGGCCGCTGTTTGGAAAAATGGGCCGAAACATGTGTGAAGAATAAAACCCGCCTAGGTTTTATTCCATGGGTCGTGTATTGAAAACTTTTTTGGTCCATTTTATGGATTGCAAGACGGTTTCATTTCCGGTGGAAATCCAAAAGTAAAAGGATCATTCAACATCCTAGAATCATTAATTTAAACATACTTAAAATAGCTAAAATTCGACAAGATATGGAAAATAAATTCATGCTTGCTCATTTTTACGCTAAAATAAGTACAAGGGGGAAAATGCAAGAATTACCTTGCCATGAGAACGGTAAAACCAAGCGTGGTTCCAAGACTGAACGATGAGGTCGAAGGGAACCGCCTCCATGCCAGGAACAAAGTTGCGCCGGGAAGATCGCTCATGGGGCCATGCCGTCGCATGATAAAGAGGTGGATTCCTATGACTCCGGCGTTGCATCCTTTAAAAACCCAAATTTGCTTCAAAGGACAAGGCTTTCCTTCTAGAGAGAGAAGGAGTAAGCTAGAGAGATATGAAGGAAATGAGGATGTGAATGAAATATAGTAAATTTATAGAAAGGTCAGGTGAATGTGAGCCGTTTGTTTCTCAGACCCGCCTCGAGATGCCAAATGTATTTCATTGGACGGAAATCCAAAGGCCATCCTCTTGCCACCCAAAAGGGAGATAGTGTGACGTGGCGCAATATCAGCCGCATATGGGTTGGACCCACTTAAATTCCTCCCACGAGGAAAAGAAAAAAAGGAGAAAGAAAATGAGCACAAAACCCGCCTGGATTTTGTTGCAAACGCAGTCCAAAAGGCGCGGCCCAATTGCTTTTGTCAGCCCAGCAAGGAGACTTAAAACCCGCCTGGGTTTTGTGACAGCTGCAACCCATATACGCGGCCCAACGCCTCACAACCGAAGTCTACCATCCAGCTATACAGACCGAAGTTTCCAAAGCCTAGGTAAAGATCCGAACCTTCTTTACACTGCAATAAGACAAATACTTGATTTTCTTATGACTATCAGGTCGCCGATAAGGGGACCGCCATCATTAAGCTGCTGCATAAAAAGTCACCAGCTCGCAGGTCGCCGACAAAGGGACCACCACCAGATTGAAACCCACACCGAGAAAGACTGAGCCGACAGCGGGAAAGATTGGAGCCGACACCGGGAAAGACTGGAACCGACACTGGGAAAGATTGAAGCCAACCCCGGGAAAGACTGGAACCGACACCGGGAAAGACTGGAAAACTCCATGAACCATCGACATCATGTCCAATAACAAGTAAGGCGTCATTCTCGCCTGAGATCAACAACGACTCATCAACAGTCAGGTAGAGCATCATTCTTGCTCGAGATCATCTCAAAAGAGGCGTATATCGTCTACAACCGCGATGCATGACTCAGCTTCCAAACATCACTCCAAGCTTTGCAATCCAAAGTCATATCCTCAGACTACATTGACCTACGTCCTTTTTCGGACTCGATCAAAGTGGGGGCTCTCTGTAGACACCGAAATTTGTACCGGCATAATCCCGGCTCATCAAAATCAGCAAGTCACTTAGGCCAAATGATAAATGGGTCTTTTAGCCCAAAAAGTCAACAGCTTGGGCCCAAGAACCCAAAACAGGCCGCCTACATCCAACAAAACCCCCCTGGGTTTTAATTTTCAAGAGGCAGCCCGCATAGAAGCAGGACCAAAAGCGCGCCCCGACCTAGAGAACTCAAAACCTGCCTAGGTTTTGAGAAGAATAGCAGCGTCACGTCATTTTGGTTCACGTCACCGATCCTCGTGTTGATCAATTTAAAACCCGCCTAGGTTTTGATTGATCTGGCGCCAAAATCTGCATGCATGCAATTCAATCCTTTGATTTTTGCCCACGTGTTTGACCTTGCACTTGACCTCCCAAAACCCGCCTAGGTTTTGATCCGGGGAGGGCATGATTCTTGGGGTATGTTCCCCTTGGTTTCCCTCCAAATCTCTCACTCCCTCACCTATAAATACCCCCTCCATTTCACCTTCATAATCAACCATTCTCATCATCTACTACCATTACTCTACCCTCATTTCACCAACTATCATCATTATCCTACCAAAAACTCTCTTAAACTTTCTCCACTATATCCATTCTTATCCCCTAATATTATCAGAATCACTTTCATAATCCCCACACCACTCATATACCATTCACCCAAATCATCCATATCTTCATTATCCTATCCGAGGTCATAACCGGGGCTAAGTCAAGGAATTCGATCGTCGCATTCGGGCAATCCACATCAAATAAGGTTTGCTTTTGTCATTATTATTGTTGTATTTTTCATGTAATCCATTATTTAATTCCTTTACTTGCACATATTTTGTAAAGTGAAAACCGCATTTTATATTGCATGTTTTGAACAATAACTTCGCGAAATTAATCAAACTTCTCCCCCCTCTCTTTCTTTCAATGTCGATTTTAGTAGAGTCTGTTTTATAACAGGCGGATTCGAGAGTTCTTATAACTCTCGAATTCGTAACCTTACCCCCGAATCTAGAAATCGGGTTCGTAGACCGGAGTCTTTCTTTTCCTATTTTATGGTTTGTCGATTTCCTTAAATCGGCTGACGACTCTTTTACATTTTATAAATTCGTTTAATTATTTAAAATATTAGTTTTTTTGCATAAAATAATTAAATGAATAATTTAATTCATTTCCTTAACTCAGGCGAGTTTTATTAATTTCAACCCATCTCCTTTTGGCCCAAGGATGCAAGCGGCCCAGCCCAAGAAACGTCAAACCTAGGCAGGTTTTGATAGTCTCTGGTGGTTCGTTTGCTCCTTATTGGGCCTGAATTTAGTGATTGAGCCTGGATTAAATTATTACTAAATTATTTTGGGCAATTCTGGATAATTTAAATAATAAAAAACGGGTTTGTAAATAAATATAGTTTCATCACCCCGAAAATGAATTTCGAAAATAAAAACATCCTTATTTAAGGATTAAGCAACCTTAGTCGGCTCCCGATCGTTTAAGTAGCGCATCACGGGGAAAAGCGATCGCTCTTTCCCGGGGTACCTACAGGAGGAAATATTTCATATGGAGCTAGTGGTAATAGTTTAACCCTCTTTCCCCTATGGGTGAAAGTGTAGGTATTTTTCAAACCACTATGCACGGTATGCTTATCAAATTGCCAAGGACGGCCCAATAATATATGGCAAGCACTCATAGGAACGACATCACAAACAATATATAGAATCATCGTAGTTAGCACCAAAAAATAAATTCACTAACACTTGTTTGGTTACCGTGATTCCATCTTGGTTGTTGAGCCACTTGAGTGAATAGGGTCGAAGGTGAGTTAATAACGACAAACCAAGTTTCTCGACCATATAAGTAGCCCCGACGTTGGTACTGTTGGGAATGTCCCGACAATGTTCGATATACACGGAGATTAAACCAAAGTAATATAGTAATTATAAGTCTTGCTAGAGACCTCTATAAATGTTTAATTACAACTATATTATTTGGTCCTACTGGGTCACACAAGTCAGTGCCCTGGAACATTGTATGTAACCTAAATGATATTGTATCACGTTTAGAAAAGTTGGAAATTGATTTCTGTGAGAAATCAGCCCAACACGGACCGAATTGGGTTCAACACGGATCGTGTTGACCCAACACAGTCCGTGTTGAGACACCACGGGCCGCGGTGTCCATGGGCCAAATAATTGAACCTTCTGGAGTCCAACATGGACCGTGTTGTTTCAACACGGACCGTGTTGGGCCCAGAAAGGCGCCGTTGTTTTAATTCAGCCCTTTAGGGTTTTTGAACCCTTTCCTTAGGTTTTCTAAACACTATATAAAGGGGTTTTTGGGAGAGATTATTCCACACCAACTGCCTAAGACTCTTAGAGAGATACCAGGGTGATTTCCTGAGTTCCTCTCTCTTTTAGTTTGCAGTTCTAGTTTCAGGAAACATTCTCTGTTTCCCGAAACAATCTCACATACATCTTAGATTGAGATTCGTCTCGATCGAGTCGATCTAGCAATCGGGTTCCCGGAGTGCTGCGTAGACTTTTCAGTGGTTTCAGCGTTAGAATCTGGAAGGTCAACATCTTCTTCAACACGAATTAGCGATCAGGTATAATTACTAAAGCCTCTGCAGTTGTGATGATTAATTGTTTATAACTGTTATAATATTCCGCCAATTAATCTGTATCTGTTTAGGAAATAGATAACCTAAAACCTAACAGTGGTATCAGAGCCACCAATTGCATGCTAAAGTATTGTACTTGTATTAATAATTAATTTTGTCAATAGTTGAATTATATTATGAATATGCTAGAATAGATTTATGCCTAAAATTTTGAATCTTTCTGAAAGTTTAAACTTTAATGTTCATGATCATAAATCTGAGATTTTATTGTAAAATTTCATGCTTTGTTATTATTTGTTTCTTATTGCCTTTAATTAATCGATTTTATGTTTGTTTAATTGTTAAATATAGCATGAACTCGATTTAATTTTGAATGTTTTAGAAACAATCATGTTTAATATTGTTAAACAGTAGGCAATACATGAAATAGGTCTAAATTCGCAAAATAGGGTTTTGTAGAATTAATTTTCTGATTTAGTTTATTTACGGTAAATATGAAAAATCGAAATAAAATATCAAACGAACTCAAAAGTTTCTGAAATTTTTACTGGAGGTGTCTGGAAGTGTTCTGAACTTCCATAGTTTCTGTAGATTTTTCCCAATTAAAATGGATTTTTAATTGAGTTTTCAAATCTGAAGTGAATTAAAACTTGTTTAATTCTCTGAATTTTATAAATTTGTAGAAATTTGTGAAACTTCTGAAATTTTTACAGTAGGTTACTGGGTAACCATAATTTTAGGGAAAAAAATTTCCGTTAATTTATCCGGTCAAATTATATTTTTTAATTTAGATTTTCAGATCTTAGAGAAATAAATTTGTTGCTTCTCTAAATTTTGTATATTTATAGAAATTTGCAAATTTTCTGAAAATTTTACAGTAGGTTACTGGATAACCATTTTGTTGTGGATAAATTGTTCGTGAATTTTCGAAATCGTTTACTAATTTTCCTTTAATTTTCAGATTAACATAAAAGTATAATTGTTTACTTTTCTGAATTTTATTCTAATTTTCGAAATTTGATAAAAATCTGAAATTTTTACAGTAGCGTATTGGATGAACCTACTGTATGAGAAAATTATAGAATTTGATTTTTAAACTTATCGGACTATTATTATTTATTTTCCTCTTAAACGGAGAATTAAAAAGTTTAATTCCCTAAATTTTTACAATCTTTTAGAAATTGTTAAAATTCTGGAAAATATTCATATTGGGTTATTAGATAACACTATGATATGAAATCTTATTAAATTCGATAAGTTATGATATTTTTATTTAAGTTTTTTATTCACGAAATTAACCGAAACTGGGAAGCAACACAGACCGTGTTGATCCAACACAGACCGTGTTGCCAGCAGTTTTGGTGAATTTCGTGTATTTTAGGGTTTGTATTTAATTTTAGAAATTAATTATTAAATCCTATTACTACTAAATCAGATAATGGGCATAAAAATCTATTATTTTGTAAAGTTTAGGAAACCTACAATATCTTTGAAAGATATAGTATCTTTTAGACTCCTTGATTTTAGGAAAGTCAAGTATTTTGTGTGTATTAGTATAAAATCCTAAATCTGTTTAGGTAACTAAAATAAAATTTGGATTTTATTTATTTTATTAATCATGCAAACCTTTAGGAAATTTTATTTAGTATTTATTTCCTTATGTGTTATATTGCAATTATATATATGCCTTTATAATTTGTTATTTAAGCATGTGTTATATTTGATATAATTATTGCAATATTACATGTTTGCATGTGCTTCTAGTATGGCCATAGATAGTCGGTTTTACCGGTTTGCGTACCGGGTTAGGTGAAATACGGTCTGCGTACCGTCTTTGAATTAAATTTTTAAATTTAAATTTCAGTTTAGTTTATTTTAATTCATGTAAGGACTCAATTGTGAGGTCCAAATTGTAAATTGGTTGTAATTGGGGACATCAAGTTGAGTGGGAGCCTAACAGCAATGGAGGTGATGATTCGAGTGGGAGCCCATCCAATGAATTTGCAAGACCTAAGAAGATTTTCTTGAAGACTGTCAAGGCTTAGTTAAATTAGTTGATTAAGTCTAGGTGGCCATACTAGGGGTTTTTTGCTTTTTGGACCCTGTATTTTGGGGGTATTTACATTATGGACCCCCATGTTTCAAGGTTTGCAATTTGAACCCTGTACTTTGATTCCGGCAACACTTTGGACATAACTAGAGGGGTCCGGCCAAAAGAGGCCCTTATTGTAGTTTGAACGATTTTTCTTTCCAAAATTGCCCCTAGATTATTTTTGAACTGCCGAAGTTACCCTTTAATTTTGAACAACACTTCTTTCTCTCTCTTCTTTTTCCATTTCCACTTCTGTTTTTCATGGTTTGCCACTGGATTTTGTTCACATTTCAGTCTGCCTCTGCGATTTCCGCTGCCTGCCCGGAGATTTCCGGCAACATGACATCGCCGTCGTCTCCAACCACCCTCTCACGGCTCTCACGGCCCACGACGACAGCGGCACCAAAGCAAAAACCAGAGTCGAGTGACCTTAGTTCAGTCGGGCATTTCGTCGAACAGTTGGTGGGCACCAAAGTAACCCAACCATGGCGGCAAAGCAATCAACAGAATGAGTGAAAATTTAGTTTTGGTCTCACATCGCACGTCCGGTATTGCGACCTCGGGGTAAGATGCGTGGTGACTTGAGGAACCAAGGCAAGCGATGGCGCGGACTCGAGTACTTCTTCATACTTACCGAATCTTTCCTTGATTGCAACGGTTGATTGCTCGACTTGCACACAGCAAAGTAAATTACCCATTTCGAATTTGATACACACAGCAGCAGACAATTTAGTGCTTGTGGATTTATGTCATACACAGAATAAACACTTAGCAAGTTACAAATTTTTCTAGGAAACTTCGAAATTTTCAGGGCAATATATATAAAGTCAAACCAATGGAAATCAATGTCCGCAAGTGGAAGCGCAAATTCATCAATCATACATGAAAAAGCTGCACAATCAGTTCTTCAGTCATACCCCAATACAGATACATGAACTCTGCCTAGTATTACAAGAACAATAATAGAAGTTAAATGTATGTTTGTATGTTTGTCTTAGTATCTTCTGGCTTGGCTGAGTAGAGTAGCAGAAGAAGAAGAAGAAGAAGAAGAAGAAGAAGAAGAAGAAGAAGAAGAAGAAGAAGAAGAAGAAGAGGCCATGACATGAAAGAAGAAGGAGAAAGAGAAAGAATCAGAGAGATAGAGAGAGAAAGAGGAGGGAGACGGGGAAGAAGAAGGAAAAGGAAAAGGAAAAGGAAACAAGAGAGAGAAATGAATAAATGGCATAAGGGCAAATCGGTCAGTTCACTAGGAAAATCGGAGCTCAACTTAAGTTTGGGCTAAATTTTTTTGGCCCATATTATACAGGGTTCAAATTGCAAACCTTGAAACATGGGGGTCCATAATGTAAATACCCCCAAAATACAGGGTCCAAAAAGCAAAAAACCCGCCATACTAGGGGTTTTATTTATGCTTTAAATTTGTTATTGCATGTTTTATTATGCCTTTTATGCTTTTCGAAAGAGTTCACCTAGAATTGCATGCTTAGGATAATAAAACCTACTCTCAAAATTGAATTATTGCTCAACCTGTCGAAACACCACTTAGATGGATAAATAAAGAAAGCCAAAGCGAATTATTTATCCATCATTAATAAGTAGGGTGGGAGTTAGGTCAATTCAAATTGGCTATCAAAATAGTTTTGGGCCAAGAGCAGAGGAAGAGAAATATTGTATTCGATACAAATTTCTTGCCAAGAGTCATTTTGAATGATCGATCATAAGATGATCCACTAAAGATAACATGGGCCCAAGAGTCTTGTGGGTCTTGGTAAATTAAAACACTAAATGAGAGTTGATTAAGTGTTCTGATTTGAAATTAAAATTAGTTTAATTTCTTTTGATGAATAATAACTAAAATGAACCATTTTTGTATGGTAGAATTATTTAATGTCTTTTCACTCAAACATCCACCACTAATAAAATATTGTTTTCTCCTTGAGAAAGAGAAAATTAATTACACCAATTCCTTAATTGGCATCGCTATCACAAGATTGTCTTGGAGGCGAATTAAAAGAAGCATGTCTTTGATATAACATTGAGCTAGGCATCAATATTAAGATGTCAATCAAGCCAAATAAATACATATAATGTTATAGTATTAATACAACTTTAACTTCAAAATGTTTGAAGATTAGAGGAATGATTTCAATATTACCAACTCAAAAACAAGTTTATCGAACTAGTTAGAGTTGACAAATATGAAACCAATAACCAGATAGTCTCGGTTAAGGTAGATAAAGGCCAATTGATGGCACTCATGTTCTGAAATAATTTGACTATTTTAAAACATGAGAAACCTCAGATCCCCTTTAGCCAAAAGATTGGCGACCAAAGATAGTCTTTTAGTGAAAGGGAAAATAAGATTTAAGAAATCTATCAAAGACAAGAAGTCAAAGGAAAGGTAAGGACAAACAGTTGTACATACTCAACCAATGACAGCAATCGGTTAACAACCAGATCATGTATGACACTGGGAGCGTGAATAACTATAAGGAAGACTTGAGATATGATTTCAATTCTAGGCAAATGTGTATATGATACACACTACCCTTATTAAACCCACTTTGAGTATAAGATACCGGCTGTGAAACTCGTATTTATGCAAATGTGCAGTATCTACAGCAAAGTAGATGTGCTTTGAAGGATGAGAGTCAGCCTACAAATAGGAACATGCAATTAGTTGTAGTTCCTTATGAAGAATTGGTTGTTTATCCATTTCCTCAACACTTATAAGAGAAATATATAGGTGATTCTATGTTCTCATTATAAGTAGAAATTTTATTTCTTACTCTCAATTAGAGAGAGAGAGGATCTCGGAAAAACACACCCAACACATCGAAACCAAAAGGTTTAAACGGAATAACTCATGTTCAAACATAAAACTTGCAACTATGTATTAAGCTATGCAAATCAGAGCACATTCAGAAGCGTCACAGTGATAAACTTTTGAATGATAAGACTTTGAAACATGTGATGTCTGTAAAGCATGACTGTACCTTTTACAAGAAAAGGTGAACGTGCCAACAAACACTCATGCATATGGATGTATGTAATCCAATTGAGCACAAGTACAAGGGATGGATTACTTCAAATCTTCAATGATGAATAAAATAACACATGGTGATTCATGACTATGAGATTCATCTGAAGCTGGAATGTTAAAATAGTTTAAAGATTTCCAAAATGAAGTAGTTTTGACGAAACAATGAGAGCACCTAGATACGATCGAAACGATGCTAATGGTTGAGCCAAGAGTTTGAACAAATGACTCAAATGAAACACAATTCTGGCACTATAAGCTTAAGTCATATTAATCGGAAATGTATTCAGAAAACTGCATACTGCAGGATTTTGGAAAACATAAACCTTGAAAAGTTCAATGTTTGTAAAGCATGCCTGATGGGTAAGATGACTAAAATCACCTCTTATTGAAATTGGTGAACAAGCTAATGACTTATTAGGATGCAAACATATTGATGTATGTGGGCCTATGAGCACTAGTGCTAGAAGAAGGTTTGTTGTACATTTCATCACTTTCAGTGACGATTTTTAGTAGATATGGGTATATCAAATTAATACGCCACAAGTCCAAATCATTCGAAATGTTCAAAGATTTTCAAAGTGAAGTACAAAACCAACTTGGCAAGAAAATCAAAACCCTTCAATAAGGTTGAGGAGATGAGTATTTGAGCCATAATTTCACTGACCATTCTAGAGAATGTGAAATTGCTTCATATTTCTCTCCTCTAAGAATATGACATCTCAATGACGTATCTAAAAGAGAAATCACACCTTATTAGATATGGTGCGATCAATGATGGTTGAGTCAACATTGGCGATTACCTTTTGGGGATACACGTAGTTAGCCATAGCTCTAATTACTGAATAAAGATTATCTGAAGCACTAGAGAAGACACCATATATGATATGAAGAAAGAGAGGTTCTTGAACCGTTTTCTGAAAGAAAGGAGTATCACTTCTACAAACTAGGAAAGTGTTTGTGTCTCAAAATGCTTTCTTCTTAGAGAATATGTTATTCTCTAAAAGAAAGAGTGGGAGAGATTTTGAACTTACCGAAGTTCGAGAGACACAAAATACTATAATCATCACCTGAAACTCCGCTACTAGATCCTAGTTCAAATTTTCCTATTGGTCGGGAAATTAAGAACAAGGTTGAGGCAGTTGAAGTTCCTCAAAACGTTGAGGAGGAGGTTTAATGAACATTACTCCAAGCAAGGTCAGGTAAACAACTCCGTCAACCACAGAGATATCGATCTTCTATGGATGAGCGTGAGATGTTACTTTTAGAAAGTAATGACTCTACCTACAACAAAGAAGCTTTAGCAAGTCAAGATTCCATAAGGTCTAAGATGGACTCCATGTACACAACCAAGTTTAGAACTCAGTTGATTTGTCTGAAGGTGTGAGCCATCAGGCATAGGAGGGTTTTAAGGCAAAACATGGGTTCATTAAGATAGACATAAAGACTGACTTCAAAATTAGATTTTGAAGAAAGGTGTGTACTTGGCAAGAGTAGTCTTTTGTTGGAATACTTGTAAACTTCAAGAGACCATTTGTGGTCTTAAGGAAGCTTCTAGGAGTTGGAATCATTGACCTTCTTGACCAGGATATCAAAAAGGTTTGATATACTGGGATGTGCCAAAGATAATATTGTGTTTACAAGAAGTTCAGTGGGAGCAATGCGTTTTCTGATATTGTATGTGATTGACATACTGTTTACTAAGAAGAATATTCCAATGTTGCTTCTACTGAGGTTGACTTGGAAATAATTTTCAAAGTGAAGGATTGGTAGGGCTAAGAATTTTCTTGGAGACAAGATCTATAATGATAGATTGAAGATTTTGATTGTTTGAATCAAAGTTAACTAGGTGTTGAATAGTTCAACTCACTTCGAGAATGGATTAATTTCCATAAATCATGGCATATCCTTACGGAATTTGATTGTCTCAAAACAATCAAAAGTTCTAAGAAGGATGAGACATATAACTCATGCTTCAAGCGTGAGATTAAGTATGCCATGAGATGTTCAAAGTCCAACATAACATATACATTGTATAATAAGCAAAACTAAGGATGTGTCCTAAGTCTAAAGTGGTTGATAAAAGCTAAGTGTGAAGAGTTGCATTGATGCTACACTCATGCAGAGAAATATGATTATCTGAAAGGTCAGAGAAAATTATACGATCTGTTTTGAGTGGTATTGAGGTGAACTGGAAGAAGTTCCTAACATGACATGCGGTTAATTCTACAAATAAGACAAGTATGGCACGACTTTAGAAGTTGTGGCAGAAACTATTAGGATTACGAAGTTCGTTTTTAGAACTGGGTGATGTTTCTAGCCTTGCGAGAGAAATGGAGCCTTGTTGATAGGAGCCATCACTCAAGCAAAGGAACGGAAGCTCACTATGAATCCAAACATGTGTTCCGGAAATATCTTCCTGTATGAAAGGTCACTAGTGAGATGGTATATGTGCGAGGTTCATTGCAAATATTATGTACTAAACCCCTGTTGTAGTTATAGCATGATAGTCATGCATGGGAAATAGGTATTAAACACATTCCGGAATATTAACATGTCAAAGTTACATGAATTGTTCATTAATTATGACCTTGTTGATTCATCATTAAGAATAAGATTCCAAAATTTACATCAATTGTGGTTTAGAATTATGTAAATGTCCAAAAAGGTTAGCGCATTCAAAATGGGAAATTGGATGAGGTCCGATTTCTGAAACCCCATTAGTGAACTTGATAACGCTAGTCTTGATCGACAGTCGACCTGGTTCCTAACTGTATTATCACGTAGGAACAGTGATAACATCAACACAATTAGCATGTAGGATTGAGGTGATGATCAAGTTTCATGATCATAGTGATGTGATGACATCATAAATCAATCACATGGGTATTGTTGAGAACAACTACCGAACTGACCCGCAGTGGCAGCTCTTTAAGTTAGGAATGTCATAAGAGCTCTCACTACTCAAAATTCCTAAATCCTGAGTTCAATACATAGACTACATGGTCTGTTGTGACTTTGGAGCGCGTCAAACGCCTTTCGTAACAGTAGGCTATAAAGCGGTTGCAGTTCTGATTGGATCATGTGAGAATGTGTGTCCGAACAAGATGGCATTGTCCTCCCTATTAGGGACGATTGTCGTTGGCCACTCGGTGAGATTGGACTGAAAATGCTTGGCCGAGCTCAGTTGAATCAATAGTTGATCGTCTGTTTTTTCAAAGTCTAAACTCGGAGATCGAGGAACGTTTCGGACCTTACATAAGGATGACATCAGCTTACCTTATCCGAACATGAGACAGTAAGTGACAAGGGAATTCAAGGAATCGAACACTTGTGGGACAAGTGGGAGATTGTTGGGAATGTCCCGACAATGTTCGATATACACGGAGATTAAACCAAAGTAATATAGTAATTATATGTCTTGCTAGAGACCTAACTAAATATGTTTAATTACAACTATATTGTTTGGTCCTACTGGGACACACAAGTCAATGCCCTGGAATAATGTATGTAACCTAAATGATATTGTATCACGTTTAGAAAAGTTGGAAATTGATTTCTGTGAGAAATCAGCCCAACACGGACCGAATTGGGTTCAACACGGGTCGTGTTGACCCAACACGGTCCATGTTGAGACACCACGGGCCGTGGTGTCCATGGGCCGAATAATTGAACCTTCTGGAGTCCAACATGGACCGTGTTGTTTCAACACGGACCGTGTTGGGCCCAGAAAGGCGCCGTTGTTTTAATTCAACCCTTTAGGGTTTTTGAACCCTTTCCTTAGGTTTTCTAAACACTATATAAAGGGGTTTTTGGGAAAGATTATTCCACACCAACTGCCTAAGACTCTTAGAGAGATACCAGGGTGATTTCCTGAGTTCCTCTCTCTTTTCGTTTGCAGTTCTAGTTTCAGGAAACATTCTCTGTTTCCCGAAACGATCTCACGTACATCTTAGAGATAGATTCGTCTCAATCGGGTCGATCTAGCAATTGGGTTCCCGGAGTGCTGCGTGGACTTTTCAGTAGAGGGTTTCAGCGTTGGAATCTGGAAGGTCAACATCTTCTTCAGCAGGAATTAGCGACTGGGTATAATTACTAAAGCTTCTGCAGTTGTGTTGATTAATTGTTTATAACTGTTATAATATTCCGCCAATTAATCTGTATCTGTTTAGGAAATAGATAACCTAAAACATAACAGGTACAACTTCCTCCTTCAATAATGAGATTGTCAACTTTATGATGTATTTTGGCCCACGCCAAATACATTTCAAAAGTCCCAAATCAATTTCCAAGAATCAAGACAAGCTATGGTGATGGAGATCAGCCCTCACAACCTCATTTGGTGTCAGCATGCGTTGAGGCCATCCATGAATCCCAGAAGGTCCTTGACTATATCAAAGGTCATCCACCTAATGTGAGGCCATCTCTACTGTCTAAATACTTCAAAATTGAGGCCTCACTCACATTTGGTCCTTTAGAGGTTGATCATAATGTCCAAGCTTACATGGTCCGAAGGTCATTTGGGTTCCACGAAGCTATCTTGTTCTGGGCATGCATTGAGGACGTTTATCTGGAGCTGATTGTTCTTTTCAACTTTGTTTGTGTTTCTCTTCTCTTTGGATGTCAAGGAAGTGTATTATTAAGCTTTCGTAAATGCCCAAGGTTGATCCATTTAGAGGTCATTTGCATTCTGCACAACTATTGCAAACTGGGTACGTGCATGAGGACCTCACTCGGGATCAGCTTGTCTTTTGGTGTTTCAGCAAGGTCCTTTTGGTCTTGTCACTTGGGTTGCGTCATCTTCTATTTATTGGAGGTCATTAATCTTCTATGCAATCTGAAGATGCGCATGAGGACCTCCATATTGAGTCTGCTGAGAATTTGGACGTCCAAGGACGTTCCCTACTGGAGGAAGACTATTTGCACCTTTTTTACTTCACTTCCTGAGTTGTTGAGGTCTTTCCAATTCAATGAGGTGTTTACCAGTGAGGCCCTCTATGAAGACATCACTTTCGAGCTGTTGAGGTCCTTCCAGCTCGTGAGGTGGTTATCCAGCCTTGCCCACGTGAGGAATGCTGCTCCAACAAGAAAGCGCCATGTGTGATGTTTCTAGAGCCTTCCAATTGTTCTAGAAGCTTCATGAAGAAGCCATGTGTGATGCTTTTATTAGCCCTCATTATTATTGCTCTAGAAGCTTCCTAAGTTAGTTACATATTATCTTTTTCTGATGTAATTAGCTAATTAAGCAAGATTAGGATGTTTTCTTTTTGCTCAAGAAACTCCTAATTAGATATTTCAGCTGGGCTTATATATACCCACTGTGAGGTCATTGTAAACAACAACTTGAAATATGAAATATGAGATTTGAGTGCCTTATTGAGCCTCTTGTTTGTGAGTGACGTTAAAATCTCAAAATTGGTTAATTCTACTACAGTATCAAGGATTTGGCAATCCTTGTGGTGGGTGTAGAGCTTGGTAGCTTTGATGGTGGTGTGCCTGTATCCATTGAGGTCATCGAGTCCATTGCCCTTGATGTTCTAGCTGTGGTGTGCCTGTATCGACCAGCTCAAGTCTATCTTTCCTTTTCTGTTTTTCCCATCCCTCATTATCCATTTCAATCCATTTGATGTCATTTGGTGCGTGGTGAACCGAGTTCTATCTTGGAGGAGGTTATTCGTGTTGTTCTTGCTCATCCGATCACTTTTCACACCTCACCCATTTCATCCATCTGATCCTTGTCGATTACCCTCTGTTTTGGAGTGATTGTAATCGATTTTGTATTGTGAGGTCTCAGATTCCCAGTTTTGTGTGTCCGTTTGGTGTCTGTGAGGTCATTACTCTGATCTTAGCGACCTTGCATACATCAACTTGGTATCAGAGCTGAGTTTCATCTTGGGGGGATTATATTTGTGATGTTGGGTAGTAGCAGAACACCTCATGAAGTTGCAGAGCTAGCTACCATCTTGGTGAGTGAGCTTTGATTTCTTTGAGCCTAAACACATCCCAAAATCAGCCCAAACACATACCCACAAAAAAATCCAACAGCCTTGGTGATTCATTTCTGATTTCTGAGCCTAAACACATCCCAAATCAGCCCAAACACACAGCCACAAAAAAACCCAACAGCCGTGACTTTCAACAAGTCTTCATCTCGAAAGAGTGAGCATATTTTGAAGGAGGAAAGGAGATTAAGGAGATTAAGGCGTGGGATCAATATGTTACAAGTGGAGATGGATTTATTTTGGTATGAATTTATTTATAATCCCAAGAAGTCACGTGAACCACCTTTGATTCAAGAGGAAGAACATAAAACTCGAGAGGAACCAGAGATTCATGATGCGGCAGAAGTTGTTGAGGCTATTTTTTCTTTTGAGGTTCAATCTCAAGAGGCTGAATATGAGGATGAACACGAGGTTGATTTTAATCACCCTCCTATTCTTGATGAGTATGAAGATGAAGAGGATCATAAGGAGTTAGAGGAGGAAGAAGAGGACAAAGAATAAGAGGAAGATCCCTTTAATGGATCCGGGAGAGGAGGTAGAGATCCTAGATATGATGAGGAAGTAGAGGATCTTGATGAAGAAGAATGTGTAAACAAATTTTTGGAGCATCCTGTCTGTGATGAGGAGGTTGAGGAATTTGTTTGTCCTGACACGACCCAATGACCTCGAGGATTACATCGACCCGGTGACATTGGCAGAATCTGAACCTCAACTCATGATTATGAACATCATGTCATCGTTGCGTGCTACAAGGACGAGAATGGAGGATGAAGCTTCCAGTGGCTTCAATGTTGAGTTGGTTTATTTCCAACCAAGGTCACTTCTATGGGTGAACTTGGAGGTGATAAGAAGACCAAAGCGGAAGAGGTGGAAGCGAAGGAGGTCAAAGTATGATGAATGGAGTATCAAGCCCACAACAAGTTCAATGGAGGAGATCATTGTTTTTACTGGTGATGTTGATTTTCCGGCCTTGATTCTTTTCAAGTTGATTGGAGTTCAATATTTTGGTCAAGGTATGGGATCTCAAGAATTTCCTTACTACATTATTTTGATGGGCATGAATGAAGCATACTTGCGAATATTTTAGAGTTTCATGAATGTATGTTTTGTGAAATTTCATGTGCTGTGGTGTTATGTTGAGGAGATTATCATGATTATACATCTTTGAATGAGTCAAGATAGTGGAATAGCAGTGAAGTCATATTATCTTGATTTTGTGAGTCTTGATGATGCTTGTTGTGGATTTGTGTGGAGTGTTGTTAAGGCCTTGATCATATGTTCTATATTGGGAAGTATGCCTTGGATGTTTATTGTGAAAGAAATGCTTGTTGTTAGAAGGGTCCTTGGTAGTTCTTATGTACATGAACCAGAATTGGAAGATGAATGTGAGAAAGAGTTTTTGGGAGATCGGGTTTATGATGAAGAGAATGAAATTCTAGTGGTGAGAAGAGTCCTTAGTGGTTCTTTTATGCATGAAGGTCAGAAGCAAAGGGAGGACAACATTTATTTGAGTTGTGTTATCAATAGTAATGGTTGTCCCTTGACCATTGAAGAAGGAAGTTGTGTTACTGATGCATCTTTTTTGCTCAAACTGTCATATGTTCTGTCTTGAGGCCCTCCAGACAGTCAAGCTTTGATATGAACACTCCTTACCAACCTTGGTTCATCATTAATCCTACCATCAACCTACCACTGAAACCACCACTGTCCTTAGCCCATAAAATAACCCCAAAAGCCCCACAAAAACCCCTCATACCCAATAACTTCCTATTCAACAAGGGGAGTTCACAAATCCACTTTCCATACCCCATTATCTCCAAATTACTACCCTCCACAAAAGAGCCAACCCTCAAAACCCACGAACCTAGGTTTCCATCCTTGAACCTATGGTTTCTGAAGATCCTTAACAAAGTTGAGGACCTTATTCTCCTAAACCAAAACACAAACACAAACTCCTCAAATAGCCATCTCCTCCTTACCCATCCTTTCGAACACTATCCTTATGTGTTTCCTGAAAAAAAACCCCCCGGTTTACCTCCTGAATATGAGTTTCACCATGAACGGAAGAAGGCAACTAAGTTTCATGATTTTGCTCACAAGAAAAAGAAGAAGTTGGGTTTTCTGCCGGGAGATCTTGTTTGGATCTACCTAAAGAAGGACATATTTCGATCCAAGAGGAAAGGGAGGTTGGTTCCAAGATTTGAAGGTCTCTTTGAGGTCCTTGGAAAGGTGGGAAACGATGTTTACAAGTTGGATTTTTCGGATGAACTTGGTGGAAGTGCAACCTTCCATGTAGCTGTTTTGAGGCCATACTATTCTTGATGTATATCTTTGAGGCTATATTATTTGGTGGCAGAGGACTTTCCAAGTTTGAGGACAAACTTTTCTCAACTTGGGGGGAATGATGGAGATCAGCCCTCACAACCTCATTTGGTGTCAGCATGCGTTGAGGCCATCCATGAATCCCAGAAGGTCCTTGACTATATCAAAGGTCATCCACCTAATGTGAGGCCATCTCTACTGTCTAAATACTTCAAAATTGAGGCCTCACTCACATTTGGTCCCTTGGAGGTTGATCATAATGTCCAAGCTTACATGGTCCGCAGGTCATTTGGGTTCCACGAAGCTATCTTGTTCTGGGCATGCATTGAGGACGTTTATCTGGAGCTAATTGTTCTTTTCAACTTTGTTTGTGTTTCTCTTCTCTTTGGATGTCAAGGAAGTGTATTATTAAGCTTTCGTAAATGCCCAAGGTTGATCCATTTAGAGGTCATTTGCATTCTGCACAACTATTGCAAACTGGGTACGTGCATGAGGACCTCATTCGGGATCAGCTTGTCTTTTGGTGTTTCAGCAAGGTCCTTTTGGTCTTGTCACTTGGGTTGCGTCATCTTCTATTTATTGGAGGTCATTAATCTTCTATGCAATCTGAAGATGCGCGTGAGGACCTCCATATTGAGTCTGCTGAGAATTTGGACGTCCAAGGACGTTCCCTACTGGAGGAAGACTATTTGCACCTTTTTTACTTCACTTCCTGAGTTGTTGAGGTCTTTCCAATTCAGTGAGGTGTTTATCATTGAGGCCCTCTATGAAGACATCACTTTCGAGCTGTTGAGGTCCTTCCAGCTCGTGAGGTGGTTATCCAGCCTTGCCCACGTGAGGAATGCTGCTCCAACCAGAAAGCGCCATGTGTGATGTTTCTAGAGCCTTCCAATTGTTCTAGAAGCTTCATGAAGAAGCCATGTGTGATGCTTTTATTAGCCCTCATTATTATTGCTCTAGAAGCTTCCTAAGTTAGTTACATATTATCTTTTTCTGATGTAATTAGCTAATTAAGCAAGATTAGGATGTTTTCTTTTTGCTCAAGAAACTCCTAATTAGATATTTCAGCTGGGCTTATATATACCCACTGTGAGGTCATTGTAAACAACAACTTGAAATATGAAATATGAGATTTGAGTGCCTTATTGAGCCTCTTGTTTGTGAGTGACGTTAAACTCTCAAAATTGGTTAATTCTACTACAGTATCAAGGATTTAGCAATCCTTGTGGTGGGTGTAGAGCTTGGTAGCTTTGATGGTGGTGTGCCTGTATCCATTGAGGTCATCGAGTCCATTTCCCTTGATGTTCTAGCTGTGGTGTGCCTGTATCAGCTTGAGCTCAAGTCTATCTTTCCTTTTCTGTTTTTCCCATCCCTCATTATCCATTTCAATCCATTTGATGTCATTTGGTGCGTGGTGAACCGAGTTCTATCTTGGAGGAGGTTATTCGTGTTGTTCTTGCTCATCCGATCACTTTTCACACCTCACCCATTTCGTCCATCTGATCCTTGTCGATTACCCTCTGTTTTGGAGTGATTGTAATCGATTTTGTATTGTGAGGTCTCAGATTCCCAGTTTTGTGTGTCCGTTTGGTGTCTATGAGGTCATCACTCTGATCTTAGCGACCTTGCATACATGATATGGAGGGAAAGATGAGCATAGAGGCCCATAGGCCCATTCATATGATATGCTCCTTATGGCAAGAGGATATCCAAACATCCTAATTCTTGCAAAGTCATGCCAACCAAGCACAAGATGAGGCCCAAGTCACGTCCAAGAGAAGCTTCATACTTAGTTTTAATTCTTTTGGATGTAATTTAATCTTAAGCTTTTATTTTTGGTGTGTTTTAAATTTTAATTAGGAATTAGATAAATCTAGAACATTCTAAATTTTTCTAGAATGTTCTAGAAAGAGTGTTAGGCGTGTGGTAGGAGTAGAGTAGGCGTCAAGTATAACTATTCTAGATTAGGATGGCTTCTTTTGTAACTAATCCATCTCGGATTAGGAAAGCCAATTCTAATTAGGATAAGGTAGTTGTAACCATCTCCCCTTAGGATAAGGAATCCTAATCCAAGAGGAGATTGGAATAGATAATCATCTAGGATTAGTAATCCTTGGCTTGCACGTCAAGTAGGATTCCTAGGGGAATTAGGACTCTCCTAGTATAAATAGCCTAGGCTTGTAATCGTTTCAATCATTCCAGTTTAGAAATATGAATCAAGCTTTGAGCTTACCCCCTCGAGTGTTTGGATAAACTCTCAACCCCTTCTTCTATTGTATCTTGGTCTGGCATCCAAGTGGTTAGGAAGAGCTTGATCCTAGGTTGCGGTCTGGATCAAGTTAGCCCTAGGTTGTCTTTCTTATGGATTCAAGTTAGAAACCTAGAACTATCCGATATTATCTTTCTGTCAATACAGTTAAGATAATTTCTTTTATCTTTCTATCAGTATAGAAGATAAAACCCTACCCTCATATCTCCCAATCCAACGCCAACTCTCCCCTCTCTCCCATCCTTCACGTCAAACCCTCCTCCATCACCCTCCAAGAATTCTTCCCTTCCCGTTCAAGATTAAACCTTTCTTGAATCTTGAAACCACTAAAGCCCTCACGGCAAAAATCCCTTCCACTTCTCTCTCATCCTCACGTGAACCACCCTAACCCTAGCCTCAATTTCACGTGAAGCCTCCCACTCTTAGATTGGTTGCACGTCTCCCCTATGATGTGTAATTGATCAACCCTACTCTTGATCCCATTATACATCACTTTACCCCCGACGAAACACTGTGATTAAAAATTTGCCTCCCGTTGGGCATTGTCAAGAGGGGATTCATGAGTATGTAAAACCCTTCCCTAGCCCTTTGCACTTTAAAATTCTCAAACCAAAGTGAGGCGGCGTTGGTGAGTTTTAGGCTAGCGATCTTAAATGTCTTCTCATCGTTGTACTCCTTGGTCTCAAAGATCCTTTCCATGAGTTGCACCCATTCAATATAATCATCGGGGTCATTGGAGCCATTGAACTCCGGGATGTCGATCTTGATGTTTTGGAACTCATCGCAAGGGGGCCTCTCATGAACTTCCCGGCGACGATAGAGTCGAGGGAAGCCTCTATCATCGTCACTCGATTCAAAGGTGGGAGGAGGACGGATAGGGCTTTGGGTAGGCCTCCTTCGTGCGTCTCGGGGTTGTCTTTGACGCTCTTGGGCGAGATTGTTCATCTTCACCACAAGGGTCTCAAGGGTGCGCTTGATGGTGGAGAATCGGTTCTCGAAGGTGGAGAGTCGATTCTCGATAATTCGTGTTCGAGGACTACCCCGGTGGCTTGATTCCTCTTAAATGGAGCTAACTTCTTCGTCCATATCGAGAGAAGGGTGAAGGACGGAGTGTCTTTGGGTTGTTTTTGTGGAGTTTAGGGGTTTTCTTGTAGTTGGCTAGTGTTTGGCTAAGGGTTGTTTGTGTGTCACATTGACATTTCATCGAACACCTTCCGGACATTAATTTACAACTTCTCCTCAAAGCTCCAAATGACTTCCAAATCAACAAATACAAACACAATACAATGTATTCCAACACTCTTGGATAGCACAAGGAATGGGGGTCACCAATATTTGCAAGAGACACACCAATAACCAACAATAGAATTCACTACTAGCAAGAACAATGAACGAAACTCAAGCTAAATCAAACCTTGAGCTCTGTTACCAAATGGAGCATGAGCGTGGTGGGAATGAGTTGCTTGAGTTGAAGGTGATGATGAACACAAACCCGGAAACCTTCAATGAAGCTTGAACACTTGATATGAACTTGGTAATGGAGGATTTCACCACCGAGAACTACAACCCCACCAAGATTAGATAAAGATAACTACCACTAATCCATAAACGAATTGACAAGCTAACGCCACCATTAACAATGGATAAAGTAAAAACACGATTTGAGTGAGAATTTTTGGAGAAAACCCTAGCTTCATTCAATGATATTCAAAGTTGTCTCTTCCTTCCAAATGGGGAGTATATGAAGGAAAAGGGGAAAATGAAGAAGGCAAATATTACAAATTAGTGTCCATTACAACCCGTTAAAATAAAAGGGAAATAAAAGAAAAGGAACGGGAATGAAAAAGGGAACCGGGAGAAAAGAAAAATGAAATGCGCGCACAACTAAGAATCGCCTAGGCGCTGCTAGCGTCACAAAAAACGCTGCCAGCGAGTCTCCCAGAGAAAAGATATTCATGCCTGCAATTGAGGTACGCCCAGTGGGATGGCCAGCGCCTGCTTTGAGCCGAGGTAGAAAGAGGAGACGCTGGCAGCATGCCAGCATTTAGTGTGACATCGCCGGCGCAGGCGGCAAAATTGAAGGAAGCGAGAGATCTTTTGCCAAGAACAGGGCTGCGCCTGGTCCAACACCTAGACCTCTTAGAAGGCCTCGGAACCCATCCAAAGGATGACCGAGACTATCTTTGGGTTTCCGAAATCCACCGGTAATTGAACCTCGAGAATCCGTGAAGCGGAAGCGGCCGTCTTGGCAAAAAAGACGAGTGAAGCGTAAGGCACCCGAGCTTCTTCTGCTCCCCCCCTTGGATCTCCCCAAACAAGTGGTATTAGAGCCGATGGTTTGTTCGGCTGGGCGCGCACAAGGTTCGGGAAAATCACCATGGACAGGAGCAGGGATCATATCGCGTGCGCGGTGTTCAGTTGTGGTAATTGGATTTCCTAAGAGTAGGGTTGTCGAATCTACAGGGATGGTGTGTCAGGTTTTTAGGGAATTATTTTGGTAAGGTTTCAAATTGCAGGAAGCACTAAATAATTTAAACTAAACTAATTATGAATTGAAAACAATGGAAACTAAAGAAAACAAGAAATTAAAAACAAAACCTAACTACTAGAACAAGAACAAGAAACTAAACAAGAACTCAAAAGCATAATCAAGAAAGCAATTAAAAACTATGGAAGTTAAGACTAAACTAAGTACTGAATTGAAATCTAAAGACATTACTGAGTGCAGATTTCTTTCTATCGGTCTTCTCCTCTTTGAATCTTGAATCTCCAATCTTTCTCCCGAACAAACAAGAAAGGCCGTGATTTGGATTACTAAGACTGCTCGAATCCTCACCTAAAGGGAGAATTCGACGAACCTCAATCCTCCTATTCACTAAAAAGGTGAATTTGTTGAACTATCACTAATGAAATTGAGAATAGCGAAAAAGAAAGTAAAGAACGAGAAAGAACATGAACTTGAAGTAACTTCAGAGAAAATTGTTTTTACAATCGAGGAGTTGAATGAAAACATAAAGAAACTAAAAACTAAGTGTAAACACAAATTTCAAGCCTAGAATAAATAAAAACAAGAAATTGAGAAACAAATTAATTTTTATTAATATTTGAATGGATGCGGGTACAATCTTTATATTAAATAAAGCATTCCTTTGATTCGATCTCCTGAAATTTGGATGAGCTAAGGGCGCAGACGCTTGATCTCGATCTCGAATGCAGGCCTAGCTGAAGAACTCTTGTAGTATTTCCTTAGCAGAAGGTCTTGAGCATTAATCTCCTTGATGCTTGGTAGCCGGAGGTTGTTTGAAGTTTAACCGTCTGCAGGTTGACTGTCGGTTACAGTCCTTCAAGTTCCTGGATCTCGATCGATGAACTAGAAGAAGAACACGACTGCAGTCTTTGATGCGAAGAACAGAAGTTGTTGAACTAGCCGACGTTTGTCCTTGTTGCTTGTAGCTGGAAAGCGTCTGTAGTTCGATCTTCTGAAGACTTTTCAGGTCTTGTCGAAGAACTCTATAGCAGTTCTTGATCTTGAGGCGGTAGAGGCTTGGAGCTTTTGCAGACCTTGATCCTTGACACTTGGTAGCTGGAGCTCGCTGGCAGTTTGATCTCTTGGAGCCTTCGAATGCTGACTTCTGAATCTCCGGGGGGGTTCAGAATGAAGGGGGAGGACCTCTATTTATAGGCTCTGGAGGCCTAGCCTCTAGGGTTTGATTTGGGCTTTGGGCTTGGGCTCAAGTTAATTAACTATTCCTTTAACTTTAAATAAAGAAATAATTAATATTTTTTGCATCATCTTTGATACGTGTCATGATATTATTGGCCAGGATGCATTTCCATTTAAAATTCAATTAAATGGACCGTCGTAAATAATTTAACACACAGCGGATAATAATTGGCCGAATAAATTTAATTTATTTTCCACGTGTTATTTTTTAATTGGTCGACAAATTTTTGCCTCCTACAGATGCCCCCTTCGAGAGTCAGCCGCAAACACTAATTTTGGGTGTTTTAAGCGGTTGAGTCTCAAATATTTAAGGACAATAATTTTTTATCACAACTTTTCAGTTTGGATAAAATTTTCATCAGAAATTTAATAGGATAAAATTTTTGGCAATCGGAGTTGGAGTTGGAGTTGGAGTTGGAGAAGGAGTTGGAGTTGGAGTTTGAGTTTGAGTTTGAGTTTGAGTTGTTGAGTTGGAGATGGTGATGGTGATGGAGTTGGAGACTTGATTGAGAATTCTAGAAGTATCTTGAAACTTGGCCAATAAGATACTATATAAACGCACCATCCTCGCCTCTTCCATTCATCTGTTGTTCCTCGTCCTCTCCTTGGATTTGCAAACTCACAGGTTTTACAGTATCTTATTTTTCTTTCTTTCTTTCTTTCTTTTTTCTTTTTTTTTTATTTTTTTCCATATAATTTGACCTTTTCTTTTTCATGTTCAATTTTTTTTGCCATCTTTTCGGTACAGGGAGCTGAGATTAATTGTCATCGTGTGCTTGAAGTTGTCCTTCGTCATCATCAGAGTCTTGCTTACTCGTCAGTGTGGTAACGTAGAATAGTCTTAGACTATTCTCTTCAGGACTGTCTGGGTCGACAATGTTGCCATCTCGCTTCCATAGGCTACTCCTTAGCGTACTGACGTAGAGTAGCCCTAAACTACTCTCTTCAGGACTGTCCGGGTCGACAATGTCGCCATCTCTGCTTTCGTGGACTACTCCTTAGCGTACTGATGTAGAGTAGTCCTAGACTACTCTCTTCAGGACTGTCAAGGTCGACAGTGTCATCTCTTTGTCTTGACTAATGTGGGTTACTGCCTAGTGTACTAACGTAGCGTTATCCTAGACAACTCTCTCAAAAACGACAGCTATAGTCTGGGTCAACGGAGTCATCGCCCTACCTTAGCTCACTCCCCTGGGTACTGACGCAGAGTTGCCCTAGACGACTCTCTCAAAAACACCAGTATAGCCAGGGTCGACTGGGTTATCACTTTGCTTTGACTGACGTGGGTTACTCCCTTGGCGGCTGGCGTAGAGTTGTTCTAAACTACTCTCTTCAGAACTGTACTGGATCAATAGAGCCGCCATTGTGTTTACTCCTCGGGGACGTTCTGATGTATTAGACATCTTTGAGGTGTCTCTTTTCATAACTGACCTGGGTCGATAGAGTCGCCATCGTGTTTACTCCTCAGGGACGTTCTGATGTATTAGACATCTTTGAGGTGTCCCTTTTCAGAACTGACTTGGGTTGACAGAGTCACCATCATGTTTTCCTAGGCTACTCCTCCTGGACTTTTTGTCGTCTACGTGCTATGAAGAGCGAACTTGAATTCTCTGTTGAGGCATGATGAGCCAGTCGAGCTTTCTTCTAAAGATCCACAATAAGCCACCTAATTTGTCTTCGACTACAAGCGTCGTCGATTGGTAGAAAGGACACTGTCATCTGGCATGCCCCCAATGTTGATCTAAATGAGACGTCGATGTCGCCAACTTGAAAGTGTCTACCACTTAGCCAAAGGAGTGCGCCGCTGATTTGAAGGATGATGACATCGTCTTGGAGAGGAAGTCGGCCGACACGATTTCGATGCCCCCCCTCCCCCCCGCTGCATGCTTGAAGGAAGTTCTCAACCAGCCTGAGTATTCCATTGATGGTGCTGACTTGAAGCACACCACTGACATGAAGATCTTGGCAAGCTAGAGTGCGGCTTGAAAGCCTACAATCATAATGACTTGGAAGTTGGTCTATATCTTGTACTTTTGACTTGAGAGTTTTCATTGTGATGACGTAAAAGTCTTTAAATTTGATTTTGACGACTTGGTAGTCTTGATTTTGGCTGACTTGGAAGTCGGTGAGTTTGATGACTTAAGAGTCTTGAAGTTTGTTGACTTTGTTGACTTGGGAGTCATATGCATTGTTGACATGGAAATCTCGAACTTTATTGACTTAGGAGTCGTGATATTTTCCTTGACTTGTGAGTCCTTGTGTTTTGTTGATTTGAATTTGGTTGACTTGTAAGTCTTTCATTTTATCGACTTGGGAGTTAGGAGACTTGTTGATGCGAGATTTGACTGACTTGGAAGTCTTTGTCTTATTGTTGACTTGGGAGTCAAAGGACTTGGTGGCTTAAGAGTCTTGAAGTTTATTGATTTTGAAACTCTTGATTTTTTGTTGACTTGGAAGTCTTTAATTTTTTGTTGACTTGGAAGTCGATGAATATCGTGATTTGAAAGTCTTCAATTTCGATTTGGGAGTCTTTAACTTTGGTGGCTTGAGAGTCCGACTTGAGAGCTTTGAGTTTGGACTAGTGGGCTCTACTTGTACAATTTTAGAGTCTTTAACTTGAACTTTGACTTATGAGTCTTGAATTTGCTAACTTGTAAGTCCTTAAATTAAAGTTTGTTGACTTGAAAGTCTGGAAGTCTTCAAAATTTGGTGGCCTGTGATTCATTTTTTTTTCCTTGAGTATGACTGTATTTGGGTCTAGACCCAAATTGCCTACGTACCTTAAGGGATAGGATACCCATAACGATCAAGCCAAACGTAGTTCAAATTTAAAGATGGAGAAATGAAAATTTTATTTATTAATTTAGCCGTACACAATTAATACTCTTGCGGGCCATGAGTATTACAATGATAAAACTAAAAGGAATTAAAGTGCAAATGAACTGAAAATGAAATCTTTTTTTTTTTTGTGAACAGTTTAGGCTCTTGCTCGGGAGCTACATCTTCACTTTCCTAGATTTTTGACGTGGGAGGAAGAAAATGTTTCCTCTTGCTCAAGCTCTTTGTTGACGTTGTTTTTGCTTTGATGACCGGTGAAGATCACAGTGCGTGTCTTCACTCTAAGAGACCCTTCAGCCTTGACCTCCAACGTTGAACTACTCTTCATGCGAGATGGGATGGTGCTTTGAACTTCGATGACTCCAAGGCGGCTGAATGCGGAGCTTTGCTCTGGGTGGAGTTGTGAGTTTGACACCTCGTCAGTCTGCTCGATCCTTGAAAATAGAGAAGGCTTTGATATCGGGCCATCCTTGATCCTACTAAAGACTGAGGCTTTGCGCTTACCTCGACACCCTATCCGCTGAAAGACAGATGCTTGTTTGCAGGAAGCTGACCGTTCCAACCTATCGAACACGGAGAGTTTTGACTTAAGTTGATAATCGGCTACCTCGTCATCTTTTTCCTCGATCTCGAAGCAGGAGACCATGTTCACAGTGGCAACTTTGTTAACTTTTCCAAAGGAGTCCTTTAGAAAGTATTACTCTACATGACAGGAAGACAATGGTCTCGCTTGAGCAACTTAGCAGAACCGACTTCTTGTTTCTCGATGACTTCAAGCCTTTTCTTCTCTGCTGAAGATTGTGGATTTCTCCTTCTCCTTTGATGTCTTCGAGGTGGTTGTGCTTGGACTTTACCTTGCCCCCTAGTCTTCCTTCGAGTTGCTAGGATCCATTCTCCAGCTTCAACGGAAGCTTCTGATACTTTCTCATATTCATCTTGAGGGGCCTGGACTAGTACATCAAGAGAAATTGGTTTTTGGCATCCAAACTGAATCATTAGGAATTCGTTTCTCCTAACCGGAACTGGATGTGTTGAAACATAATTGGCTTCGACGTTGTCATCCAAGTCGAGAATGATCTGCCCATCTTCAAATAGTCTCATGATCTGCTCCTTGAGTGTGATACACTTCTCTAGAGGGTGACTGACTACCCTATGATAACGACAATATCTTGGATCAGTAGTTCTTCCCACTTCTTCCGGTCTCTTTGGTTGTGGAAGCTCGATAAGTCCTATCTCTAACAGGCTGTCGAGCATTCCTGACAAATCTAAGTCAGGAATTGGGTACTTCTTTTCTTGAAACTCCTTCATTGTAGGGCGCTTCCTTTCAGTATCTTTCGAGGAAGTGAATTTCTCCCTTTTAGGTTTAGGTTTAGCAGAGATTCTCACTGGTTCACACATTGAAATAGCCATGGACTCCTCTGTTGAAGTCTTCGACGACTTGTCATTCTTCTTATACCCACTAGCACCGTTCATTGATTCGGATGAAGATGAATTCCTTCCCCGTCGACTTGCTATGGTGATCTCCATATCATGTGCCTTGGTCGCCAACTCTTGAAAGGTTTTAGGCTTGACCATCTTGAGGACGTAGAGTAAATCCCAGTGCATACCTTGAGCGCACATATCGACAGCTGAAGCTTTGGTGAGGCGATCCTTGCATTCAAGACTAAGAGCCCTGCAACGATGGATATAGTCAAGTACTTGCTCGCCCTCCCACTGTTTGATGTTTGTCAACCCTATCATGCTGACAACCCGTTGAGCGCAGTAGAACCTGTTGAGAAACTCTTGCTCCATTTGTTCCCAACTATTGATAGATTCATGTTCTAAATCCGTATACTAGTCAAACGCGATTCCTCTCAAAGAGCGAAAGAACTGCTTGACAAGTCGATCTCCTTCTGTGCCTGCATTGCTACAAGTCTCAATGAAATGAGCAACGTGCTGCTTGGGATTACTCTTTCCATCAAATTGATTAAACTTCAGGGGTTGATATCCTTGTGGCATTCGAAGGGCATCGATCCTTTTCGTGTATGACTTCGTGTATAAGTGACTCTTTCCCAATCCTTCTCCGAGTTGAGCCTTCACTGCATTTGCAATTAAGTTTTGAATCTCTTTTACAGTCATTGATCCTGAAAATGATTCTTTCTTTTCTTCCTTGTCGCTATCACCTTTGGAAGACTCTTTGTCAGATTCTTCCCCGTTTGTCTCTCCGTCAGATTCTTGATAGGAGCCCTTCTCTATTTTCTTCATCAGCTTCGTGATCTGCGCACTTTGTTCGTCGATTTTCTTGTCCTTCTCTTCGCTCTCCCTAGCAAGTCTTTTCAACATAGCCTCTAATTCTATGATCTTTTGTTCCATGTTGGTAGCCATCATGTTGCTTGATTCAAAGGTGAATTGAACTTCTTGGAGAAAGAGATGAGAAGTAGAGATGTCCCACCGGGCGTGCCAAATTTGTAAACACAAATTTCAAGCCTAGAATAAATAAAGACAAGAAATTGAAAAACAAATTAATTTGTATTAATATTTGAATGGATACTGGTACAATCTCTATATTAAATAAAGCATTCCTTAGATTTGAACTCCTGAAATTTGGATGAGCCGAGGGCGCAAAAGCTTGATCTCGATCTCGAATGCAGGCCTAGCTGAAGAACTCTTGTAGTAGTTCCTTAGCAGAATGTATTGAGCATTAATCTCCTTGATGCTTGGTTGCCAGAGGTTGTTCGAAGTTTAACCATCTGCAGGTTGACTGTCGGTTGAAGTCTATCAAGTTCTTGGATGCGAGGGCTTGCGTGCTTGATCTCGATCGATGAACTAGATGAAGAACACGACTGCAGTCTTTGATGCGAAGAACAGAAGTTGTTGAACTAGCCGACGTTTGTCCTTGTTGCTTGTAGCTGGAAAGCGTCTGTAGTTCGATCTTCTGAAGACTTTTCAGGTCTTGTCGAAGAACTCTATAGCAGTTCTTGATTTTGAGGTGGTAGAGGCTTGGAGCTTTTGCAGACCTTGATCCTTGACGCTTGGTAGCTGGAGCTCGTTGGCAGTTTGATCTCTTAGAGCCTATGGATGCTGATTGCTGAATCTTCGGGGGGTTCAGAATGAAGAGGGAGGACCCCTATTTATAGACTCTGGAGGCCTAGCCTCTAGGGTTTTATTTGGGCTTTAGGCTTGGGCCCAAGTTAATTAACTATTCCTTTAACTTTAAATAAAGAAATAATTAATATTTTTTGCATCATATTTGATACGTGTCATGATATTATTGGCCAGGATGCATTTCCATTTAAAATTCAATTAAATGGACCGTCGTAATTAATTTAACACGCAGCGGATAATAATTGGCCGAATAAATTTAATTTATTTTCCACGTGTTATTTTTTAATTGGTTGACAAATTTTTCCCTCCTACACTAAGACTAAACTAAAACTAACCTAAACTAAAGAGAAACTAAAAACTAAAATTAAAACTAAGCTACGATATATTGTCTCTCTAATGAAGTAACAATAAGTATATATAGAAGAATCAGGAAAGAAAATCTCAAAACCCTACGCGTAACAAGTCGGCGGCGCTCAAAATAGACAAACGCTGGGAGCGTGCAAAAAGCGTTGGCACCGTTTGAAAAGCGTTGGCAACGTTTCATTCTCGTGTTGCTACTGTTTAAGACGATGGCAACGTTTATCAGGCCGCTGCCAACGCTTCTGTTGCTGTTGCTCTTTTTCGCCATTTCTTTCATCTTTTCCCTTCCTTTCTTCACTTCTCCATGAATTTTGATTAAGACCTGTAAATCACACTAGTTTTCCAAACAAGTGAAAAAATCACAACCAAAAACACTCGATTTATGGTCTTAATTCGGCTCAAAATGAGACCGAACACGCTGCTGGGTCTCCTGAATGCGCAGAGTGGTGGGATGGGACTCAGGTGGAGTAGGGTGTGACTCTGTGGAGTAAGGTGCGGCTGGGACTCTTGAGGCAGAGTGGTGGCATAAGACTCAAGTGGAGTAGGGTGCGGCTCTGTAGAGTAAGGTGCAGCTATGATGGGCTCTTGATGGTGACTTGAAACCTTGGTAAAAAAAGGCTTCCGATCAAGGGGAAGGGACTCATGTGTGAAGGGGAAGATTGTTTGGAATCACCCATGAGTAAAAATGTCCCACATCGAAAAAGTAAAGTGAAAGGACAGGGTATATAAGTCAAATGGGTTACTCCTCTTAACACCAATTGGTTTTAAGATGGCATCTCACTTAACTTATGTACCATGGGCTTCGGTTGAAGTGGGCTCCCCCCTTGGATCTTCCCTACAGTTATATCGTTCTTTCATATGGTTCCATAGCTCAAATGGATCTTCAATCGTGGGATAACTCTATTTTAAGACAATTATGAAGGTGGAGTCATAAGAAAATCATAGCTTTGGCCTTGTCTTGGGCAAAGGCTTTGTTGTCCTTCATTATTGTTTCTCCCAAAACTTTGGCAACCAAATGAATCTTAGCATCAAACAACCACGCTAGATAATTTATGCCAGATATGTCAAGTGCAATGAACTCTAGGTTGGCCTGGTTGGACTTGATACTATAATAAACATAAAAATGACATGTTAGGGACAAAGATATTCAATCGAAACGAAAATGTAAAAAAAAAATTGATATGGGTAAAATCTTAAATGAGACGTAGGTAAAATAAATAAAATTTTAAGAATTAACTACAAGTACAATTAATTAAATAAACTTCAATCTTCATGAATAAGAAAACAAAAATGGTTATTGTGGCTTCAATTCCAAAAAATATGATGGTTACATAGATGGAAATTTAAGTCATAACATTATAATTGAAAACAAAAATGGTTACTTTAGTAGCGCTGGGCTGAAACATTTATGCTCGTCATCTTTTGACTCTTATGTTCTGGGCCTTGAGGCTCCTTTATTTAAATAAATGGGCTACTGCTACCCAATAACTTTTCGAAAAAAAACAGTACACGGTGGAGATGAACAAAAATAAATGGTGGAGTATATAAATTAATTAATTTAATCCACTATAGACACATATACCAATGTTCGGTTGTAATTTTTGTGGTTTTAAGTTAAGGTTGTCGGTCCACAGGGATGGGTGTTAGGCTTGATTAAGGTAATCGGTTTGTGTTTTGGGGTTTTTCTCAAGTGCGGAAAGCGATAAATTATGTAAAGTAAAGCAATAAAACTAACCTAGACATGAAATTAAGGAAAGCAATAAAAGCATGAAATAAAACATGAAATTAAGAAAGCAATTAAAAGCATGAAATCAAATAAAATAGGAAATTATACCTTCGATGAACTAACTTCTTAACTAATCTTCAATCTACTTGGATTTCTCCCGAACAAACAAGAAATCGTGAATTGGATTACTAAGAATCCCCAAATCCCCACTTGAGAGTGGAATTTGTGACCCTTAGCCCTCCTCCTCACTAAAAGTTGGATTTGATGTTTTTGTGGCTAAACCAAAATTAAACAAGACTGACTCTAATCAGAACAAACCCTAATACTAAACTAACAATAAGACTAATAAAAACTAGACCTAAAAAGATCCCTACTAAAATACCTAAACCCTTAAACAGAAAAGACCTAAACTAATTCCTAATTAACACCATTGATTGAAGGGCAGAAGAAACTAAAAGAAAACACAATCCTACACTAGTAATCAAATTAAGAAAAGAGAAGAGAGAAACAGGGGAAAGAAAGAAAACAGAGAAAGAGAGAGAGACGGCCGAGACAAATTCAAACGAGCAGAAATCACCAAATTAAGAGTAACCAAAATTCACCAGAATACCAAACACAATGCATCGAACATTAAGAACAATCCAATACTAATTCGAATATTACATCAAACGCTGAACAAAGCATTAACAAAACCAACCCAGAAACGATTGAAAAGGAAAGCGAAAATAAGGTTTCAAAACTGGAATTTAAAGCATGAATTAAAGACATAAACCTAAAATCTAATTCTAACCCTAAATGGAGGCTCTTGGGGCGTCACTCCCAGAATCTACCATTGATTCCTTCAATCGGCTCTCTTCTTCCCCTTTTATAGTCGATCTCGATCTCCTCTTCCAATCTGAGCCGTCGATCTTCTTCCTTGTGGACGGTTTGGATGCGTTAAATGGTTGAAGGTGAAGATGGTGATGGTGGATGCGTCAAATGGTACTTCTCCTCTGCGAATTCAACCAAATCTGTTACAAAACGAGAAAATGAGTGAGAAATAGAGAAGAGAGCAGAGAGGGAGATGAGAGAAAGAGATAAGAGATAAGAGAAGAAGAGAGAAGGAGATTAGTTATGGAGGTGGGAGCTTCGGTGGTTTGTCTGCGCAAAGAGAACAGAGAGAAAAATGAGGAAGGGACGAAGAGAGGTGAAAGGAAAAGGGGGAAAATGAGGGAATTAGGGTTTGTGAGGAGAGATTAGTAATCGGCTGGGGTAAAATGAGAGAGGGAGAAAATGGGTAGAGGATTAGGGTTTCTGGGCGGGTTGTTCGGTCTCGTTCCGAGCCGAATTCTTCTCTTTTATAGGGTATTTTTGCTTGTCTTTAATAATTATTTCAGTAGTTTTATTATGTTTTACTCTTTTATTAGATTTTATAGCTTTTTATTATTTATAGTTATTATTATTATTAATATGAATCAAAATGATAAATATTAGAAATAAATAATGAAAACCTATTCTAATTCTAATTCCTAAAACTCAACCCAGCCCAATCCTAATTCCCTCCTCTCCTTTCTCTTTGTCTCGGCCCAGTTTTTCCCTCAGCCCAACCCAGCTACCCACCTAAGTACCCAAACTTGAATACCCGTTTGCCCAGAAACCCTATCCACCTACCCGTGACCCACAAACCCATACCCATTTCCCTCTTACTCAGCCGAAACAACTAAAAACCCCAAACCCTAATCTAATTCCCATTTCCCCCTTTCCCATTTCACTCGTCCCCTTCTTCTTCCTCTCACTTTCTCCCTCTGGTTTTTCGCCCAGCAGCAAACAAACGCACCCCACCTCCATTTTCTCAACTCGCCATCTCCATCTCTCTTCTCTCTTTCATCTCTTCTTCTTCTCTTCCCTTTCTCAATTTCTCGCGATTTTATCAATTTCTCACTCACCCTTTTTCTCTTTTCATTAACAGAAGATTCGGATTGAGAGAAGAGGAAGTGGAGCAAGTACACCGCAGCAGTAGCATTCGACGCCATCACCATCTTCATCTTCACCCAAAACCGTCGAATTCATCTTGGCCGTTCATGATTGAAGAGAATCGAGGGCTGAGATTTGAAGGGGAGTCACGAGTTCGAGTATAAAAGAGACGCAGGGAGCCCATTGAAAGTAGAAATGGTAGATCCTGAGAGTGACGCCCCAAGAGCCTCCATGTAGGGTTAGAATTAGATTTAGGTTTATGTTTTTATGCTTTGAATTCTGTTTTTAATCTCTATTTCGTTTTTCCCTTCAAATCGATTCTGGGATTTTGGTTTTGTTAATGATTTGTTCAGTTTTGATGTAATGTTCGAATGGTATTGGATTGTTCTTAATGTTTGATGAGTTTGTGTTTTGGTATTTGATTCGGGTCTTGGTTCGTTTTGGTTGAATGCTTTGTTTCTGCTCGTTATGCCCCTGTTTGGTTTTTGGCTTCGGTTCTCTCTCGTCTTTCTCCTCTGATTCTGTCTCTCTTTTCTTCCTCTGCTCGGTCAATGGGCAGTAGGGAGCTGGGTTGAGTTCTTTCCTTTCTTCCATATTCGGTCAGTAGTTATTTAGGTCAGTAGTAGCTGTTTTCTTTGATTTCTCTGTTTTCTTGATTTCTTTTGTTTCCATATGTCTCAGTTAGTTTAGGGTTTCATTAGGATTATTAAGGTCTTTAGTAGGTTTAGTTTTAGGGTTTTCCCAGGGTTAATTAGAGTTGGTTTAGGTCAGTTTTAAGGTTAGTTATTGTTTTCCTTGTGGTTCTGTTTTAGTCTCTTATTCAGATTAGGGTTAGAAATTAGGGTTTTATTGGTCTTTGTTAGTTTAGCCACAAACATCCAATCCAACTTTTAGTGAGGAGGAGGGCTAAGGGTCACAAATTCCACTCTCAAGTGGGGATTTGGGGATTCTTAGTAATCCAATTCATGATTTCTTGTTTGTTCGGGAGAAATCCAAGTAGATTGAAGATTAGTGAAGATTTAGTTCATCGAAGGTATAATCTCTTGTTCCTAATTTCATTATTAGTTGTAGTTTTATTGCTTTCCTATTTCATGCTTTTAATTGCTTTCATCTTTTATTGCTTTCTTAATTATTATCATGTCTAGGTTAGTTTATTGCTTTATTTACATAATTTACCGCTTTCCGCATTGAGAAAACCCCTTTACACAAACCGATTACCTTAATCAAGCCTAACACCCATCCCTGAGACCGACAACCTTAACTTAAAACCACTAAAATTACAACCGAACACGGGTAGAATAGTATGGGTAGGCAGGTTCGGTTTTGGGCTACTGAGTGTGGGTAGGCGGGTAGGAGAGATTAGGTTGGGCTGGGTTAAATGGAAATTAGGTTGGGCCGATTAAGAAGAGGAAGAGGGAATGGAAGAATTTAGGCTGAAATTGAGAATTAGATTTAGGTTTTGTTTATTTATTTCTAATATTTACAATTTTGATTTAGATTAACAATAATAATAACTAAAATAATAAAATGTTATAAAATCTAATAAAAGAGTAAAACATAATAAAACTACTAAAATAGTTATTAAAGACAAGCAAGAATACCCTATAAAAGAGAAGAAATTCGGCTCAGAACGAGATCGAACAGTTGTGCTATAAAAAAAGGATGAAATTGGTCTGTTACTCAATGGCATGGGAAAAGGTAGAGAGATGACTCAACATACAAACAACACATATACTGTAATTAATATCATTATACGAAGACAAATATTATTAGATAATAATTAATAAAAGATGGATAATTATTAACTGTCAGATAATCAGCTTCACAAATCACAACGAGTCTTTCCAGCGTGCTTCGTCGCTGACTGGGAAAACTTCCCAGGAGGTCACTCATCTTTGGACTACTCTTAGCCAAGCACGCTTAACTGAGGAGTTCCCATCAGATGAGCTACCATAAAAGAAGGTGCACCTTGGTGATATAAGTAGTCATTTTGATCATCTTAAGTCACATTTTAACCACATATCCGGAGTGCTACAAGGAATCATTTACCTCAATTCCCCTTCCATTAACCCCCTTTTCATTGACCCTCAATATGAGGGTTAACGGAGGGGAGGGAACTCATTATGCATTCAAAAAAAAAACTTTATTAATATAATAATTACATCATTTTTCTCCCCTCTCCCCTTCTTCCCTTCCTTTTCTAATCCAAACACAATAATTAACCCTTTTTACCCTTAGTTCCCCTCCACTTATAATCCACATAGAATTATATATAACTCTCGGTCACATCTGGGTTAATATTATTGGTCTGGTGAACATCTGGGTTACAAATAGAATTATATAAAACTTAATATTTGTGATGGGTGAACTTCGAGTTCACCAATGAGATAGACGAAAACTTTTTATATCAAAATGATCTTCTGATCACTCACAAAATTAAACAATTTTTTTTAATATTAGAGTGGACTTCAGGTTTATTAATGAAATAGGACAAAAGTCTTTATTATTAAAGTAGACTTCGAGTTTACAGATAAAATGAGACAAAATTCTTACTATTGGGGTGAACTTCTGATTCTCCAATAAAAAAGATAAAAACCTTAATTATAATGATAATATGCAAACAAGAGTATAAGTTAATATATATCAATCTTAAACAAAAATAATCATATGAATTTGTTGGTAAACCAACTAAAAATAGAAAGATAAACATGATACTTAACATGAATCAAAACCAATGAAAAAGAATTTTGAGGGAAGCTCACGATAGTGAAAACATGGCAGAAGATTATTGACAAATCTTAGTTATACCCTCGTTAACACATGCGATCCTTGATAAACATACAATAGTTAAAATATAAATGAATTTCAAGAATCATTCAAATGGTGGATGGAGGAAAAAATTTATGTCAAAAAGAAAAGTTAGAACTAAGCGTTGACTTGCTTAGTTACACCATATTCAAAGGTTCACATGTAGCCATGATTGCCACCACACTAAATGGAAAATGAGTTTCAAGAATAATACAAAGGTTGATATGGGTACAATCACATTTTCTGATTCGAAAGCAAACAAAGGAAAGAAAAAGCAAAATATGTACCATAGATTGAAAAATTGGGTTTGATTCTAATAACGTGTTATAAATATATGAATATAAGAGAGATTAGAACAGGGAAAGAGTGTAGGCTTGAGTTGCTGCAGAGATTATCGATATAAACAAGTGCTTTTACCGTTTCAATTGCGATTCTATTGATCTTTTGTCCTATGCTCAGCCAATTTTCATAGATTTGCAAATACTTTAATCTGGTGCCCTTTGACACTCGTTTCGGTTTGAATAAAATGGCATAGTGGCCAATTAATTATAAAAAAAAAAAAGAGAGAATGTGGAGAGAGAATAGAGACAGAGGAATTCAGAGAAAGAAATGAATGAATATTTCATTGACATCGATGAAGTATTTATAATACAAGAATTCTTCATCACTAAGAATATAAGAAAAGTAAGAGTGTGGACATTCACATTATTATTCCATAATAAAAATAAAAATAAAAATGTTTTTGACTCCAAATTATATCTACTTCGGGATCTTTACTAGAAATAAACTAAACTCACTTTTGTTCATCAATATTTCAAATTTTGACATATTTCCGATAAATAATTTTTTTATCTATCTATATAATTGAAAGTTCAAAATTGGATACCTAAAATATATAAAAGGTTTAATAGAAAATATGTAAAAATTTAGATTATTGACAAAATTTAATTTGAATTATTCTCAATCAAAAACTCAAAAATAGAGATGATTTAGGGTCTAAATCCCAATAAAAAAATATAACCTCTTCACCATTTGGTTTTTGACTCAAAATAAAATAAGTTCATTAATAAAATGCCAAATGATTACCATGGAAATTGTAAATGAATTGTTGTTGTAAATAGAACAGTCCACTCGGATAAGCCGCTTAGTTTTGAATCGGGTTTGGTATGTGTCGATTTCAGGTTTATGTAGATTATAGGTTTAGAAATTATGTTCAAAACCTTGAATTTTCGGGGTCTAGTCAAATTTTGTGAGGTTTAGTTGTAAATCTAAAACATTGATATGACACTCGATCTTTATCCGGTTACAAAACTATAATAATCTTGTCATAAACCTTTTTTTTATTAGTGTGTATTTTTCATCGATGACTCTCCATCTTTATTATCAATGGAGAGCTCACAATCCAGGGTCCATATTATAGCGATTTGAAAGTTAGGCTCTGTTTGGCAACCAGCTGTTAGCTGTTAGCTAGTAGCTGGTAGCTGTTAGATGTTAGCTGTTTGGATTAGCTGTTTGACTCAGCTGTTTGATTTAACTGTTTATAGGAAAGGTGTTTGCTAAAGTAGCTGTTTGTGAGAAAGTATTTTTGTTAAATTTCATTTATGCCCTTAGCAATATAATAGTTTTCATTGTATATTTAAATCTTTTTAAGAGGAATTATAAGTTTGCAATTATGAAATAAAATTTTCTTTAGTTTACATTTGTGATATTTAATATTTTGTACTAATTATACTGTTGATGATATTTAATATCATATAATAATATTTCCTTTAAGTATTTATTTAAACTTATGATATAAACAATTCTATTATATGACTAGGGTTATTAAAATGAGTAAAGCCCTGTTCTTTTATACGGCTGACTTGTTATGGTGCCACACCGCACAACAACTTTCCATATTCTACCACAATCTACTTTTTCAATTTTAATTTATCTTTTTATTAAAATTTAAACTTTATCTACCAACACATTTTCTAACACATTTACAATTATTAAAACTAAAACCTAACACAACTTTCCACAACTCAACACAATCCACCACAATTTCTCCACACCGTACCACACCACATCGCAGCCAGCCGTATAAAGAACGGGGCTTAAGTTGTGTTAACTCTATGAAAATTTTAATTTAAAAATATTAAATAAACATGATAATCATAACACGACACATGCAAATCTTGTTCAAACAAAGAAGAAATAAATAAATAATTAATTAATTAGAACCTAAACATACAACATTTATGAATACTAAATTATGCTACAATATGTCAGCCAAACGTTGTCAAATTTGATAAGAACGTTACTTAAAGCATTATGTGTTGCCTAGCAGCCATCAAACTTGAAGCAATATTGTCACGAACAGTTGACATTTCTCTGGCTCCCGAAGCTTGGACAACGTCTTCACTTGGATCTCTTACAACATCTAGAAGCGAATCAGTCGGGATAAACTCTGGATCTTGGTCAATTATTCTAAAAGCTGGATCTTGAACCGTACTTTTCCTAATATAATTATGAAGTGCTAAGGTTGTTAATATTATCCTATTTTGATCAATAATTGAATAGGAAGACATAGAACGTAATATTCTCCATCGTGCTTTTAGAACACCAAAGGCCCTTTCTATGCAGCGTCTTAGAGATGAATGAGCCCGATTAAATATTTACTTATAACCTCTAGAATTTGGCCCACGAAACTCTGATTGATGATATCTTATCTTTGAATATGCCGTTAGAATCCCATTTCGTTCTGGATAACCTTTATCAGCCAAGCAGTATTTTCCTAAACATAAATTCAAAGTGAACTAATTTAAAGAGATGTTATAAATTCTAAAAATATTAATAATAGAAGTATAGTATTTTACCTAATGGTGGTTTCGGAAATTTAAGTCTTGGATTACCCATTGCAGTCAACAAGATTCTTGCATCATGAGTCGATCTCTCCCAGCCAGTTAACACATATGTGAACAACAAATCAAAATCACATATTGCAAGCACATTTACAGTTGGTATTCCCTTTCTTCCTCTGTAACGCATTTGATCCTCCTCAGGAATAGTTACTGCAATATGTGTTCCATCCAATGCCCCAATACAATCCTTAGATCATATATATTTAAAGTGAATGTTATCCAATGAATCAAACACAAACTAAAAATATAATTACGAAACTTAATCTTACCTTGAAATGAGGCATATATCGATTATCATTGATAATTTGCGGTAGAGTATCCTTAAATTCGGGATCTCTCGGCTTGAGCATATCTCTACAAAGACCCTCCATTGCATCCAAAACTTCTTTAAATACTCTACTAACAGTTTCTCCAGAATGTTGAAAAGGTTCTTGGACATCTCTATTTGAGGCGCCTTTGCTAAGAGTGTACACAAACAACCCCACTTTTTCTAGTATTGACATTCTATCAGTAGGCTGCAATCCATACTGGCCTTGTAAATCAGCACATAAACGACGAAAAGTTATTTGATCCATTCTAAACATATTGAAACACCTTTTCTCATGGCCTTCTAGTAACTCATTCATCCACTTCTCTCCAGTCATATATGAGGTCATAAAAAGTTCCTTATAAATATGTTTTATGTAATAAAGAGCGAAACAACCTATAGAACAAAGAATTTTGTCCCAAAATTCATCATCATCTTCATCAACACCATCGTCATTTTCTATGTATTCCCATTGCATAACTTGGTCATTTACATCTTCTGCATCCATACCTACAATTATAATTCAAATATAACAACATAATTTACATACATTTAAATTGCGCCAACATATCAAAAGTTTACCATTTATGCACCAAAATATTAAAGTTTACACCATAATATCAATTTCTTCAAGATGATATAAATTCGATGTTTACACCAAAACACCAAAGTTTACAATTTCGGCATAGAAATTCTTGCCCAACCAAGTACAATCCACAAAAGATACATTTCATATGCACTTCAACATATAAAGTAGCTAATCAATCATGTCTACTTCTCAAAAGAAAATTAAAAGATAGAAGATCATCACTAACGCGCCCAAATGCACTTGCTATGTAGTTAGGGAACTACAATTTACAAAATATAGTACCAAGTCTAAACAAAGTTAGCCAAGATTCAAGCTAACACACAAAAGGGGATGACAATGAAACACAATTTACTTGTTCCCTTGCTTGGCATACAAGTACTTCATCCAATCAATTGCACGATCTGATGGTAGACAATTAAGGGTGATCATGTTTTGTGGATCTTGCATAAGATCAACAGCAAAGGGAAATAAGGATGGCTCTAAATTAAAGGCAACCAACTTGGCCAAAGTTTCTGAAAGAAAAGGAGCTGGCTCAATGGCACAAACGTTTTTGTTGTTTCTTTCATTTATGGTTTCAAGTATCCCATCAAGCCTCTCACACAACATGGCAGTCGAGCCCTTTTGTTTTCTACTTTCAATCTTGGCTCTCTTGTTAGCTTGAGAATTATTATTTTCATATGGCCTCTTTCCCCTTGATCTAATCCCCCCATCATTTTGTGTAGCATGTGGAGTTAGAGAAGGAGTAGTTGCAGGGGAACTTGCATTCCATAATTCTTGCCATGCACTAGCACTCATGCCTAAGTCAGCCACACATGTCTCGCCATTATCCTCAATAGTGTATGTTACATCATGAGAATTTTCATAGTTCGGTGGTGAAGTGATGTTAACTTCTTGTTGATCTTGTTCTACTTGCTTAGGAAGAGGATCCATGTTGGGAGTCATTACACCTTCACCAGTTGCAACGGAACCACCAAACAACCTATCCATTTTATACTCAAGCTCGGGGTATATTCCTTCATCTCAAAATGTCTTAAATTTAGCGGCTTCCTATAAGATAAAATAACACATGGATTGAATTTCTTCCAATATTTTTATTATAAATAATTATAACACAAGCTCTACCCAAGTTAAATTATAAACAAAATTAACAACTTTACTAACCTCAATCTTCTTAGCCCACCACTCTTCACTAACATCAATTGTTCTCTTCTCATGATCCCATCCTAGGCCGGTTTCTCTTCCCTTTAGCCTCTTCCATAAAGTCCTCCTACCCCTCAACCAATCATGCTTGTTCTTTATTTGCTCCTTAGTCCTTTTCTTGTTAGTCTTAAGGTTAAAGGAGTCACCAACACAATCCCATCTATACTTAATGAATGTCGTTCCTCCTTTTTCCCCATACTCTTCTCAATATATTCAGTACAAATATCACAAAACAAAAGCTCAGCTTCTTTAGTCCAAGCAGCACGTCCCTCTTCACCCTCTTGTTTACTTTACCCTCTTTGTTGGGAGCCATCTAAAGCAAAATAAGTGCATTACATTTAGTCAATACAGAGCAAAATGATCAAATCATTTTATTTAATAGCTGATCAAATACATTGTATTCCATCATTTAACCCCCCCCCCCCCCCTTCAAAAACTCATATGCCAAGACCTTGTTGGGCTTCTTGGATCAATAGAGGTTGAAATGGTATGACCTATAAAGTTAAAAATTGGGGTGTACCAAAATGTACTCAAACGATTTGGTAGAATACTTCACTTCCCTAGATTTGTTGTCATCTGTATAAGAACTTGAACTAAATTTGAAATATTTTTGACTTGAACTCCCCATTTTTCTACTACTAATCGTCTCTACACTTGCCATTGCTCAATTTCTACCACCCACTGCTCCAGGTAAAACTTCCATTTTTACTCTCACATGTACATTTTAATATGGTTGGTTGACAAAAATTACTCCACTGGAAACGTTTTTTTGTTAAATTTATCCAAAATTAATTGATTGTATTTTGCATCAAGGTTGACAAATAGAGATGTTTAACAAATGAATGAGAAAAATGAAATTATAATTAATTATTTTACAAAGTTAGACAATTAGCAAATAGAAATGAAAGCAAAAAAAATCACCTCTAAAAATTATTGTAAGTTATACTCATTAAATTGAACAAAAAAATTCAAAAAATGACATGTTGAATTCCATGTTCATTCTCCATAACATGAGCACAACAAACCATTACTTTCAACTATACCCTCATCCATGCTTGAAAGACCTAAAATTCCCCAAATTCAAATAATAATTCCCGACTCAATACACCCACCAAGATGAAATCTTGGCCCTTTAATTCCATCTCAAAACCCCAACTCAGAACAACTTCCCATCGCAGTCACCAACAATTAAAAAACCAAAAACTACACATATCTAAATTGCAACTAATATACACAAACAACTCACAAACAAAACTACACATATCTAAATTGCAATTAATAGACACAGACCACTCACAAACGTGAACTTATCTGAAACCCTGAATTGCTCAGCCGTTGAAATCGACGATGGTCGGCTTATCAAAAACTGGAATCCGTCAACCAATCTGTCCAAAATTCCCAAACTTTAAATTTATACAAAATCAAATTAAAAAATGAGTGAGAAAAAGTTAAATTATAATTAACTATTTTACAAAGTTGGACAATTAGCAGATAGAAATGAAAGCAAAAAAATCACCTTTAAGAATTATTGTATGTTATACTTATTAAATTAAACAAAAAAATTAAACAAATGACTAACCTTTTGAAGAGATATATGGTGAAGGACCCCTATCTTCTTCCCCAGTAGATCGCCAAGCGGAAAGAAGGGTGAAGGGTTTCTTGTGGTTGTGGCTGAATAATGGAATGACGGTAAAAAGAGGGCAGTAGGGTTTATAAGAGTATTGTAATTTTGTAGATTTTATAAGGGTATTAAAATAATTTAAATTCCAAACAGCTAAAAGCTCCCAAGAAAAGTTTCCCATACTAGCTTTTTGAAAATGAGCTTTTTAGGTTCAAAAAGCTAATACAAAAAGTTGTTTACCAAACACTTTAGGTAGCTTTTTGATTTTGGTAAAAAAGCTAACAGTATCCAAAAGCTAAAAGTTACCCCAAAAAGCTTATTATCAAACAGGGTCTTAGTCTTCAACACCCTTAAATAGAGACAAAACCTTATCTAAGGATGAAACAAAACTCTTATGAATGAAAAGACAACTTTATTCATAAAAATTTAAAATTAAACTAATTGGAATAGAAATTGGGGTTTCCACCGACAAAGGTCGATGGAAACCCTTAAAAGAAATGGAGGCGTTTACTAGAGAGAAAATGAGAAGCGAGAAATAGAGGGTGGCTCTGGAAAATAAAACCACTAAAGTTAACAAATTGGCAAATTGTTCCAAACAAATTGACCATAAACAATAATACACAAAAACATAATTATAAATTGAAACTAGATCAAGCTCAAATATAATTTTTATTAAAGATTACAATTCTCTCGGGCGCTAATTTGCTGTAGTGGGTGATCGGTGTCGAGGTCTATTGACGACGTGGGTTAGCGGCGAGGACGCGAGATAGATTCATAGTATTGGAGTGCCATCGTGATTTTGTTTATGCGTCTGAGTGAGACATGAAGTAATAAAATACTAAAGGATGAATTCAGTTGAGACTTATGGTAAATCCCTAAGGCTATCCACATTGGTGTCTCTGGGATTGGGGGATGAGTGGGGTATGAATAGTGGAAATAGTATTATTTTAATGGGTATTGGGGTATGGTATTGTTAATGGTGTCCTTGGAGTTGGGATGAGGTGAGGGATAAGTGGGGTAGGGAGTAATATTTTATTGGAGTATGGGACCCACGTGTAGAGTATAATTGTTTTTCTTTTTTTTGTATTGGACTATATTTATTTTCTACAATGACGAAATTGGTTAGTTATAATTAATAATTAAAATATTAAAAATTAATTAGAAATGTGAAAATACTGTACTAATATATTTTTATTTTATTATAAAATTTTTATTTTGTATTTAAAAAATATTATGTTTAAAATTTTTAAAAATAAATATAGACATGTCAAATTTCATATAATTTTTAAAAGGATTTTTAATTACCAAAATCGTTTCATATTACAATTAATTTGACGATAAAATATAATATTACATTTTCACATATATATCTAAGTTGATAAGTTTTAGCTCCAATTTAAACATAAAAATCACATATTAATTAACTATAAAAATAAGACAACTATAAAAATCTAACACATACTTAAATAAACTATTTAAATTATCATTAAAAGGAAACATAATTAAAACATTAAAAAAATTTGAATTATAATATTTATAATTAATTACCGTTTGAAACAAATTAAAACATAATTAAAACATAATTAAAACAAATTCAAAAAAAAAGTTATCGTTTGAAAGGAAAGAAAGGAAAAGAGAAAGAAAAGAAAAAGGAAAAGAGAAAGAAAGGAAAAGAGAAAGAAAAGAAAAGGAAAAAAAAATAAAAAAGCAACTGCCAGGCGGGCCCCACACGGCGCCGGCCCAGACGCGCCCCCACGCGCGTGTGGCGCACGCGCCTGACACAAAAAAAAGGGGTGCGCCCCACGCCCCCCTCCTGCGCCTGTCTTCCCCTTTTCTCCCCCTTTTCACCCCAGGGACGCATATGCGTCCCTCATTCTTTTTTTTTCTTTTTCCTTTTTTTTTGTCTTTTTATGGTGTCCCTCATGGTGAGGGATACCAATATTGATAGTCTAAGCTGACGTTCAAGGAAAAGAAAAGGGACGATCTTGCCCTTGTGTATACATTGTTTGTTAGCAATTGTATGTGTTGGGGGACAATTTGTGTGGCTTGTCTAAAGATATTTACATGTACCTTCCTTGACATTTCGTTTATCAAATTTTTGGACCCTTAAGTTTATCTAAACTTTATAGATATTTAGATTCGCCTCCCTCAACATTTCATTTAATAATTTATTATACCATGATCTTTGCAAAATAGTTTTTCTCATACTTGATCGTTGTAACAAATAGTTTTTACTTTGTGAAGCCACATACCTAGGCAGTAGACATTATTGGCAATCTTAGTGATTTACATTGATTGGTTTTGAAAGTACTCAACATGCTTACATATATGACCTAGTGAATGATTGGAATTTGACGACATTAATGGACGACAATAGATGGCAGTGGGTGGTTAGAATCAGTTATTCCAATTTATAAACATTAAAAACCATAATCAATTTATAATTAAGTAAAATTACTGTGATCCAAACCCCGTTTGAATAAATTAGAAACCAAAATAAGTTATTAACCAGAAAATCCACACATAACAGTAATATCAAGAAGTCTTCGAAGAGATAAAAACTATTTAGTACTCTAATCAAATAAGGTAACAATTATTTAGTGAAGGTGAGAGTCCACAAAATTATTACATGGAACGTCGTGAGGGTAAATAAAAATGTCATTAGTTGTAAAGTCATTTCACAAATGTGAGGGTCCAAAAATTTATTCTACAAAGTACTGAGGGAGACAACTGTAAGTATACCTCGACTTGTCTGCTTTCTTATTTCCCACCCCAAAAAAAACACTCTAAAAATGTTATAAAATTATTGTTTTCACTTGTGTTTGTTCTTGAATAACTTGAATGATTTAACGTGCTACAGTGCATGGAGTCGCGCCTTGACTTGATCTGCAAATATTTCACTGTACCTTGAATCTTAGCCAGTTAGCCGAATTTCCTAAATTTACCTAAATTCGTCCAACCCAAAAATAAGTCAAAGTTGCTTACAATTTGAGTCGAACCCAACATGGTTCAAAATAGCCAAAACAGTTTACGGGCAAGGTGATACATGAGATTTGAAGAAGTCCATGGCAGGCCGATGTCTTCAAGTCGGGCCGGTCAATGTGGTTGGGCCTAACACTAACTTGATCAACAGTGACTGAATCCTTGATGGTTAGTGTTGTGTTTTGTGGATGTTTGTGAGGTTTGTAGAAATGACTATCCAAAATATAATCAAAGGAAACTTCAAACAAGAACAACAACTGCTATGATAATTTATGGGTATTGTTTTTAATAAGACAAGTAACGACCACATAATCAATGGGATTAATTCCTCATAGATGTAGCAGTTACAACAATCATAAAACCCCCATTAATCACCCCTCCTATTAAGTATGTTTAGCACTACTTGAAGGGGAGTGTTGGGGGTTGCTTAAAGAGACGAACATACACACAATTGACCACTCGATAAACACTCTCTCTGTTCTCTTAACATAGTCTACCATCACAAGACTCGGGTTTGCGGTATCCGGGGACTTAGTAGCCACCGGAGATCGAATATTGTTCTGACTTCAACTTTGTGGGTACAACAACAGCAAGTGATCCTATTTCCGCATCTAAGGTTAGTCCTTAATATACTAACAGTGGTATCAGAGCCTTCTTGCTCGTTTTTGTACCCCATCTATATGAAGTTGATAGAACTCTCATGTTTAGGCTAAGTTAGCTGATCTGTCTAAACTAGATATCCTTTTTTTTTTTTCCATATAAGTGATGGCATGTGATAACCTCATTCCCCTATAGAGAGTCTGAGACCCTCTAGCATATACCCTTCGTTTTTTTTTCAACCACAGAGATACGCAGACTCACCTGAGCAAACCACACATTTTGACTCGAACTTTGTGTTCGGTTCATATCCAGACCCAACCCATGTGAGTGACGTGTTGCCGAGAGAGACTTCGTGGTCTCTCCTTCTTCCTCCAATCGACCCCACATAACCCGATCTGTGAAAACATGACAGAAAACTAGCATAAATAATCTATATCAGAGGTGTGTATGAGTCACGCGCCGCCACCGGAGTGGTGCGTTGGATGCGTGGCCAGCGCCGTTGGGATCGTCGTTTGCCGATCTATGTGATGGCGAATTTAGGTTTTCGGGTTTAGTAGTTGGATATACAGATCGAGAGTTGTAGAGAAAGGGGGAGATAAGCGGTCTCATCCTCTGGGTTTTTAGCTTCTTCTCCGGCGACGACCGTGGGTCATTGATGTATGGGAAGACCGGAGAACGGGGCGTGGTAACCACGCGGGGACTGAACTTGGTGATCGGTTTTCATGGAAGCAAATAAGAGGATTGAAATAGTTCTGTTTATGTGTACAGAGTAAGGAAGAAGAAAGTTGATGGGGATTGGGGGCGTTAGGTTTATGTTTTATTTGCTTCTCTTGGTTTCAATTGGAACAAACTTTTTGTTGGGCCGTGTTGTTGCTCATTCACCCACCTGACGTGGGATCTTTTTTTTAAAAAAAAAAATTGATTAAATAGTGTTAACTATGTGTTATGTGTTATTATTTAACTTTGTATTAATTATTAATTATATGTTGATTATGTATTGGATAATTTCAATTTATTACTAGTTTAATTCTGTTTTTTATGTGTTAATCAGAATATTTGCATTTATAATATTTTGTTTAATTTAATTTGTATAATTATAATAAACATGTGTTAGACGTTAACTACAATATGTTTTGCTAATTTGATCGTCTATTATATGTTTTATGATATTCTTGAATTATTATGTATCATACATTGTTAGTAACAATCGTACCTTATTCCGTTTCATGAGTTTTTTTTATGATTCGTTCGCTCATATGTTTGGAGTAAATTATAGAAATGTGTTTTGTATAGTTTACCGATTGTTTAAGTACGTGTTTGTAGATTCGTTTTACTTGTTGCATATATAAATTCGTTTTATGAATGTTAGCTCGATAAATTTTATTAGTTAAATTTATCCAGATTGAGTTCGTGATTTACTTTGATTTTATTATGTATTTTTGTTGGACATATAAATGTGTTTTATGGGTTAATATCTTAGTGTTTTGTAGTAAATCATGATTGTGTGTGCGTAATATAAATTTGTTTTATATACTTTTATATGAGTTAGTCTTATATATATGACATTATATATTCGGATTTTTATGAATTTGCAATTAACTATAATTAAGTTTGTCTTATGGTTAGTCTTTATAGTTAATTATTCCTACATGTCACATTATTTTAAGTATATTAGTTTTATTTTAAAAAAAAGGAAATAACTAGTAATATTATATATGTCAGTCTTATATAATTATAAGTATAATTTTGTTTTACACGAGTCTAAGTGATTGATTGCAGTACATTTGAATATTTTAATCTCAGGGAGAGGCAAGTAATCTCACTTATGTGATTTTGTATTACATAAATGATCGTATTTGAGATTAAAATGGACTATGTAAATTAGTTTTACAAATTCTTGATTAGTAAAAACTTGCAAGTTTTTGTGTTTGTAACCTTCATCGATTAAAGAAATTTAAATGTGTTTTAGATTATTTGTTTTTGCAACATTAGTCGATTGAATCCACATATAAATGAGTTTTATATGATGCGATTATGTAATCATAAATCACTTGCCGGAAATTGATTATAAATTATATAAATTAGTTTTATATAATTCGTTATGTAATATCGTTATACATTTATTAATCAATTATGATTACATAGCTTGAATGTATAAAATAAATTAGTTTTATTGATAATCAGTCAAATGGGGGACTTAACTAGTTATGTGTGACATAGTGTAGAACTTGTTTTTACATGTTAGCAATCGATTATGATAATATAGATGCGTTTTATATTTTGTCTATGTGAGTTTAATCGATTCAAGGTAAATCCGTCTTATATAATATTATGTAAATAAGTTTTACATTGAGAAAGAGATCATTTTTGTAGTGATTGGATGGATGTGTTAATGTGTTTGAACATTCTATTCTATAAGGAGATTAGTTGCTCTTATAGAGTTTCGTAATTGAATTTCTAGAGATACCTAATTTGTCTAGTATGTGATGATTATGAGCATAGCGAAATTTTCGATCATATGACACGGATGACGGTTTTCTAAATATTCAATTATAAGAATGTGCCTAAATGTCTTGTTTTGTTTGTGTAGACATGACATCTGAGACTTCTCTGGTTGATGATTTGTTCACTTCTAAGGTGTTGAATGGATCCAACTTCGACTTGTGGAGTCTAAGTATTCAATTTCAATTGAATGAACAAGATGTGTTAGACCATCTGTCTGCGAAAATGTCTCCCCCTACAACTAAGGAAGACGATGACCTTGATATTACTTCTATGCAATATCAAGAAAGCTTAATAGCGTACCAAGAATGGTGTAAAAAGGATAGTAGAGCATGTTATACTATGTTGTATTACATGCATGACGACCTGATTAGCGAGTTCGAGCATTGTTCCACTGCTAAGGAGTTGTGGGATAGCTTGAAGGCCAAGTTTGAGCAGACTTCGGAGACGAGACTTCGAGCATTGCATCTTGAGTGGATGTCTTACTCGATTGACTCAAGCCGTAGTATTGCCGAACATCTTAGAATCTTGAGTGTTATGGTTCAAGATCTAGAGGCTGGTGGGATAAAGGTTCCTGAGAGTTACCAGTGTACAAACTTGCTTTGTGCACTTTTGGTTGGTTCTCAAAAGTGGAAATCATTTGTCTCACTAATGACTTGCAGCGATCATATTCAAACTCTAAGCGAGATCGCTAAGTACCTTGAATTAGAAGAGGAACGCTTGAAGGTTTCTACTCTTTCACTTAAGGCATCTGTTGCTAAAGGTGATACGTTTAAGGAACAACTTGGTGCTAAGAGTAAAGGATAGAAAAATATGGCGCGTGTGAAGTGCTTTAATTGTAGGAAGAGAGGTCATTATGCTCAAGATTGTCTTGAGTCTCCTAGCAAGTTGTAGCCATTGGGCATTTGGAAAAGAATATGTTTCATTTTCAAAACATATTCATACACTTAGGGTGTAATGTTTTTTTATCTAGAGTTATTTTTCGCATATTAGTTTTTAAACTCACTTTATTTTTACTACAATTAGTTTGTCTTCAAAAATAGCTTTGTTCGTTTCTCTCTATTTAACACTTAGTTGAGTGTTATTATGAATAACTATGTGTTTTTCTATTTTAAGATTCGTTAGTTGATTCTTGTTCTCCTTTTGGTATTTCATATTGCGCTTAAATCTATTATCCACTTAGGTATTTTATCGGACTACTTGATTACTATTTGAAATTTTTTAATTCGTTTATAAGTTTTTGAGACAGTTATAGTAACTTGTAGAGTACAAAAGTGTTAAGTTTTCTTTGTACTATAGAAATGGTTTCAAATTGTTGATATGTTCAAAATTTTAAATGAACTTCCATTTCATGAACTTAACATCTTAGTGGTCATTGAGTTAGATGAATTACATATTACTTGGCATGGTCAAGCACTTATGGGCTTTGATAAATTCCTTAATTAGTTTATGATTATCACATGCCATAGTATGACATTTTTAAACATACTTTGTGTTGGTTATAAAATGTTTCAAAGTTCATTTTAAACCATTTATGTCCATGACATCTGTGTTGTAATGTGTAAGACTGTGACCATGGAAAACTTAGTGTTGAATTGAAGTTACGAAATAGTCTTGTAATGCCTTGTTTGATAGAGGATAAGTTCCTAGTATTAGTGAAGCTATGGACATTAGTTTAATATTTGTATGTGTTACAATTACCATCTCTCGGTGAATGGGGGGGAATAGTTAACTCTCATTTTCACCGAGGATAATAGAAATAGTGGAAGAAATTCCATGCTTTCTATTACTGCTAGCTGTCTAAGTCGGAGCAAGAGCAAAAGGATATGAGCATCCTTTATACTAATCTTAAACATGTTTTTAGTCATCATGTTCAAGTCAGGTTAGTTCTCATGAATTAAATATGCGGTTAGTCATCATGTTTAACGACCATTAACTTTTGGAGTTAGTGGAAGTAGCTCTTCATATATTCATGATTAAACATGAGGTTAGTTCTCATATTCAAGGATTAAGCATGTTGTTAGTCATCATGTTCAAGTCAGATTAGTTCTCATGAATTAAACATGCGGTTAGTCATCATGTTTAACGACCATTAACTTTTGGAGTTAGTGGAAGTAACTCTTCATATATTCATGATTCTATATGTCTAAGTGATAGTAGGAGTGATCATGAATAAAATTAGACAAATTATATTTGCATGTCCTTAGATCCAAAGAGTGTCATAAAGTGATAGTTCCTTAATGTACATTTGTGATTTATGAGAACATCTCTTTGTGAAGAAGTTCTAGATTCACTAATACTATAAAAGTGGATATATGGTTGTACCTTGAGTCATATGTTAGACTCAATAACTATTGAGTTGCAAGATTGGATAGACTCCAAGAACAATGTTTTATGTGGATTATTCTTGTTTTGTATCAAGAATGAGAGAAGACATAAGTTGTCCTCTTAAGAAATCTATGATGACTTTGAACAATCTTCTTGATCATGGTACTTGTCATTTGACAAGACTATTTGTTGTGTCTTGCGAACATGAGTTTGGATTATGTTTCTAACCATGTTAATGACATGTGCTTGGTCATATATTTAAGAGGTGGTCATCCCTTGTTTTTGTTATGAGAGGATATATGGTGGAGCTTAGTATGTCTACGCATACAAATAATTAAAAACATCCTAGGAAATTTCTTAGGTGTGCTGGAATATATACGTCGAGAGATTCTTAGAATGTCTTCTAATTATACGTTGTGATCGCCCATGTTGGTACTCAATTTATATGCACCCGATTTTGAGTTGGGATAATACTTAAGCAGAATTTTGAACGTAAGGTAAACAATGTTCCTTTTGTGGGTCTAGTTAACCTGGAATTGTAAAGAGAATGTGTTCATACTATCTTTGTGATACTATGATATTGTAGTACTCGGTACAAAGCAAGGTTGTCAGGATCGGAATTATAATTAGGATCGATAGGGGTCCTTAGAATCGGAATCGTAGAATCGGATCGAGGATCGTAAGATTCTACAAATAAAGTAAAATTGTTATAAGTAACTTGAAGTTTCCCTAGAAAAAACATTGTTTTTCAAAAATTGTACAAAAATCCATGATTTCACCGATCCTAATATGATCCTAAACGATCCTAACCGAGTCTAGTACGATCCTAACCGATTCTAGGAAGATTATGACCATTCTAACAAAAATAGGCTATTATTAGGATCGAGTCGATCCTAACGATCCTGACTGATCCTACCGATCCTGACTGATCCTACCGATCTTGACCGATCATGGCAAGATAGCGATCCAGAAACGAGTTGGATCGTTTGGTCATTTTTGGATCGTAGGATCGTACGATCCTACGATCCGGATCGCGATTTTAACAACCATGGTACAAAGTAAAGACATTTAAAATTTGATTAACAAGAATGCCAAAATAAGTTTAAGTTATTCTAAAGATATGATATTAGCCCATGTGGGGTTCATATCTTAGTTGATCATGATGTCATAAAGTGTATGTGTTTAAACTAGACTCTGGTGTTTCGTTCGTGTAACCCAATTTTGGGATAAGTTCTCAACTCATATAGTGCGTTTATATGATCTAAAGGTTACGAGATTGTCTTGTTTAGGATATTAAGAATATTATATTTTCTTTTTCCTAATTATGTGGGCACGTTAAGTGTCACCAGGCTTAACTATCTTGTCACACGGATAGTTTTCCTAACACTTAGGTAGTGGGAAGGATGAGACTGAATCATGTTGACACTAGGTGTGTAACCTGAATTCGAATTCATACTCAACGTACACTACATGTGTAACATGAATGGGTATTCATACTTTGAATATAGGATTATATAAATGATAGTCGCCTTAATAAGTTTAAGATGAGAGTCTGTGAATCGGTGATGAAATGTTGTGGTTTTCATGTTGAAGCCTTAAAGCCGAATTTGAGTGGGTGATTTACGCTTAGTATGTAAATCTAGTAGCTTGAGTTAGTTCTTGAGTAAGAATTAGACTTATAAATTCGCATGGTATAAGAGAGTGACATGCTCACCTTAGTGGGAGTTATACCGTGGCACATATTTCATACATGTGTGCTTTGTCGACCAATACGGAGTGACAAATGAATCCCTTCATTGTCATTGTATGAGCCCCTTGACTATGTTGTCAATTTGTACGATACCCTTTGACCTATGAGCTATGATGTGGAAACTAGTTGGATGTTGCTACTTTAGTGTGAACTCCAAGAGCCATGAGATTATACGGCTCAGCGGAACACATTAGGAAAGCAGTCTTACAAAGTTGAAACGTCATGAGTGTCTAAGGAAGAATTGATCCATCTCATCATGTCAGCCCGGGCGATTATATTGGAAGTATAATCACATGACATATCAGGCATAAAGGGACATAGTATGCCATGTGGTGAAGTGAGGATGATTCAGGGGATCGTTGCTTGTTCGTTCTGTTTTTGAAAGTGTTATGTTAGTTAGATGGTGACTTAATATAACACTACTTGTTACTTTTGGTCGCACGCCTCATTCCCGGTATGAAGTGTAAAGAGATGTCCTAGGTGAGTGAGGTGTTATGATTGAGGCTTATGTGGCCGAGTGGGAGTATTGTTTTAATGAGACAAGTAACGGCCACATAATCAATGTGATTAATTCCTCATTGATTCCTCATTGATGTGGCAGTTACCACAATCATAAAATCCCCATTAATCACCCCTCCTATTAAGTATGTTTAGTACTAATTAAAGGGGTGTGTTGGGGGTTGCTTAAAGAGATGAACATACACACAATTGACCACTCGATAAACACTCTCTTTGTTCTCTTAACATAGTCTACCATCACAAGACTCGGGTTTGCGGTGTGGCAATTATCCGGCGACTCTAGTAGCCACCGAAGATCGAATATTGTTCTGACTTCAAGTTTGTGGGTACAACAACAACAAGTGATCCTATTTCCGCATCTAAGGTTAGTCCTTAATATACTAACAATGGGTTGTTGGTATTCAAATTAAGGACCCAATTTCGTTAGCTAAGACAATTTGTGACATTCATAAACCTCTACCCTAAGGAGATGGTTGAGAAACAAAAGTCAATCACCACTAAAATTAAGGGTAAGATACAAACATACAGTAATTAAACAATTTTCAACCAAGGAGAATTCTAACTTAGCTTGTACAATATTTAATCACCAAAACTAAGCAAAAAGACATGTAATTAGTTACAATTTGGGTCAGACCCAACGCATTTGAACTTCGCACAAAGTTAAAGGTGTCAACGTGTATGCAACTCGTCCAATTATTGTTTTCTAAGAAAAGGATTCCTAGAATAAATACAAAAGGACTCTAATAGAATGACTTAATAAATCTTGCTGGCAGTTTAATCTAATCCTTGGTTACTGTATTGACGTTGAGGTTAGTTTGTTGTGGAAGAGTAGTCAATTTTTAGCCATAAAGAATTTTCAATTTCATCCAATAAATAACTACTTTGAGAAAACTGAGGTCCAACAAGAAAATCTTGTACTATCATGAATAAACCTATAATTGGAACTTGAAAGAACATAGCTCAACAGATCCATAGTTTTCTGTTTCATGTTGCCAATAATGGTTTACCGAATAATATTTGTGAAGAAAACTCGGTACTATGAACTTCCTAGTTGGAATTTCAGGGGCTTTCTCACTATTTTATTTTGTTTAATAAAAGATATTTGCTAACCAAATAAACCCAGTGAGCACTCATACTAATCAAGTAGCTGCCAATAATCGAAATTCATAACAACAAGTAGCAACCAATAATTGAAATTCATATTTGGTGACCAAAAATCGAACATTAACCCTAATACTCCGTAATTGAACAGTGGAACTAACACCTCATTCTTTGATTCTTGTTCACTAAAAATCGAAATTCAACTTCTAAACCCTAGCAATAACAGTAAAAGACATTTTCGTATCCAAAAAAAATTCAAACTTTTCAACTGAAATTCAACAAAAATGGATGAATCACTCACTTAGTCGAACTAATCTTCAAACACCGTCGAAAATTCGATCTCTTTTCCACCATAACCGTCGTCTAACCACCAACATCCCACCATTTGTCCACAATTTTCGACAAACCCTAGTTTGTCAACTTGTTTCTTGATTGATGGGTTGTCGTTCGGTTTCTCAGTTATAGGGGAGGAAGGAGAATTGCAAGAGGTGCCCAAAACAAACGTATATTCAATTTAGTAATGGCGAGGGTACTTTGGTCTTTACAATTTAAATTTTGAAGATATTTTCGTCAAACCAAATAAAATTACAGAGACAAACATGTCCAGGCTGTTGACCAATACAAAAATATTTATGTAAACAGTAAAAGTTTGGTTGGATGATTGAAATTTCTCAAATGTAAAATGATAAACATTTTCAGTTAAAGATGGTTATTAACCATCTTGAATTTCACCTAAATCACTCAAAAAATTAGATGTAAGGATATTTAAATCATTATAAAGATATATTTCATTACTTTAAGAGTTATTATGACTTCTTATAAGCTATATAAAAATATTTATTTATTTATATTTTTTCCTAAATATAAAATTATACATAAAATGTACATTATCTAGAATGATTGATAAAATAAGGCTATTATTTATATTTGTTGACCTAGCTAGTGTTATACTCTTACTAGTGTTAAACCCGTGCTATGCACGGGCATATTAAAACAAAGAATTTTAATGTTAAAAAGACAACTATATAATAAATTTTTTGGCTCCCAATATTAAAACAAAGAGTTTATTAATACAACTAGAATGAAGCATAAATGATGAAATAAATAATAAAGGGAAAGTGCGTACATAATATAGTCCAGTAAAAATGTTTGACATCATAAGACATTCAATGGGAAGATTTTAAAAGTCAAGTAATATTGATCATGGCGGCATTGACGTCCATCATGTTAAATTGTCAAACCTGCAATTTAGAGTTATAATTTATAGAGTGATACAATTGTACAAAATAAAGTGTACAGATTGAATTTGAAGTGTGGAGGGTTACCCTTTGTCCCGGTACGTGTTACACATATGAATTAATTCTTCCTCTGTAATAACGCAGTATTAACTACCCCATAAGACGTATTAATTAAATTAATTAAACAAGATCAAAGATAATAGTTAAAGCGCGTGTTCAAATTAGTCTAACCCGTGTGTGTTTTGCAGGACTTGAACAAGGCAACAACCATCAAGATCTGAGGACTAATTAGAAATTCAAGCCTTGTTTTTTTTCCTTATCCCGGTTATCACGAATGTTCAAGGACTCTTCTTTCGGATACCGATATCTTTTATTTCATTCTTTTACCCAGGCATGTGAAAAAAATAATTATGTGAGTTTCCAAGGAGATTTATATTTATTTGGGTTTCCATAGGTTTCCGATAATTATTTTTACGATATAACAAGTTTAAATAAATTGGGTTTAGGGAGATATAAGTATAAGGAGGGAGTTAAAATTGATGAATTTGTTTGCTTGTGCCATCAGATGGGTCGTCTGAGTGAAGGGGAAGGAAAGGGGGGGGGGGTTCTTATTTTCACTTTGTAACAACCCCGACTTTTGGGGTATTACTTAGCAATATTTTATTCCATTTAATCTTGTTTTAGCGGAAGCTTATAATTAAAGCCGGAAGTGTTACCGCCACTTTCCCAAAACGTGAGAAAGCAAGGCTTTTATTGCGTACTATGATAAATTAAAATAATAAAGATAAAGGAAAAATTAAAAGATGAGCCATTTCTAATTAAAATCAATAATATCTAAGAATTTCCTAATAATTCCTATTTGAACAAAATGTTCATATCTAACTAATACAATTGTCTCGAATAGCTAATTTGACACTGGTTGTTCCTCTCTTCCCCGATGCATATCCCCATGGGTACCTGTCATCCAAACCAAAACATAAAACATGAGTTTTGACCTTAGTACAATGCAACCCTATCACGTACAATTCATTTTATTTCAGCTATTTAAATTCATTTTGCAATAGGTAGAGAGGGAAATTATGCAGGTAAAACATGACATTTTGCTGATAAAATATTTAGTTCTTGTGTATATTGTTAGGTGTGGAACCCTTTTTATATGATTGTTGAGTCTGTAAGCTATATAACCCTAGGATCCTGTCCTTCGCTATGCGCACAGCTGAGTCGGTTATTAACTCAGACTCCGGTACTGGGAATGTTGTTAAGGGTCCACTAAAAATTGAGCCAAGAGAATGATTCGAATAATAATGTTGCTTCTTGGCTTTGCATGTAAAAATATTTGAACATGAAATATATAATGCATGATAAAAATATTTGGGCATAAAATTGATAATGTATAATTGTGATAAAAATGAATAGCAATTGCATGTACCTTTCCTTCTTAAATTTCGATTGAGCCCTATAATCGGAAATTATTCCAACTTTTGTACCAAAATACATGTATAAAATTATAGGAATAATGATTAGTAAATATTATAAATAAAGATATAATAAGTTATGCACTAGTCAAGGGAGATGGACAATGGATTACCAAAAATAATTGAAGAGGTTGACTTATTTTTATGAGGTCCAAGTAGAGAGTTATGGGCTTGTTGATCCAATTTGATAAAACAAGGGTTTTAATGATGATACCCAAAAATTCAGCCCCTCTTTCATCTTCTTCACTGATTCATGCATGCCAAAACAGAGAGGAAAATAGATAGACAGAGGAGAGCGATGAGCAGGGGAAGACAAAGGGGCGAGGTCGATGGTGGTCAAGGGTGGCAACGAGGGTGGCCGGGGGGTGGCGTTAGCGGCGGCATGACTGTGTGGAAAGCAGAGCAGGTCGCCGACGACCAGGTTGTTTTTGACCCGAAACTGTGAGGGAAAAAAGGAAGCTTTCAAGGTCGATTTTGGCTGGTTCAAGGCATTTTTCCGGCGAGAAAAGGTATTTTCCGGTCTCAAATTTGTTGTAAATACATCTAGGTAGGTAATGGTTGAGATTTGAGGGTTTTAAGATGTGTTCAATGGTGGTTGTGAAAGTGAAAAGGGGGTATTTTTGGGTCTGTTTAAATGGGCATATAACTCGGTTGGGTTGCGAAAATGGGTGTCAACCGGCTCCTTCTGGTGGCTTAATGGTGGTGACTGGGTTATTTTTGAGGCGGCCGGAGTGGTGGCGGTAAGTCCTAGGTGGTGAAGAGAGGAAGAGGAAGATGGGTATGAATTGGGTATGTTGTTTGAGTTTGAATCTATTTATAGTGGGGATTTGTAAGCAATATAGGTTTGATGAGTCATAAAAATAGCTTTGGTGTCAAATGGAGAAGTTATGCTTTTGCCACCTTGCATTGGTGTTTGAAGTTAGGGCAATAGAAGCTTGGTCAAGGAGCTTGAAGGTGAAATATGTTGGAAAAAGATGAGAAGGGTAGGCAATGGGTTGGCATGGCTTTTGACAAATAGAGAGTTAGATGAGGAAAGAGGGACCCCAATTTAATAAATGTGAGTAAATAAAATAATTATTTGGAGGAAGAAGGAGGAATTCCATTTGTTGATGATCTTGACTTGGTGCCATGGAAGAAGGTAAAAAACATGAAGAAAGTAAGCATGGGAATGGTGGTTTGTAGAAAAAATTTTGCTGGCCTTTATGGTACCAAAAAGTAGGATAATATTTTCTTATTAATATTATGGAGGAGAAATAAGGAATGATTTGAAAAATGGAAGATTTTAATAAATAAGATTAGAATATGTTGGATCTTTAAATAAAATAAGAATTTATTAATGTCCAAAACTAACTATTTTAGAAAAAGAATTTTAATGATATATATTTTGATTAAGAAGAGTTGTTTGGACAAACTACTTGAATAAGTAACCCTAAAATAAAATTAGTGCATATATAATACAATTAAATCGTAGTTATGAAAATATTAAAATTTCGGGCTGTTACACACTTGGTTGGAAGATCTCACATATAAACCCATACTCTCTCACACTCTCATTCACACTCGACCACCCTACTGCCCAGCCGAGCCACCACCTGCTGCCGCCACCAGCCGCCGGTCAGCGACCACCACCGTCACCCACCAGCACTAGCACCAGCACCTCTCCTCCCCTCTTCCTTCTTCATTTGTGTGGTAATTTCTCTCATTTCTCATCCTTTGTTTCAAGTATTAAGTCCATGTTTATAATCTGAACTAAGAGTGATTTTTCATGATTTTAAGAGTAATAATATTGTGCTATATGAGTTTAAGTGTTGGTTATTGAATTTACAAACTATGTTAGTGAGAAATTGAACAAGGATGTTATTTAAATGGAGGGATGAGTAGAGATTATGTTATTTATGGTCATGCATGATGTTTTGGAAGAAGAATATGTTGTAATAGCCAGATTTTTATGGATTATGTAGTTGCATGTGTATTAATTAAGGTTAGATTGTCAAGATAGTGAGAACTATGGTGTTTAGTGATGTATTTGAGAAGATTGATGTTTAAGATGATGAAGTATGCTAAGATTAGGCTTTGCATGGATGTAAAATGACTTTTGGTGGATTGTTTCTGGGTGTATTGTTGTTGGAAGATAAGTAATTATGATTAGATATTCATTTGGGAGAAATAAGATAATCAAGTGTAATTGTATGAAGAGGCCTAAATAAACACCCTTGAAGAGTATGGTTGCAATCTGCAATTTCCAAAAAATGAAAAATGTGAGTTTGACCCATTTTTTAACATGAATAGGTAGCCCTAGATGTTAGCTAACACCTGGTTTTTGAATCTCGGGATTCCGATATGTATATCTAAAGTTATGACCAAAACCGTGAGCATGTGTATTTGTATACGATTTTTGAGATAGGTAGGTAAATGCGTGTTTTAAGGCTGGTTGGAGACCTTGTTGGTTTAAATGTTCAACATGAAAGTTGTAGAGTGTATGTCAAGCTTTCCAGAATGGTCTTTTACGCGTTCATAGGTGTAATTACCCAAAGAAAACCACCCCTTAATACGCATTAATTAGCTTAATTATTCAAGGTTAAAAATAAGTAATGATATTTAACGCGTGTGTTCCAACTTTTTTTTTAATCGAATGTGTGTTTTGCAGGACTTGAACAGTGCAACGACCCTCAAGATCATAAAGTAGAAAATTTCTGTCAAGTTCTTTCTCCTGGTTTAATTTATGGTTATTAAGAATAAAAAAGTATTCTTTTACGAGTCCCGACTTTCTATTTTATTCTTTTACCCAGGTCAAGTAAAAATAATTATGAGAATATCCAAGGTGGTGTATATTTATTTGGGTTTCCATAGGTTACCATTAAGTAATTTGGGTATAGAGAGAGGTAAATATAAGGAGGGAGTTATAAGTTTACAGAATTGTTTTTTTTTTTTTCTTTTGGGCCTCAAATCAGCCAGCCAAGACAAGAGAAAGGGCTAGTTGGGCCTCCTTGGCTATAAATTATGGAGGCTTGTGATCTTTTTTTTTCCAGTTTTGGGTTTCATACAATCACATACATACTCTCTCACTCTCAAATCTCTCTCTCGATTCTCTTGCTTCCCTCTACACCAACCTTAGCTTCCCTCTGCCCCAGCTGTTCAGGCCGGCGACCACCACCAGCTGGTGCCAGCCCCGGCCACCGCCAGCCCACTGACGACCAGCCATCACCTCAAGCATCATCATCTTCTTCTTCATTCTCTTGTGTGGTAACTCTCTCCATCTTCCACTCTCACTGTTTCAAGTGTAATATATGATTATAATCTGATTTTAGGAATGATTTTCATGTCTTTACAGAAAGTTAATCAAGTTTTACATAAGGTCAAGTGGTGGTGATTGAAGGTATAAGAGTACTAAGGTGAGAATTTGGAGAAAATTTTGATGAATTTTGTTTCTAGTGTTTGAATAAGTAAAGATGGCGTTAGATTATGTACTTGCATGATGATTGAGTTGTTATATTCACTGTGGAGATGTGTAATTTATGAATAATTGTTGTTGCATGAGCTAAATTTAAGGTTAAAGTGGGAGATTAGTGAAGGAGGTGATGTTTGATGATGAAATTATAAGGTATGATACTTGGGATGTCAAAATATGTCAAGAACATATGTTGCATGTTTAAAATGTGGCCATAGATGATAAGGTTCTGATGTTTTAAATTCTGGAATTTCAGAATTCATAATTAGGGAATTTATTTGGAGAGGATTTAGTATGGATTAATCAAGTCAGGATGCATACAAACAAAAAATGGAGCTTGGTTTTAATTCTGGATATAATCTGGAATTTCCAAAAGTTATGAGGTGTTTGTTTAACCCAGATTTTAACATAAAATGGTAGCTTAAGATGTTAGCTAACACCCGGTTTTTGAATCTCGTAATTCCAGTGTGTATATCTTAAGTTATGGCCAAAATCGTACAAGAGGTACATGTGTAAATGAATTTTGGGGACAGTTTGAAAATCCATGTTTTTCGTCTGTTTAGAGACCTTTTTGGGTTATGGTTTCAAGTTTCCTAAATTTAATAAGGCCCCGTCCATGTTTAGTCGTGCCTTAGAGCACACCAGGGAACCCGTGCTTTAATGCACACCATGATATCGTGCCTTAGTGCACACCAGGATAACCGTGCCTTAGTGCACACCAAGGAAAAAATGTATTTAGTGCCTTAAGTGTTCTCCATGGAAATCTGGCTAGTATAGGATACTTATCAACCATCTGGATCTCTCGATCGGTCCGGGTATGCGCATACGGAGGCTTAGCCGATTATCGCAAGTAGGGGACCTTCTTATAAGTAATAAGCCAACCAAGTGTTCTATTAAAGTTAAATTCTACCGTTGTCAGTTAAAGGAAATTTTTTAATGGTTTTTCTCACCAAGTCTCACGAGTGTGATTCTTTGAACCGTTCTATTTCCACACATGATTTAAGTGGAATTGTTCATGTTTAGTTTTCCGTCTTTATATTATGTTATGTTCAAGCATGATGGAAGTAAGGAACTCACGGTTTTGGTTTCCAATGAGGTTCAGTTGTCTTGAACGAATTAAATGTGGCTTTGTTATGTAAGTATACTCTACTCAATGTTTATTTCTCCATTCGTTTATTTCATTATAAATTTAATGGAACCACGCTAAAGTAAATAATTAACTCTCTAAACGTTTCTCTTTATTATAGGGGTATATGTACTGAGTTAATCTCAATCTTTAAAGTTTTTATCGTTTTAGGAAACCTGGCGAGAGGAAAGGGTAAAGTCCCGGGCGGACGAGGTTCAAAGACTTCCTAAAGAAATCCGAGGTGAATTGGGAGACTTCTCATGAAGAACAATAGAGATTTTGACTGATCTTTTGGCTTGTATAATTTGTTGGGTTGCTATGTTGTGGTTTTAAGTGTATGCCTCAAGTCTAAGTTATGATTTTGGTGATGTATGTTTTAAGTTGATCTTATGCCTTAGTTTCATGTGTTGGGTTGTAGTTTAGCCTTGTCTTCGTTGTGTGGATGGCGGTAATACCCTCGGGTGCAAATTTCGCTACACTAACCATTAGGTTAAGTGAGTCTTTAGCTTAATCTGGTGGTTATTAACCTGAGGGTGTTACAATAGAACTTCGAGAGTGAAAGTTATGGACTACTGATTCATGACCAGTACTCATGGTTCTGAGCCCATAATTTTTAGGGATTCTGCTGTATTCATGGCCTAAATTCGTGCCTTTCCCTTGTCCAAATCAGTTTGTGATCAACATGAAAGTTTTAGTATGTCTTTCAAGCTTTCCATAGACAGCTTATATGTCCCTAACCGAGGCCTAGAACCCGAGTTATGATTTTCCGAAAAAACCAGTATCCATTCTTGTATTTTCTGGACAGCCTTCTGTGTTAGGTATTTTTACCCTCCTTCATCACGTCTTTTACCTTCATGATCAACTAGAGAGTTGTAGTACATAAGCTTAGATTTCCAGAAAGTCCTTATGCATAATGATACGATACTTGTGGGAGAAGTTATGGCCTTCCGAGTGAGCCTTAGGAAGCAAGGTTAAGTATCAAGTAATCCTAGGATTCTACTAGGATATTCTTCATTACTCTCATCCAAGTTAGGTTCTAATTCATGATTGTTTTTCTTTCTTAAAAGTTCTCAAAAGGTCGTTGCGCCCACCTGTTCAAGTCCGTGCAGGTCTAAGTTGATGTTTACGTTTCAGTTGTTCAGGTACGCATATTGCCTACCTTTCCCAAGCATGTTTTATTGATGATGATGTTTTATGCTGATGTTTTACACTGATGACTTCATGATGTTTAACACAAGGAAAGTTTATGATTTTGTTTTTTCAAAGATGAGGTCTCTTGTTATGTGGTGCTAATCGTACTGAGGTACTTTTGATGTCAACAGGCATCTGTCATGCAACCTGGCCAGCGTCTAAGATGAGGTATATATATGATGAGGTCTATAATAAGGTCATTATTGAGGTCTATATTGAGGTCTATGATGATGATGATGATAATGATGATGATGATGATGACGACGATGACGATGTTTATGACGCTAATGTTTATTTTATTTTGTTTCTTGGTTATTCAAGTTTTTATGTCTTGATTTTAAAAATGCGCGAACTAAAATAAACTGTAAAAGTTTACACTATAGGAGTATGTGTACTGAGTTTAATTAACTCATTCGCGAAGTTTTCTATTTTTGTTTTAGGAAGCGCTCCCCCAAGGGCTACAAGCTCCCAGGTCTGAAGAAGTAATTTAGGTGTCCTTTCTAGTTAAGGCAGGTATTCGGTAACAATAGTAAAGACTCTCCCGTTTGGATGGTAATGATGAATCTCTCCCTTTTGGAAAATGAGATGGTTTTAAATATTTTGAGGAATGGATGTAAACTTTAAGTTGTACTTTATTTTAGGAGTTGTTGCTTATGATGTTAAGGAGTTGTAAGTGCAGTGTGAATTTATTTAAGTTATATGTATGGTTGTGTATGGTGTTGTATTGGTAGGTTTCTTAAGCCTTGTCCTTTGTTAAGGGGACGGCGGTAATGCCTCTGGATTTGGTTTTTTGCTGCGCAAATCATTGGGCTATGAGGTATTTAGTAGTAATCCTATGATTATGAATCTGGGAGTGTTACATCGTCCCAGCCTTTAGAACATGGGACGATAAGATGAAATGGAATGTTTATGACATTTGTTCGGACCCGTCCATCGACACCTGGAGGCTCCACTATGGCTTGTTGTCATCTTGTTGTAGGAAATCTATATTAATTAGTAAAACATGAGTGTAAAACTAAGCAATGAGATTATGCCTGAACATTAATGTAGTTAAAACATGAGTGTAAATCCAAGCAATGAGATTGTACTTGAACATTAATGTAATTAAAACATGAGTATATCTCATCAATTACATCACTTTCCAAAATTTTGAGGCAATGAAATAAATATAGACATTGGAAGGGTCATCGCTATCAATATAATTTTTAAATAAGGGTACGTTTATGGATAATAATAAATAAATATAGGAAGGAAACTATAATAAAAAAAATATTGATAATATAAGGATAGAAATCGAATAAAACAAATTAGGTTGATGTGTGTAATAATATTGATAGTGATAGCAGTAAAATAAGAAAAAGGAAGATGTAGGAAGACTTACTTGGTGATGATAGTTTGGCCCGCAAATCTTATATGTTGAAAGATGTGAACAAATTTGCGATTCTTAATGCCTCGTAGTCGTCGGTGCTTTATGAATGAGAAAATTGGGTATGTATCGAAGAAAAGGTTGCAATAAATAAATTGATGGATAGAATAAACTTAAGCATAAAAAAAATTCAATGGTTGCTTACTTGCTTCAAACATTGATAGTTGACAGGTTGAAAGAGAATGAAAAAGATGCTTGGATGTCTATATTAGGTTGCGATAAATAAATTGACGCATAGAATAAATTGATGCATAAATAAATTGAAGAAAATGTTGCGACAAATAAATTTACGCATAAAATTATGGTGAGGTACATACGAATAATACTTTTAATAAAAAATTTATGATAATATTTTTCTAAAATAATTCATTGTACATTATGGTGTTCTATATACAGATAGTATTTTTCGAAAACTAACATGTTTGTATAGATACGTTGATAGACAGATTGAGAAAGAATTCAATGGTGTGCTTTATTAATAATTATAATGTGATACATGCTTATAGTACTTTTCGAAAACTAACCCGCGTGTATAGAAAATGTTGATAGACAGATTGAAAGAGAATTCAATGGTGTGCTTTATAAATAATTATGGTGTGGTACATACTGATACTATTTTTAGAAAACTAACTTGTGTGCATTTGCAAGTTTGTTCAGAATTCAATGGTTGCTCCAAATGTTGATAGTTGATAGATTAGAAGAGAATGAAAGATGTTTGAATGTCTATATATTAGGTTGGGAGGTAGACTCCTAATTAGATTTGGGTGCGAGGTAGATTCCTAATTAGATTTGGGTGGACGTTAGATTCCTAATTGGGTTGTGAGGTAGATTTCTAATTAGATAAGATAGACTCCTAATCTGATTTGGTTTTTTGTATATTATTTTTTTCAATTATTTTTTTATTATTTCATGGGTGAGAATTATTTACTGTAATTTTAAATCGATTTTTTTTTCTTTAATATGATTGGTCGTTAACCCCTACAATCACTCTCGGTTGAGTATTTCAAAATTCGAATATATTAGTTTTATATATTTATAGATAAATACTACCTTCGTCCCAAATTATTTGTTTTTTTACCTAACTTCTTTGTCTCTAAGTATTTGTCCTATTTACAATTCTAACAATTGTAATTCCTTTTCTACCCCTAATTAATAAAGTATGGGTAATTTGGGTATACTACAAACTTTTTACCTCAATTCCCAATATGCATTGGTCCTCCCAAATTAGGTAAATGGACAAATAATATAATGGGACAGAGGTAGTAATTGGTAAATATATATAATTATGGAGAAAGTATTAATAAAAGTTACATAAATGTATATCATGGGTAATTGAGGATGTTTATTAACCATAGCAAAATCATAAACATGTTGCTGCAAGATAGTTCTTAACCATCTTGCATCTCAGTCAAATCACTCATAAATATTAAATGTAAGTATATTTAAATCATTATAACGGTATGTTTCATTACTTTGAGAGTTATTATAACTTATAAACAATATAAAAATATTTATTTATTTATAGTTTTTCATAAATATAAAACTATGTATAAAATGTGCATTTTCTACTATGATTGATAAAATTAGCTATTATTTATATTTTTTGACCTAGCAAATAAGTATTATACTCTTGTAGTTGATAAATATACATAATTATTCAAAAAATGGATAAATGGTCCTCATATTTTGATGTAATTATTTTAAGGGCCCTGTATTTTGATAAATAATTGTAGGGTGACATTATCTTTATTGTAATTATTTCTGGGGGACATTCCGATCTATTTTTCGGCGAACAAAGAATTAATTGCAGTATTTATTGTTGATTAGTGTTGTGACGCCCCGGCCCCTCCTAGGCCGCGGACATTACCGATAACTGCTTAAAGGATCGCTGACTGGCCCCACAAATCACCACGAGTCTTTCTAGCGTGCTTCGTTCTCGCTCACACGCTGCCTAGGAAAACTTCCTAGGAGGTTACCCATCCTGAGACTACTCCCAGCCAAGCACGCTTAACTGAGGAGTTCCCAATGGATGAGTTACCATAAAAGAAGGTGCACCTTGGTGATATAAGTAGTCATTTCAATCCTTTTAAGCCACACTTTAACCATATATTCGGGGTATTACATGTGTTGTGTATCTTTGACCAATCCTAAATATTAAGGCCTAAAATGATAGTTGACTTCAATTAAAACAACCTTAAATACAAAAATCATTGTTTTGCGCATCTTTAGACCGGAAAATTGGTCGAAATGTCCGCAATAAATAATTACCGCAAAGATAATGTTACCCTATAATAATTTATCAAAATATAGGGCCCTTAAAATAATTACATCAAGACCTGTAGTCGTTTTTTGCATAATTATTAGATAAATATTATTAAAAGTTAACAAAATACAGATAATTCAAGATGGTTATTATCCATCTTGAGGCAAGATGTGTATCATTGTCCTTACAGTATGTTTGGATAGGGGTTATGAGAGGGGAAGGAAGGGGAAAAGAGGGGAAAGAGATTAAATAACCTTATCTACCCTTGTTTTGAAAAATAAATTGGAGGGGAGGGTGAGGAACCATTTACCTCCATTCCCTTCTATTAATCCCTTTTTTATTAACCCCCGATATGAGGGTTAACAGAGGGGAGGGGAAGTGGGGAACTCATTATACATTAAAAAAACAAAAAAAATTATTAATATAATAATTACTTCATTTTTCTTCTCTTTCCCTTCCTTCCCTCCTTTTTCTAATCCAAACACAATAATTAACTCTTCTTACCTCTCACTCCCCTCTACTTATAATCCAAATAAGATAGAAATAGATCTCCTCACCTCTCCTCCCCTCCCCTCTAATACCCTCCCCCTTTAATAATCAAACAGACCCTTAACTAGTTAACCATATTAATGCAAGATGTGTATTATTATCCTTCTTAAATATAGAAGTTAAACTTTGAGGCTAGTATATGTTAGTATTAGTTAAGGGATTGGTTAAAATGAGGTTTGGATGAATTGAATTGTATAAGATTTAATTGGATAAGTTATAGTTTTTTTTTGGGGAATTATATTTTTAGAGAAATTATTTTTTTGAGAATTGTGTAAGGTCTAGATTGAATTGAATTGAATTTTGATTAAATTGGATTGAAAGAGTTACCAATCCAAAGAATAGATCGAATTATGTAAGAGCGCAGGACATGGAACAATAGTGATGGCTTCGTATGTCTGCATCTGCATGGCATGCACTTGGCAGCCTCTCAACGCACTTTGGTCGTCGTCTCTACCTTTGTTTCTGATGCCACGAATACTACCCCCGGCCCCCAATCCATTCCCATCCCATCCCACAATGCTTCCTCTTTTCTCCATCTTCATTTTCATCCATCTTCAATACTTAAAACCTCAATCTCCGAAATCCCAAGAAGTCCAGGTGGAGCGTAATCAATCACCACTATGACGACCGACTTGAAGCATCTTTCCTCTGTTTCCAATGGCATCCTCAACCGCTGCGCACAGTAATTTCTCTCTCTTACTGTCTTTCCATTCAATTCTTCCCTAATCTCTTTATATACGCTACCTAATTGCCAAAATTCAACACTGATCAGTCTTTTAGTTCGATTATTTTCCTCTGTCGATTGGATTGGATGGTTTAATTAGATTCATTGCATCAATTGCTTGCTTTGCCGCTATTGCTCTTTCTCATCCAAAGTTAACTTACTACTGAATTCTTGACTTCTCATCCTGCCAAGTTTTTAATCAAGGGGTAAAATCTCGTTAGAATGTGGTTGGACATACTTTGTGTGGATAGTTTTGTTTCTGGATAGGTAATGGGTCCCTCCAATAATTTAGCTTATGAATAACAAATGTGTCCATGGAATACTAAAGCTATCACAGCATATATATATATATAATGCATGTGGAACTTTATCAATGGAATTTTTATCTTCTAGCACTCAAAGGAAGAAAAAAAAAAGTAGGGAGAGAGAGGGTGACAACTAGTAGAGAGAAGATAAAAGTCCCATTGATAAAGTTCTGTATTGTATATGCTTTCAAATAGTGGTAGAACTCGGGTAATTGTGTTTTACAGTAGGACACAAGGTCGCGACAAACATACTGTACAGAAGAAAAAAATGAAAAGCACTAACTTAGGCAGGATTCGTGCTAAATTTCCGTCACTAGCGCGGAGCTATGGGCTCGTCTCCACTGCCAAATAAATAAAAAAAAGCTTAGATTCAAGAATGGAAATTTAATTACAAAACAAGAATGTTCCAAATAATTTCTGGAATGTTTATAAGAGAGAAGATTAAATTACAACCTCATGAAAAGTTGATCAAATTATTAAATTTTACAAGTAGCAACTAACTGGCCGGGCCATTAAGCTGATAGTTTTCCACCCTTTCCTGATGGCCTGATCATTGCACCATGAAATCTCTGCCCAGCAATTTAGATGGTTGATATTGGTGGCATATAGTAAAACAAGCCACATTGACTTTGTGACCTATATACTACCCCCGCCTTTGTAAACTATTTTCTTAGGTCTGACCTTTAGAAATCCAATTTCTCGGTTCATGTTACTCCTTGTGTTCGCTCCTATTTCTGCTGAAAATGATTCGTTTCTCATCCAACTCTTTCTCTCTTATCCAGTTCCTCTTTCTTTGTCTTCATGGAAAACCATTTTACGAGGAAAATCATTTCACTTGCACCAAACACGCCCCAAGTAGAACTTCTGCCAACTAACTATACATATTCCTCATCTTTGCGAACAAGGACATTCATAACTTAAAACATATTATTACCCTTTGAGCTACAGATTACTGATTAATCAAAATTTCAATTTTCTTCGTATTATGTTCCTGGGGAACTACAATGTTAATGAATGAAAGCAACTCATTATCATGTGATGACTTGGTTCTCTTTGCTTGGTTTGATTTTCAGGAAATTAGACAAGTCAGTTGATGAAATAGTGAAGGAATTCGAGGTAATATGGAAACCCGAGCTTGGTGATTATTCACGAAAATTGGTGGAGTACTGCTGTTCAAAGGCTTTAAGACAGAAACCACTTGAACCTGAAGAATCTGTCAGTGACAGTTCATTTAGCCGCTTCTCATTTGACATGATGCTGGCTTGGCAGATGCCTAGCTCTGCTAATGAAGAATCATATGGGGTACGTTTCTAATCGATTCCAATGCCATAGTTGGCAGTAGAGTGCTGAATTATGCCATGGAGTAGGGTATAATTATCTGCTTAGCTTCTTTATATGCTTCTGCATGTAAGATCAGACCCATTAATTGGTGGACAAAAACTGGAAATGAAAATTAGACAAAAAAGGATCTTCAATAGTACACAAAAGAAATGTGCTAATTTTGTGCTTGAACTCAAGGCCTTGAAAAAAACTATAGCAGAGGTGAAGGTGCAATCATAGAAAATGCAGCATTGCTAGCTGCTTCGTACTAATTCCCTTTGAGACCTTCAGGGATTTGCTGGACCAAGCATGCTCATTCAGAGCTAATTAGGCCCCTTTTTTTCCTGTTCTGTTCTTTTTTTCGCTTTCCCTCTGCCCATTTCTTCTTGTTTTTTTGCTTCATCATGCTCCATTGAAAGATCTTGATTGTGCATAGTAAATTAGTACGATCCTTCGGGAAGGACTCTGAGGTTTCCAATGAGTGTCAAACACTGAATGCCTACAGGGTTACAATTTAGAATGAACTCAATAGCAGATTGAACCTATGTTGCTGTGACCTAGATACAGAAATGTGCTGGTGCTACTTGTGTAATTGTTGCAATTGTTTGTTTTCTGATGATTTTGCACATTCCCAGTCTTCAATGACGTGTCCATACCCTACCCTAGATTCTAGTCCATCCTTTAGATCCATACATGCGAGGGTGTAACTATATATGTGAGCAACCTGCTAGTTTGTGTAACAAAGATGAGAGTGTTGTTGAAATTGGATTTTGTTGTTTTGAAGTGAGAGTTTCGTCTTGCAATTCATAATGAGGCTATGTATAGAACCAAGTGAAGGAACCCTTTTTCTGATAACATTTAAAGGTGATAATAACAAAGCTGTCACATATCAGGAAAACAGCTGAGTAGTTGTTATGTACAAATACAATTACTTTTTTTTTTTTGAATATCTTTTATTCAAAATTGAGACTGAATTACTTGGATTGATGAAAATTAATCTATTCGATTTTGTACCTTGCCATCAAATATGGTAGCATCAAGGTTACTCCCTTTGTCGTGCTGTTATTTTTTATATCTTATGTTGCCTGAAAAGACTGCACTTAACCACTAGGATACTAAACTGTTATCAAATTCTACCCGTTGCAAATCTGAATTTTAAATGATTAGGTAAATAATTAGTGATAAAATAAATAGAGATAAAAAGGTTAAATTGGAGAGTACATACTCTTATGTATGCTTTAAAAAAAAAAAAAAAAATCTTACGTAGGTCAATTGACTCAATTCCAGCAGCAGATAGATTTTTGAAATGTGTATTTTTTTTTAACTATGTGTCTATGACAATTATACTTGGATGGTGAGAGTGGAAAGAATTTGAAAAATCAGACCATGCCCTAGCTTAGCCACTATCCCAAGAACAATCTGGCCATGCTGAGCTGCAAAGTTCATCCTGCTGACCGTTCCCTAGGACAGACATGGTGCTGATCCGTTGATCCATGCTAAGTCATTTGACTTCAATTGCTTGTATCTATGCCCAGGGATGTTTATATCAATATAAAGATCAGTTATGGAAGTCAATCTACTCCGATGTTTAAATTTATATGGTTAAAGGGCTATGTCAAGTGATAAAACCACGCAATATCCTGAAAGCTTTTGTTCTAGGAAATATAGGGCAGGTTAATCGAGCATGTCACAGCTTTGAGAGAATATGGCAAGTTTGGCTTTCCAGTTACGCTTTCAATGCAAGCACTTCAAAGCAGTTTAATGATTATCATTGGGGTAATGAGTGTATCTGCCAAAATCTACTCGCAGTGGAAGTATCTATCCTTAGAAATTCATTAGAAATATGGCACTCCCAATTATTTTTAGCATATTCCATTTGGAAGTATCTCTGTATCCGACCTTAGAATGGGGTTAACATTAGGTGACCAGTCATTCAAATATTTTTTCACTATGACGAGATTGATGATGATAAATGTCATTTTGGGTCCTTTTGATTTTACTCCTGTGGTAACATTAGATTCACTCTTATTTTTTATTTCAAATTTTTTAACTTTGGAAGGTTTTAGTTTTCCATATTAGTGTCGAATCTAAGAATGTTATTGACATATAAGCATGTATTAATAGCAATATTAGAAATATGCTAAGCAGGAATAAGTACATATGTAGCACATGAAATCTCACTCTTGCATATGTTTCTAGGAATGCTTGGGTAAAGAGAAGGAAGAGCAGAAATTGCCACTTCAAGTGACTCCAGCTCATGAAGATGTTTCTCTGTTTTACTCTGATATCATGCCACTACTTGTAAGGAGATGTATTCATTCTAAAATTTCTTGTTACCAAATATACACGAAGAATTTGGGATATTTTTATTCCTTCATATATGAGTAACATTGCTGGAAAAAAAAAAGTTTGCAGCTCGATTATGAGTGACTGACAATGCCGTTAGATACAAATTATATCATGGAATTGTGTTGGTAGGTTGATCATGGAGCAGGTATTGAGGAAGATGCTTTTGTGTGGTTTTCATCATTGTTTCCCTTGGCTGGGGATGTCCCAACCGGTAGATTCTCGTTTGAAACTCTTACAGCATCTACAGCAAACCTTCTCCACTATCCAGCCTATGATAAATTCTTGAAGGAAATGGACAAGTGAGACAACTTTGCTCTTATATCCATTTTAATGTTTGTGTAGAGTAAAAGGAAATGGATCATCACATAAATTCTATAATACAAACAACATTATTTTAATTCATGATTGTGATGTTTCAATAATCTTTCGAAGGATTAATAACTTCCTGCCCATTTTATTGTAGTTAAGTGAACAACTTAAGTCGAAATAATGAGAAGCAACAGATGTGAGATTGTTGGAGGTGGATTTTGCTACTATTTTAATTTCGTCTCTTTTTCTGTCTTGTTGAACCATTTTAGGTGTGCAAAGTATCTGCAAAAGCAAGAAACTCCAACTGGAGCTGAATTTGAAGATGATGAATTTATACTACATGTTGAGGGAACTGCAAGCAGTCAACGAGTAGTTCGCCACATTGGTGGAGAAAGCTGGCCAGGTTTGTCAAGGAGTCGTGCTCTTCAGGTTACCGGATCTAAGTCTAATTTCAGCGATTTATATTGTGGGTCATAACTGTAAATTTTCTTATTGCATCCATTGTCTATAAAGGTAGGTTGACACTCACCAACTATGCCCTTTACTTTGAGGCCTCGGGGGCTGTAAACTATGAACAAGCTCTGAAGATCAGTCTTTCAAAGAATACTGAACAGAGTGTGAAGCCAGCTGCTACAGGTCCATGGGGTGCTCCCCTTTTTGATAAAGCCATGATATATAAATCCTCTGAACTGTAAGATTACACCTATTTTGACATCTAAGTAGTTGTTTCACTGCAGTTTTATTTTCCGGGCCTTTTTTTTTTTGCTAAGCTAAAGTACAATGGTATTGGATCACCTGCACAACTATTCCCCCCCCTCCCCCCTTCACCATCACCACCACACACACACACACACACGCACACGTTCTTTGTGATAACATATATTTTATGGTTTCAAACGAATGTAAACCCTTGAAACTTCTAGATAATGAAGTGCAAACATGGTGTTGTCTCAATGAAGGTGACGAGACTCTGACGTAGCCTTGGGTTCCTAATTATCCAAATTGGCTGAGAACCGTTCACACTACTGGAGTATCTCTATCTTTAATTTGCTGTTGTAGTTAATACACACATTCCGTAATCCTTCAAAAAGTAGTAGGTTCTCAGAACCTTGGGACTTTTCCCACTCCATAGGAAACTTCAGGTTAACTTAGTTGCCAGCCAAGGACAAACCAAAGCTTAACAAGTTTGATGTAAAACATGTTGTTCACTTCTAGTAGAGTCAATGAAACAGTTGTCACCTGGCTTTGCTCATGAGGAATCACTTGTTTGTGAAGAAAGGCTTCTGGTTCTATCCACTTGAATTAGCTTTAGTGGCTAGAATCACTCCTTATTCTGGAAAGGAAAATTGGGTTAAAAAATGAGTTGCTGCTAAGCAAGAGTCCCCGGTATTACATTATTCCTAGTCAATCTATTCTGAAATATATCCTTGATGCACATTTGTATTCACATTTGTTTCAGAATTCCATACGATAAGGAGTATCTATTATTTAGGATATTGGATTGGAAAAATTCATTGCTCTGCCACTGTTGACTATTACTGCTGCTGATTCTGGGCCGTGTCTTATAACGTTGCAGCAGGAATTCAGATTTATTGTCTGATCATGTCAGAAAAGGATGAAACTAAAAAGTAAAGTCCCATAAAATGTGACTTAAGACTCAAGCTCCCCATTGACATAGTGTTTACGGTTGTACAATTTGGTGCAATGCAGTTAAATAAACTATTGAATTTGATTATACCTCTGCTATTGATTGTAATGAATTGAACCACAATGAACCCAACCACATAGGACTTAAAGGTGCCTCCAATTACAATAAAGTCTTGCCTTCAAATACAAGCTGCCTAGTTGAGTTGATGCAGTGTCGGCCTTTCAGTGTCTTTGCTAGAGTTTGAATCCTTATGTGTGCATTTCCCAAGTTGTGTCATCGTTGCTGTTGGGTGGTGCTTGTGTGCTTTGGGGCCTTGGGCTTGGAGATCTTACTCCCTCCTTTAGACTGTATATCTCAATCAGTTTCTGAGAAAGGTCCAGGACCAACTTGCTAGGAAGGTGGTGCAAAAATCAAAATAGAACAGCAAATAAAACCTTCAGCCCCAACTTGTTACAGTGTGAAGGAGGGGGTTAAGCTATCTCTTTGAAGATCCTGCTTGAGGAAGGATTGGCTTAAAAGAATGTGAAGACAATCTATGATTTACATATATCTTACTTTCCGTTGCCGAGATTGTTATTGCTGAGTAACTTGAACTTGAACCACTAATAAAAACTATTAGAATACTGTCTATCCATGGGAGCGAAGTTGGACTAGATTGTGATAGTACAACCTAATTTATATAATTGGTTGTTTGACCATATCGGATTTTCTACTTGACTAATAGGACAGAAGGAGTGGTGCTGGAGTTCCCTGAGGTTACTAGCTCAACAAGACGTGATCACTGGCTTGCTTTAACGAAAGAGATCATTTTGCTACACCAGTTCTTATCAAAGCAGGAAGCTCTCTCTGCACTGCAAGCATGGGAAATGCATGCAAGGACTATATTGAGTATCATAAGGCTTCATGCTGCAAGAGAAATGCTAAGAATGGCACCCCCGCATCCAAGAAGTTTCTTAATCTTTACATTGTTCGATGAGCTCCCTAAAGGGGATTATGTACTCGAAGAACTTGCAGGAACCCTGAAACTGATTGATTCTGCAGATCCCTGCAGTGCAAGCTCAATTCTACGGTATTTGAACATGCCTCATGAGGTTGAGCCTGATTCAGACTGGAAAGAACCAGAGATGGTTGAAAAAGGTCCTTTGATCAGTGCTCAAGACGGTGGTATTTCAACATTGGATGAAGCGGTTACAGAGGTAAGAGAAAAGGCCAAGGAAATTCAGGTTGCAAAAGCTACAACAGAAGGCCTGAAAGAAGATGGGGTTGCTGACAGCGCTCTTGTCCTAATGGTAAGGTTCACCATTGACTGTGCTGCGCCTTATGTAGAATTTCCACTTTCATCATTTCCTTGGGCCATTCTTCATCTTGGCATTTGGAAGTTTTGTTTTCTCCGCATTTGCATTGTCATAATCTTTTTCGTTCTATCGAAAATTAATGAATCAGTCTTTCACAGAGCTTCTCACCGATGACAACAGCCACTTTCCATGGACCATTCTTCATCATTTCCATGCCCCACCTTTTTTTCCCCCAGAGGTTTCTAGTACAAATGTTTATTCTCTGTTGGAAAGTTTTCCTTCCTTTTCCAAGAGTATCCCCCTTCACAGGATGACTACCAGTAATCACCAACACTTTCAAGACGTTCCTTGCTTCCGAAGATTACCCTGCAGAGCCAAACCTTTACTGTCAAGTCAGTTATCCTAGTGACTAATGAACATCAGTTTGGATGGCTGGCTGGAGCTTCTTAGCCTCCCTAAGTTTCCTCCTGTAATGTCAACAATTGTAAGAATCTTGAATTTGTCCCATTTTATAGGAGCTTGCAAAGCCACTGAAAGTAGGCTGGACCTGGTGTCAAGAAGTTCTTACATGGGAGAGACCAGGGGTGACTGTCAGAGTGATAGCTGCTATTCTCTTGATAGCCTATAAGTAAGTTTGCTGTATTTAGTTCATTGCATTGTGAAGTTATTGTTTGGTAGTCTGCAGCTGTCTCTGGTTTCAGGGAGTGGATTGGAAAGGCATTAGCCATGGGTTTATTATGGGCGGCTTTTGGGATGTTACAAGCAAGGCATCGAAATATCAAAGACCAATATGATAAGATAGTGGTGTGCACTGCATCTGACCAGACAGCAATGGAGAGCATTGTGTCAGCTCAGCAAGGCCTCAGAAGTGCACATGACCTTGTGCAAGAGGTCAATATCACAATTCTCAAGATCTACTCCATATTGGTCTCTAGGGCCCTGAAGGTATGGAATTTTGTTACCTATATTCACGTACGCCTTTTCGTCATTTCTTGATAAGACAATCCTTTATTGGGTGCATTTTTTCGTTATCTTTTGCATTGTGGCCTATGTACTGTATCGTCCTTGGATCATTGATTGTCGTATAGAAATTCTGTTTAGACTGCTGTACAGTATAGTAAAACACATAAACAAAGCACCTCACAAGACTGTTGTGTGCTGTCAATGTAGCTGGCAGGCGAAAGGCTTTCTAATATATTGTATTCAAAAGCAGCCTTGGTAACTATTTGTGTTATAGAATGTGGGTGAACCAGGCTGACTGACCAGTTTCCTTAGAAGTAAGACAGAAACATAGTCACTAGTCACAGTTTAAAGCGAACAATTAAAGAATACTTTCTACCATCCTTTAGTATTGATCTGATGTTAATTTTGTTGGTGATTCTTGGGTTTGCATAATGTAGCAAGCAAACACAGTGATGATGGGGATGATTGGGATAGCCGTGATCTTGATGGTAATCCCATTCAAGTATATAGTGATGGCTTCCACGGTGTATCTGTTTGCCACAACCTCAAAGGCTGCCAAGAATGTCATGGCAAAGGATAACGGGAACCGGCGGCTCAAGGAATGGTGGGATTCAATCCCCGTTGTTCCTGTGCAACTTGTGAATGAACCACAAGAGGACAGATGATGCCCTCGTCTTTTGACTTAGTGCGGCTATATATATTCTACAGCTACTTAAGAGTTCCTGTCGGACGAGCATAGATTGTGTTTTGTTCATTGTCTCCAGTCCGTTTGTAAAGTTTGGTAAAGAGCGTGCGTGCGTTTTCAACACAAGAAAACTCTCTTATAGAGTTGCACATGTTTAAGAGCTTCTGTCTTAGTGCTTTTGTGTGTGTGTGTGTGTGTGTGGGGGGGGGGGGGTGTAATTTGTCTTGCTCGAAGCTTTGTGCATAAATAATCATGACTTGCTGAATGTGTTGGTCCGGTTAAGGTGATAAATACAGCACCTGATAGCTACTGCCCAAATTCGGCCGTCCACCTTGATTTTGAATCATTCAAAATAGTGTATGGCTCACAGAAACGTAGTGTATGGCTCACCAAATTTCCTGTCTACACTCGAAAGAAGTTTCGGCTTACTATATGTCTAAAGAGGCTGTCCTAAGAATGGCCCAAGGGTTTTTGGATTGCTATGATTTGATATATATTGTGCTATTCTAAGGGCTAACGGTTTGATAGAAGTTATTATATATGTTGGGACTTTTGAGCAAGATAAAGTGTTTTGAAAGACTTGCTCATTTTTTTTGTTTTTGAGCTATTTATTAACTTTGACCTAGCCTGTAGTTTGCTCGCATATCTAACTCAGTTGAGGCAGTAGTGGATCTAGGTCATCATATAAGGGGTGTCTAATATATTATTATGTTCACTTGAAAAATATATTGTCCTTAATTTTTAATTCAAATTGTACTAAATTATTATTATTATTTAAGCTACGGGTGGTTAAGGCCACCTCTATGCTACCCACAGAGACGCCACTGAGCTGAGGGGGTGGTATGCTACTTAGTACTTCCTAAATTGTTGAGCTCATCTTTTCATCTTCCTAATGTTTCAAGTTATGGTTTTGGCTTTCTATTAAATTCTTTATGATTTCAGAATATCATAGTGAAATATAGTGGACCAAGATATTATGTAGGAGTGTGCCTTCTGTTATGGATTTTATTTCTCTATAAAATTGTAAGGTTTCGTTATGTTTGGTTATCCGCTTCTGTTGTATAGTTAGGTATCCTTTTTAGTTTGACCATTCAATCAAGTAATAATCCACCGAAGCTAAGTCTATTTTCTCATCTTTAGTTTGTTTTGGTCTTTTGAGCTTTGCATATTTGTGCTAACCTATTCTAAAGGCATGCGCCATATATCATACCTTGACTTGGGGTGTGATAGATACTTTATAGGTGGCGAATGCATTGAGTAAAAGGTACAGGTGGTGAATGCATCAAGGAAAAGGAGGCATAGTTGGGTGTCTTCTGTTTTTTGACTTGATGATCTGTTCCACTTGTTTAAGGCTCTTTTCCTTTTATGCGGCTGACATGCTTTGGTGTCACACCGCGTCGCAGCTTTCCATATTCTATCACAACCCACCACAATCCATTACGATCTATCACAACGCACCATAATATATTTTTTTTTAAATTTAATTTATCTTTTTATTGAAAGTTAAACTTTTCATATTCCTAGCGCTGGCAAAAAATCGAGTTCGAATACATTCTGGTCGGACAAATTCGGACAATGTCAAAATTCGGACGAGAAATTCATGTCCGAACCCAGTTTTATTTCTGGTCAGACAATTCGGTCGAAGCTAAAATCGGGTTCGAACAATAGAAAAAAGAGAAATTTTATGTCCGAATATTCAGTCAATATCAAAATTCGGACGACAAATCTATGTCCAGACCCTTTTTTTGGGTCAGACAAAATCTTGCCAACTCTACATATTCTATCACAATCTACCACAATTTTCCTCAGCCCACCACACTACAATCCACTACAATCCATTACATTTCCTTCATACCGCACTTCACTGCAGCTAGTCGTATAAAAGAACGGACCCAAAGAAAACACAAAGCAAATCCAATGGCCAAGGAGAGATGCGACGGATCAGGCTCATAGAGTGGCCCAATGGTGTCTTGATCAGGCGTGTTGCAGGTACTGGAATTTGGTGTGCGTTTATGTCTTTATGATATTTGGTATATTTGCCTTTTGTTGTAATAGGTGTAATGACGTCATCTCGATTGTTAAAAAATTTATTTATTTAAATATAGATTATAATAGATTAATGTAAAGTGTCATTAAATTCGGTCCACTTCCAGACCTTGTTCTTACATGCAGTTCCATAGTGCACCTATCATATTTTTTCACAATTACCACAATTTTTTCATATCATACCATACAATTCCACATTTTATTATAATAATTATGACTTTCTCTCTTCTCTCTTTTACTTTTCATTTTTTCTCTCCTTACCAACCACATAAATCATTTTACCAAAAATTTTATCATATTATACTATACCATACTATACCATACCACATTACAGTTTTCATTATTCTTCCATACCATACTCATTATCGATACTCTACCATCCACGCAAAAGAACAAAACTTTCTTTTCCATGAAATAGTAGCTAGTGTGCGATTTGTAAATTTCTGAATTTTGGGTCAATTGAAACCACTCTCTAAAATGTAAAATTTAAGACTGATACATCCAACCCTTTTATGACTTATTTGGACGAAATTTTGGAGCGTTGATTTTTATTTCGCTTAATCGTAATATTGACAGCAAAAAAGGAAAAAAAAAAAGAGAACAAATGAGGAAAAATTTTAAAAACGGCGGGCAGTTGAACCGGAACCACATGGAGACAAGGGTGACGACTGGCGAATGTGTCTCCATCAGTAACGCACTATTCCTTAGAATAAGTGGAGAAAATACACAACCACGAAATAATAGATAGAGCAGACAGGCAATACGTGATATGCCCACTTGAGTGGAATGCCCACCACTCGACCAATCAGAAGGAATGAAGGATACATGGACTACATCCTCACTTGAAGCCAAAAAAAAAAAAAAAAAAAAAACTAACAACTTTCTATATTTTGATGTAATTATTTTAAGAATCCTCTATTTTGACAAATTACTATAGGATGATATTATCTTTACAGTAATTATTTATTGAAGATATTTTGATAAATTTTTCGATTTAAAAATGCGCGAAACAATTTGTGCGTTGGGTTTGCGTTGCGTTGCGTTTGCGTTTCGGTAGGTTGCGGTTGAGTTACGTTGGGTTGCAGTAGGAAATAATAAATGGAATTGATAAGCTACGATAAGTTGCGTTATCTTGCGTTAGGTTTTATTTATTTTGCATTGCGTTTGGGTGCGTTAACGCACAAAAGAACGGGACCAAGGTTTTTTTAATTGAAGTCAACTAACATTTTAGACCTTAACATTTAGAGTTGATCAAAGATACATAACTCTAATCAATAATAAATACTGCAATTAAAGCTTTGTTCGTCGGAAAATAAATCAGAATGTCCCCAACAATAATTACAACAAAAATAATATCACCCTAAAATTATTTATCAAAATACCAATATATATTACATGCACCCGGAGCATGTGCTCCAAATTCTTGCGAGTGAACAATTATGTGAATAAGAGTGAACAATCATAATAACTAGAGTGAACAACCTAATACATATGAGTGAATAATTGTAGAATCTGGAGCACGTGCTCCGGGAACACCTAATAAATTGCATCAAAATACTGGGTCTTTAAAATAATTGATCCGTTACTCGTTTCTTGCACTTGAAACATATATCCCTCCTTTTAATGTCCAACCCAACAACATTTATCTCACACAATAGTTAGTATTTAGTAAGTAGACATACCATACACAACATTTTTTGCCATAGTTAGTGCCTTCAATATGACGTATCCGATAGTGGGTGGGGAGGCGGAGGGGCATCCGAGCACACCGAGGGTGCTCGTAGTCCTGGGTTCAATACTGGAGGGGCTGGTGACCAGGAATGAACGCCTCGTTGAGACCGGGGGCTCAGTGGGTGTCAGCCTGACACTAGAGCTAGGGACCAACTTGAATGTGTTTGATGGGGTAAGGCCACCAAGTATAAGCATACCCAAGTACTTGGAGAGGCTGTACAAATACACCAACTGTAGCCCATCTTGCTTCGTTGTTGGGTATGTTTATATCGACAGGTTGCTTCATAAACATCCTGATATGCTCATAAGTTCACTCAATGTGCATCGACTCTTGGTCACAAGTCTCTTGGTTGCCTCCAAGATCCTCGATGATGTGTGAGTTTTTCCATCTCCTTCTCTTCCTTTGCCTTTCTATAGTTCAATGCAATCTTTAACTTTGATTTGAACTTGAGTTTACACTACATGTTATACATGTTAAGCCAGATCAGAACTCACCCATTTAATTAAACGGGGTGAAAATTTCTACCTAAACCCGCTTAATATCGTGTTGGGTTAAAGTCGGTAATCGTGTTGGATTAGCTTTTTCCACCTCTAAATGTATCATGATGACATTAAGGCCCTGTTTTTTTTTATATGACTGGCAGGCTGCGGTGCTACAACACATTGCACCTTCCCACAACTCACCACAATCAACTTTTTCACATTTACCAATACAATTTGTAATTATTAAAAACAAAATTCACCACAACTTTTTCAAACCCACCAAATTCCACCATAATTCCACCACACAACATCGCACTCTACCGCAACTAGCCGTATAATATAACAGGGCTTAAATGAGGGCAAACCCATCACATTATCTTTTTTTCTTGAAAATTATAGCCTTAAAATTTTCGGATGGTAGAAATTAAATGTGAAAAGTGGAGGATAATTAGATAAATTACAAAAAATCAGGGAGGCTAACTGTCAAAATAACATATATTCGGTCGTGGATTTGATTTTAATCCTCTTTCCAACTACATTATTAACATTCAAGGAGTATTAATCATATTATCAATTGTGGCTCCTATATATCAACACCCCACAATAGAATTGTGGACTGTGGAGGAAGGGAAGAAAGGAAAGTATATATTGTTCAACAAGAAACCTAGGAAAACGATAGACTTGAGTCACTTGACAAGTTGACTGTGTGTAATTTTAGGCCCCATCCTTTTATGCGGTAGGTTGCAGTGCAGTATCACACCACACCGTACTTTTTTATTTTTCACTACACTTCACTTCACTACACCACACCACAATCATTACCAATATATTTTTTGATTTTTCTCTCTTTTCACTTTTCTCTTCTACTTTCACATTCTCTCTTTTAACATACCCCACCTACTACAACTTTCACTACAACTCACCACACCTTTTCAAATTCCACCGTAACGCACCATTATCACACCGCAACCAACCGTATAAAAAAAAAAAAAAAGGTATGTCATCCTTTTGAAAGCATTTGTAACTGATTTACTATTATTTACAGACAATACAACAATGCTTTTTATGCAAGAGTGGGAGGGGTAAGCAACGCAGAGCTAAACAAGTTGGAGTTGGAGTTGCTTTTCTTGTTGGATTTCGAAGTCATGGTTAGTTCACCAATTTTCGAGAGCTACTGTTTGCATTTGGAGAAGGAAATGAAGCGTCGTAATGTTGCAAATAACATTCACAAGACACCTACTATCTACATCAATGATTCCGTGGAAGAAGACATTGCCTCACTTTCTTCGGTCAACCACTTGAATTCCTAAATTATTTAGGTTCCCTTTTTTTATACGGTGCGGTACGGTGTGATAATAGTGTCGTGCGGTGAAATTTGAAAAAGTATGATGAAGTGTGGTTGTAGTTGTGAAAGGTGAGGAGAATGAATGTAAAAAACATAGGAGAAAAGTGAGGAGAGAGAAAAGTAAGAATATATTTTGGTAATGATGTGGTAAAGTATGGTAAAGTGTGGTAAAATGTGGTAGAATATTGAGTAGTGCGGTGTGGCGCGGTACCGCACTGCAAGTTACCACATAAAAGAACGAGACCTTACTTTGTGCATCAACGTATGTGTTGGCTTTTATGACACATATAATTATTTTGATGATAACAAACCATAAAATAAGTTTTATATATGAGGTTAGAATTGAATTGATTTAATTATTATGTTACTCATATATGATACTTATGTTGGTCCAATATATTAATTTGAGAATATTTGTTTTGACTTTGTTATATAAATCATATCACACTAGAATATCTAAGAGAGTAACTTTATGTGATATCATATTTGATTGGATAAATTTATGATATGATGATCTTGATTAATATTGAAACTAATAAAAGTATGGATATTAATTTGATTGATTTGATCATGATTATATTATATCATAAATTTGATTAATATTGATTCTCTATGTGCTTAGATATATGCATCTATATATACATATTGTAGTATCTTGGTTTATTTGGTGAGGCATAGACAAGGCAACCAAGAGATCATGCATGCCAAGAATCAAGAATATCATATGTCCATCCTTATGAGGATTATGTTGTGATTGATCAAGATTTGTCCAAGTTTGGTCATTCGGCTCTCATACTATAAATACAAGGAGGTTTGGTCTTTCAAGAGGACAAGAGAAGAACACAAGACACACAAGCATATATCTCACTTGAGCATTATTCTTTCTACTATTCTTGAGTGTGAGATAAAAGAAGATTGTATTAAGTTATTATTCATTCATTTGAGTTGGTGAGATAATTATTGTTAGGGAGAGGATTTAGGAGTTAAGAGGTCGACTCCACCACACTTGATTGAGAGGCGATATCAAGTGGTGACATCTTGAGAGTAGAGAAGGCTCTAAGATTGTTTGTAGAAATCCATCCTAATAATAATTCGAGGTTAAATCCTAGAGTTGGAGAACTCTAGGCGGTGACGTACTCCGAAATTGAGTTCGGAGGAACATCGTAAACAACTACCGGGTTTTGTCTATCTTTTAATTTCCGCAAATTATTTTTTACATTTTATTTAACTAGCCTAATCAAACTTTCAGTATGTACTACCTCCGTCTCAAAAATTTTTGTCAAAATAATTAATAAACCAGAAAGTATCAATAATCCTTCACTGCTTTGGACTCTGCATTAAATTATTTTGGTGCAAATAACGGTAATTATTTTAGAAATAATAATAATAACAACAATAATAATAATAATAATAATAATAATAATATAATAATAATACTAATAATAATAATAATCTATTCGCACCAAAATAATTACTGTATTAATAATAATAATAAGAATAATAATAATCTATTTGTACCAAAATTATAATAATAATAATCTATATATTATAATAGAAATCATTGTGGGTCCCATGAAATAGAGCCACGAGAGTAATTATAGGGGAATTGACCAATCACAATGTAGAAAATTATATTATTTTTCTATTTTCATTTTTTTTATTTTCAATCCGGATTTTATTTTAAAATTAAAAAACCAAAAAGTATCAATAATCCTTGACTGTTTGGACTTTGAATTAAATTATTTTGGTACAAATAACGGTAATTATTTTGGTGTTGACTATAATAATAATAATAATAATAATAATAATAATAATAATCTATTTTTACCAAAATAATAATAATAATAATAATTATAATAATCTATTTGCACCAAAATAACAGTAATTATTATTATTATTATTAACATATATAATGTTAATAGTAAAGTTTTTGGGTCCCGCTAAATGAGGAAAGGAGATTAATTGTAGAAATTTCGACCAATCAAAAAGTAGATAAATGTTGAATTAAATTATTTCGGTGCAACTATCAGTAATTTTAGTTAGTTTGAAATAATAATAATAATAATAATAATAATAATCTATATAATATTAATAGTAAAGTTTGTGGGTTCCGCTTAATGGAGAAAGGAAGGATATTAATTGTAGGGATTACGACTAATTAAAAAGTAGATAAATGTTGAATTAAATTATTTTGGTACAACTATCAGTAATTATAATTATTTAGGAATAATCTTTCTAAATTTTAATTATAATTTCTATTAAATTTTTTATTTTTAAAATAACTATTTTAATATATACTCCGTGCATCGCACGGGTTGAGGCCTAGTTATATATAGTGTAAAAGTAAACATAACATAAATTTATGAAGGTTTTTGGCTCAAGATAATCCTAAGTCAGAGGTGAGTGGCTAAAAATAATCCAAACTCTTCACCTATTTACTCTGACTAAACCCAAAATTGAATTCCGACGTTGTAAAACTAGACTTGGTGCCCTTGAAAAGTTTGGACTCGATTGAAAATAATATTAACCCACTGCATCTTTGAAACTTTTAAGGGTGTCAAGTCAGTTTTGCGATGTCGGAATTCAATTCTGGTTTAGTCAGAGTAAGTAGGAATTTTGGACGCTAATATATTGAACTTTTGGGGTATTGGACAATAATGCATTGAACTTTGATCTTGGACAATAATGCACTGAACTTTGGGGGGTGTTGGACAATAATGCACTCGAGACAATTTCGACGGTGGCGAACTTGGTGATAATCTTACGTGACAGACCGAGAAGACAAATATTTTTGGATCAATTCATCTCGTCCACCTGTTACATAGGATTGCCACCAAGTTAGTCATTGCCAAAATCATACTAAGTGCATTATTGTTCAACACCCCCCAAAGTACAATGTATTATTGTCCAAGGTCAAAGTTCAGTGCATTATTGTCCAATACCCCAAAAGTTCAATATATTAGCATCCAAAAACCCTTTTAGGTGAAAAGTTTGGATTATTTTCAGCCAAAAAGTTAGTTTAAATTATTTTTAGTCACTCATCTCTGACTTTGGACTATTTTGAGCCAAAAACCCAATTTATAATGACATGAAACAATTAAACAACTGTTCTACAATTGTCAAATGTTTGTTTAATGGGAAGGATGGTTATTCTTTTGCAAGTGACAATGAATCACTTATCTCGTACTTACTTAAATTCAAAATACACCCGATCGTATTCACCTAAACCGAAATACACTCAGTCATATTTTTAGACTGAAATTTACCTGAAACCAAAATACACGTGACACATATTTACCCAAAAAAATTTCCTATCAAAGAACATCTTATCCGTATTTAGCTGAATTTGAAATGCACCCGAGTCATATTTTTGGAGTGAAATTTACCCGAAATTAAAATATACATGACCCGTGTTTACCCTAATTAGATATATAGCCAACATATATTACTTCATTATTGTACTCAGGGTAAAAGAGTCAATTTGTGTGTGAACACAAGTTAAAGATAAATTGTTAATTAATTATTATATTCAAGGATAAAATAGTAAATTCGTTTGTGAATACAAGCAAGTAGTTGGTAATACACACATAAGATTTTTTACTAAAATGGTGGGAAATTTTTTCTACCAATCCTTTTCCTACTATTCAAAATTAGTTGGAAAAGGGATGGTAAGAAAAATTTTCTACAATTTTGACAATAATGGTTGGAATTTCCAATCCTTTTTCCCACATAAGATTTTTGAAAAATGGAATATGAAATGGTTGTTAAAATGTTTGATTTTTCCAACTATTTTAAATTGGTTGGAAAAAAGTAGTCGATAATACACATATTTTTAATAGTGGTAGATTATTATAAATATGAAAAATTACAAACAATAATACACGCGATCATATTTACCTAAATCCAAAATACACCTAAATCATGTTTTTAGAGTTAAATTTACCCGAAACCATTATACATCCAACCCGTATTTGCCCTAAAAAGAAACTTTGACTATCAAAGAATATTTGACCCATATTTAGCTGAATTTGAAATACAACCAAGTCATGTTTTAGAGTGAAATTTACCCGAAATTAAAATACACTCGACTCGTACAGTCGATCTATATTGCTTAGTTATTGTACTCAATGGTAAAAGAGTAAATTCATGTGTGAACACAAGCTAAAGAAATGTTGTTAATAAATTATTATATCTAAGGGTGAAATAGTAAATTCGTGTGTGAACGCAAACAAGCAAGCAGGTAGGGTAAGCTCCACAGCAACAACAAAACTGCGCTTTTTATAATCGTTATGGATAATGATAATGATATAGAAAGTTTAAAAATGGTGACTACCTGAATCATGATGAACATCTCACTGAGATTTTCTTGAAAAAAAAAGGATTTCATATTTATTCAAGAAAAACTATTGTGAGTTTGAGTGTACCATGCTTTTAATTATGTGCCCAGGCTTCATGCGTCCAACTCATTTCAATGTCTCAGTTTTACGCTCTTTTTCAAACACTAGGCAAATTACCCGTGCGAGGCACGGGTATTAACCCTCTGTTTGTATTCAGGTTATGAGATGCACAGGTATTAACCCTCTGTTTGTATTCAGGTTATGAGATGCACAGATATTAACACTCTGTTTGTATTCAGGTTATGAGAGGGGAGGGAAGGGGAAGGGAACCACTAACTTCCATTCCCTTTCACCTCCTTTTCATTAACCCCCAATATTCGGGTTAATGGAGGGGAGGAGAACTCATTATGTTTTAAAAAAGAAAACTTTATTAATATAATAACTACTTTATTTTTTTTCCTTCCCCCTCCTTCAATCCCTTTTGTAATCCAAACACAACAATTAACCATTATTATCTTTCATTCCCCTCCATTTATAATCCAAACAAGATACAAATAAGTCTCTCTTTCCCTCCCCTCCCCTCCCCTTCCATCCCCTCTAATACCCTCCCCTCCCCCTCTAATAACCAAACAGACAGTAAAGGAGTAGACCTTTTACAAAATCAATAAATAAATAATATATAATTTATTTAAAAATAGAAATAGGTGATGTGATATTTAATTACTTCCACTACTTTATTTACATTTTCTTACTTAATCTTAAACCCTTTTTTTCTTCTTGCGAAGTAGGTAAAATTTTACCTTACATTGTATTATCTTACCTTACTATTTGAAATAACATAACCATACTTTTAGGTAATTTATAATAAAATTCTTTTATTTAACTTGCATAATTTATTTAAAAGAAAAAAATACTTATGATTTTAATATGTACGAAAAACTACAGACAACAATACAAGTATTATAATTTTATATGTAATACTATGTTTTCAAATACAATGAACAGTAATTTAGTCTGTATGCTCTTAAGAAATAGGACGCTTTAAACATTGACTCATGTTAAAACTTTCAACATTTTCTATTGTCAAATAATATAAACCCATATTTACCCGAATCCGAAATATATCTAACCCGTATTGACTTAAAACCGAAATACCTCGACCCATATTTACTTAAACCCGAAATACACCTAACTCGTGTTTCCCCAACTCAGAAATATATCGGATGCATATTTACCTTATCTATACAGCAACAAGTATTTAACCCGTTTCCCTTATTGATTGGTTAACCCAGCAACCAGTGAAGGATCAATCGCTGTCTTAATCGTAACATTCTTGTTCCCTGTCAATCGCTGCACACCATTTGCAATCTGAGCCAAGTGCTCATTCTTCAGCTTCGCCACAGAAGTCACAATGGCCAATTCAGTGTTGGTGATCTTATTGTTCACCGCCTCAAACTCCTTGACTATATCCTTAATCAACTCCATCCGCTTCATATCAAGTAATATGTTTAGAAAGTTAGCAGTGTGAGGCTTAAATTCTGATCATTTGATAATCTCATCCAACTGTCTGTTTCTTCTCGATTTCAATCACCGAGTTTGTGAATAACTCACACACCTGTAATTAACGAATCAAGTATCATCAACAACCAAAAGAACAGCTAACTGATCAGGATCTACATTAAGTATGAATCTAGAAATAAGAAAGAAACACCAAATTGAATCAGCTTTGTTCAATCAAAAAACAAAATGAATCAAACTTTATGAATGAACCCAAAATCATACGCGCATACTGTTTTTTTCCATAGCAAAAGGAAGGCTATAGTAATACATCATATATGCATACTTGTTCCAAAAGATTGCTAATAACAATGTATGAGAAGGCATACAGACCTCATCGTCGGAGAAAATCTATTGAGCCGGGTGTTTTTTGTCCCAAAAAAAAGGGGGTAGAGGAATTTCTGGGAGTAGTGGAGATGGGTAGTGCCGAAGGGGAGGAGAGCACTCAAGGGCTTGGTAGTGGAAGGGAGGAGAGGATTCTTGTGTCTGTTTGTGTGCGACCTTTGAGTGAGAAAGAAGCCTCAAGGAACGATGTTATCAACTGGGAATGCATCAATGATACCACCATTGTATACAAAAACCACTTGTCTCCTGAGTGATCAATGTATCCAAGTTCATATACATTCAGTAAGAAATGCTAAACTTTTTCAGCTGTTCCCGTCACCATTATTCTTTCTGGTTAACCAGAACTATGGGGGCCTCCCATCTCCCTGAATGTAAGTTCCGGTTTCTGTAATATGAGGACTTCTCGTTGGAAACGTATTTGATGTGTTTGTGCTTGTGAGTTTAACAGTCCATCCAAATAACCTGTAGTTCCTATCAATGTGGCTCAATCAGTTTTCTCTTCCCTTCTCCTACATGCTGTGGAGAAGTTATGTTCAGAAAAATGTGAGGTCCCATGTGCTTGGTTAAACTGTGTTCCCTTTCAATCTAGAAAGAGGAAAAAGAGAGAAAAAGAATATAACAGGACATAAGGAATCAACTAATCAAATCCAATTAAGCACCTTAAATCTCCAAATCAGCCACAATCAATTTGCAAACTAAATAAAATTTTGACTGTTTGCACTATAAACCCGACCGACTACCTTCAACCCAAAAGATCACGCTTTCTACAATGCAATTTGAAAAAAATTACTAAATTTGCACCTGAACAACTAATTCTAAAACAAAATCAATTGGAGCCTCAGGTGGACATTTCATCAAACAGTTGGTGGGTACTCATTAGAGGAGACTGCCATGACGGCAAAGCAAACCCATGAGCTGCTGCCAAGCCAAATGCCAAATCTAGCCCAACAAGACTTCCTAAAAACCAACATGCATTGACTACTTTGATCAATATGAACATCATCACTACCTCAATTTTTCTTTTTTACTTTTCGGGAGGAGAATTTGGTTGGATAGATGAGGATTTCCAAAGGAAACGCAGTAAAGAACAGGGCGTACGTAGCTCAGATGGCAGAGGGCTGTTTGGTTGACGGAGAAATCACCGACAAAACGGAGAGGGGCAAACAGCCCTGGGACAACTCCCAATTACCTCTCCGAGCCTCATTCTGAAACTAAAGAATAACTGTAATCCTTAGTACTTATAGTACCAAAGCAACAATTAATAAGACCAAAGGGAGTATATAAGTATATACATACGATCCAACGCAACAAAGAACAGGGCCTTAGTAGCTCAGATGGTAGAGGTTGTTTGCTGGACGGAGAAATCACCGGCAAAGCGGAGAGGGGCAAACAGCCGGTGGACAACCCCCAATTGCCTCTCCAGATCCAGCACAAAATGCAGTACTTCATCAAATGCTCTTGTGCATTGCAGAATGAAGGCAAAATATGCCTCTCCAGAAAAAGAGAGAGAGAGATTGGAACTAAAGACAAAGGACATGGCGTTTTCAGATCTGTGAGGGAGAGACACAGAGGAGTTGACCGTTGCAGTTTCGGTGGTGCTGCGGGGTTCGCACGGCGGCGTCGGTCGTCTGAGCTTCAGAAGAGGGTGGCTGCGATGGCCACGTGGGTGGAGCCGACGAAGGGTGGCAACATCGATGGTGGCAGCAACTGAAGGAAGAAGAAAAAGATTGAGAAACAACGAAGAAGGGAGTAGGGTGTGGGTCGGATGGAGCTGGTTGGAGGTGCGGTGGAGGTCAGGAACAATGGTGGTGTTCAGTGGTGGTCGACGAAGGTGGAGAATAAGAAGAAGGAAGAAGAAGGAATGAGGAGGCGGTGTGGTCTGCGCAAGGATGTGCAGCTTGAAGAGAAGAAACAAAGAAAGAAAACAAGAAGAGAGAGAGAGAGAGGAAGGAAAGGAAAAGGAAAAAGAAAAAAAAAACCAGAACCGTCAAACAAACTTTCGTCCTCCCACATAAATAAGCCTCTTTTATGTATTTAGAGATTGGTTTCCTCTTGTTTTACCTAAACCTAGCCCATCTGGTTCAGTAATTATTGTACTCTTTAGAGTTTCCTAGTCTTATCGATCTATTTGTACTTTTTATTTTGTTTATTTTTGTTTTTTTTATGTTTCCATTTTTTGTATTTTTTGCCTTATATTGAGTAGTATATAACATTAATTATTTTAATATTTAGCATGTGTTTTAGGAGCATTGTGTTTTATTCTCTTATTGTCATTATTAGCATTTCTATCTCTATATAATTCTATGAATATTATAGTGCATTGTTTATGAATATTTTTTTTATGAAGTTCATGAGTAGTACAATAAAATTTAAGAGTAATGTATGATGTTTTACTACCATTGTGTTAGTGTTTTTATTTGCATTATTGTAGAGTTTCATAAGTATTGTTATCTAACCATACTTTTTAATTTTAATTTTTTAGGGAAATTGGAATCTAATAAACTAACTTATAGGTCTCCTTTGATTTAACAAACCAACCTTTAACTTTAATTTTAGACGAATTAAACTTAACACCTTATTTTTTTCAACGATCCGCCACCGAGTCCAACTCGTCGGAAGTATGACGTGGTGGCGGTGCTTACTTATGTGGAGGGTGTTTTAGGCAAAAAAAAGGAAAAAAAACTAGACCTATATTTTTTTCCTAATCAGCATTTATTATGTTTTTTATTTTCCACCTCACAACCCCCAACCCCACCCCCACCCCCACCCCCACCCCCACCCCTCAGAATTGCCCGACCCCCGCCCCACCCCCACCACTCCTCTCACACTCTAGCCCTCCTCACCACCTCCACTACCGCCGTCGTCGTGGTGGAGGTGGGCCGCGGCGGCGACGTCATCGAATCGGTGGTGGTTCTTGACCCGGATCTTGATCAGACCCCCCATCAAGATCTTGTCGAAGTATTTCTCCAGCTCGTCTTTACGTACCTTTCAGATCCGGCCGGAAATCGGCGGTGGTGACGATGGGGTTGGGGTTGGCGACGACGACCTTGACGAAGACTCCGGTGGGGTTATGGTTGATGAGCTTGATGGGGGGGTTGGCAGTGGCGGTGTAGGTGAGGGGATTTGTGTCGGCTTCCATGGAGTCCATGAGATCGAAGAATGCTCAGGAGAAGGGTGAGAAGATCCTGCCATGGAGATGATTATGGGGGAGGGAAAGGAACCTCGATCTGCTTCTCGGTGCGGTATCGCTAGCGGAGCTTTTCCATCTTTTGGTGGCACAAGGCGGAGGTCTTAGGAGGGGACTGGTTGGGGCAGCGGTGGGTGATGTCGGCGACGACAGATTCCCAGTCGGCGGTGCGGAGGTTGCGATGGCGGAGTAAGTACCACTTGTCGTGGTAGGCGGAGATCAGGGCGAGGGAAGAGCAGTGAGTAATTGATAACAAGTTAGCAACCACTGTGACTGCTACAGAGTTTGACCATAGTGTTATCAATTAATGCCATTACAGGGGAGGTGAAATAGAGTGAGTCTATGCTCAAGGAAAAATAGTAGCTCCTTTTTAAACACATTCAACAATTTGATTCTGAATCTGATAGTATAGCTCCTTTTTTGTGGGGTTTTAGCAACCCAGGCAGAAGGAGGGAGAGGGATTTGGAGGAAGATGTCATGAGCAGTTTGGCGGCCATGGCTGATGAATTATCTAGCTTTCTCTCTCTAGAACTTTTGATGATATTGATTCTAGGTTTGTTGATTGAGATGATGAAGATGATAATAGAGTGTGTGGGTGAGAGAAGAAGGTGATTCTAGGTTTGGGGAGAGAAGAGAGAAGTTGGGGGAAGGGTGGGGCCTCGACCAATTCTGAGGGGGAGGGGGAGGGGGAGGGGGAAGGGAGGGGAGTGAGTTGGAAAATAAAAAACATGATAAATGCTGATTAGGAAAAAAAATATAGGTCTAATTTTTTTCCTTTTTTTGTTAAAACACCCTTCACATAAGCAAACACCGCTGCCACGTCATATTTCCGACGAGTTAGATTCGGTGGCGGTTCGTTGAAAAAATAAGGTGTTAAGTTTAGTTCGTCTAAAATTAAAGTTAAAAGTTGGTTCGTTATATCAAAGGACACCTATAGGTTGGTTTATTAGATTCCAATTTTCTAATTTTTTATTGCTATTATTATATTCTATCTCAACAAAGTTAGATGAAACATTTTAGTGTACTTTTATGAATATTTTTCGTGAGATTTAAGAGAATTACAATAGAGTTTAAGGGTATTGTATAATATGTTTTTTGAACATTATATTCACCTTTTTATCAGCGTTACTGTGGAGTTTTATGAGCATTATAATATAACCATAATTTGAACCTTTTATTGTCGTTATTATTTATTACCATGTTTTGTATCTATAAAAAATTGATAAGGAACAATTCCCTTTTTTTTTTTACGAAAGTTGTATCATCTATTAAGAAGATCCGGAGGCTACAAAATTGGCAACCTCACGAGGACAATCATTCTGCCAGAGTTTTGAGATACACTTTGAGACAGCTAAATTCGCGAGGGTGTGAGCCACTTTATTTCCTTCACGATTACAAAAAGAAAAACGAACTACTTCAAACTTTGAGACTAAGTCTAGATAGTCCTCTGCAATACCATCTGTCGCCGGTTGCAACTTATGGCCTTGTGTGAGTCCCTTAAAGATGGTGCGCAATCAGTTGTGCTACCTCTAACCGCCGAGCTTCTTGACTGTGTGCCATCTGCATGTCGCTTCGAATTGCTCCAACCTCCACAGCTTCGATGCTCTAACTTACCTCCCTATATGTTGTCTCTGCACAGATAATCCGACCTTCTTCATCTCTTATTATTGTCCCCCAACCACCTCGTCCATCCTCTTGCACTGAGGCATCCAAATTCAATTTCCACCACCCATCAGCTGGTTTTCTCCACTGACCTCGACTGTCCACTACCCTTTCTTTCTTCCCTTTCTCCAACTGGGCATGAAGAAAGCCGTAATGGAGGTCCACCACTTTAATTGCAGCGTCCATGGGATGGTTGTGTTGATTCTTGAATACTCTTTCATTGCGCGCACTCCAGATGGTCGATAGAATTGTGCCAAACAGACCCCGAGTTGTTGAATCCATTTCCGCCATCCTTGCTTCCATCCACCTCCCTACATCCATCATGACCCTTTTGTCGACTTCCATTCGAAAAGGGCTGCTCCACCACACTGTTTTTGCCCATCCACAGTCTAGCAAACCATGGGTATTAGTCTGAAAATCCTCCCCACATGTTGGACATATCGGATCGACATCAACTCTGCGATGAATCAGATTTGTTCTTGTTGGCAAGGTGTCATTCCACGCCCTCCAAACGCAATGCTTTACTTTTGGTCGGGAATCCATCGACCAGATTAGCTTCACTTTTCCTTCCTCCATGCTAGAACATCCCCCACCGTCCCTTAATTTCTGTTTCACCATCTCTCTGGCTAGTCGATAGGCAGTTTTACCATTGTGATTAGGTCTCCATATCCGTTTGTCCTCCCTTGGGCTTGTGCTGAGTGGGATGGACAAGATTGGTCTCCGCGTTGCCTCATCAAAACAGAGCTGCAGAAGGTCCAACTTCCAAACTCATTGTCCTTCCTCAATTAGTCGCTTATTGTAGCCTCTTCATCTAAAAACATTGGCTCAGTTAGTATCTTTCCATCTCCTGTCGATGGCAGCCGGCCATCCCCCAAATTTTAACACTCTTCCCATTGCCAATACACTATCCCGTACCCACTTGGATGAGCTGTCGAGCCCCCATATGCTTCTCCATGTGTAGCTCTGTTGAAAACCAAGGTTCGCATGCCAAAAGTCACTCCTTGGATAATACTTCGCCTTTAGAACCCAAACAATTAACGAGTCCGAGATGGTTAGCACTATTTTCAACGAGCTGTAGAACCCAAACCATGTGTAGCACTATTTTCAACGCTTGCTTAGCTAGGAGCGCCATGTTGAACTGTCGCAGTTGTCTAAAACCCAATCCTCCCTTGGGCTTTGCCTCACACATCTTGGCCCAAGCTATCCAACTTATTCCCCTCATCTTTTCACTATTTGTCCCCCCACCAGAAATCCCTATAATATCCTTCAATGGTTTTGCACACCGACGTTGGCATGGCGAAGCATTGCATAGCATATGTGGGTATAGCCTGCGCTACCGCCTTTAAAAGAACCTCCTTTCCTGCCCTTGAGAGGTGCTGCTCCTTCCATCCCTTTAGCTTTTTCCAGACACGATCTTGGACCATTTGGAAGATCCGTTTCTTTGACCTCCCTATAAAGGTAGGGAGGCCCAATATTTGTCATGTGTTTCCACTACCTTAAAACCGAGTCTCTCTTGGAGCATATCTTTCACTTGTTCGCTCACATTTCGGCCATAGAAAACCTCCAATTTATCCACATTGATCATTTTCCCGGACAGTACTTCATATTTCCTTAGGATATCCACCACCTGCATTGCATCCTCTTCCGTCGCCCTAGTGAAAGCCAGTCTATCGTCTACAAAGGACAAGTGGGTCACTACTGGAGCATTTCTTGCCACTTTGATTCCGTGGATGCGCTTCTTCTCCTCCTTGTCCCTGATTAGCGCTGGTAGGCCTTCTGCACATAATAAGAACAAGTAGGGGGATAAGGGGTCACCTTGACGGAGTCCCCGTTGCGGGGTGATTCTGTCTGTAGGTTTCCCGTTTATTAACACTTGATAATTAACAGAGGAGATGCATCGCGCAATGATGTTCACAAAATCTAAGTCAAAACCCAACCCAACCATCATATCTTTCACAAAGACCCACTCCACCCTATCATAGGCTTTACTCATGTCAAGCTTTAAAGCCAAATTACCTTCTAATCTTTTTTGGCCTTTTTTTCAAAAAATGAAAATGCTTGAAGGCTACAAGAATGTTATCGGTAGTCAACCTTCCTGGGACAAAAGCACTCCGGGATTCATGGATAATACTCGGGAGGACTAGTTTTAATATGTTGGCTATGGTCTTTGAGATGAGTTTGTAAAGCACATTACAAAGGCTAATGGGTCTAAAATCTTTTGTAGTGGTAGGAGATTTGACTTTGGGCATAATGGCTATGAATGTTTGTTTTACTAACTCAGGGGAAATGTCGTCATTAAGAACACTTAAGGCAAACTTAATAATGTCAGGTCCAACAATATGCCAATAATTTTGAAAAAAGAGAGTTGGCATACCATCGGGCCCGGGGGCCTTTGTGGGGTGCATTTGTTGAAGGGCCTGATATATTTCCTTTCCTGTGAAGGGCCTCCTTAGTTGTGAGTTCATCTCCTCTGTGACTAGTGGCTTGACTAGGCTGATCACCGGTTTTGTGTCCACCACCTCTTGCGATGTGAAGATGTGTTCAAAATATCTTACTAGGACCCCTTCAATATCCTCCTCCCTATTTCTCCACTCCCCAACTTCATGTTTAATTTGGGTGATCCTGTTTCTGCGCATTCTTTGGGTAGTTGTACGGTCGTAGATATTTGAGGTTTAGAGTAGGGTTGTCGAATCCTCAAGGATGGTGTGTAAGGTTTTTAGGAAATTGGTCTGGTAAGGATTTCAATCATAAAAGCAATAAATAACTAAATTAAAACTAAACTAAGCATGAATTTCGAATAGCAATAATCAAAGAAGCATGAATTTAAAGATGAATTAACCCTAATTAACAAGAAATAAGATTATAACTAAGAATGCAATTAAATGCGATAATTAAGAAACTAAAACTGAATCGAATGATGAATTTAAGAAAGAGAACTTAAACCTTGAATGCATTAAACTTCACTCTAATCCTGAATTTTGAATCCTTCATCTTGAACTTCATCTTGAACTTTCTCCCATACAAACAAGAAAGTTGTGATTTGGATTACTAAGAATCCCCAAATCCTCACTTGGAAGGAGAATTTGTGAACCCTTAACCCTCATCTTCACTAAAAAGATTGGAAATCTTGTGGACTAGTACTAATGAAATTTGAATAATAAGACAATAATAGAACTAGAGAGAACAAGAACTTGGGAAATTTCTTCCTTGAATCAATTGAAAGAGTAGATTACAAATTGATGATGAAAGAAGACTAGAGAAACTTGTAATAAACTAAAGCTTAATGATAAAAACTAAGTATCTAAGGCTAATTCTAATTGATTCTATTTCTAATTTCTAAGTCTAATTCTTCTCCCTTATAATGTTGAAATGTTAGATATATATATAGAAGGAATAAAACAAATCTTAGACCCTACATAGCCGCCGCTTTTAATTTTCCGCGCAGTAGCCCCGTCGCGGGCACCACATCAACAGTCGCGGGCGCGATCTCGCTCTGGACCTTTTTCCTTCCGAGATTGCGCAAGTCTTGTCGCGGGCGCCACACATGTGGTCGCGGGCGTGACCTCGCTCTAGACAACTTCCATCTGAGACTGCTCAATAGGCGTCGCGGGTGTCACATCTTGTATCGCGGGCGTGACCGCTTCCTGGACATCACTTTCCTGAGCGTAATGCCCGCTACAAGCTTGTAGCGGGGGCGACTAACTGGGTGACTAAACAGATTTCCTTGTAACGCCCGCTATACAGCTGGTAACGGGTGTTACGTCCTGTAATCAGCTCCTTTTGAGGGATTTTGTTGCTGTCGCGAGTGTTACTCCATGGGTAACTGGCGCGAATAACTTGGCAGACGACTTTGCAAGCTTGTCGATGCTGGTAGCAGGCGTTACCCTTAGGGTGGATGGGGTACCAGCTGGGTTAATTTTGACATATTTTTTTGCCTTTTTTTCCTTTTTTTCCTTCTACCTCTTGATTAACCTACAAAATCACAAAATCATCATAACTAATACATAATTAAGGGGCTAAAACAAGAAAAACACCTTCTTAGAGGTATCAATTCGGCTGGAAATGAGACCGAATAGTAGCCTTTTCGTGAAAGAAGCTCGTGTTTTGGTCTCCCTCACGAAGCCAGAGTTGCCGGCTCCGTTGAGCCCAATACTTATCCTCCCTCTCCTCTAGATGTTCAAGCTTCATAACCAAGGCCCTATGTTTGGCCAGGTTTTCAATTTTTGAGCCCCTTCATATCAAGGCCCATTTTGGTTTTCAATTTTTTACAACATTCCCCTAATCTGACTCCCACATCCATCACTCCTCCTGGAGCGTTACCATACGCGTGGAGGGTGTAGATTAGGTTGAGTGATAATGGATGATCGATATTCAACACGAACAAGGGCCTTGAACACCCAAAGGAAGTATATGACCTTGAGCTAGGTAATCCACAACTCTAGGCCTAACACCCCACCATGATTATCATAGGTAATCATCTAAATAATCATTAAAGGAATGACTTGAACACCATCAAGTCACTTGGATAAAGTAACAAGATTTTTGAGAGAAAACTAAGGAAGAACCCTTACAAATTCACTAGCATATATTCAAATGTCAAAAACTTTTAAACAATGCCAAGGGAGGGGATATATATATAGGAATGGGGGGAAAATAACAACACGCAACAGCAACACGTCTGGGCAGAAAGCGGTCGCGGGCGCGACCCTAGGAGTCTCGGACGCGACGTCCCTGGGCAGCTGGGTGACTCGGGCGAGTCACAAGACGACTCGGGCGCGACGTCCTTCTGGACAACTTTTCCCTGCCGACTTCGAACGTGCATAACTTCTTCATCTGAACTCCATTTTAGGCCCATAAGATATTGATGGAAAGCACTCGGTATGTACTTTAAGCTCCCAATATTTGAGACCAATCGGAGTTATATTGAAGGAGTTATGACCCAAAGAATGAAGGCACGTCCATTCCAACAACCCACGTTGATCCGTTTGCGCTTATTCTTGCCAAAGGACTTCGAACCCTTTTAAAGGCCCGAAGTAGGTCCCGATGAGGACCCGTAGCTCCACTCCCACGGTCCGGGGTCCCATTTGAAGTGGCTGCCACACCCGATTCGATCAGCTCATGGCTCCAAGGTCCCGGGTCCACCTTGAAATGGATCCCACCCCCGACCTTGAAGTCGTTTTTCTTGTTTTTCATGGAAAGGGTGCGGGAAGACTTGGTGCCCATAAAAAGTGAGACTCGGGCCTCATCCCGATACATTCCACCTCCACTTTCCCATACTCCCTTTATTATTTCCTCACACTTTTCCTCCTCCACCCATTGTTTTTCAAACCTGCATGGTCTTTTGTTTTTTCTCTCTCTCTCTCTCATAAATGAGCACATGTTTTGAGCATTAGATAAGGATGGGGAGATGGTCAGATTTTCTTTTGTATAGGTGGAGAACATGGTTCCAAAGAAAAGCCTCTCTTCACTTGGTGTTGCACACACATCTATCTAGCCTCTCTTGGATATTTTCCTCACCCTCTCTTCCATTGCTCCAAGTATATGGGTGGCCCTCGTAACCCAGTTCATGTAGACCACAATCTTCCATGGCTGCTCTGAAGCCCTCTATTTCAGCAACCGCATGAAAGGTACCTCCTAGTTTTTCCTCATAGTGGGCTATGTTGTTAAAATCTCCCCCACAAAGCCATGAGAGGTCTTCCTCAATCCTTAACCCCCTCATTAGATCCCATGTCCTCCATTTTTCCCCTTCACTCGGGAAACCATATATCCCCGTTAGTCTCCATTGTTTTTCATCATGCTCATCTAGACAAAGCATGTCAATATGATTCATCGACATTGAAACTAGGCTCATGTTCACAGAGTTGTTCCACATCATTGTTAGGCCTCTACTCCTCGCCCTTGCCTCCCCCATACAACTCACAAAAACTCCATTAGCCTTCTTGAATCGGTGCTTCAGCTTTGAAATCTCCAATTCTTTTCGGTGAGTCTCACACAAAAACACTATGTCGGGATCTTCGGATTCCAAAAGTGTTGAGCGCCTCTAACCGCTCGTGGATTCCCAAGCCCAAGGCAGTTCCAAAATATGATCTTCATTGCTGTTCGCGGGGCTGCCGCACAGCCACCGCTACTGACATAGAGCTTTCTGGAATCTCCTCTGGCTCATCTAGTCGAGTCATTTTCACTCCATCAACACCCATCAGGTCCTCCTCATCCACTCCCTTCCTTCTGCATGTTTTTTCACCATGCTTTTTATTCTCATCCACACGTTCTGGAGAGGGACACACGCGGAAGCCTAGGGTCTAAACAAACATGTGGATGATGGAAATCCACCCATAGAACTCATAAACACCATGAACCAATTTTTTAGAGTTTTTGGATTAATGAAGATAAACATGAAATTAAAGGATATGGAAAATTCTAAAGAGAGAAATCTCACCAAATTGAACTTAGATGTTCAAACACTTGCACAAGGATCTCCCACAAGCAAAGAGTCTTGAATCACCCAAGAAATCTCACAAAGAGTGTAGGATAACCACCCAGTCACAAAGAAGAGAAATCCCAAACTTCCACCCAAAGGATTAGCTTCATTGATTAGGGTTTGAAACCCCACAATTACAACACTCTCCAATTGAGAGGATTTTTCTTGAGCCTAGCTCCTAAACATTCATCATAAAAAACTGTATTAAAAAACAAGCTAAAGAGGTATTTATACTAAACAGAAATTAAGCCTAAAACTCAGCAAAAATGAAACGGACACGCGCGTGTCGCAGAAGGGTCGCGGGCGCGACAACTTCGTGACTCGGCAACCCATCGCCCAACCGTAGAGCGTAGTGGGTGCGACCAGTTGTGTCGAGGGCGCGACAAAACCAACTCGAGCGCGACAACTTGGTGGTAGCGTGACTGTACTTCGGCCAGATGGTTGTCACGGGCGTGACACCAGACAACTCGGGCGTGGCCATCTTATATTCTTATGGGCAACTTTTCCCTGCCTACTTCAAACGCGCATAACTTCTTTATCCGGACTCTGTTTTAGGCCCATAAGATATCGATGGAAAGCTCTTGATGTATACTTTAAGCTCCCAAAATGTGAGACCCATCAGAGTTGTATTGAAGGAGATATGACCCAAAGAATGAAGGCACGTCCATTCCAACAGCCTACGTTGACCCGTTTGCGCTTATTATTGTCGAAGGACTTCGAACCCTTTTAAAGGCCCGAAGCAGGTCCTGATGAGGACCTGTAGCTCCACTCCCGTGGTCTGGGATCCCATTTGAAGTGGATACCACACTCGGTGATGATCCGAATACGACTCCAAGGCCCCGGGCCTACCTTGAAATGGACTCCACACCCGATATTGGAGTTGTTTCGTTCGGGTTCTCGGGAGGGGGCGCGGGTAGACTTGGAAACCATGGATCTCGAGGCTCGGGCCTCATCCGGATACGCTTCAGATTCTCTAGGTTTTCTCTTCCACTTTCGTCTTTCCTTCGTCTCCGTCTTCTGTGTTTATTCAGGATCATTCTCTCCCTTCTCCCCACCAACATCTTCCTCCTCCCCACTTCCCACTATACTATATGTCCCTTCTTCCTCCCCCTCTTTGCTCCCACTCATCTCCTTGCCATCACTCTCTTTTTTATTGCGAGGGCTCACATTCATCCTACTCAACTCCTTCGCCACTTCTTCCACACTTGGGCTGGAGTTCGGTGACCCTTCTTGTCTCGGTTTGAAAATCAGTCTCCTCACCGACGTACCTTGTAAGTTACTTTCTGTTGTTTGCACTCCCTTCGAGCATGCCACGGAGAGGCTTTCATCCAATCCCCATAGTGGAACGTCATGTATCCCTCCTCTTCTTTCTTGATGAGGGCATATAGTGACTAAATATTGGGAGCATTTTGATAGTGAAATTTGGGGATTAATGTACTTAATTGATCTTTTATGATCTTATTTCACTGTCTTAACCGAGTTCTTTGTGCAGATTAATGATATGAACTCCAAAGCTCAATACATTTCTTGATTCATCATTGAAAGAGCTTTCCGACGATATATTATAAGCTCAATTCCGAGTTGAGATGAAGAAGTTATGAGTATGATAGTAGAAAGTGTGTGAAAACTGATATATGTCCAATTTTTTGGTCACCATTTTTTCCACACATATTGTAACACCCCGGATGTGTGGTTAAGTGTGGCTTAAGAGGATTGAAACGACTACTCATATCACCAAGGTGCACCTTCTTTTATAGTAGCTCATCCGTTGGGAACTCCTCAGTTAAGCGTGCTTGGCTGGGAGTAGTCCAAGGATGGGTGACCTCCTGGGAAGTTTTCCCGGGCAGCGTGTGAGCGAGGACGAAGCACGCTGGAAAGACTCGTGGTGATTTGTGGGGCCAGTCAGCGATCCTTGAAGCAATTATTGGTAATGTCCGCGGCCCGTGAGGGGTCGGGGCGTTACACATATTCTATGACTTTGAGGCTTATGAGTTATGCCAATGAAAAGTAAACTCCTAGAGCTTTCTGAAAAGTCAAGAACCTAATCAATCGGACATCGGACAAAGGAGATATGGCCCAAACAAGACGGCCTAGAAAATTTCAGATCCAACACGACCCGTGTTGGTCTCAGAAACCATTAACACGACCCATGTTTTGACCAACATGGTCCGTGTTAACCCTGTTTATGACGATATTGTCGTTTCGACTGCTCTTAATGGCTATATAATTGCAAAATTCGGTTATTATCCTTCATTATCCATCCACCTTCATCCATCACCATCTATTCCTTCCATACCATCCATCTCCATCTCTACCATCATCCATCTCCATAATCCTACAATAATCAAGAGTTTGAGAGCGAATTGAAGACTGAAGATTACTCAAGATTGATACAGTGTTGGAGGAGCAAAAGTCTACAATTGCCAAATTCTTTCAAGGGTTTTCTGCATATCTTTGGTTATTTCTTCATTCTCTTTAGATTCATATGCTTTCTAGAGTAAATTTTGTTATGTTTTGTGTTTTGAACATGAGTAGTGAGTATTTTCTTTTAGTTTGGGGGTAAACCCTTATTAGTTTCTCTTATGGATTGAATTTTGTTGGATTGAACAAGTTGTAATCTAATTTGAATGCATTTTATTTATCCTTTGGTTATGTATGTCATTGCTTTTGTTTGCGCACCATTAGCATGGATTTAGATTATTCAATGAAGTACCGAACGGAGAAATTCGATAATCGGAACCCTTAGGATTAAATTGGTTATGAAGTGAACTAGACATAGAAGACTTTGTAGTTAGGGGTCATTGGATAATTTGATCTTTAACTTAGTTAAAATTGAAATAACCACGAAAGTAGGTGATTGATTTTGCTAAGCAATCCGTTTCATTGCCAAAAGCTCGCTACGGAAGAATTTATGCGATTATCGACCCTAAAATGTACCAAATTAGCGACATACATGTTCAATCCACTTGTTTGATTCATAGAGTTACTTAGGTTTTATTCCCTAAATGTCTTTCTCATATTGACTTCATCTTGTGAATTATGTGTATATTTGATTGTTTTGACCTTTTTAGTGACTAGAAGTAGTTTTAGATTAATCCAAATTAAAACCTGATCGATTTAGCAATCACCTAGGAGGCTAGTTTGGTGTAGCTAGCAAAGTCCCTGTGGGATCGACCTTGATACTTGCTACACGTACACTCGTGCACTTGCGGCGTCTCACAACCTCTCTCATTATGCCCTAACTTGCCGCAGAAGTAACAAATCATAAGTAGTCTTTCATATTTGACTTTTAAGTGTGTCACCTGCCCGTTTCGTATCTCAATGGGAATTTCATGTGGGAACGATTCTCAGAGATCCATCAAGACCCTGAAACGGAGAGATTTCTCCCATCCACCTCCATCCGATTCATCTATCTTTATAAGGACTCCAATGTGATCTGCCAGGGCTTTGATGTTTTTCTCGTTCCTTCCTCGGAAAGGTGGGTCGTAAACCGTAACCCAGAAAGGTGTGTGGGTTAAAGTCTCGGCCGCTTTTATCGGTTGTAGGTCATCTTCTATCTCCTTCATGCATAACACTGTCTTGTAGAAAGTCCATGGTTGCCCATCAACAACTTTCTCCATGTCTCTCCAGTGGTAGAACTGGAAAAGGAATAGATTATCTGTTATTTCTTTTACTTCCATCCCTTTACTCAGATTCCAGATCTTCTCCATTGTATCCATCAGCGCATATCCATTGAACTTCTTTTTTGTCCACAATCTCCCTATCAAGCAGAGCGTAATCTGGGCCTCCTCGTCATCCGTCCCATCGATCTCCCAAACTACCGGTTTCTTTCCTCGCCCTCCTAATGCTTACCCTTTCTCAGTTTCTCCCATGACCGAGATGATTCCGTCGCCGCCTCCTTGGTGGTGACGGACACAAAACCGCGGATAAACCGTCAACAAACCCTAGACCAAAATAGGAGAAAAACCCTCACTTAGGAAACCCTAGGAGGGACTCGCGGTTTTGGCCCTCCACTCTCAAATGGCATGAAATTGATAAGGAACAATTCAAAACAATAAAAACAATAAAGAAAATATAAAGTCTGAAAAGGGGTTAAAAGAAAGAAATAAATAAATTTGAAAAGTGTAAAAAAGCAAAAAAGCAAAATGACGAAGAGGTGGGTGTACATTCATTATTGGAAAAAAATAATGTTTGAAAAGGTGTAAAACAATAAAAATAAAAAAATAATAAAAGGATGAAGCGGTAGGCGTGCCATGTTGTGTACGCCCAAGCGTATGATCAGTAGCTCTAAAGCTTGGGTGCCTATAGATAATGCGTCTCACTTACTTACTAATTGCATCTTAAGAGTGTCTACAAATGAGAGAAGATTTAGATGTATTAACTTTGCTAAATCTCCAATGAGTTAAGATGTACATGTTAACTAACATTTTGTTACAAATCAAATACCTTGATGTTGCATCTTAGATGTATGACCCACATGCTACAATAAGATCTATGGACATTTTATAAATGTGCACTCCCAAAAGTTCGAGGAGTAGTTATAAAACTTCCCATGTTGAATGGATGATAACTACTACACTCTCTCAAACAATTCTAGGGAGCGGTTATAAACATCTAGTTTATATGCCACAAGTGTATAGGGTATAATTGTAGACACCTTTTGTACCGGGACAAGTGTACAAGTATAATTGGGAGCAACGTGAATACCTCATTGCAAGATTGGGCCCAAAAAAACCCAAAATGAGCAAAAACTGGGCTAAAACCAAAGTAAGGTTACCTGGCCTTGCTTCAAATCCAAGTAGTTGGACCCAAAAGTCACAAAGCCCAATAAGAGGAGCAAAAGGACAAGAAAATGAGGAAGGTCGTCTGGTCTTGCTCACTTTTTAATTTTTCAGCAACCCACCACAAAACCTTTATTTCCCACCCTTTCCATATATATGTACTCACCCTTTTGAATTCCATTTTTTTTTCCACAAGTCTCATTGGCCTTATTTTTTTTTTATGAGGGTAAAATACACACTATAAGCTTTCCAATACCTTTTGAATCGCCTCAATCGGAGTACGAATGATGAGGTATGGTTGTTTGAACTTGAACTAACCACAAAGCAAGACCAAACGGTCATGCCTAGTTTCCGAGTAAGGCTCAACGACCTATAATCCCTGCAAAGGCCTAGAAGCAGCCATAGAAAATTAAAAAGTCATCTGGCCTTGCTCTAATTCCACAAGTCGAACCCAAGTGCAACAAAAGCTCATAAGAGCTTTCAAAAGCCACTTGGCTTTACTCGACCTGCATGCACTGTCACATCACCAATCCGTGTGAGGAGACCTCAAAAGCCATCTGGCTTCCTCACTGTCGCGTCATCACTCCTAGCCAAGATCCCGCAATGCACGCCTTGACGCCTTTGACTGACTTTTGAAGGGGGATTGTGGATAAAAATGGTGGATCATGTTTGGTCCTTCCATCTTTTGCACACTCGCATTCACCTATAAATATCTCCATCCATTCCACCATTTGGGGTAATCCAAAAATCATCCAAGAAATCCCACTGTCTTTCCTTATCATTATCACACAAAGTTCAAATATTAGCATGACATCGATAGCGAAAGAATTCCAACGTGTTAGATCGTTCATTTATCATTTTATAATCATGTAATCACATTGTGATCCCTTTGTAAAATATTTTGTAAATAGTTATTACATTCAAATGACATGAATATGATACTGTGAAACTCTTTTAAACTTCTCCCCACTCTTTTCCATTTCAATATTGATTCTGGTAGAGTTTGTATTCATCACATGCAAATTTGAGAGTTCTTTAATTCTTGGATCGAAACTTTACCCCGGTCTTGGAATTCGAGTTTACATGTCGGAGTTTTTATTGCTTTCTTTTTGATTCGTTGATTTCATTAAATCAACTGGCAACTATTTTTTTTATCCTAACTTGCATGATTCATCTTTGTGACTCTCTTATGTCTGATTAACTAAAGTGACATCTCTCCCGAGACCACCCTATGAAGCCAACCAAAAGAGGAAATGAGATAGAAATTGAGCAAAACCAGACAACGTTACCATCTTTCTGGCCCACTTTCACAGGCAATGGGTCCAAAAGACCACTAGCCTGACCTGAGTAAAGCCGTCCGGCTTACTGGGTCAGTCCAGTGGCCTCAGTCCATTCGCCATTAAAGTGGGGATGAGACAAGATATTGCTAAAAAAAATGTGGATGGGAAAGGCGGCAATGCTTCAACCCCGAAAGGTAAGAGTACAAACACTAGTTCTGCTTAATTGGCAGCAACATATTTAACAGAACTTGAAATTAAGGACAGAAAAGAAATTTTCAAATGCAGAAACCAGAAAACAAAACTAAATGTCTCCCCAAGGGAGCAGGGACTGCTAAAACCCGCAACTAATTATCTAATCAAGCCTCACTAATGGTTATTCAGGAATCGCAAGACAATCTTAGTATGAATTATACCACCCTTGAACCTGGCCAAGTATAAAACTTGGTAAATCCTTAACAAATTTGCTCACTTGGCACCAGCAAGCTCTTTGCGGAGCTGCTTGGCAGCAGAAACCATGTTCGAGAGAGCAGGCTTGACCTCGGTGTACTTACGGGTCTTAAGACCACAGTCTGGGTTCACCCACAAGATGTTGGACTCCAACACTGCAAGCATCTTCCTAATGCGGTCAGCAATCTCCTCAGTTGATGGTATTCTTGGAGAGTGAATGTCGTACACACCAGGACCAATTCCAGCACCGTACTTGACTCCCTCACGGAACACTGACAACAGCTTCTCATCAGAGCGAGAGTTCTCAATTGTGATGACATCAGCATCCATGTCAATGATAGAGTGGATAATGTCATTGAAGTTGGAGTAGCACATGTGGGTGTGGATCTGCACATACCCATCCATAAGTCAATTACCTATAAATCCCATACAAGTTCACATACATACATAGGCTTCATGGCGAGGAGTTACCTGGGTAGAGTCCTGGACTCCAACATTAGTGATACGGAAAGAGTGAACAGCCCACTTCAAGTAGAAGTCATGTTCGGACTTCCTGAGGGGCAGACCTTCTCTCAAAGCAGCCTCATCAATTTGGATAACATTGATACCAGCCTTCTCAAGGTCCTCAACCTCATCCTTAATGGCCAAAGCAATCTGGTAGCATGTCTCATGCCTAAACAATAAAATAAATGTACAGGGACAATTGTCAACATTAGTATCATCTCAGTAACCAATACAATTTGACAAATGGTCCTGCAGATAGTATTACTACAACAGCATACCTGGGCTGATCATTTCTGACGAAAGACCAGTTGAGGATGGTAACAGGCCCTGTGAGCATACCCTTCATGGGGCGGGAAGTCATGCCCTGAGCTGTGGATGACCAGAAGACGGTCATTGGCTTAGGGCGGCTCACATCACCGTAGATGATTGGTGGCTTGACACAGCGAGATCCGTAAGATTGTACCCAACCATTCACAGTGAAGGCAAAACCTGACAATTGCTCTCCAAAGTACTCAACCATATCATTCCTCTACAATGGGAAGCCACAAAAATGACAAGTTTAGAACCCAGATTTTTTTTAAAAAAAAGAATAGGTATGATGAATTAAGTTAATGGACAGCCACGCACCTCAGGCTCTCCGTGCACAAGGACATCAATGTCAAGTTCCTCCTGGAGCTGGACGACCTTGCGGATTTCCTCCTTGATGGAGTTGACATACTCCTCCTCAGAGATCCTATAGGAAGCAATTAAAGAGATTAGCATTGATGAGCAAAAAGGCCAAAAAAAAAAAAAAAACAAGACAAAGAAACCAACGCACTTGTAAACAGATAATAAAAGTACTTACTTGTTGGCCTTGTATTCACGGCGGACCCTCCTAAGCTCCAAAGTCTGTGGGAAAGACCCAATGGTGGTGGTGGGGAGGATAGGAAGGTTAAGTTTCTTCTGCTGAGCATCAAGCCTAGCACTAACATTGGTTGCACGGCGGTGGTCTGACCCCTTCAAAGCAGCAGCCTGATTGCATCGGACCACACAATGATCAATAACAACGAGCCACACATTCTCTACTGTAATCGCAAATAGAAGCGCTAAACATGCACAAATGCACTTGTACTTACCGACTTCTGAACAGCTTCGTTTGTCACTCTTGGGGAGGACTTCCTTGAAGCCTGAGCAGCAGCATTGGCAGAGAAGAAGGCCTGGTAGGGAAAGACCAAAGTCAAATAAAGTTTTGCATCATAAAAGAGGAGCTTGCAAAAATCTACTCAATCCCCCGTTCTTAAAGGGCAATATGAAAGATACCTCATCTTTCTGACCAGCCAATGCCTTGGCCAAAGCATTAACTTCAACAATTTTCTGGGCAGCAAATGCAAGCCATGACTTGATTTCGGCATCGAGCTTAGTCTCGTTAGCAAGGTCAACAGCAGTATGAAGAAGTGAACAGGAGGTGGAGACAACAAGCTTGTCTGCAAGCAAAGAACTACTGCGTAAGTAAAATTTCTTTACAAAAGATCAGCATTCTTTTCTTTTGCAGAGATGCTGGCAATTAACTACCTTTTCCAACAACACCCTCAAGAGCCTGGAGTGTAGAAAGGGAAGCAGCAAGATCATTGGCCCAAATATTCCTTCCATCAACTACTCCAGCAAAAAGGTATTTGCCTGAGGGAAATTGACTCTTGATCAAATCCAAGGTCTTTGTTCCACGAACCAAATCAAACCCATAACCAGTGACTCCCTTCAAAGAGGTAAGGGTCTTGTATGCCTCAGGGGTAACATCAGCAAAGTAAGTCTCAACAACGACATTCAATCCTGACAGGGTAGATTCCAATTCAGAGTAAGCAGCTGTGAAGGCTTCTAGTTTATGAGCATCAAGATCCATCACGAGGAGGGGCTCATCAAATTGAATCCAAGAAGCACCAGCTCCCTTGAGTTCAGCCACAACTTCCCTGCAAACAAAACCCGGCAGCTTTGAATCACCAACTTGCATTCATTCAACACATGCAAATAGAACAAGGATATTTTCATATCTTACTTGTAAATAGGGAGGATCTTGGGAAGAAGAGAGAGAAGGGAGAAAGATTTGTCAACACCCTTGGCAGGCTTCGACAACAACAAATATGAGACTGGTCCAACAAGAACTGGGACAGTGTCTACTCCAAGCTGTTTGCAATGCATTAGACAAAGAATCAGATTTTATCCTAGCTCACTTTTTCCGTAAACAAATAAGCAAATATAATACAAGACATAAGAGACTTGTGACACATACCGCCTTGGCCTCCTTGTATTCATCCACAGCCTTGTGAGAAGCGTAAGAGAAGTTCACCTCTGGTCCTAACTCAGGGACAATGTAGTGGCTGTCACAAACCAACATTTCAACATCAGTAAATCAATAATGATCAACGATAATAATTTATACAACTTGATCGTATATGAAAAGGTGAGCCATCACTTACTAGTTGGTGTCGAACCACTTGGTCATTTCCATGGCGGGGACAGAGGCATTTCCTCTGGCCATTGAGAAGTAGACATCAAAACCGATCTCTCCACCATTCCACCCATACCTTGGAGGAACAGCACCGAGCATGGCAGTGGTGTCAAGGACCTGGTCGTAGTAAGAGAAAGTGTTGCTGGGAATGTATTTGATACCAGCATCGGCCATTTGCTTCCAGATGGATGACCTGAGATCGGCAGCAACCTTTTTCAGGTCCTCAGCACTGCTCTTTCCATCCCAGAAAGACTCCAGGGCAAATTTGAGCTCTCTCTTTGGCCCCATGCGGGGGTATCCAACAATGTGTGATGCCATTGTGCTGTAGATTAGAAAACGTACAAACTAGAGTTAGCACCATTATCAGTTATCACCATAATCATGTAATTGGTAGCACCTAGCAATGTTAAAATTCCAGCACATGCAACACCCCAAATTGTTTTTGTTTTAATTTTTATCCCATTCCCAAACAAGAAAGATTTATCACCAAAAAAGCCAATGCTTTCCAAATTAGATCCGAAAAAAGCTAGAAACGAAGAAGCATAGACCCTTATACTTGAGATGGACACAACACAACACAACACAGACGACCACACGGACACATGATTTAAGAAACAATGGATATGACACAATGTAACATGACAAGAAAACATATATTCTATTAAGGAAAAACTTATAGTAGTTGTGAACCATGACAACCACCACAATGAAAACGATATTTATCCATACATGTGTCAACTTTTATGTTCGCCATTCATTTTTTTAATTTAGTACAACATTATAAAATATATTTTCTTAATTAAAATAAATTTTTTGAAATTTTTTAAAATTTAAATATCTTTAATCTAAATTTTTGCCTAGTAAATAAGCATATTTTGAAAAATATTTATTTAAAATTTTTTAATATAAACTAAAATTTTAAAAAATATATTTTACAATTTATATTAAATAAGAAAGCTAATGGTCAATGTAAAACTTGACACATGTACGAATAAGATTTATTTTACTTACGGTGGTTGTCATAGTTGACAACCACTATAAGTGCATCTATTCTATTAATATGTACTTGAAAGTTGTTCTATGACAAGGAATACATACATACATACACATACATACACATACACATACATATATATATATATGTGTGTGTGTGTGTGTGTGTGTGTGCGCGCGCGCGCTTACAATTTGTTATATGTTAGTAGCCTCAGAAAGGATTGTTTTTGAATGATAACAACAAAGTGCCCATACTATGCTCATCCAACAAGTGTTTGAAAGTGTCACTATTGCCATACTTTTCATACTCAATAAATGGTTCAGATCTACCAACCCAAGTAAATTCTAAGTTGCTCCTTTAACTTCTTACAAGATTATTCATACTCAATAAAAAAAGAATGATCAGCTATTCAAAGGGGGAAAGTGTTGCCATATCGCTTTCATCCATAAGTAGTTCAGATCTATCTAAAACATAATATCACCATTGAACACTGAAGTTACCGTGACCCAATACCCTCAATTTAACCAGCTACATTCTACTTACTTTAAGAGACTCTGCACCAAAGGAAAAGTCCAAGTAGTGCATTGTATAGATCGTTTTGGGGTACCCAAAAATTTAACTACGGACAGATCAGGTTGGCAGGTTAACCAAGCGCTTTGAGCACAAATAAAAGACGATCCTTTTTGTCAAAAAAAAAAAAAAGACGATCCTAAAAGGGACAAAAATTGTTCCACCATTATTGAACAATGAATCTACACAACCATTATAAATTATGAATCTCCACAAGTAAACATTATTATATAAAAAAAGGAAAACAAAATCAAATCTACTAATCCAGGAGGTTTTTTGTCGGCAGAGCATGCTTTAAATGCTAAAAACAGTATCACATGGGTTGCAATGACAAAAACATCCCTATTAAAACAGAGATCTATCACTATATACTCAATATTAATAAATGATACGATGATTTCAGTCAAATTAGGCTCAGTATCCACACAGTCACCATTAATGGCTACAGATCTACTGGATACAAACACAAATGTAATTCCTCAACCTCAAATGATTATCACATCTTAAGATACCAAATTCAGTATCAAATACACAACGTAACGAAAAACGATCACATCTGAAGCAAGTAAGCTTAGATCCGAGACGATCTGAATGATTGTAACCACAAAATAAGATGTCAGACAAAAGTTTTGGTGGATGGATCAGGATGACTCACGAGTAAGGTGATTAATGAGAAAACAGGAATATGAATTAGAGACGAAAAAAACGACAAGCAACGAAGACATGAAAGAGTGAGGGAACGCAATAAACGCCATTAAAATGGAAGAGAGAAAGCATTGGAGGTCCGTACCTTAAGGAAGGATAGAAGGAGCGAGAGAGAAGACGAGGTGAAAGAACAGGCAAGGGAGAACAGAGAGAAAGGAGAAGGCGAGCGAAATGAAAGGGAGCAGTTCGGATATTTATAGAAAGGGAGATTGGGGATTGGTACAGGTACACACAATTGGGGGTTGGTGAGTGATAGCAGTGGCGTACATACACCACTGCTAGTCTGCTACTGCTGCTCCTCATATGTCCCCAGATCTGGCCATCAATCAATTTTACCAACCGCCCTTTTCTTTTTTCCTTTTCTTTCTTCCCCCCCCCCCCCCCCTTCTTTTTCTCCTTTATTTTATTTCCTTTTCCCTTTTCTTCTTTAATTTCCTCACACATTTTTTTTTTATTATTGAAAGCCAAAAGAGGTTAAAAAGACAGCACCAGCACTGCAAAAAAAAGCAAAAAAAATTACATCAATTGGACAGGAAACAATAAAGAAGCCACACAGTTAAACAACAAGACAAACAGCAAAAATAAAAACTAAAATTAACAATTCCAATCTCTTCGCCAATTCTCCTTAAGTCGCTTCTCAACAGGCTTTGGGTCCCACGAATGAAGTCAGAACCACAGCCAAACTTAGTCACTTTGCGCGCAATATCCACCAGACGAGCTTGAGGATGCTTTGATGATTCAACTAGCAAGCTCACATTTTTGCCCTTCTTTTTGACATGTTCTTTAGATCGAGCGGGATTTGCATGCAACTTGGCTTAACAAATGTCACTTGAACTTTGGAAAAGTCTTCCCCTTCTTCCTTTTTCTAGCAAAAGCTTTGGAACCCTCCAAAACTGAGTCCTCAACATCAGCAAAGATAAAAGATTCAGAATGAACCAATTGAGAGTCAATCTCCTCATTATCAATCGGCTCGCAATCAGGTACAACTGAAGCATTAACCGGATGACTTAAAACAACACAAATTGGGTAGGAAAAGGAGCGCTCGGAATCCATAGAAACATCCCCAGGTAGAACCTCAGATTGAATAACACCGTACCAGGACTGGTCCGGGAGTTCGCAAGGTTATTAGCACCACCTCATTGGATACAACCCTCATATCATGTATAGGCTCAACCTCCACATTCTGCACAACTTTTGGGATCCAAACACGCTTGCTAGATGCACCCTTCAAGAAGCGGCATACCCTCTGCTTTTTTATTATACTTAGCCCACGAAACAGAAATAACAGAATCGTTCAACAAATTACCATTAAGGGCCTTAATAGCAATAGTACTCTCCTTTTTACTCTTGAAACGAACAAAACCAAACCCTCTTCAACAACTACCTTCTTTTTCAGGAAGGTAAACATTAACAACATTTCCAAAATCCACAAAAAGATTTTTCAGCACCAAAACATGAACTCCAAAGGGCAAATTCTCCACAAACACATAGAAAAGGTGACCAACCACATCAAGAGATCCAACAGGGGCGGAAGAATGAAAATGCAGATCTGTAGAAAATTCAGCAGACACAAAGGAGGGAGCGGGAACAACCACATCATCCAAAATCGGTAAAGGACCCGAGGTATTAGAGACCTTAATAAGCCCGAGAAGCTCTTTAAGCACAAATACAATTTCACCGGCCCTTGCAATCACCATCAATAGAAATGGAGAAGATAATAGAAGATAACTCACATTTCAATTCCGAACACCTCACTTGGATTTAGCTTTGGTTCACCATTAATCCCTTCAAACATTCGAGAAGCACAACTTGGAAAAGAATCAACCACAATCACAAACAATGGACCCGAGTAACCACCGAAAGCTCGAAGCCTCGACGACCCAGCAGAACACACAACAAGGAACAAGACCTGACTGAGACACACCAGAATAGAGAAACACAACCACTCTTGAAGACCCCCAAAAACACAGAAGCGCCAGCGGATCCCCACAGCCACCAGAAACCGGAGTGAAGCAGGAGGGCCAACGGAACTCGACGACCACCAGAACCGCAGAACCGGAGTGAAGCAGGACGACGAGAGGGTTAAAGAGTGGTTGCAGGAGGGCCACTGGGATAGAGTCGGTCGACGGAGAGAAGAAAATAAACAGGAGGTGACCGTGGCACCGCACGACCTGCCTACCGGAGCACCGTTAACCCGGGAGACCGGTGACGACCACCGGCAACCAGGAGGGCGAGCCCGCCGGTCAGAGAAAGGCAACAGTCGGAGAGAAGCAGTAAAAGCAAATTAAAATTTGAACCAGAGGGCAACAGTCAGACTGCACAAATCCTCTACCCTTTTTCTCTCTAAATTAAGATTAAGATTGGTCCATTTCCTCACGCAATTTACAACTATATATCTTTTGTGTTGTCTATCATTCATCACCAATAATAAGGAAATAACCTTTTAAAATTTTGGTCATGTTATGTTTAGAAATATATCTATGATAAATGTAACAAATTACTTAGAATGAGGTTAAGATAAATCGAGGCCGTAAACAAAATTTGAGATTGACATTTTTATGTATTCATTTTTGCTCATCTTTTCATGTAATTTTTTTTCTTTAGAAAAAAACTATCACCATCAGTTAAAATATAAATCGATTATATTTTCGATAGGAGTTTGAAATTTCTAAACCTAACCATAATGTTTCTAGTTTGAGACAACCCAGTGAGGTAAAACATTAATGATTTTGTTTTTATACTTTGCCAAAATTTTACTTTGTCAAAAAAGTCCTGATTTTTGAGCAAGTTAGACAATTGGTCAATAGATAATTCATAACTTTCAAGAGAGCATGTCGTTGATCAGATAAGTAGTACCTTGTGAACAAATGATTCACCCCCTTATGGACGAACAATTCATTGAACCGACAATTGATCGAACGGACAAGTCGTATCTTTTGGACGAACAAATGAACGGATACCTTTACCTTCCACTCTCGCACATGTTGGTTCTCTTAGACGAACATATTTATCTTCCGACAATGGGGAAATTTTCCTTCAATGGAGGATGTGTTTGTCTTTCATCTATAGGCTTGTTGGTCCTCCAACGATAGGTATGTTCATTATCCATCAACGACTAAGTTTCCTTTTGTCAGTGGATATGTTTGTCTCCCATCGATGGGCACACTTTCTCCTGCATAAACAAGTAAGCTTATCTTCTGCGGAAAGCAAGTTGCCTTCTGATAAGTGGGTATTTTATTGTATTCATTAGGTCTCTAACTTGTATGATTTGACTAATTATGGTCTTAATTACTGTAACTCTATACCGAATTCTGTGATTTCTTCACTTGATTTTGGAGATTGGTATATTTTGCAGGGTTGAAAGAATTTCCTCTTCAAAGTAAGAAGAAATGAAGAGAAAAAGAGGAAAAGTTGAAGAAATATTGAAAAGAATTAAAGAGGAGAAGAAAGGAAGGAGAAGCCGCCCACCTGCCATAAGGCCCAAACCAGATTTGGGCGGACAAGCCAGGCGCTGCCAGCGTCTGGCTAGACGTTATCGCGCCTCCGGCGGAGACTCCATCATTAGTGCAAAGCGAAAGACGCTGCCAAAGAGAAGCCAGGGGAAGCCAACGCTTTTCCCTTGAGAAACAAGGCGGACGCACCAAACGCGACCAGTGCCCCCAGAGACGCTGCCAGTGACTGGTGCCCTAATCTTGGCCTATAAAAGGGTTTTGACCCTACCGTCAGAAGAGATTCATCAATTCACCTTTATTTCATAGAATTTTAGTTTTAGTTTTAGAAAGGAACTTTAGTAGTGTTTTTAGAGTGCTCTTGAGAGTAACTAAAGAGGAGAAGGCGATCGAATCGGGTGACACGAAGAAATTGAAATCAACGCTTTGGATATTTGGTTGTTTTCTATTTTCATTATATTTGCGATTTGAATTCAGTTGTTATTTCGCTCATTTCTATTATCATGAGTAGCTAAATTCCTTGTTTAGGGGATAAACTCGATGTCTCTTAACTTATTATGGATGTGATTTCAGTGTGAAGTTCAATTTAATCGTTTAATCTCCGTGCTTTGTATGCCATAGTAATTGACTGATCACCTTTTACTTGGTTTAGATTCTTAATATCGGATCGAAAGATTGTTATTTTGAATTGGATAGACGAAGATTGAATAGGCGTAGAACACAGTTAGAAATAATGGGTTCTTGCTTAGAGTCATGTTATAATCTGTGCTTATCTTTGATTGAATTAAATAGCCATGAAAATAGTTGTTTAGTTTGATCATTGTAACTCACCTCGAATCGAAAGATTGTTGTGATAGTCCTTAGAAAGATTATAGACTTCAATAATCCTAACACTACTTGACATTGGAATTACCTCCTAATTGGTTGATGGACTAGAGTGGACTCCCCTGAACTCCCTTAATTATTTGTTAGAACCTTTAAAGTTTCCAACTTTTCTTGTTTTAGTTAAAATCTCATAGTCACACAGACTCTTTGGCCGACCTAGCATCCTTTATAGTGAAATAGTTTAGTGCGTAGTTGAACAAGTTCTCGAGAGACGACCTTGATATACTACATTGCACCCGTGCACTTGGCGGAGCCTATCACCTTCACTGATAGGTATCTTTGTCCCCCATCTACAAGCATATTGATCTTTTGTTGCCAAATCTGTCTTCCTTCGATGGAAAGCTTGCCTTCATTAGTAGGGAATGTTTGTCTTCAATCATGGGTATGTTGTAGCGATGGAGCATCGTACCCTTCGGCAAAGATGTCTCGAGTGGGCTATTGTGGCAAGTGATTTCCTCGACCTCCAACCATGATGCCTCAAGTGAGCTATTACAACAACGAAGTTCATCAACCTCTACCCAAAATGCCTCGAGCGTGCTATCACACTAAGGCATCTCCTCGACCTGCAACCTTTTAGCCTCGAGTGAGCTAACATGGAAAGTCTAGCCAAGATACCTTGAGCTGGCTATTGCGAAGCAAGGATGCCTTAAGCTGACTATCGTGCAGAGAGAGTTCCTCGATTTCTAACCAAGATGCCCCAACCCATCATGGAAAATGAGTTTCTCAACCCCTATCAAGACTTCCTCAGCCTAAGGCGAGCTATCACAACAGGGAGTTTTCTCGATATCCAGCCAAGATGGATCGAAAAGGCAATCACGTCGAGGGAGTTTTCTCAATTTCCGACCCAGATGCTTTGGATCGACAGTAATAATGAGAAACGTTTTTCAAACTCCTGCCAAGATGCCTAGGATGTGCTATCACAATGAAAGAGTTTTCCCAACTTCTATCCAAGATGCTTCAACCATGAAATAATGATGAGGGAGCTTTCTCAACCTCTATTTAGGATGCCTTGGATGGGTGTACACCGCAGAAAAAACTCGATGGTTTTATCACGCGATGCTACTTAAGGGATTAGAAGTCGAATGAGATCACCTAATCCTTAAATAAGGATGCTTTTCTTTAAGAAAGACTCAATGATTCTTAAGAACCATACATTTGTAAATTTGATTTAGAAGTTTCACCAATTTGAATGATCAATCACAATCCTTTACTCGTGAATCACCATACTAATGACCATATAGGATCAGTAAGGGTCATTGGACCGATCGGCCTACACAGGGTCAGACCAGTGATCCTTTGGTTACTAGACCCAGAAATGGGTCTGAAAATAAGGCCAAGGTTGTTTGATCTTGGTTACTGTTTCTGTCCATTTTTGCTCCTTGGTCATTGCATTTTGATGGGCGACGAGTGTTGCATTGATTAAAACAAATAAGAGGAGAAAATTCATAAACTAAATCATACAAAATATGATTAAAGGAGCCGCTAGTTGATTTCAAGGAAATTAACGAACCAAAAAACAAAAACTCTAGCCCACGAACATGAAATCCAAGCTCTAGGGTAAGGTTACGAGTACAAGAGTTAGAAAAGTTTCTGTCTCGCCACTTTTGAAAACAAACTCTACTAAAACCAATTTTTGAAATGAAAGCGATCAAGCGAGGAGAAGTTTAGAAGAATTTCATGATGATATATTCATGTCATGCATGTTAAAGTATTTTTACAATAATGTACAAGTATAACAAAAGAAAGGTTGCATGATTACAAATTGAAGAGAATAAACATGAAAGTTCTAACCTTGCTCAAACAAGTAGCATGCAAAGCGGGATTAGTATGGAGAGAAAGAAGAGAGAAACTTCGAAGTCAATCTTTCGGGAATTTCTTGTGCCCCTTGAACATGGAATGGAGTTGGGAATTCATAGGTGGAGAGGGATGGATGAAAGAGGAAGGGGAAGAAGCATGCTCTACCATTCAAGCTCCTAATCCCTTCATTTAGGTCGTGCAACCTTGATCCTTGCATGCATAATCACATAATTGCATGGATCAAGGGATTAAGTTAACTGAAATAAGGCATCGATCCCTGACGTGGTAGTGAGTGTAGGTCATGCGACCTTACTTGTGTTTTTTTTATCACGTGGATCGATGACTTGGCGGTTTATTGAGTTGACATTGTACAAACTAAGCCAAGGTCAACGACCTTAGCCCCTATCTTGGCCCATTTTGCTTGCTTTTAGACTTTTCTTGTCCTCTTGGGCTTTTTCTTGTATTTTATATGTTTCTTGACCTTTTGGGCTACTTGTGTATGCTTGATCCGGCACAAAACCTAGTGTCTATAGAGAGCCTCCACTTTGATTAAGTCTAAATAAGATGAAGGTCAATGTAGTCTTGGAAGCTGCATCTTTGGTGAAATGACATCGTATTGTAAACGCCCGATGGCTAGCATATAAAGATGAAGTGTTTGTCACATTATGAACACCCGATGACTCAGCGTATCATTGTATTGTGAACGCCAAGTGGTCAGTGCATACTAATATGATGTGTCTGTCTTGTTGTGAACATCTTACAACTCAAAGTATCATTGTATTGTGAATGACCAATGGTTGGCGCATGTTGATAAGATGTCTACCTCGTTGTGAACACATGGCAACTAGACGTATCACTGTACTATGAACGCCAATGATCGGGGCATGCTTGATAAGATTTAAGCCTCGTTGTGAACGCCTGGCAACTGGACGTGTCATTGTATTGTGAATGCCCAATGATCAGCACTTGCTAGTAAGATGTTTGCCTCGTTGTGAACACTTAACAACTAAACGTATCATTGTATAGTGCATGGCCAATGATCGGTGTTCGGTCGTAGTTTTTGTGATTTCTAAGTAGCGATGTCGGTTGACAGGGCCGCAAGCGCACGGTGTACGTAGTAGCACATCAAGGTCGATCCCACAGGGACTCACTTAGCAGCTGAATAAACTAATCTCTATCACGATTGCTAAGCTAATCAGGATTTGGGTTTTGGTAATGGTTTAACAATTAAATAAAACTAATAAAGCAGGAAAAATTAATCTAATGTTCTAATCAAGAGAGAAAGACTTCTAGGGAGATGCTAACCTAACAACGAGTTTGATTACTAAAACCTAGCCTGCACAATCATACATTCAAGAATGAATCAAGAATCGATAGCCTCTAAATTTTATCGCCCTTTCGATGCTAAATAGAATTATTCTAAACAACCTAATCAACAACTTTCGTCTGCCTTTTAGGTTAAACAGAATTGAAGGTCTCAAAAAGTCAGGTTATCTAATTATTCCCTAGTTTACTACTCCGTTCTCAACTTTCGCAAACCTAGGTAGACAGGTTGGTAGTCAGATTACCCTAATTCACCTTTCAGTACTTCTTAGGTTAATCTCAAACTTATAAATATTCAAGGCCTTAAGAATACTCATAAACATGGAAAACACAACCTTCTATTGATTTCAATCAAGAATTCATGCACAAACTAATAATAATCAATCAAAACTACATTGTTTCGGGTTACAAAACCCTAGAATTCAAAGAAACTACTCACTCATATTCAATGAAAACACGAAACAAGTTCCAAACATCATGATTAATTCTCGAAACAAGAAAGAAATCAAAAAGAGATACAAACTACAAGGAATATGACCATCGAGCCTTTCGATCCCGAGGCGGAGTCTTCCTCGCGAGCGTTGATAAATTCTTCCCGAATCTCAAACTTCGCTCCTCTTCAAATCAATCTTAATCTTGAATCTTGATGGAGTAATTGAGGAGTAGATGGGAGGTTTAGGGATTTTTCTCCCTTGATGGGTGAAGGGTGAATGGTGGATAGTGAATGGTTTGATCCTCCTAAAACTGCCGCTCCTTTACTTGCTAAACACGCCCAGCCGCAGCCAACCACGGTCCGTGGCAGTGACCACTGCCAACCCGTGGTATGCGCTGCCTCAGCCCCTTTTCTTCTTTGTGTTCGGCGTATGTAGATGGTTGGGCGAATGAATAATGGAACGAAACAATCAATGGGCCTTCACTTCCCCCTCTTCTTATTGGACCGAATGAAGGTGGGTGACCCATGAAATTGCTTTTCCTCCACTTCTCTTGTCATTTGTGTTGCCCGAATGCTGTGCTGAATCAATGGAATTGACTCCCACTTCTCTCAATTGCAATTGGGCCGAGTGAGTTAAATTGCCTCCCCCCACTTCTCTTTCTTTGTTCTCCATTAGGCCGCATGAAATGGAAGAATCAAATTGATTGAATTGAGCCCAAATTGATTTCCTCCACCTTGGGCCGAATGAATGCTGTGTGAATCAATTAACTCCACTTCCAATTCTTTTCCCTTTTGAGTGGACCGAATGGATGCTGGGCCCAAGAAGGAATGAATTAGATGAATTGAATTCAAATGCTCTCAATTCTCTCTTTGGCGAGTGGGCCGAGTGAAAGCTTGGACGAATGCCATGAATTAATGGCTCAAAATGAAACTGCTGCTGGACCGTGGCATGTACCACGGGTTGCCCATGGTACCCATTGTCCGACCGTTCCTTGCTCCTTTCCGTCCCAAATTTACACCACGGTCTGGGTATATCATGTAGATGCCCATGGTATCTTCACCCTTGCCAAAAGTTGAGAGAAAAGTGGTGTTTTTTCCTCAAAACCTATAAATTCACATCAAAAACAACAACACCAAGTGTAGTAGGGAAATTGGAATAAAAATCAAGGTTCACACACAAAATTATCCCTAATTCACTATTAAAAACCCCTAAAAATATAGTCATGAAGCGCAGTTATCAAATCCCCCATGTTTACTCCTTGCTTGTCCCCTAGCAAGTACAAGACTCAAAACAAGATGAAAGGACTTGAAAAGAAAACTACTCACACCTCCTCTAATAAAAAGGGCATATTAGAAAGCCAAAACAAGTATGCACAAAGAGACTCCCTAGCGAGATTAAGAATCAAATTGAAACAAAAATTGTTGTTCGAAATAGAATCACTGGTCAGGAAGCAACACAACTAATCTATCACAACTCAAGCACAATCAAATCCATTCACATGCTTGGCGAACTAGTTGGGATCGGTAGGACCTCACTTTAGGGCATGTGAATCACTCCCCTCATGTGTTTTAAATAGATATGGCGGTTCACTCAAAACCTTCAACCGATGTAAACAACCTACCATAAGCTTGACAAGGCTCTCAATTCTCTACCGCTATAGGCAACATGCATAAAAGTTAATCATGAGGACTTTTCAAGGGTTGTAATGGGGCTTAGGTGTAGGGTAAGGAGGGAACTCATTTGGGTAATGTGGAGCTAAGAGCAATGACCTAAAGAGCAACATTCCCAATACATATAGCATAACACCTCTTACATCACACCGCAATGAAGCATAAATACCTTCCCCATCGAAACAAAATAACGGAAGAGTCAATATAAGCAAGAAAACCACCATGCTATTCACCTTATTCCTCAAAACTTCTCTCTTTTTTTTCTTTTTTGGAAACATGTTTCATTCTTTTTATTTTTATTTTTTGGTGGTGAATAGCATAGATACATAAAGATGGACTCATTTCCTTTCAACCCAATTTCAACCTCAAATGAAAAGAGGGGATAAATAATGACTATGAGCAATGTTTCCCTCATCAAGTGAACCAACCAACAAAGTCACCAAAGATATAGACTACAAAAACTGCCTCCAACTGAATTGTTGCTCCACTAATTTGGCTAAAGGGTATGGAATTAAGAACAGGCCAAAGGTGCGCACGAATAGGGTAAACAACAAGACAGGAAAAATCGTTAGTAAAGGGCTAGCAAAAAGAAGTCAAGATGTCAGGTGGCTTTTGGCTATGTGGCTACAAAATGGGCCTCAATCATATTAACATAATGCACAAGTCAAATGCAGTTTCAAAGAGAGTCAAATCAAGTTCTAGAGATGCAAACATAGTAAGGTCACACTCAAAAGAAAAAGAGACTATAAAAGTGATAGTCTTTTAGGCTCAAGAAGTCTCACGGGTTAACCTACCACAATCACTGCAACTATTCATTTGATGTACCAAACACAAGAACTTCACTATCATGCACTGGAATCATTCAAGACTAGATGAATCACAAACAAGACAGGCACCCTAAATCAAACAAACAACCAAGTCTCTCTTATCATCTACATCAAGCCAATAATTCCCAAAAATACACACTCGCAATGACAATCCAAACAAACCTCATAAAGGCGAAAGACTATCCTAATTTTTTTTAAATTATTTTTTTAGAAAAACTGTTAGCAAGAAAGCAAAAAACTACTCCTATATGCAACCTACATGCAAATTCAATGCCTAATAAACACAAAAAGAAACTAAGAAACATGCAACTATAAATGTAAGTCTCACTCAAGCACATGATTTTAAGACAATCAACCCAAACCCCCCCATGCTTGGACAAAGCAGTGTCCGTAATGCATTTCGGATAAGGGTAGCATGCACAAGAAGGAAACGACATAATGTATCACACTCTAAAAAAAACGAAGAAAATTAAAGGAATGAAATAGAACCTAACAAAGCAATTAAACGCTTGGGTTGCCTCCCAAGAAGCGCTAGTTTAACGTCTTTAGCTAGACGAAACTTACCTCAGAAGCGGTCAAAGCCCTTAATCTCGCCTAACAACAGGGAAAAGTTACACCACAGGGTCTGAAATTAAAAATCATTAAAAATCAAGCGTTCCTTGTTCCTTTCCGTCCCAAATTTCCACCACGGTCTGGGTATATCATGTAGATGCCCGTGGTATCTTCACCCTTGCCAAAAGTTGAGAGAAAAGTGGTGTTTTTGCCTCAAAACCTATAAATTCACATAAAAAAAAACAACACCAAGTATAGTAGGGAAATTGGAATAAAAATCAAGGTTCACACACAAAATTATCCCTAATTCACTATTAAAAACCCCTAAAAATTTAGTCATGAAACACAGTTATCATCGGTCCATAGGGATAGGTGTTTAGGTTTCTTAGGTAATTGGTTTGGTTTGAGGTTTTCAATGTGGAAAGCGGTAAATAAATGTAATTAGAAGCAAATTAAACTATACTAATCATGGATTCAATAACAACAATAATCAAGAAAGCATAAAAAGAAAGATGACTAAACCTAAATTCAACAATAAAGTAAATCTCTATTTATGAAAGCAAGTAAAGGCAATGAATGAAAACCTAAATCTAATGAGAACAAGAAATTATACCTTCAAAGCATTAAATCTTAACTCTAACTCTTCATCTTGAATCTTTCTTTCGAATCTTCCCCCGAACAAACAAGAAAATTGTGACTTGGGTTACTAAGAATTCCCAAATCCTCACTTGAAATTAAAATTTGTGACTCTTAATCTCCCTCCTCACTAAAAGTTGGATTGGTGGTGAACTAGCACTAGAAAGCTTTGAATGCAAATCAACAATGAAAAATTTAAAGAGAGCAAGAACTTGGAAATTGCTTGAATTGATTAAAAGAGAGAGTTGATTACAATGAAAGAAAAGAAAACTTGAAGAACAATTAAAGCTTAATGAAAGATAAAGGCAAGATAAGAAGGATGCAATTAAAACCTAATTCTACTCTAATCCTAATCTCTAACTAATGATGATTCTAATGCTGAAAGTATGTGGGTATTTATAGAAGGAAAAAAAAATCCCAAAACCCTAAATTGAAGCCCAGCCGCTACGCGTAATTTCCGCAAAACTGTCGATCGTCGCGGGTGTGACCAACAGGGTCGCGGGCGCGACCATGCTCTGGTCTTTTCTTTCGTCATTTTTATCAGCAACCGTCGCAGGCGTTATCAACCAGTTCACGGGCGTTACCCTGTTCTGGAAATCGTTCGTCAATTTCTCACCAGGCCGTCGCGGGTGCCACACATTGATCGCGGGTGCCACATGTTGGTCGCAGGTGCCAAACATTGGTCATGGGTGCGACCTCTCTCTGGGCAACTTCCATCCAAGACTGCTCAACAGTCTTCGCGGGTGCCACACCGACTGTAGCGGGTGTTACGACCCCTGTAGCGGGTGTTACGCCTTGGGGTTTTGACATAATTTTGCCTTTTTGTCCCAGTTTTCCTTCTAACTCTTTATTATCCTACAAAAATACAAAATCATCATAACTAATATATATTCAAGGGACTAAAACAAGCAAAACACCTTATAAATGATATCAATTCGGCTCGAAACGAGATCGAACAACGCTTCCACATAAGGGTTTGCTCGCCCCGAGCAAACTAAAAACAAAGAAAAAGAAAAGAAACTAACTACCCTAACTCACTTTCGGAGGAATCGCGGATGTATTTAGAACATGCATCAAGCCCTTTAAAGCCCTTGGCAGCCCAAGTAGACGAGGAAGGTCTCGTGAGGGTTTATAGAAACTATACCCACAAAAGCAAAGGAAAAGAAAAGTAAAGAAAGGAAAGAAAAGAAAAGAAAAGAAAAGAAAAGAAACTCAAAACTAAGAAAAAGAAAGGAGGAGAAACACTTCGCGAGATAAAGAGGCGAAATTGAGAAAGGAGGTCGACATCAAGGAAATTCACACACACGGTCGCGAAGCTAACTACTCAAACAATGCATTCACTCAATTAAGAACAGTTAATAAGCACTATCAAGGCAACTAGCAAGAATGTTACTAGACTTCGCATTTTTTACCTCACTCATGCATAGCTTGATGGGTTCCTTGTACTCATGTGCAGTGTTTCCGGCTTGTTTTTGTTCAAGTCAAGGTTCAATTGGATAGAAATAACTACTTAAACACCCATGCTCATTATTTAATTAATTAATGGCAGTTCCTCTCTCTATTTGGTGTCGCCCTCGGCTTGGTGAGAGCCGTAGGTTACATAGAGATCGGTTCCACAGTTATTGCATTTAACGCTTTGCTTGATGTCGGTTTGTTCGAGAATTACACGGCCTTGAAAGGGGTCTACTCTCCCAACATAGATCCTTTCCATTCACATACGATGATGGAGACCATCAAGGAGAACAATCAGCAGCAGCAGCTTCATCAACAAAGGAGGCTTCCAAGGGATCTTCACGGCCAATTACAAAGAAGAAGGCCTGAGGAGGAGGAGCACTTGTCTGTTTCACACAACTCGGACTAGACCCGGCCCTCCCAGCGAAACAAGCGAGCTTTCAAAGCCCAAAGTATCTGATAAGCCACTCAGCAGACTTCTCAGTAGTCCAAAGTTCCAGCAGGAAGTTCTTAGCATCACCAGCAGCCACCACACCACCAACAGCATCCATCCAGGCTTGTTACACCATTGTAAAGCAAGCCCTGGCATTTGCAACCACTCAGCCCATCAGCATTGGTCATCGGACCAATTCCGTTCAAAGACAAGATCCAAGCGGTGACTTTCTCAATGTTGTATCTCTTGATTGAGGAAGTTTCAGCCAATGTTTCCTAGGAGTTTTTTGCTCCTTGCCATGCCCTTTTCAAATCCAAGCCAAGTCCCAGCATGATCAAGCATGGCACGAGTAAGATTCAGAAGGCAAAACAACTAATCCCAGCAGGGTTGTTTATCGCTTTTCGAAACCCATTATGAAATTTGTATGTTTTGATTTACATTCACTGGGTTGTTTTGGTCTTTCCAGCATGATATTAACCTGTTGAGATTACTTCCAGGTTAGCATTGGCGCGGGAATTACCTCAGTAACTTAGTTTTTACCCCTTAGGAGAGGAAAGCTTCCTATTGGTTCCTTTTGCCACCCTTTTGGCATTTGGTCCAATCAGAGCCTAGCTCAGTAATTTCTTTTTATTTTCTTACAGTTTGTACTCGAGATCATTAGGATGTAACTACATGTATTAGTTTCAGGCTTTGTAGCTTAGGATATTCCAGGGAGATTAGGCAGAATGTTTATGCTTAAGCAACTGCTAATCAAACTGATTAGCTTTCTTTATATTCTGAAGTTTTCTATCAATGAAGGCATCTCAGTGTTTATTCAATAGTATTCTCGAGTGTCTTAGTACCTCTGAAAGTTTGTGAGTGTCCTATAACTCTCAATCTTGGTTCAATCAGTTCCTGTCACTGGAAATTGGCAAATCCAGCAAGTGTAAACTGAGCTTGATCATCCATGCTTTAGTGTATCTGTAGAGGCATGTATGTGAGAGTCCCTTTCCCTTGATTGCAGTTGTGGTGTATCTGTATCAATTGTAAGCAAGTCTATCCCTTTTATTCTGTTGTTGGGTTGTCTTCTATTCCAGCTTGTTGCTTTCTATCAGTTATTGCAAAGTTCAAGCATTTAGTTGTGTGTTTGTATGACTATATGGTGTGTTCTAGCTCAACACTCTGATCTTAGTGAGTTAACATACATCATCTTGGTATCAGAGCATTGTGTTTTATCTTGGAGTGTGTTTACTTGTTTTAGTAAAATGGTCGGAACTAGTAAAACACCACAGGAAGTTTTAGAACAAACCCTGAAAGAGAAGGAAGAAGTAGAACAGAAAATGAAATTTTTGAGTGAGCAGTTGAATTACTATATGAGATTGCATAGGTATCAGTTGAATAAGGAGACTGATGATGAGATGGAGGAAGGAGAAGGTGAGAATCCTTTTAGTAGGACAGGGAGAGGAGGTCGAGGTCCTAGGCCTACACCCAGAAGAAGGAGGAGAGTTAGGAGATCACCTAGGATCAGTGAACCTGAGGAGGAAAGTGAAAGTGAAAGAGAAATAAGGAGGGAAGATAGGAGGGTTGAAAAGCTTGATTTCAAGATTGACATACCTGAGTTTGCAGGAGAGTTAGACCCTGATGTTTTCCTAGATTGGTTACAGACAGTAGAAAGAGTTTTTGATTTGAAGGAGGTCTCAAAAGAAAACAAGGTGAAGTTAGTAGCCTTAAAGTTAAAAAAATATGCTTCTACTTGGTGGACTAATCTGCAGAGAAGGAGAATGGAGATTGGAGAGGCTAGAGTGAGTACCTGGCTTGAGATGAGGCAGAAGTTGAAGGAGAAGTTCCTTCCAGACAATTACATGAAGGAGAACTACAACAAGTTGCAACATTTTGTGCAGGGAAACAAGTCAGTAGAAGAGTACACAAAGGAGTTTGAGCACTTGCTTTGGAAGTGTAATATGCAAGAAAATGAAGTGCAAACCTATATCAGGTATCTTGCAGGCTTGAATGAAGGCATCAAGAACATTGTAGAGCTGCAGGTCTATGATTGTCTTGATGAGCTAAGTTCTCTGGCTCACAAAGTGGAACAACAGAAGAAGTCTAGAACAAAGGACTACAGCAGCAGCAGATATCCAGCCAAACCTTATGCACCAGCCAAGCCAAACCCTTACAAACCTTATAATGCCCCACAAAAGACCTATCCACCCCCAAGACCCCCACAAAATCAGCCACAAAATTCTCCACAAAGAACCCCAGCCTCTATCAGCAGATCTTACACAGAGAGAAGGTGTTTCAGATGTCAAGGACTAGGGCACATTGCCTCAGAATGTCCAAACAAGAGAATGGTTACTCTTGCTGAGTACCAAGCAACTTTGTTTATTGATCCTGAAAATGTGCAGGAAGAAGAACAGGAGTATGCAGAGCATGAACATGACCCTATCTATGATGATGAGGTTATAGAAGAAGGTCCAGATGAGGGAGAAATGCTTGTGATCAGAAGAGTTCTAAGCAGCTCAGCAGTAGAGGAAGCAGAAGAGCAGAGGGAGAATATCTTTCATACAAGATGCACTATTGGAGGGAAAGTATGCTCAGTGATTGTGGACAGTGGAAGCTGTACCAATGCAGCATCCAGCACTATGGTGAAGAAGCTAAGCCTGGCAACCAAGCCCCACCCAGCTCCATATACCATCCAGTGGCTCAGTTCAGGCAAAGGTATCAAAGTTTCTGCTAGATGCCTTGTTGCTTTTTCAATTGGTCAATCATACAAAGATGAGGTCTGGTGTGATGTCTTACCTATGGATGCATGTCATTTGCTTTTGGGTCGACCTTGGTTGTATGATAGATCAGTAAATCACTGTGGAAGAGCTAATACCTATACCCTGACCCTAAACCACAGAAAGATTGTCCTAACCCCCCATGAAACCCTCACAGTTAACCAAAAAAGCCAAAACCTTGTGCCTTGAACCTAGTCTTGATGTGTTGCTTTTATCTGATCATCATGAGTTTAGCACACAGAAGGACTTGATCCTTTTAGACCTTGAAGAACCCTTAGCACCACAAAATGACCACCCTTTATTCCTACCCGTACTTCAGCAGTTTCAGCATGTATTTCCTCATGAAATGCCACCTGGTTTGCCACCTAAAAGGGATATCCAGCACAAAATTGATTTAGTGCCTGGATTAGTGTTACCTAATAAGCCAGCTTATAGGATGACACCAGCAGATACCAATGAGATACAGAGGCAGGTGGATGAGTTATTGGAGAAGGGAATGATTAGGGAGAGTTTGAGTCCATGTGTAGTCCCAGCCTTGTTAGTGCCTAAGAAAGATGGAAGCCAAAGAATGTGTATTGATTGTAGGGCTATTAACAAGATCACAATCAAGTATAGGTACCCTATACCTAGACTTGAGGACATGTTGGATGAGTTACATGGGTGATCTTTCTAAGATTGATTTAAGTGGATACTACCAGATAAGGATCTATGAGGGATATGAGTGGAAAACAGCATTTAAGACCAAGGGAGGGTTGCTTGAATGGTTGGTCATGCCTTTTGGTCTGACTAATGCCCCATCTACATTCATTAGACTCATGAATCAGGTCCTTAAGCCACTCATAGGCAAGAGTGTTGTGGTATACTTTGATGATATTCTTGTCTATGGCAGTGCGAGCAAGCATTTGCAGGAGGTTTTAACCATTTTAAGCAGGGAGGAGTTATTTGGGAATCTCAAGAAGTGTCACTTCTTTACATCCCAAGTGAACTTCTTAGGGTACATTGTTACAACAACAGGTATTCAGGTTGATAATGAGAAGATTCAAGCAATCAGGGAGTGGCCTGTGCCCACTTCTATTCATCAAGTCAGGAGCTTCCATGGGCTTGGCTTCATTTTACAGGAGATTTGTCAAGAATTTCAGCACCATTTTGGCACCAATGACTGAAGTGGTGAAAGGGAAGTTCTTTATTTGGACAACAGCAGCCTAGATAGCCTTTGAAGAAGTCAAAGAAAGGCTCACTTCAGCACCAGTTCTAGCACTACCCAGCTTCAGCAAAGTTTTTGAAGTAGAATGTGGTGCTTCAGGAGTTGGCATTGGAGCAATATTGACTCAGGAGGGCAGGCCAGTTGTCTATTTCAGTGAAAAGCTAAATGATGCCAAGAAGAAATACAACACCTATGACAAAGAGTTTTATGCCATCATCAGAGCTCTTCAACACTGGAGGCACTACCTTATTGGAGCAGAATTCATACTTCACAGTGATCATGAGGCCTTGAAGTTCATTCAAGGGCAGCACAAGCTCAACACCAGGCATGCTGCTTGGGTAGAGTATATGTAGCAGTTTCACTTCATGATCCACCATAAATCAGGAGTGCTAAACAAAGGAGAAGATGCATTGAGTAGAAGGTACATGTTGCTTCACATGCTTGATTCTAGAATTATTGGTTTTGAGCATTTGAAAGCTTTGTATCAGGAGGATGGAGATTTCAAGCAGGTGTACGGAAGTGTCGTGCAATCCCGAGTGCATACCATATAGACCAGGGATATTTGTTCAAAGGAAGTAGATTGTGTGTCCCTAAGAGTAGTTCCAGGGAGTTGTTGATCACAGAAGTCCATGGAGGAAGTTAGCAGGACATTTTGGAGTTGAAAAGACATTGTTGATGTTGAGAGAGCATTACAGTTGGCCAAAGATGAGGAAGGATGTGGAGCATCTATTGAAGAGGTGCAATATCTGTTAGTTGGCAAAGTCACACAGCCTACCCCAAGGCTTGTACACACCATTGCCAGTTCCCAGCAGCCCTTGGGAAGATGTAAGCCTTGATTTCATTGTAGGTTCGCCAAGAACTCAGAGAGGGAAGGATTCAATCATGGTGGTGGTTGATAGATTCTCAAAGATGGCACATTTCATACCCCGCCACACCACCTTTGATGCCACCAAAGTTGCTGAATTATTCTTCCAAGAAATTGTTAGATTGCATGGAGTACCAAGAACAATGGTATCTGACAGGGATACCAAGTTTTTGAGCCATTTTTGGGTCACTCTATGGAAGAAACTGGGCACCCAGCTCAAGTACAGCATCACTTGCCACCCACAAACTGATGGCCAGACAGAGGTTACTAATAGAACACTTGGAGTCCTATTGAGAGCACTGATCCACAAAAATAAAGCAGGATGGGATACTCTATTGCCCCATGCTGAGTTTGCTTACAACAAAGCACCATCCAAGGCCACAGGCTACTCTCCATTCCAAGTAGTCTATGGTAAAAATCCAATTTTCCCTTTGGATTTAGTTCCACTAACTACCTCTGTCAAATTTAGTTTTGAAGCAGGTAAAAGAGCAGATCAAATCAATGAGCTTCATCAGCAAGTGAAGGAGAAAATTGCCAAATATACTGAACAGGTGTCTACTTCAGCAAACAAGCACAGGAAGAAGGTGACCTTCCAGCCAGGAGACTTAGTTTGGATCCACCTCAGGAAGGACAGGTTTCCCAGCAAAAGAAAAGGCAAGCTGTTACCAAGAGCAGATAGCCCCTTTGAAGTGCTTGAAAGAATTGGAGACAATGCCTACAGACTGTATCTATCTGAAGAGTATGGAGGCTCAGCGACATTCAATGTAGCAGATCTTCGACCATACTATCCAGCAGATGAAGACCTTCCAAGTTTGAGGACAAACTTTCCTCAACCTGGGGAGGATGATAGAGACCATCAAGGAGAACAATCAGCAGCAGCAGCTTCATCAACAAAGGAGGCTTCCAAGGGATCTTCACCAGCAATTACAGCAGCAACAGCACAAGGAGGAGAAACACTTGCTGTTTCACACAACTCAGCAGCTAGACCAACCCTTCCAACAGAAACAGCAGGCTCTCAAAGCCCAGCATATACAACAAGCCACTCAGCAGACTTCTCAGCAGTCCAAAGTTCCAGCAGGAAGTTCTTAGCATCACCAGCAGCCACCACACCACCAACAGCATCCATCTAGGCTTGTTACACCATTGTAAAGCAAACCCTGGCATTTGCAACCACTCAGCCCATCGGCATTGGTCATCCAGACCAATTCCAGTTCCCAGCAGCAACAGTCCAAGCAGCTGACTTTCTCAATGTTGTATCTCTTGATTGAGGAAGTTTCAGCCAATGTTTCCTAGGAGTTTTTTGCTCCTTGCCATGCCCTTTTCAAATCCAAGCCAAGTCCCAGCATGATCAAGCATGACACGAGTAAGATTCAGAAGGCAGAACAACCAATCCCAGCAGGGTTGTTTATCAATTTTTCCAGAACCCCAGTTCTGGGGTTGTGTGTTTTGATTTCTGTTCACAAGGGTTGTTTTGGTCTTTCCAGCATGATATTAACCTGTTAAGATTACTTCCAGGTTAGCATTGGCGCAGGAATTACCTCAGTAACTTAGTTTTTACCCCTTAGGAGAGGAAAGCTTCCTATTGGTCCCTTTTGCCACCCTTTTGACATTTGGTCCAATCAGAGCCTAGCTCAGTAATTTCCTTTTATTTTCTTACGGTTTGTATTCGAGATCATTAGGATGTAACTACATGTATTAGCTTATGATATTCCAGGGAGATTAGGCAGAATGCTTATGCTTAAGCAACTGCTAATCAAACTGATTTACTTTCTTTATATTCTGAAGTTTTCTATCAATGAAGGCATCTCAGTGTTTATTCAATAGTATTCTCGAGTGTCTTAGTACCTCTGAAAGTTTGTGAGTGTCCTATAACTCTCAATCTTGGTTCAATCAGTTCCTGTCACTGGAAATTGGCAAATCCAGCAAGCGTAAACTGAGCTTGATCATCCATGCTTTGGTGTATCTGTAGAGGCATGTATGTGAGAGTCCCTTGCCCTTGATTGCAGTTGTGGTGTATCTGTATCAACTGTAAGCAAGTCTATCCCTTTTATTCTGTTGTTGGGTTGTCTTCTATTCCAGCTTGTTGCTTTCTATCAGTTATTGCAAAGTTCAAGCATCTAGCTGTGTGTTTGTATGACTATATGGTGTGTTCTAGCTCAACACTCTGATCTTAGTGAGTTAGCATACATCATACGAGGTGCTTAAGGGGCGTGAGCGCCGCACCACTCACACCGATCTATATAGGTGAACCAACAATTTCACTTAATTCAACTATTTTTGGTGTTAGTCTTTTCGAGAATTGCACGACCCATAAATGGGGTCTACCCTTCCAACACGGGCTACTCCATACGCAAACGAAGTGCTTAAGGGCTAAGAGCATCGTACCACTCATACCAACCCGTGTAGGTGTACTAACTTTCAATTACATTCCATTGTTTTTCAGCTTTTCTTACTTAGAGCATGGATATTCAAGAAGCTAAAACCTTCCTCATCAACCAAAACCATCACATTCACTAGCCTAGAAGTGAATTTCTAAGGATACCACATGGTTGCAAATACATGTGAGGTTATTATGTTTAGGAAAAACAACACTCAAGTTTGAAGCCTATCAAGTATTCACTAACTATTCCTAATCAAGAAGTCGCACTATTCTCGCAATCAACTACTCAACCATATATACAAATTACCCTTAGTCGATAAAAATTTTAAAAATTTCGCCTAAATTCATGATACTAAAGATGTTTCTCTTCCAAAAACTGTACAGGCACGAGTGCCACCCCACTCCCACACAAAAACTCTATAATGTCCTTATTGTGACTAAGGTGACACCACATACAAAAGAAAACAAAGATCACACACAAAAAAAAAAAAAACTCACAAAAGAGAAGAAAAACACAAACCGACATGCATGTCACCCCCACTCCCACACAAAAACGGCAACAATGTCCTCATTGGAATAGAAATAGAGATAAGCAAGAACACGAAAGAAAAGAAAAAGAAACACACAAAAAGAAAACACAAGAAGAAAAGAAAGATAACTTACAAACAGTATTTACAAGAGAAGGGAACGATATTACCTAGTTGGGTACTGAATGTACCCAAACAATGAAGTTTCAGAATAGCAAAACCATCCATGGAGCATCAACCACTCCATCTCCCCTCAAGACGTTGGGTACTATAGACACCGGGATTCGCACCGATGTAATTCCGACTTATCAAAAGTTTAAATAAAAACATTTGGGCCGAATACATCATTGGGCCAATGAAAACAACAAAGCAAGCATGACAAGGCCGCTCACTACTGGGAACAAAACCCGCATGGGTTTTAATCAAAGGAGACGGCCCAGAAACAGGACCAACCCAAGGCGCGCCCCGGCCGAGTCGCTTCAAAACCCGCACGGGTTTTCTATCACCTGAAGCGCGTCGTTTTGCCTCGTCCACGTCAGCAATCTGTGTGTGGGAATTATAAAACCCGCGCGGGTTTTATCCTCCAAAAGCTGGCGCCAAAATCTCATGCAGACCCCCTACTTTTAGCCCATGTGCGTTTGACCTTTTGCCTTGACTTCTGATACCCAGCACGGGTTTTGTGATTGCATGGAGATTGAGGGCATGATCTAAGGGATGTGTCCCCTCCATTTCCCTCCTAAACCTCACCTCCTTCACCTATAAATACCCCCCTCCATTCCATTCATTTTCATCAACTATCCTCCACAACACTCATACTCTACTTAAATCTCCTCTCAAAATTTCATTCCATTCGTAACCTTACCCCCGGATTTAGAGTCGGGTTTCATAGACCAGAGTTATTTTCATTATTTTATGGTTTGTCGGTTTACTTAAATTGGCTGGCGACTCTTTTATTCTTTTAATAATCCGTTTAATTATTTAATATTGCAATTTACACTAAAATAATTAAAAAATGGTTTAACATCTTCCTCTCACCCAATTTAAGGATAAAACCGAGAGAAAGTGGGCTAGGAATCAATAAAACCCCCACGGGTTTTATTGTTTCCAACCCAAATTCTCTGGCCCAGGGAAACAGCCGGCCCGACCCAAGGCCTCTCAAAACCCGTGCGAGTTTTGACTGGTCTTGGCGGCCTGCCTGCTTCCTATTGGGCCTGAATTTGGTGTTTGGGCCGTTTTTAAACCATTGTTAATATATTTCGGTGAAATTTCAGGTATTTAAATAATAAAAACGGATTTAGTAAAATAAATAAATTTTCATCACCTCGAAAATGAATTTCATAAAATAAAAATATCCTTATTTAAGGATTAAGCAACCTTAGTCGGCTCCCGATCACTTAAGAAGCGCATCACGGGAAAAACGGTCACCTTTTCCCGGGGACCTACAGATTGGCGACTCCACTGGGGACTTAAACTTAAAAAGAGGGTAAAACTTGAAAAAATCGAATTAAATTGAAATTGTAAAAGGGAGAAGTTGAGTTATTTCGCGATTTTATAATTCTTTTTAGGCATCCTTTGCATACCGGGCCGCTAATCACGTCTTTTGACACGTTAGCACAAAGGCGACGGTTTAGGTATACCTAGGTGATTCCCTCGAGAGTGGGTAGGCCACTACTTGTGTGATGCACCCTACATCGCCAAACATTTGGTCTCTCCTCTCCCCGCGTTATACTCGAAGAGCTTCCTTGAAGTTCTTTGAGCAATACCTCACACTCCTTTCCTAAGGATATGGAGCACCGGGATGAGAACGTGCGGTAGGCCATGTAATCCAACTGTAGAAATCCATGAATATAGAACATGGTTTAGGGTATCCCTTCATGTTGTATGCTATGTGCTATGTGTACCCCTTACTTTTTTTTCTTTTATTTTGTTTTAGAGTCGACCCTAGTTTAGAGGTTTGTTCTAGTCCATATAAAATTTATTGGGTTTAGAAAATGATTATTTATTAATTAGAATAATTAATCCAAAAGGCATCATGGTTAGCCCAAGTGGAAGGGCCCATTTATGCTTGAAAGATGATTATTTTAATTAATAAATAAAAATCGACTCACTTTTAATGATGTTATATGGCCCTTTACAAAATTCTTCTAAAAAAGGTCCAAAAATTAATTAAAAAGTCCAACAAAGTTAATGGATAGTGTTTTAGATCGCATAATAGTCACTAAGCTCGATAAATTAATTTGTTGATTTAATTAATAAATCCCGCATTTATGGCCGGCCCGTTGTTAGGCCCAACCATATTAGATTTGTTGATTAAACCCATAAATTAATTATGACTCGCTTATTGTTGGCTTTATTCAGTCCTTTACAATATCCATTTTCCTCGACTAAAAAAAATAAATAAAATAAAAAAAAGAAGAAGGTCAAAAAAAATAAATATAGGTTGTCAGTCTTGTTGAACATTATTTTAGTCCGCATAATAGCCAACATAGCTTGAGTTGTCTGAGTTGTTGGGTTAAGTTACGGATTCTCCTTAAAACGGCCGACCTGCGGATGGGGCCAATCCGAATTGAGAAACACTGACTTTTGCCTTGCAATTCATCACCCGCTCGCTATGTTTGGCTTTGTGCGGCCCTTTATAATGTTTTGTCCATAAGTCCATATAGAGTTAGGTCATGCACTCCCAAAAATTGGGTGAGTCCTTTGTGTCAGCATATATGCGTCGAGTCAGTTAGGATCATATAGGTATCTTAGGACATGCATGCATCGGGTAGTACGTGTTAGAGTATGTCACCGAGTGTTCTAACTTTGAATTTCCAAAGAGGTATCATTGGTGATCGACTCCGAGCCCGCATTCGAGATCCGCGAACTGGTCGGTTGATTTTTAAACCCGCAATACGATCCATCTAGTGACTTCATCATGTTCGGAGAGCAATTCCAAGATATCCCGGTCCAAACCACCGAAGCTAACATCACGAAGCATTTGGACGAGATCTACACCAGAATGCAAGGTCTTGTGTTTGATAACACCCTAGAACAGGAGCAAAAGATGGGTAAAAGGCTAGAGGAACAACAAAAGTGATGGATGGCATGCTGCAGGCCATCACTAAGATCAACACCAAATTGGGGCTGAATGCTGAAGAAGATGATGAGGAAATGCAGGGGTACGAATCTGAACCTGAAATCATCAAGACATCTTCAGATTCTGGAGGAATAGGGATATCCAAGACAAAGATTAATACTCTAGAAGCATCAAAACCTACAAGGGACCCTTCTGTTGAGGCCCTTGAGCAGAAGTTAAAGAGTCTCACCAAAGCAATGAGCACTGTGCCAGCCTTTGCCGACAAGTACTTGGAGGTTCCATTGCCTGTTCAGCCAACCCTGAAGATAGCTGACAAAGTTGAAGTGCCAAACATCATGTTTAAACCCTTTGAGAATCCTATTCACCATGTTGAAGAGTTCCTAAGGTTGGCACCTTTAAACCGAATTGATACCAGTCTATACTCTACCGTCTTCCCATCCACCTTTGATGGTGAAGCTAAGGTATGGTATCATGCGCTGTCACCCCAAACCACAGCCAACTGGAGTGAGTTATTCAATGCTTTCATCAACCATTACAGCCGCATCCAGAAGAAACAAGCTACAGTGGATGACCTAACCACTATGAAGCAGCGGGATGATGAGTCCTTTATGGATTACTTTGAGAGATGGCATGCGAAGTTGTCACACATCAATGAGACAATCCCTCTCAGCTTACAGTTATCTACCTTTAAGCAAGGACTCAAGAGCAGTCTATCCAAGCATTTAGGGTATCATGCCATCAAAGATTTTGACTACTTGAAGGACATCTGTGTACAACTAGAGGAAATGCACAATGATAAGACCACTTCGCCTGGATGGAAAGGGTCCCGCTCCAATAGGAGGGCCACTAGTACTAGTGGAGCTAGCCATCCCCCTAAGATTATGGAGACTAACTCTATCCAGCGCAAGGGGCCTTATATACCGAAGTACGAGACATATACGCCATTGGATGTTCCCTACTCTCAGGCTCTCGACTGTCTAGTCAAGAAGGGTATCTTGATCTTGCCCTTACCGAAGGAGGAGCCAGAAATCAAAGGTAGAAATTGGGATGCCAACCAATTTTGCCGCTATCACTGTTGCCGAGGGCATGACACTGAGAAATGTTGGATTCTCAAGAACAAGATAGAAGATATGATAAGGGCAGGGACGCTGCCAAGAAACCAAACAATCAAAGTAATCCTATGCTGGAGCACTCAAATGCTATTCTCTGTGGGGATTTCAGTTTCGACCCCTCTACTTTGATTGTAGAAACAGGTCAACTTGTCCTCGAAGTAGTTGGGTTCCCAGAAGGTCTGTTCATCCACGATATTTGGGACAACGATGAGGATGACGAGCATGAGCACTCCGAGACAGAATGGATGGAGACTGGTGAACCAATACCAGGGGATGTGACGTTTCTCACTCGGTCCGGCCGCCAAAACAATAACAGGAACACCACCATCCTAGTAGCTGTTCCTAACCCTATACCAACAACTGGCAGTGGAAATCAGATTCCTCCGGAAGATCCCCTCCTCGCACAACTCAAGAAGACAAGAGCCGAAGTCACTATCTGGCAGCTGATATGTGCATCACAGGCACATAGGCAAAGGATGTTAGATGCTCTTACTACACTAACAGTATCTCCCACAACAACTCCTGAATCCTTGGTTGCTCATGTAACCACTCAACAAGAGGTGATTACTTTCGGAATTGAGGATCTGGCTCAAGGAGGAGCATCTCACAACAAAGCCCTGTACCTCACAGTGCAATGCTCGAACAAAACTATCCCCCACTGGTTCTAGTTGACAATAGTTCAGCCGTAAATGTGTGTCCTTAGAAGACGACACATAAGTTGGGAGTGCAACAACAACACTTGGCTCAAAATGGTGTACAACTCAGGGCTTATGACAATTCACCTCGGAGATCAGTTAGATCTATAATATTGCCCCTTACTACTGGCAGTGTTACTCGGAATGTGGAATTCGCGGTGCTAGACATTCCAGCCTCCTTCAATTTGCTACTAGGGAGGCCATGGCTTCATGAGTGTAATGCAATAGCTTCCACCTTGCGTCAAAAGGTGAAAATGTTGGTTCAAGGTCAGGTGATCACCATCTGGGAGAGTCTATCAATGCTGGTTTCACCCCCAAACAGTCAACCCTTGAAGTGGAGCACAACTCAATGGATGAAGAACTCCACAACTTTGAGCTTGTGGTAGTGATGAGCCAGGACGAAGCACGTTTTGACTTCGATCCCTACTCAAATCCCAAGGTACATACTATGCTCAAGAGACAAGGTTATTTCCCTGGGATGTCGTTGGGAAAGAATCCGAAAAATAAAATTCCGCCTGTATCCAAGGCCTTCAAGCAGAAGGGAAGGTTTGGCTTAGGCTACAAACCAATGGAGAAGGAGGTTAGGCTCACAAAGATGGCAATGGATGAACAGAAGAGGATGGACAATCCCCTCACTTTATTCCAGAAGAAGCCCTATCCATTTACTCTGAATGGGCAGTTTGTTAGGAAAGGTGATGACTTCCCCTACTATGGGTTTCCTGAGCCATTTTATCTGAAGAACAACGGAGTTCAAGTCGCTGGACTAGAAGTCTTTAATTATTGCTCCATTAATATGGCTACTGTCTTTGTTCCCGCTCGAGACAAACAACCTCCATTAGAATGGACTCATCTTGCTGGGAGCAACATTTTTGGCATCTTTGTTTGACAAGAAGTCATCCAAGAGAAATCAAGTCGATGTTATTATTGCGTTGTCGACTCAAGCTTTGACCCAAGTGCCATGATCTCTGAAGGAGAAGTTAAGGAGGTCTCGTGGGTCGATGCTGAGGAGAATAATTTTGCTTTATCTGTAGAAGAGTCTGTTCCTAAGGACATAGGGTGAGGTCTTAAGGGTCTAGAGTCAAGTGAGTCTGGTCTTGAGTCTGCTGGCGATGTATTCCTTTCTGCATTCAATAAGATGAACCTTTCTGCTTACTCTGATTCTTCTTTCCCCTCTTCCCTAAACTGTTGCGCCAATAATAATCTGGAATTTAATGAACCCTTAAAAAGAATTTTCTAATGAACATGAGCGTAAAATGGCGGTGTTGGAAGACACCATCACCATAAATATGGGCACAAAAGAACAACCTCGGGAGTTGAAGTTAGGTAGCTCACTCACAGCAGAAGAACGGGTAGCATTCACGGAGCTTCTCAAGGAGTTTGTGGATGTATTCGCATGGTCCTACGAGGACATGCCTGGGATTAACAGGGAAATTGCGGAGCATACCATACCTTTGTTTCCTAATGCAAAGCCAGTTCGACGAAAGGCTAGGAGGATCAAGCCTGAATTGGCTAAGAAAATTGAGGAAGAAGTGATCAAGCAGCTTAACGCTAAGTTCATCAAAGTGGTCCAATACCCCGAATGGATTGCTAACATTGTCTCGGTGCCCAAGAAAGATGGGAAAGTGCGTATGTGTGTGGAGTTCCGAGACCTCAATAAAGCTAGTCCCAAGGATATGCGGGTTACAATCAAATCAAGATGGCAGAAGAAGACATGGAGAAAACTGCATTCACTACGCCATGGGCAACGTATTGTTATGTGGTCATGCCTTTCGGCCCCAAGAATGCCGGAGCGACATATTAAAGAATCGCCAACACCCTACTTTATCACATGATGCACATAGAGGTAGAAGTTTATGTGGATGACATGATTGTTAAATCCAAAACAAGAGAGGAGCATATTCCGAATCTCCGCAAGTTCTTTCTGTGACTTCGCAAATACAAGATGAGGCTTAATACAGCAAAGTGCACCTTCGGTGTTACCTCTGGGAAGCTGCTAGGCTATGTGGTTAGCCAACAAGGCATCGAAGTTGACCCTTCAAAGATAAAGGCTATCCAAGAGTTGCAGCCACCCAAGACGGAAAAAGAGATAAGAGGCTTCCTAGGACGAGTTCAATACATCAGCAGGTTCATCTCAAAGCTCACCATGACTTGTGAACCTTTATTCAAGAAACTAAAGAAAGGAAGCAAAATAGAATGGGACGATCAATGTCAAGCTGCCTTCGATAAAATCAAGGAGTATTTGCAACATCCTCCAATCCTCCTGCCGCCAATACTAGATGAGCCTCTACTCCTTTACCTTACCGTGACTAGCTGTGCAATGGGGGCTATGCTAGCTCAGAGGGTTAAAGGTCAAGAGAGCGCCATCTAATACTTGAGCAAAAAGTTCCTGGACTATGAAAGTCGGTACGCAGACATAGAGAAAATGGTTCTCGCATTAGTATGGGCCACCAAGAAGTTAAGGCATTACATGCTTTCACATACAGTATATGTCATAGCTGAGAATAATCCCATTAAATTCATCATGGAGCAACCTACCATCAACAACCGCATCGCTCGATGGGTGGTTATGCTTTCAGAGTTCAGTCTTCAATACTTGCCTCAGAAATCCATCAAAGGACGAGTTGTTTCAGATTTCCTAGCTGCTTCACCATCACAGGAACCTCCAAGCACTTACTTGGAATTCCCAGACGAAGATGTTTTCTTCACTGAAGAAATAACATGGGAAATGTATTTTGACGGAGCTTCTAACCAAATGGGCTGTGGAGTAGGAGTCCTGTTAATATCGCCAGAAGGGGCACATGCCCCTGCATCTGCAAAGTTGGATTTTGATGCTACTAACAACGCTGCAGAATATGAAGCATGCATCAAGCGTTTACAAGCTGCCTTGGCTTTTGGCATACGTCACATAAAAGTTTCGGAGATTCTAGCCTCATCATTAATCAGGCTAAAAATACATGGAAGGTCCGGAATGAATGTCTTATGGCATACCAACAGAAGCTCTTGGGACTTGCTAACCAATTTGAGCAAATCGGTTTCCAGTACCTCTCAAGGGGTCACAATGAGTTAGCCGACGCTTTGGCAAAATTGTCCTCCATGATATCAATCCCAGCAGGTACGCTCCAGCTACCAGTAATAGTAGAGCGGCAGTCTGAACCAGCATATGTTTGCAACATGGAGGCACAAGAGGAGGAAACTGCGGAATGGTTCCATGACATATACAATTTTCTTCGGAAAGGAGAATATCCAGTTGAGTTGGATGCTCGAGGACAACGAGCGATCAGGTCTCTAGCAGCACAATACTGCCTGATCCAAGATCATCTTTACAAGAAATCACCTACGGGCATTAATTTATTATGCATCGATGCTAAGAGCGGAAAGGAGGTCATGGATACTATACATGGAGGAGAGTGTGGGCCTCACATGAATGGGCGCATGCTGGGGAAGAAGATTCAAAGGGATGGTTATTACTGGTCCACTATGGAGGCATATTACTTAGAGTTTGTTCGAAGGTGTCACAAATGCCAAGAGTATGCCAACCTGCAGCATCAACCCCCATCATACCTAACTACATTAACGTCTCCATGGCCATTTTCCGTATGGGGTATCGACATCATTGGAAAGATACACCCAACTGGAACAGGAGGGCATGAGTACATCTTGGTCGCCATTGACTACTTCACTAAATGGGTGGAAGCAGCCTCTTACGCCATGCTCACATCCAAGCAAGTGGCCAAATTCATTCTCCAAAAGATCATATGTCGATATGGAGTGCCTCATGAGATCATTAGTGACAATGGAAGCCATTTTCGAAAGGATGTAGAAATTTTGCTCGCCACTTACAAAATTCAGCATCACGATCTTCACCTTATCGACCTCAAGCTAACGGAGTTGTAGAAGCAGCCAATAAAACAGTGGCTGGAATCATCAAGAAAATGGTCGTCACTTACAAAGATTGGCTTGATAAGTTGGCATTTGCCCTGTGGGGATACCAAACCTCTATACGAACTACTACAGGTGCAACATCATATTCTTTGGTGTATGGGATGGAAGCAGTCCTACCGACTGAGGTAGCAATTCCTTCACTACGGATAGTGGCAGAAAGCCAATTGCCAGAAGCGGAATGGGTTAGGGCAAGGTTTGAGGAGTTAATGTTGATGGACGAAAGGCGATTGAAGGCATTGCATAATGTGCAAGTGTACCAAAGCAGGATCACTCGTGCTTTTAATAAGAAGGTGAAAAGTCGTTCACTTCAAATAGGTTATTTGGTGCTTAAGGAAATGAGGGCACCTATACAAGATCCAAGGGGAAAATTTGCACCTAATTGGAAGGGTCCTTATATGATTAAGGACGTTTTGCTAGGAGGAGCAGCCCGACTTGCTACTATGGATGGAGAAGACATAATTCAGCCCACAAATTTGGATCAACTCAAGAGATATTATGCTTATTATAAACCAAGCAACTGGAAAACCAATTTTCAGACACTTGGAATATATTCAATAAATTCTCATGTATATAAGAAAAATAAAGTTTGCAAGAATACAATAATTGTTAACAATATTTCTTATTTATTAATTGATAATGCAAGTACACTGCTTGTACATAAGAAAATTAAAAAAAAGGCTTAATTAAATAAAAGATTGTTCTGGCAAAGCAGTTTCAGTTCCTTCATTCCCATCCATCTTCTAATCTTGCTTCACTTTCTCTACTTCGCCAGTTGTCTCATAGTCAGTCTCCATGTCTCTAGGTCCATTGAGGGCCTTCTCTTTGTCTTTGGGCTTATAGACCCGCCTGCTTGGTTTTCGTGTCTCCACTCTCGGACCAAGTCTATCTTTCACCAAATCTTTCGCACCAAGGCGGTCCTTTACCGATGTACGGGGACCCAATCTTTCCTTTGCGGATACTTGTCTTCTTCTCGCTTCTCCAGCACGACGAGATTCAATAGCTGCAATTAGCCATCCATGGTAGTCAGCATTGGCAACTTGGGACACATGTGCCTTTGGAAGGACCTTAAGAGTTGGCCTTCTTTTCTAGTATTTCAGCCACGACTCTATCATCGAGCTTCGAAGCTTCAATCGTTCGGGAGTTTCACACAATAGCTCGGGGATATTATGCTTGCGACCCATCTGCCACCTCACTCGCGCCGGGAAATAAAAGGTCATGTGCGTCAAGCCGGCAAGGCATACATAGGCATTGCGAGAATCATGGGTCACGTACTCGGAAATGTGCCACCATTCGATCCACCATGTGACCTCACGAGGTTCCTTTAAGAATGCGATCCATTCCGTTACCGAGTGGAGGTCGGTGTACTTCCTCTTTCTCTGCCAATAGTTCGTTAATGCCGAAGAAGTTCGGGGTTCCTCGATGAGGCCCAAGTGCTCCATTAACCAGTTTTGGCCATAAAGCTAGATAGGGTTAGATTGCATGCCAATTATCCCAAACTAATGGGAAAAAAAATATGCAAAACCCGCGCGGGTTTTACAGGCTGTAGAGGCAGAAACCAAGCAGAAGTGAAAAGAAGGAGTGAAATACCTGAAGAAGCAGGGGGCTTCCTCGTAAATCATGTTCTGGATTCAGATCATCCAAGTCCATCATGGTATCCGCTAGCATTAGAGGTACGGGATTGTAGCCTCGGGACATGTCTTCAACGATTTGGATAAAATTTGTCGGTCCTGTTCTTTTGCCACCGTGGTAGAAGCAAAACTCGCCGAGGAGACATAATACGAGCGCTCTCAGTCGTATCACTTGACCGTATTCCAAGGTATCGGGAGATTGAAAATATTCAACTATGGTTTGGAAGTGTACCTTTTCGCCAAATATTGCACTTCCAATGACCCGAGAAGGAAGACATAAGAGCTCTTTGTATTGCTTGGGGATGTCAGCTGGCGTTGGAGGTGACGTCGGCCGAGCAAAATGATTTATCCCTAGCATTAAGGACCATTCTTCTGGAAGCGGACATAGCTCTTTCCAAGTGAATCGAAAGACATGCATTTTCGAATCCCAAAAAGTCTCCGCCGCCCCGAGAAAGTCGTGATTGACCCTCACTTGTCGAAGACTCAACAAGCTCGTCAATTTGTATCTTCCGAGCTCCTTTTTCTCTTCCATGGACAAGGTGCTCATCCAAGTTGCAAGTTTCTTCTCAAAAGCCATGAGAATTGGGAGGTTTCTTTTTGTGTTTTAGGAGAATATGGGAGGAAGACTTTGAAGTGATGATGAGGAGTGATGATCATATGCATAACAAGAGGTATTTATACACCTTCATGTATGATAAAAAATAGAGAAAAACAGTCAGCAAGTGATCATGTAGCTGTTGCACTCAAATCCCATGATTTATGCCATCTACAACGGCTAGCCAAAAAAAAGAGAGAAGAAAATCAAAACCCGCGCGGGTTTTGATGATCCCAGACCCATGCGCATGCCCGTCCAAGCCCAGGCCCACGGCTTGCTGCAGAAGAAAGCCCGCACGAGTTTTCTGACGACATAGATCGCCTTCCGCAGCTCAGCCCACCCGTTTCTGATTGTCATTGGGCCCTAGAATTAAATTGGCCTGTTCATGTATCTTTAATGTTTTGGGATCTTGTCATTGACCCAGTGATGCTCGGTTCTGAAATTTTTGCTCGAGTTTACTCTAACACTTAAGATTTATATTTTCTTTTCTTTTATTTTCTTTTTGGGAAAGCGAGATTAATTTGGGATTAATCCCGTCATGTAGAAAATCATTCAAACCTGCATTAATAAAATAAAGTCATACATTCACCAAGTCTTGCATACAAAATAAAATAAAATTCATAAAGAGTCTTGCATTTAAAAAAAAAAAAGAGTACCAAATAGTCTTGCATAAGTCTAGAAGGTATAAAGTCTTGCTTGGCATCAATCTAATCACCACAAGGAGCCCGAATCGCCGCTATCTTCAACCGGATTGTTACTAGTATGAGAAGTCCCAGCGTTAGAAGTGCCAGTTGTTCCAAAGTAGGTGTCCCAAGAATAGTAGTCGAGACCAGGAGCCGTCTGCGATGGCCCAAACAAGGGAACTTCAGAAGGATGTACGCTCGACGATGATGATATGGAATGCTCTTGCGAAGCGGCTAGCTATGAATGGTCAGGAACGTGCCACTCAACAGAAGGGGTAGGTCATACAGGACTAGTTCCATAACCGGGGGCTGGCCAACCAGAAGAAGTAGATCCTCCGAGCTAAGAGTGTTGAGGTGCAGACCATTCTTGCATACCCGTAGGCCATGAAGGACCCATCCCAGGAGCTGGAACAGGCCATCTAGCAGAATGAGAATCAGAACCAAAGGAGGAGCCGTCATAGGGTGCAGGACGTGAAGTAGCGTCATCCGCTAGGGCCTGACTGCCAGGATACCCTACGGATGCACCTGAATCATGGTCCCTCACCACTACTTCCCGACCACGGCGAGCAGAACGCACTGAAGCTGGAGTGCGATGAGAATGAGAAGGCCGGTAGGTAGCACTTGATTCCGAAGCATCTTCCACCCAATAGGAATGGAGTTGGGTATCACCACCATACCCAATACTGTGATGTGACCCCCCCTGACCAAGATGTTCCTCTAAGGACATTTGAGCCATATCCTCTTCCATATTCGGAGGACGACGATCTCTACTACTGGATTTGCTACGATGAGACCCAGTTGAGTAGTAACCCACTATCATAATACCCTTGCCGCGACCCTCTGGCACAACTGCTAGAGGAGGACGAGAAGACCCACCAACTTCTTCCCGAGATCGGCCCCGAGAAGAATATTCCCCTACCAAAGAATGGCGTGAGGGCTCGGTGCGAGGGACTCCTGCAGTAGAACGTCGAGGTGGTTCCCTGGGAACAGACTCTGCATCGGCCTCCATATCAGTCCGTCCGATGGTATCCCCGCAATACCTACATAAGCCAGTGAATGCCTGGTCAATGTGCTTCAACATAGTACTCCACTCCTTGGTTATTTGTCGGAAGAAAGCCCACCTTGGCTGAAAGATAATGAGATCAAGGTTATACATATATAAGCGGCATATGGGATAAAAGGAAGCAACATGAAATGAAGAATTACCGGTTTTCGATCGAATTCCCGGAGTGCAGAGCATTGACTGCTGGTCTCTACATCCAAGAAGCCGCCAATCTTTCTTCTCGCCGGTGGGACCTCCACCTCAGCAGCCCTAGCATAGGGCCCCAGCCGTAAACTTTATGGTTAGAAATCAGCCAGAACATGATAGAGATAAAGGAAGAAGATACGCATCACCCGGGGAGCTAAACGACTCCGGTAACGCTGAATTCCTCATTGAACTGCTCCTGCGGAACGTCATGTACGAAGTTGTCAAAGTCTTGACCACGAATCCAATCCCCCAGGACTCCCGGGTTAACGCACCCCGGCCCAGTCGCTTCAAAACCCGCACGGGTTTGAGTTTTATGCCGGTTAGTTCCAACAGGCCCAAGGCCCTACAGCCTACTCAAAGCAAGCCATGCAACCCAGACTGGCGGCCCAAAGACTGCGGCCCAAGGGTTCCCAAAGTTTAGGTGAGAATCTGAACCTTCTCACATGTCATTAAAACTAATACTTAATTTTCTTGTGATTTTCAGATCGTCGTTAAAGATGGACCAGACATCATCCGATTACCACATAAAAGAGCACCATCATCCGGTTGCCACATAAAAGAGCACCATCATCCGGTTGCCACATAAAAGAGCACCATCATCAGCGACAGTCGTCCAATGGTTGCCACCTAAAGGCCTCCAACGATGTCGTCAGCGTAAGTCGTCCAACGGTTGCCACCTAAAGGTTACCGACGACCTCTTCTTCAACATCAGTCGTCCAACAGTTGCCACCTAAAGGTTACCGACGACCTCTTCGTCAGCATCAGTCGTCCAACGGTTGCTACCTAAAGGTTACCGACGACCTCTTCTACAGCGTCAATCGTCCAACGGATTCCACCTAAAGGTCTCCAACGATATCCTCAGCATCATTCGTTCAACAGTTGCCACCTAAAGGTTACCGACGACATCATCATCAGCAACATCACTAGGTCGTCATATAAAAGAGCACCGCCAGCATCAAGATGGACATCAAGCATATAACAATTCAGTCTACTTTGACCTTTTTCCTATTCGGATTCGATCAAAGTGGGGGTTCTCTGTAGACAACGGGATTCGCACCAATGTAATTCCGACTTATCAAAAGTTTAAATAAAAACATTTGGGTCGAATACATCATTGGGCCAATGAAAACAGCAAAGCAGGCATAACAAGGCGGCCCAGTACTGGGAACAAAACCCGCACGGGTTTTAATCAAAGGAGACAGCCCAGAAGCAGGACCAGCCCAAGGCGCGCCCCGGCCGAGTCGCTTCAAAACCCGCACGGGTTTTCTATCACCTGAAGCGCGTCGTTTTGCCTCGTCCATGTCAGCAATCTGTGTGTGGGAATTATAAAACCCGCGCGGCTTTTATCCTCCAAAAGTTGCGCCAAAATCTCATGTAGACCCCCTGATTTTAGCCCATGTGCGTTTGACCTTTTGCCTTGACTTCTGATACCTCGCACGGGTTTTGTGATTGCATGGAGATTGAGGGCATAATCTAAGGGATGTGTCCCCTCCATTTCCCTCCTAAACCTCACCTCCTTCACCTATAAATACCCCCCTCCATTCCATTCATTTTCATCAACTATCCTCCACAACACTCATACTCTACTTAATCTCCTCTCAAAATTTCATACTTCCATCAACAATCATCCACTAATACCATCATTCTACCCAAGCTCTCATCATTCTCACACTCTCTTAAACTATCCCTATCATATCCATTCTCATATTACCATAAACCACCACCCATACATCACCTTTCCACCACCCTCATACTCACCTTTTCCCTTACCAAGTCAAGGCAAAATCAAGGTTACCGATCGGCGCATTCGGGCTTCCAAATTAAAGAGGTTCGCTTTATGCTTCTTTTCGTTATTATTTAATAATGTAATTTGTACTTTATTTTACATTATGTGTGCATATTTTGTAAACCAAAAAAACCCTCATTCTTTATATTCCATGATCAAGAATATAAAATTGCGAAATTAATTAAACTTCTCCCCGCTCTATTTCATTTTAATGTAGATTTTAGTAGAGTTTGTTTTCTAACAGGCGAATTCGAGAATTCTTATAATTCTCGAATTCGTAACCTTACCCCCGGACTTTGGGTCGGGTTTCGTAGATCAGAGTTATTTTCATTATTTTATGGTTTGTTGGTTTTCTTAAATCGGCTGGCGACTCTTTTATTCTTTTTATAACCCGTTTAATTATTTAATATTGAAATTTACACTAAAATAATTAAAAAATGGTTTAACATCTTCCTCTCACCCAATTTAAGGCTAAAACCAAGAGAAAGTGGGCTAGGAATCAATAAAACCCCCACGGGTTTTATTGTTTCCAACTCAAATTCTCTGGCCCAGGGAAACAACTGGCCCGGCCCAAGGCCTCTCAAAACCTGCGCGGGTTTTGACTGGTCTTGGCGGCCTGCCTGCTTCCTATTGGGCCTGAATTTGGTGTATGGGCCGGTTTTAAACCATTGTTAATATATTTCGGAGTAATTTCAGGTATTTAAATAATAAAAACGGATTTAGTAAAATAAATATATTGTCATCACCCCGAAAATGAATTTCATAAAATAAAAATATCCTTATTTAAGGATTAAGCAACCTTAGTCGGCTCCTAATGACTTAAGTAGCGCATTTTGGGAAAAGCGGTCGCCTTTTCCCGGGTTCCTACAGATTGGCGACTCCACTGGGGACTTAAACTTAAAAAAAGGGTAAAACTTGAAAAAATCGAATTAAATTGAAATTGTAAAAGGGACAACTTGATTTGTTTCGCGATTTTATAATTATTTTTAGGCATCCTTTGCATATCGGGCCGCTAATCGCGTCTTTTGACACGTTAGCACAAAGGCGACGGTTTAGGTATACCTAGGTGATTCCCTCGAGAGCGGGTAGGCCACTACTTGTGTGATGCACTCTACATCGCCAAGCATTTGGTCTCTCCTCTCCCCGCCTTATACTCGAAGAGCTTCCTTGAAGTTCTTTGAGCAATACCTCACACTCCTTACCTAAGGATATGGAGCACCGGGATAAGAACGTGCGGTAGGCCATGTAATCCAACCATAGAAATCCATGAATATAGAACCTTGGTTTAGGGTATCCCTTCATGTTGTATGCTATGTGCTATGTGTACCCCTTCCTTTTTTTTTCCTCTTATTTTGTTTTAGAGTCGACCCTAGTTTAGAGGTTTGTTCTAGTCCATATAAAATTCATTGGGTTGAGAAAATGATTATTTGTTAATTAGAATAATTAATCCAAAAGGCATCATGGTTAGCCCAAGTGAAAGGGCCCAATTATGCTTGAAAGATGATTATTTTAATTAATAAATAAAAATCGACTAACTTTTGATGATATTATATGACCCTTTACAAAATTCTCCTAACGAAGGTCCACAAATTAATTAAAAAGTCCAGCAAAGTTAATGGATAGCGTTTTAGATCGCATAATAGTCACTAAACTCGAGAAAATTAATTTGTCGATTTAATTAATAAATCCATCGCATTTATGTCGTCCCGTTGTTAGGCCCAACCATATTGGATTTGTTGATTAAACCCATAAATTAATTATGACTCACTTATTGTTGGCTTTTTTCAATCCTTTACAATATCCATTTTCCTCGACTAAAAAAAATAAATAAAATTTAAAAAAAGAAGGTAAAAAAAATATAGGTTGTCAGTCTTGTTGAACATTATTCTAGTCCGCATAATAGCCAACATAGCTTGCGTTGTCTGAATTGTTGGGTTAAGTTATGGATTCTCCTTAAAACGGTCGGCCTACGGATGGGGCCCATCCGAATTGAGAAACACTGACTTTTGCCTTGCAATTCATCACCCGCTCGCTATGTTTGGCTTTGTGCGACCCTTTATAATGTTTTTTCCATAAGTCCATATAGAGTTAGGTCATGCACTCCCAAAAAGTGGGTGAGTCATTTGTGTTAGCATATATGCGTCGAGTCAGTTAAGATCATATAGGTCTCTTAGGACATGCATGCATCGGGTAGTACGTGTCAGAATATGTCACCGAGTGTTCTAACTTTGAATTTCCAAAGAGGCATCATTGGTGATCGAATCCGAGCCCACATTCGAGATCCGCGAACGGGTCGGTTGATTCCAAACCCGCATTACGATCCATCTAGTTACTGCATCATGTCTAGAGAGCAATTCCAAGAGATCCCGGTCCAAAGCACCGAAGCTAACATCACGAAGCATTTGGACGAGCTCTACACCATAATGCAAGGTCTTCTGTTTGCTAATACCCTAGAACATGAGTAGAAGATGGGTAAAAGGCTAGAGGAACAACAACAAGTGATGGATGGCATGCTGCAGGCATGGTTGTTAAAATCGCGATCCAGATCGTAGGATCGTACGATCCTACGATCAAAAAATGACTAAACGATCCGAATTGTTCCTGGATCATTGTTGTGTTAGGATCGGTCAGGATCGGACCAGGATCGGTCAGGATCGGTCAGGATCGTTAGGATCGGGTCGATCCTAACTGTAGCCTATTTTTGTTATAATAGTCATAATTTCCTTAGAATCGGTTAGGATCGTACTAGACTCGGTTAGGATCGATTAGGATTGTATTAGGATCGGTGAAAATCATTGCTTTTTGTACAATTTTTGAAATACAATGTTTTTTCTAGGGAAACTTCAAGTCACTGATAACAATTTTACTTTATTTGTAGAATCTTACGATCCTCGATGCGATCATACGATTCCGATTCTAAGGACCCCTATCGATCCTAACTAAAATCCCGATCCTAACAACCATGACTGCAGGCCATCACTAAGATCAACACCAAATTGGGGCTGAATGCTGAAGAAGATGATGAGGAAATGCAGGGGTACGAATCTGAACCTGAAATCATCAAGAGATCTTCAAATTCTAGAGGAATAAGGATATCCAAGACAAAGGTTGATACTCCAGAAGCATCAAAACCTTCAAGGGACCCTGCTTTTGAGGCCCTTGAGCAGAAGTTAGAGAGTCTCACCAAAGCAATGAGTACTGTGCCAGCCTTTGCCGACAAGTACTTGGAGGTTCCATTGCCTGTTCAGCCAACCCTGAAGATATTTGACAAAGTTGAAGTGCCAAACATCAGGTTCAAACCCTCTGAGAATCCTATTCACCATGTTGATCTTGCCCTTACCGAAGGAGGAGCCAGAAATCAAAGGTAGAAACTGGGATGCCAACCAATTTTGCCGCTATCACCGTTGTCGAGGGCATGACACTGGGAAATGTTGGACTCTCAGAAACAAAATATAAAATATGATAAGGACAGGGACGCTGCCAATGCCAAAAGCTGCCAAGAAACCAAACAATCAAAGTAATCCTATGCCGGAGCAATCAAATGCTATTCTCTGTGGGGATTTCAGTTTCGACCCCTCTACTTTGATTGTAGAAACAGGTCAACTTGTCGTCGAAGTAGTTGGGTTCCCAAAAGGTCTGTTCATCCACGGTATTTGGGACAGCGATGAGGATGACGAGCATGAGCACTCCGAGACAGAATGGATGGAGACTGGTGAACCAATACCAGGGGATGTAACGTTTCTCACTCGGTCCGGCCGCCACAACAATAATAGGAACACCACCATCCCAGTAGCTGTTCCTAACCCTACACCAACAACAGGCAGTGACAATCAGATTCCTCCTGAAGATCCCCTCCTCGCATAACTCAAGAAGACAAGAGTTTAAATAGAAAAACCATCCATGGAGCATCAGCCACTCCATCTCCCCTCAAGACGTTGGGTATTGTAGACACCGGGATTCGCACCGATGTAATTCCGACTTATCAAAAGTTTAAATAAAAACATTTGGGCCAAATACATCATTGGGCCAATGAAAACAACAAAGCAAGCATGACAAGGCGGCCCACTACTGGGAACAAAACCCGCACGGGTTTTAATCAAAGGAGACGACACAAAAACAGGACCAGCCCAAGGTACGCCCCGGCCCAGTCGCTTCAAAACACGCGCGGTTTTCAATCACCTGAAGCGCGTCGTTTTGCCTCGTCCACATCAGCAATCCGTGTGTGGGAATTATAAAACCCGCGCGGATTTTATCCTCCAAAAGTTGGCGCCAAAATCCAATGCAAACCCCCTGATTTTAGCCCATGTGCGTTTGACCTTTGCCTTGACTTCTGATACCCCGCACGAGTTTTGTGATTGCATGGAGATGGAGGGCATGATCTAAGGGATGTGTCCCCTCCATTTCCCTCCTAAACCTCACCTCCTTCACCTATAAATACCCCCTTCCATTCCATTCATTTTCATCAACTATCCTCCACAACACTCATATTCTACTTAAATCTCCTCTCAAAATTTCATACTTCCATCAACAAACATCCACTAATACCATCATTCTACCCAAGCTCTCATCATTCTCACACTCTCTTAAAATATCCCTATCATATCCATTCTCATATTACCATAAACCACCACCCATACATCACCTTTCCATCACCCTCATACTCACCTTTTCCCTTACCAAGTCAAGGCAAAATCAAGGTTACCGATCGGTGCATTCGGGCTTCCAAATTAAAGAGGTTCGCTTTATGCTTCTTTTCGTTATTATTTAATCATGTAATTTGTACTTTATTTTACATTATGTGTGCATATTTTGTAAACCAAAAAAACCCTTATTCTTTATATTGCATGATCAAGAATATAAACTTATGAAATTAATTAACTTTCTCCCCGCTCTATTTCATTTTAATGTCGATTTTAGTAGAGTCTGTTTTCTAACAGGCGAATTCGAGAATTCTTATAATTCTCGAATTCGTAACCTTACCCCCGGACTTAGAGTCAGGTTTCGTAGACCGGAGTTATTTTCATTATTTTATGGTTTGTCGGTTTCCTTAAATTGGCTGGCGACTATTTTATTCTTTTTATAATCCGTTTAATTATTTAATATTGAAATTTACACTAAAATAATTAAAAAATGGTTTAACATCTTCCTCTCACCCAATTTAAGGCTAAAACATAGAGGAAGTGGGCTAGGAATTAATAAAACCCCCATGGGTTTTATTGTTTCCATCTCAAATTCTCTGGGCCAGGGAAACAGCCGGCCCGACCCAAAGTCTCTCAAAACCCGCGCGGGTTTTGACTGGTCTTGGCGGCCCGCCCGCTTCCTATTTGGCCTGAATTTGGTGTTTGGGCCGGTTTGAAACCATTGTTAATATATTTCGGTGTAATTTCAGGTATTTAAATAATAAAAACAGATTTAGTAAAATAAATAAATTGTCATCGCCCTGAAAATGAATTTCTTAAAATAAAAGTATCCTTATTTAAGGATTAAGCAACCTTAGTCGGCTCCCGATCACTTAAGTAGCGCATCATGGGAAAAGCAGTCACCTTTTCCCGGGGTCCTACAGGTACCATGTCAGAACCATTCAACACCCGTAGTAACAAGTCATGCATTCTCGCATGCATCTCCAAGTGGTGAACATAAGAGCACAATCTCAAAGGTACATCAACACACATTAGTGCTCTCAACAATTTATCGAATGCCTTGGAATAATCAGTGAAGTGATAGAATGCAGGAATGTACACAACTTTCCTAGGTACCGTAAAAGGAGACATGACAAAAGATTCCTCCCATTGACTTGTAAATGGAGATTGGGTATGCAAATCAATGGGAGGGGGCAATACAACACATTCCTTAACCTTCTCATGCATAGACTTGGATGCAAACAACGACTCATAAAGCATATCACCATCAAAAATATCATTTACACAAACCAAGTTCAAACACTTAGGATCAATCCCCAAAGACTCAAGTTCATCATCACAAGATTTCACATTATTATCAATGAACTCGCAAGGAAGGGTTGCTAATGTCTAATCAATACACTGATTCTTAATGAAAGTGAATAATTCAGTATCAAGCACACATTTTATCACAACGGATTCAATTTCACTCTCAACAAGATCATGTTCAATTGTATCACAAGAATAATGGCATTCATTGGACTCAACCTTCTCTTCACATGAAAGGATGGATAATGGTGTGGACAATGGTTCATCATCAAGCATGTTTTCATCAAGTTCTACATCATCACACACAAGATCATCATGTTTCTCATGCTCACTAGATGCAGTTAGAGCTAAGGATTTCCTAAACTCGATGCATGCAATACTAGGTCCATTAAAGTAGGCATCATCCTCATCATAATCATACAAAGAAGAATCAACATGTATTTCAGGACTCAAAGATGATGAATGATCTACTTCACCTATCGAATTAACCACTTATGAATAAGAAGTTTCTACCCTAGTATTAATCATGTGTAAAAATTCTTGCATGTACTCATTCATTGTCGCACAAATGTCAGCTCATCATCCACTTCAGCTCAGACACAAGAGTTAGAATCATGGTACGGAGTTCACAATATGAGCACAAAGGAAGAGACTCAACAACATCACACTGGGGAAGATCATAATAATTTTCCACATAATCCCTACCATAAGATTGATCATCAAAAAACAAGGGATATTCACATGACTGTTCAGCTACGGTCCCAGAGAAATTTTCCATATACTCCCCACCACTAGATTGACCATTCATATTTTGGGGGTATTCATGATATGGTATGGCTAAAGTCTCATAGAGTGGTGCGGAATTTGGAATATGGGAGTCATAGGGTGAATTTTTTTGTTCAAGCTCATATCTCTAGACAACCATTCAAGAAATTCGCACGCAACATATTCTCCTAAATTATAAAACCTATGAAATTCTAAAAGGTTCCAGGTTTCGTAATTCACACCCTCTTGCACAATTCCCAAAATATCTAATGTGTCATAGTAGATACCATACAATTCACATTGAGCACGGTAATCCTATAATCTAGCAAAATATCTCCAAAATACTTCATGCTCAAATTGGGGAAATCGGGGACCAGCCATAACTCTTTTTTTTAATTATTTTTTTCTTTTCAATTTTTGTAACTACATTTTTCTTGGGTGAATCTAGAAAGTAATAAACTATACACACACACACACCAATAACCTAATCCACCAAATAGCGCAATCCTCAGCAACGACGCCATTGTTCGGTCGTAGTTTTTGTGGTTTCTAAGTAGGGATGTCGGTCCACAGGGATGGGTGTTTAGGTTTCTTAGGTAATTGGTTTGGTTTGGGGTTTTCAACGCGGAAAGCAGTAAATAAATGTAAAGGGAAGCAAATTAAACTATACTAATCATTGATTAAATAACAACAATAATCAAGAAAGCATAAAAAGAAAGATGACTAAACCTAAATTCAACAATAAAGTAAATCTCTATCTTTGAAAGCAAGTAAAGGAAATGAATAAAAACCTAAATCTAATGAGAACAAGAAATTATACCTTCAAAGCATTAAATCTTAACTCTAACTCTTCATCTTGAATCCTTCTTTCGAATTTTCCCCCGAACAAATAATAAAATTGTGATTTGGGTTACTAAGAATCCCCAAATCCTCACTTGAAAGTAAAATTTGTGACTCATAATCCCCCTCCTCACTAAAAGTTGGCTTGGTGGTGAACTAGCACTAGAAAGCTTTGAATGCAAATCAACAATGAAAACTTTAAAGAGAGCAAGAACTTGGAAATTGCTTGAATTGATTAAAAGAGAGAGTTGATTACAATCAAAGAAAAGAAAACTTGAAGAACAATTAAAGCTTAATAAAAGATAAAGGCAAGATAAGAAGGATTCAATTAAAACCTAATTCTACTCTACTCAAAACGCCCCCTGTAGCGGGTGTTAAGACCCCTGTAGCAGGTGTTACGCTCATTGTAGCGGGTGTTATGCCTTGGGGTTTTGACATAATTTTACCTTTTTGTCCTGGTTTTCCTTCTAACTCTTTATTATCCTACAAAAAACATAAAATCATCATAACTAATATATATTCAAGGGACTAAAACAAGCAAAATACCTTATGAATGATATCAATTCGACTTGAAATGAGACCGAACAATCGACGCATGCTGATAAGGTGTCTGCCTCATTATGAATGCTTGACAACTAGACGTATCATTGTACTGTGAAAGCCCACTGATCAAAGTATGTTGATAAGATGTCTACCTCATTGTGGACACCTGACAAGTAGACGTATCATTATACTGTGAACACCCAATGATCCGTGCATACTAGAACGATGTCTACCTCATTGTGAACATCTGGCAACTAGACGTATCATTGTACTGTGAACACCCAATGATCAGTGCATGCTGATAAGATGTCTACCTCGTTGAGAACGCCTGGCAACTAGATGTGTGCTAGAGAAATGTCTGCATTGTTGTGAACGTCTGACAACTAGACATATGGTCATGAAATGTCTTGCTCGTCCTACAGCAAGACCAACAAAAATGTTGGTTTATTTTGAATAATGATTTATGATTAGAAAGTTATCTTCTCGGTGACCTGATTTTCGTTGACCTGAATTTTCCCTTTCCCTTTTCTTTTCTTTTTCCTTTTCCTTTAACTTAGTCTTTATTTTTAATTTTAGTTTGGAGTTTCTTGATTTTCTTTCATCATCAATTTGTAATCTATGCTTTCAATTAATTCAAGGAAGAAATTTCTCAAGTTCTTGTTCCCTCTAGTTTTTGTTATTGTTTCGTTATTCAAATCCCATTAGTTGTATTTACACAAAAAATTTCACCTTTTTAGTGAAGACGATGATTAAAGTTCCTCGAATTCTCCCTTCAGGTGAGGATTCGAGAAGTCTTAGTAATCCAAGTCACACCTTTCTTGTTTGTTGGGGAGAAAGATCAGTGATTCAAGATTCAAGATTCAAGATTCAAGAGGAGAAGATCGACAGAAAGAAATTTGCAGTCAGGTTTATGTTTTCTTTAGTTTCTATTGTTTTCAATTCATAATTAGGTTAGTTCATTTATTTAAGTTATATACTGCTTTTCGCATTTGAACCTTACAAAACCAATTCCCTAAACCTAACACACCATCCCTGTGGATACGACAACCCTACTCTAAAACCCCGAATTCCTACAACCGAACAATGGCGCTGTTGCCGGGGATGACGTTATTTAGTAGATTAGGTTATTGGTTTGTGTGTGAATAATTTAACTGCTTTCTTAGATTAGTTTGAAAGCAAAAACCAAAAAAAAAATAAAAAATAAATTTGAGACATCAAGAATAAGAAAGAAAGTACAACAACTTAAGGTTTGGGTTCATAGTCCTGTTTGTAAGAGATTGGTTAGGAAGGAGGAAGCGCGTAGGGTGAATCTAAATGACCGGTTATACCCATTATATGACCCACCACCTTCGTGTTTTGTACTACCCAATCTGCTTACTGGAGTGTTCTCTGACCCTAGGCAGCACCACACCCAGAACCTACCACTCTTCACTGGTACTAGGTTATCACTAATATGGACTATAGCGTATAAAGAGTACCTAAGCATAGTGAATCCACCCGAAGTCCCTATATATTATGTGCTTTTAAAATACCTACCTATTGCTCTAAGGGACGCGCTAAGCGGTGGATGTATAACATCAAACCCCAGTCCATAACTTCTTGAGACGGTTTTTTAAAAGCTTTCACGAAAAAGTATTTTCCCAACTCATTAGCTTTCCAATTAAGGAACTTGATTTTGAAATTTAGACAGGAAGTAGGAGAACCATACTGGAAAGCTTTTGAAAGATTTAAAAATTTACTGTCTCAATTCCCTTACCATGGTTTTGACTTGATAAGACTGTGTCAGATCGTGTACGAGGGTGTCGACCAGAACACTAGGGTCACACTAGATTCAATGTGTCAGGGGGGTTTTATGGATAAAACTGCTGATGAGGCTTGAGATTTCCTAGAAGGAATGGCTGAGAGAACAATGCAATGTGGCACAACTAGAGATGAGTCATTAGGTGCCCAACTGTCCAATGCTAGGGGGTGTACATGCTGTAGCTCAGAGTACAAGTTATGAGGCTAGGTTCGCTTCGCTTGAAAACATGATAAAAAGCTTAGCCCAACAACAATTGCTTGCTTCACAATCCTAGACTTGTGCTTAGGTTAACTCTTGGGATCAAACTGTTACCCCTACTCCCCCATCACCTGTGTCATGTGCCTTGTACCAAAGTGTTGACCCTATTTATTCTGCCAGCCCTATTTACTTTCAACAAATGGCCACCAGTACTGAAAATGTAAATGCTATGCATCATAACTATAGGCCTGACTAGTACCAGCCTTACCAACACAAGGGGTATCGCAAGAACCCCTTACTCTCTTATGTCCTTGAGAACCAGAATGTGTTGAGACCATCTAGTTAAGGCGGGGGTTTCCAAGGAAATCACCATCCTCAAAATCGACCATCACCCCAAGGGTTTCCAAGGAAATCACCATCCTCAAAATCTAGTTAGAGGGCCATCTTTCCCACCCAATGTTGCACAAAACCGACCTCCACCAGGGTACACTAATGAGGATAGGCATGAGAGAGAGAGATTAGGGAGTTGAAGAATGGCTTAAAAGAAGTTGAGAAAAATATGGACAGTAATTTAGAAAAGATGATGAAACAAATGAATGAGAATTTTCTCAATTGCTGTTAGCTTATAGAGATAGAGGTGCCTTTCCTAGACAACCTGAAGCAAACTCCAACGGGCAAGCCTCAGGTTTGTTCTCTTGTGACCCTAGTCAGGTTAGAGGTTTGAATGCTGTAATTACTCTCCGTTCTAAGAGAGAAATTGATAATAAGGTGCAATTGAAATCTTCTGTTGTGTGTGATAAAAAGACTGTGAATGATGAATCTATTGATGAGACTGTTTCTGCTGATGATGAGTGAGATGGAGCGAGGCCAATTGTTACAGTTGAGCATTATCACACCAAAACCTTACTTAAGGCCAACCCTGTGACTAGTCCATCACCTCAAGAGGCCTACAAGCCCCCTCCGCCCTATCCTCAGAGGTTAAGGGGGAGTAAAGACCAAAAATTTCTGGACAAAATTAGGGAGATCTTTTCTCAGGTTAAGGTGAACATTCCTCTTTTAGATGCCATACAGCAGATTCCACCTTAAGTAGCTTTGTACCACCAAGAGGGCCACTCAGGTGCCCAAGAAGGCTTTCTTAGCCTCAAATGTGAGCTCTATTATGTCCAACCAAATGCCTATTAAGTACAAAGACCCTGGATGGCCCACTAACTCTATTACCGTAGGTGATAGTTTGATAGAAAGGACATTGCTTGACCTAGGAGCTAGTGTGAATTTGTTGTCTTTGCATGTGTATGAAATGCTTAAATTAGGTGAACTAAAGCCTACTAGGATTGTATTGCAATTGGCTGATCGGTCCGGTAGAGTGCCTAAGGGGGTAGTGGAAGATGTTCTGATTAAGGTTGGGATTTTGTGTTTCCTATTGATTTTGTAGTGTTAGAGACAACTAGAGTTCAGAGTACTAGAGATGAGATTCCTGTAATCCTAGGCCACCCTTTCCTTGCTACCTCTAATGCCTGGATTAACTGTAAGGATGGTAGGATGAAATTGACCTTTGGGAACTTCACCATGGAGATGAACATTTTTAACCTGTGTTCGGTTGTAGTAATTTGGGTTTCCTAAGTAGGGTTGTCGTATCCATAGGGATGGTGTGTTAGGTTTTTAGAAAATTGGTTTGGAAAGGTTTGCAATATGCATGATACAATAAATAATTAAACTATACTAATTATGAATTGAAAACAAGAACAAGAAATCAAAACCTAATTAAAGAAACTAAACTAGAAAACAAGAAAACAAAAGCATAATCAAGAAAGCCATTAAAAACACTCAAGAACGAAGAATGTAAAAACTAAATTTAATACTGAAATTAAGGGAAAGAAATTATACCTAGGATGCATTGTTCTAATCTAGAATCTTGAAATCTTGTATCTTGAAATCTTGTATCTTTAAATCTTGAATCTTTAATCACGGATCTTCTCCCGAACAAAGAAGAAAAAGCGTGATTTGGATTACTAAGATTGCTCAAATCCTCACCTGAAGGGAGAATTCGAGGAACCTTAATCCTCCTCATCACTAAAAATTGGATTTTTGTGGAACTAATACTAATGAAATACAAGAACCGAAAGAAAACAAGAACTTGAAGAAAAGAATTGCATTGATCTTGGAAGAATTGAATTACAATTGAAAGTTTAAAGAACACTTAAAGAAAACTAAGAACTAAGCCATAGAATTAAACCTAAGGAAAAGCTAGAAATAAAACTAAGCAAAACTAAGAAAAGATGAAAACTAAGATAGATCTAATGAAATATCATATGGTTTATATAGAAAAGAATTAGGGAAAAGAAAATAATAAAAACTCCCCGAAACCCTAGTTTGAAACGGCACACAAAGAGGGCCCAAAATTTATCAATGACGTACCGGCAACATTTATATTTTTCTCTCTTGCAACTGACCGAGCTGGTAATACAGATCGCGCCGTGGCAACAGATGTCTCTCATCGCTACTGCTCTTCTTTGCCCCTTTCTTTCATCTTATTCTCCTCTTTTCTTCAATTTTCTTCACTTCTCCATGAATTTTGACTAAGACCTGTAATTCACACTAATTTTTCAATCAAGTGAAGAAATCACAAACAAAAATACTTAATTTACGGTCTTAATTTGGCTCTAAATTAGACCGAACAACTTGCAAAAGTTACCCATAGGATTTGATGTGCATAAGCAAAATGCCCTTAATTGGGTAAGTGATTTTATTGAGGAGAGTGAGAGCCCTGACTGTGCAGGGATAGATGCCAATGTGTCCTTTGTTGATGAGTTAACTACACTAGGGATTAGTCTTGATTGTGTGAATTCTTTATGTGATGCTGATGTGCTTGATGGTAATTTGTTGTATGAATCCCTGTTTGCATCCCAAACTGAACCTGAAAAAGTAGAGCCTGAACCACCTTCATCTACCACTCTTGAGATGAAACCCCTCCCTGGTGAGTTGAAATATGCCTTCCTTGGCCCTGGTGAGACCTTCCCAGTAATCATTGCTTCTGACTTAGGTAGGAAACAGGAAAGCCAATTGATTGAGGTTCTTAGAAAGAACAAGGGAGCCTTGGGGTGGACTTTGGGTGACATTAAGGGGATTAGCCCTTCCATTGTTCAGCATCGAATCTTCTTAGAAGATGAAAATGCTACTCATAGAGCCCCTTAGGAGACTAAACCCACAGATGAAGGAGGTAGTTAAGAAAGAGATTCTTAAGTGGCTAGATCATGATGTTATTTACCTCATCTCTGATAGCAAGTGGGTGAGCCCCATCCATGTAGTTCCTAAGAAAGTTGGTTTGACTATTGTTGAGAATGAACATGGGGAGTGAGTTCATATCCGTGTTCATTCAGGTTAGCGAGTTTGCTTTGATTATAGAAAACTGAACAAAGCCACTAGGAAGGATAATTTTCCCCTCCCTTTCATGGATTAAATGCTTGAGAAACTTGCTAGGCATGAGTATTACTGTTTTCTTGATGGTTATTCTGGCTATACCCAAGTCTCTATTGCCCCTTGTGGCCAGGAAAAGACCACATTCACTTGCCCTTTTGGCACCTCTGCTTTTCGAAGGATGTCGTTTGGTTTGTGTAATGCCCCTGCAACCTTTCAGAGATGCATGATCTCTATTTTTTCTGACTTAGTGGAGGATTGTGTTGAGATTTTCATGGATGATTTTTTTTTTTTTTTTTTGTGTTTGATACTTCTTTTGATGCTTGCTTAGCTAACCTGGATAGCGTATTGAGTCGATGTCAGGAAAAGAGTCTAACCATTAATTGGGAAAAATGTCATTTAATGGTGAAAAAGGGTATTGTACTAGGACATGTGATTTCTACGGAAGGGATAGAAGTAGACAAGGCCAGGATTGACCTAGTTAAGAATTTGTCCCCTCCAACTTCTGTTAAGGAAGCTCGTTCATTCCTAGAACACGCCGGTTTTTACCGACAACTCATAAAAGACTTCAGTAAGATTGCTAAGCCTTTATCCTCACTACTAGCTAAGGAGGTACCATTCTACTTTACTGATGACTGTATTCGAGTCTTTAATCAACTCAAGGATGCCATTATTGCCCCTTCTATTCTCAAGCCTCCCACTTGGGGAGAGCCTTTTGAGATTATGTGTGATGCATCAGACTATGTTGTAGGTGTTGTGCTAGGATAGAGAACTGATAAGAAACCTGTTGTTATTCATTATGCTAGCCACACCTTGAATGATGCTCAACGGAATTACACTATGACTGAGAAAGAGTTTTTAGCTATTGTGTATGCTTTTGAGAAATTCAAACCTTACTTGCTTGGTTCTCGAGTCATAGTTTACACTGATCATTCTGCTTTGAGATACTTGATGGAGAAGAAGGATTCCAAATCTAGGCTAGTTAGGTGGGTGTTGTTGTTGCAAGAATTTGACTGTGAAATTAGAGACAGGAAGGGAGCTGAGAATCTTGTAGCTGGCAACCTATCTAGGATTGTGCCTGATATTGTGAATACCGAAACTATTGCTACTCAGTTTCCTGATGAGCAACTTTTTAGTGTGGGAGTGGAACCTTGGTTTGTTGATATTGTGAATTTTAAAGTGACTGGAGAGATGCCTAGTGATTGGAATAAGCATGACAGGGACAGGTTTCTTCACATTGTGAAGAATTTTGTGTGGGATGACCCTCATCTGTTAAAATACCACCTTGATCAGATACTTAGGAGATGTGTGCCTGATGAATCCATTATGGTTGTCCTCTCTTTTTGCCATGACCTACCTTGTGGGGGGCACTTGTAATAACCCGACCCTAACCCAACGTAATTAAATTAATTAGTGACTTATATTAACTAAATCGCGCATTTCAGTTTAAGTTAACTGTTTGTGTTTTTGCAGGACTCGAGCAGAGCAACGACCGTCATCAGCTAGTATATTAGATATAAATTAGCGAAATGATAGTTTCAGCTATTCAAATTACTCTCAGGTGATAGTTTTATCGAGTCGATCGATTCGTCGGTACTAATAGTAATAATAATAATATTATTATCATACCTTTTCATTTCCTAACTTATTGAAATTTCAGTGTATTCCACCTCCCCATTTTATTCAAGTCTCCTTCTTGTTATTTTTGATAATAATAAAATTTGTCCAAGACCGGAATAGTATTTTTAGATATAGTAGCGATATAATACATTAAGGGATTGAGAAGTAAGTATTTAGATTAGTCTTGATGTGGGCCTTAAGATTTTAAATTCAATTAAGCCATTCCCCTTCATTCTTTTGTTGCATCAGACGCACAAACACACCCCCCTAACTTCCTCTTGGTTTGTCCAACGCATCTCTACCTTCGTCATCTCTTCGGTCGTCTACTTGGGCTCGCCGCCGACAACCGCCAACCAGAGTTGAACGATGCGGTGCTCCGTTGGCGTCTCCAACCTCCAAGCACCATCATTCAGAAGTTCTTGTTCTTATCTCCTTTTTTAAGGTAAAACCCTAACTTTTCTAAAATTGATTTTTAAGTTTTGATCCTCAAATTGATTGTCTTTCTTGGTTTAATTCTTATATTAAGTGTGATATTTTGTCAACTTGGGGTGTTTTGGTGATGAATGTGTGAAGAGGAAAGTGTGAATTGTGGTTGGATACTAATAGATGATACTTGCATGTTGTGTTTGATTTAAAATGTACATAACTTGGAGTCTCCTTTGTTGTCTTGAGTTTAGATGGTGATGAACTATGATATTAAGTGATTCAAGTGAAGGTATTCATGTGATAATGTAGTAATTCAAGTGAATTCATACTTGGTATTGTGGAAATTATGAAAATTAGGGCTTGCATGTGCTCTAAATGGCTTGAGATGAGTATGGATAAGTACTTGTTGCTGTGTTGGGGATGTTTTTCACCTAAGAACTCAAGTGAGGAAGTGTTTTAGAGTTATAGGAATTAATAAACCGATAAAAGTCGCCCAGATATGCGATTTTGGGTTGAAATCTTTGATTGTTGAGTTTCTCGGGACAACCAGGGTGTTTCATGATCAAAATTTATAATGTAAGTGCTAGCCTAAGTAATAGTTTTCACTCGAGGTTTGAATTTCAGGATTCCGATGTTTATAACTCGAATTTTGCCAATTTTAATTTGGGTGCCCTGTTTTCATATGTTTTCTGGGACAGTAGATTCATGACCATTTTAAGATATTGAGGTTTTATTAGCCTATGTGTTCAACATAAGAACTGTAGTACACTTTGCAAGCTTTTCGAAATGGGGTCTTATGCGTCCATCGAAAGTCGGAGTAATGAGTTATGACCCGCCAAAGTAAGGCTCCCAACCATGCCAATCCAGAATTTTAATTTAGCAATCCTTTTTCACAGCTTATTTCCGGTGACTTCCAAACCTTTTCTGAATTTATAGTCAACATAAGAGTTATAGTATATGATTCAAGCTTTCCATAGACTACTAGCACATGTTCATACGATATATATTCTTTAAGTTATGAATTCTCAAAGTTCCCTTCCTGAACCGAAATTTCTACAGAACCAACCCTCTTGTTTAATCGTTTTCAAGCCTTTACACTCATTTTTGGCCTTAACACTTAACTTGAGTATTGTAGAACATATGTTTTTATCTTTTAAAAAAGTCCTCTTATGAAATTTTTGGAGGTCTATAGAGGAAATTATGTCTTCCGCAAGTTTACTGCAAAGTCCCAAAAACTCTCGAATCTTTTGATTAAAAGTTGACTCTCATTAAGTTAATTAGGAGACATCCTCCTTATCAAGAATCCAATCTAATTCGCTTTAGTGTTCTTATCTCATGCGTGGTCCAAGAGGTCGTTGTTGCTCCCTGTTCGAGTCCAGTCAAGCTTTCAAATCGCTTTAATTGCGGGGTCAAGTTTAAGGTACAGATATTGCCTATACTTTACTATAACTCTTTTATTTGAGTTCAAGTAACCAAGCTTAATAAATGTAATGTGAATGAGTAATGTTTACATGTTTTTCGCACGTAAATATGGCCCCGACCCAAGTTATTTGTTCCATAATGAACCCCAGGATAAACGTGTCTTAGTACACACCAGGGAATTCGTGCCGTAAATGCACCCCATGAAAATCTGGCCAGTACAGGATTATATCCACCATTCGGATCTCCCGATCGGTCCGGGTATACTCACACGGAGGCTTAGTTCGATGGTCGCAAGTAGGGGACCATCAAGATAATAAAAGAGCAAACAAGTTTTATTGTTGTTTTATTGTTTTATTCTTTGCAAAATGAATTGAAATGCGCAAAATAAAATGAATTACTTAAATTTATTTACTATAGAGGGGTATGCGTATTGAGTTTCGACTCATTTGCGAAATTGTTTTGTGTTTTGTTTTAGGAAGTATGCTAAGGGGCAGCAACCTAACTCAAGTAAGAGGTCTGGTTGATATGAAGGTAAAGACGCCGTCAGCTATGTCGGGCAATCACACCCTTTGTGTTCGATGCTAAGTTATTTTTCTGAAGATTATACTTTGGATTAGTGAAGTTAAGTGTAATTATAATTTTGGCTATGTGTAAAGCTATCCTAAGGTTTTTTCTCTCTTATGGATGTTTATGTGGGTCACACACCAGTTACCTTTGGTTTGATGAGTTGTAATTAGAGTTTAGTTATGGTTGTTAAGCCTTGTCCCTATTTGTGGACGGCGGTAATGCCTCCGGATTGTTTTTCCGATGCGCTAATCATTGGGTTATGAGATGTTTAGTCTTGATCTAATGATTATGAATCTGGGGATGTTATAGTTATGGTATCAAAGCTGACGTTTTGGAGAAGATGTGAGTTGTTTAAGGTATGAAGAGGAGGAGTTATGGCAAACTATGAATAGTGATCCTTGGGTTTGGATCATTGCTTTTTACAATGTTGAGGTGGTAAATATCTTAGAATTTAAGATGAGTATGCCTTAAATGCAAGGGCAAAATTTAAGGTCAAGTTACGACTAGAGCAAGTAAGGTGTAAACAAGAGGAACTGTGGTCGAAATCAAGAGTCAAGTTATGATTTTAGAGTACATATATGCATGGTTGGTTGGTAAAGTTAGTTAAATTTAGTATCATGATTTGAGTTGAAGGTTTTGTTTTTTTATTTATATGGTCTCATTGGTATCAGTGGTAAGTCCCACCAATTGGATTGGGTAGAAAGTTAAATAACAAAGTTTATGAGTCAATCAGTTAAGGGTATTGCTACAAGTTACTAACTTTGGTTATTTTCTTGGTTTTATTCCCTTTTAGTAAATAGTATGCCAATATTGTTGAACACCTACATGACATTGATGCATCTCGAGGAGGTAGAGTTCCTGTGCACAACCAGGCTTGAGAGCTCAGAAAATGGATGAGGTTAAGCTATTTGTGCTGGAGTAAACATCTTCCCTATTCTCTATATAGAATTGATTTAAAGTTTGAGATTTGTGTGTGAACAAAACTATTGGGTTGTTGTTGATTATGGTTAAGTGGGTGTGTGGCCCCTTATTGTATTCAATTGATGTTATAATGTCTTTTGGCAGGGTTGTGATGAATACATATAATTTGGGTTAGTCCATGTTACAGGGGAAACTCTGTCAAAATTTTTCCAGGAAAAAAAGTTATGATTTTCTTGGTGCCAAATTAGTTTTAAGGGTTTTTAATAGTGGTTGAAGAGGTAGATTAAGAACCTTAAAGACATAGGAGATACTTTAGAAGTATTAGCATGGGCACAAGGATCCTGATTTTCTTTGGGGTGCTATTAATATTATGATATCTATGTGTAATGAAGAACTTTAGAGGAAAGATATATGTTGAAAAATGGGAAAAGTATGGAGATGAAAAGTTATTATTACGGAAAAAAAGCAGAGAATGATGATATCATGCTAATATAGTTTACTTGAGTATGTATGGAGGAATTATTTCAGTGATATCTAGCATGATTTTGGGATTTAAGAGCTTCTTTCATTCTTTATTCAGTTTCGAATATTTATATATATAATCTTTTCTCTTCAATAGCCCTTATGAAATTCAAGTCTCTTCTACTTAACCATCGTATTCTATTTCATTATTTGAACCAAATCGTTATCTGTTGGAGTATTTCAAGAGTTTAGAGGCATAAAACTATAAGACATAAGCATAAGATCGATCGGAAGGTCGAAAATGAGCTTTACAAGGAAAATAGGTTCAACACGGATCGTGTCTAGTCTGACACGACACGTGTTGGTGTCCAGCAAATACAACTTCTGTGCACTGGATAAACACGGACCGTGTTGATCCAACACGGGTCATGTTGAGATCAACACGGACCGTGTTGATCTAACACGGGTTGTGTTTAGTACAATCGGGATTGATTTTGTAATCCCTTGATTTATGCCTCGTGGTCAATTGTATTTGAGCATGTTTTGGGATATTATTTGACTGAAAAATCAGTCGTGATTTCTCATCAATTATATTCAAACACATCCCTTGGATTATGCTCTTGTTATTGGCAAGTTTGACTAACTTGTTGGCTCCTAAGATCACTATAAAAGGTGGATGAATTGCACATTCATCTACACCCTCAATCGTCATCTTTTCTATTCTAGAGAGTTTCAACACACTCCTAAGGTGTTGAACTGCAGCAACATTCTTGAGAATCTTTGAGAAATCTTGTAACTTTGCTTACAAGAAGTTAGGTTTTACCCTTGAGTCTTTTCACGGTCTAGTGAATAAGTCTTAAGGGGAGACGGGCTTGCCCTCGACTCCTAGCCACCCAAGTAATCCCCATCTTCCATGTGACCGTGTTTCTCCATCTTATTTTTCCAACAATCTTAAGACTTATTGTCACCATGGACGATCGAGTCGAGGATCATACCGGACAATTTGAGGGATGGAAATCGAAATTAAGATGCTATGGAGTGAAAAAGATACGTTTATGTTGCTTTATACAAGTTTTGCCTATTCAAGTTTATTAATTTTGATTATCAAGATTATTAATCAATTGTGATTCATTTTGATTGATGTTGTCGATCGGTTATGGCAATCGTGATTGGTGTTCATACTCAAAAGGTTCAAGGTGTATGATGAGATTGCCTTTATCAAGATAAGTTTTCTATATTTTTAAGTTGGTATTTATTTGTTTTTTAAGTGGCATAATCAAGCGTTGAATTGGGTTAATTCAAATGGAATGATTAATTAGAAACATGTTGATATTTATCTGTATACCTTGTTAAGACACCATAAAAGTTTTCAAGAAAGTGGTGTGTTAGGGTGTTTTATGAGTACATGTTTCTTTATGCCAATATGTTAAGCGTGATTTTATTATTTGTCAATTAAATCACAAAGTGCCATTGATAAGTGAGTTTATGGTTTTTATGGCATGTTTTACCATGGTTAACTACACATATATGTGTTATTCATATATGAGTTGTTTTGTTATGAAGCATGATAATTGTTTATTAAGTTTATCATAATTATTTGAGTATAAAGATGGAGTGTTACCGTCGCGTGAGTAGGTGAAGATTAGCTTGAGTGTGTGAATGGGAGCGATGATAAACACGAACAAGGGCTTGAACACCCAAAGGAAGGATATGACCTTGAGCAAGGAGGGTCCACAACTCTAGGCCTCACACCTGACCATGAATATCATAGGTAATCCACTAAATAATCACTAAGGGAATGACTTGCTAACACCACCATTAACAATTGATAAAGTAAGAACAAGACTTTTGAGAAAGAAACTAGGGGAAACCCTAACAATGCATTAGCAAATCATTCATCCACATAACCTGCCTAGAAAAGGGTGCTAAACAAGGCATTTATACTAATGAAAAAACAGAATCAAAACTCAGCGTTTTAACAAGAAAAACACGTAGATCGGCAGCGCCGTCGCGAGCGCGACCGCCCACTGTCACGGTCACTCGTGCGACAAGTGCGTCGCGGGCGCGACCACCATCTGTCGCGGACGTGACAGAAAACTTCGTGGGCGCGACAGAATGCTGCTTCAGACGCCACCTTGCCTGCTGTCGGTCAACGCTCCTTCCTCCGTGAACTTCAACGATCCCAGGGTTACACCCAAATCTCGATTCCTCGATGCTTCTCGTCTCGGGACGGCCCGGTATGACCTCGAGGACTACAGGGTTGGTTGAGCAAAACCCGAGCCTTCCCAAGCTCCAACAACGGACGACTCACCTTAACCATGGTAACCTGATACTTATCAACTCACCCTTAGAGAAGGTATATCGGTTCTTGAAAATGCCCGGGTGAGCGGGTTTGGTGTGGAAACGCTGGGTTGGGATTTCTTCCTTCTTGTTGTCATCCACAAGCCCGGCTTTGGAAGCTCGGATCGATACGGTCCCGATACGGTCCATACTCCCCCTCTTGAAAATAAGTTGCCCTCAACTCTTGGGGGTTAAAATTGAGGCCCTCTCCACAACTTGGCTTTGTAGAACCCTGAACATCTTGATCGCAATAAACATTCACACGAAGTGCCCAACAAGCTTCGAACCCCTCAATGTACCCATCATCCAAATGCAAGAAAGTGGAAGGAGGCTTGTTTTGTGGAGGTGAGGGGTTAAGGGGCGGAAGAGGAAATTTATGTGTTGCTTGGGAACTCCCAATCTCACTAGGTCGCCACAAGGTAAGGACAAAGCAAGAGGTAGCTCGTCCTCACCAAGAGCACACTCGTCCCGTGTTTCGTTCATCATGAAAAGGTTCCTCAACTCACTACCCATCCTGGCTTTTGAAGATTTGGGTTCTTGGGAAGAAATATGAAGTAGCTTAATCTTTTTGCCTTTATGGGTGAATGTGTAAGTGTTGTCCAACCCATTATGCACCATTTGCTTGTCGTATTTCCTTGGACGACCCAATAAAATATGACAAGCACTCATAGGAACAATATCACAAACAAGGGAATCATAGTAGTTAGTCCCAAAAGAAAAATTCACTAAGACATGCTTAGTTAACTTGACGCCGTTGTGATTGTTGAGCCAATGGAGTGAATAAGGCCGAGGGTGCGGTAGTAGAGGAAAACCAAGCTTCTCGACCATAGTGGTAGACGCGATGTTCGTGCAACTTCCTCCATCAATGATAAGAGTACAAACTTTTCCACCCACGAAGCACCGCGTTTGGAACAACATCTCCCTTTGGGCCTTGTCGAGAGGAGTCTCATGGGTATGCAAAGATCTCCTCAAAACAAGTGCGCCTCCATGTACCGGAGGGGGGGTACAGGGGCGGCGTTCTCCTCCTCACTAGTAACCGCATCTTCAACTACCACTTCGGAATCGTCTTGAGCCATTTGAAGCTCATTATCGATGTCATGAACCTCTTGGAGTGTCAAAGCCCGACGGTATGGGAAATCCGCTTGATAATGGTCGTACCCATGACATTTGAAACACTTACTTTCCTCTATCCATCAAGGAAGTTCCGTTAGAGACGCCGTAGCAAATCCCTTTCCTTTGTCAGTTCTAGGCGTTGGTGTAGACTTAGGTGTCTCACTGGACTTTGGAGTGTTTGATTTCGGAGGAGGTCGACTAATAGGTGAGTAAGCGGACCTAGATAAGGGCTTGACGTCGGACCTTTTCTTTCTTTGACGCTCAACTCGGAGAGTTAAACTGCACAAATCATCCATGGAATAATATGGTTGAACCTCAATTCTTTCGGCAACCGCGAAATCCAACCCATTCAAGAAACGCATCATTGTTTGCTCTTCTGGCTCTTGGAGTTCACTTTTAATGAGGAGTTGTTCAAACTCTTGAATATTCTCGCTCACGGACTCTTTGCCTTGAGTGAGGGCGTAAAGCTTCCTCAAGACATCTTGCTTGTAACTGGTGGGCAAGAAGCGGCGGTTCATCAATTATTTGAGTCGTGTCCAAGTATTAATTCTTGCTTTACCTTCCCGAGCTCGTAGCGATTTCATGTTCTCAAACCAAAGTGAAGCGACTTTGGTGAGCTTTAAACTAGCAACCTTGAAATATTTCTCGTCATCGTATTCCTTGGTTTCAAAGATCCTATCCAACAATTGAACCCATTCGAGGTACTCGTCCGGATCATAGGAATCATTGAACTCGAGGATGTCGATCTTGATGTCTTGGAAATCGTCGCGAGGGGGTCGATCATGCACTTCTTGACGAGGACGACGTCGAGGGGAGCCTCTTTCATTGTCACTCGACTCAAAGGAAGGAGGAGGACAGATAAGGCTTGGTGCACACCTCTGACGTTCATCTCGGGGTGCAACCGGACGCTCTTGGGCAAGGTTGTCATGCCGCGCCACAATGGCATTAAGGGTGCACTCAAAGGTGGAGAATCGATCGTCATAGGTAGTGAGTCGGCTCTCAATAGCTCGAAGTTGAGGGCTACCCCAGTGACTTGGTTCCTCTCGATCGGAATTAACTTGTCCATCCATATCGATGGAAGCGTAAAGGACGGTATGTGTTTGGGAATATTTTGTGGAGTTTGGGGGTTTTCTTGTGGTTTGCTAGTGTTTAGCTAAGGGTTCTTTGTGTTTTTCTCACTTGGACATTTCATCGAACACCTTGCGTGCACTATTTTCCAACTTCACCTTAAAGCTCCAAATTGCTTCAAAAACACTAACTACAAACACAATACAAAGTATTCCAATACTCTTGGATTGCAAAGGGAATGGGCATCACTAATATTTGTATACCATCCACAAAAACCAACACTAGAGAACACATAAGCAAGCACAATGAAAAAAAACTCAAGCTAAATGAGAAACCAAAGCTCTGATACCAAAATGGAGCGTTACCGTCGCGTGAGTGGGTGAAGATTAGCTTGAGTGTGTGAATGGGAACGATGATCAACACGAATAAGGGCTTGAACACCCAAAGGAAGGATATGACCTTGAGCAAGGAGGGTCCACAACTCTAGGCCTCACACCCCACCATGATTATCATAGGTAATCCACTAAATAATCACTAAAGGAATGACTTGCTAACACCACCATTAACAATGGATAAAGTAAGAACAAGATTATTGAGAGAGAAACTAGGGGAAAACCCTAACAATGCATTAGCAGATCATTCATCCACATAACCTGCCTAGAAAAGGGTGCTAAACAATGTATTTATACTAATGAAAAACAAAGTCAAAACTCAGCGTTTTAACAAGCAAAACACGCAGATCGCGAAGGTTGATCGCGGCGTGATCGCCCATTTGTCGATCGCCTCCCTCGTGTGACAAGTGCGTTGCGGGCGCCACCACCCTCTGTCACGGGCGTGATAGAAAACTTCGTGGGCGCGACAGACCACTGCTCTAGACACCTCCTTGCCGGCTGAGGTGTGTCGCGGGCGTGACAGACAGGGTCGTGGGCGCGACATTTTACCTAGAGAGACGTTGCGGGTGCGATAGAACTGACTCGGGCGCGACTGCCTGCTGTCGGTCAACACTGCTTCCTCCATGAACTTCAACGATCCCAAGGTTACACCCGAACCTTGATTCCTTGATGCTTCTCATCTAAGAACGGTCTGGTATGACCCTGAGGACTACGGGGTCGGTGGAGCAAAACCCGAGCCTTCCCAAGCTCCAACAACGGACGACTCGCCTTAACCATGCTAACCTGATACTCATCAACCCACCCTTAAAGAAGGTATATCGGTTCTTGAAAATGCCAGGGTTAGCGGGTTTGGCGTGGAAATGCCGGGTCGGGATTTCTTCCTTCTTATCATCATCCATAAGCCCGGCTTTGGAAGCTCGGACCCGAACCCGATACGTTGCAAAGGCATTATCAATTTCTTATTAATTGATGGAATGACAAGCATGAATGTTTTCAGTAGTCATATATGTACATGTGCAAGTATATATGTATGTCAATCTATTTGATTCACATAATGTTTAAGTTTATGTACATGACGAGTGATATTCTCCGCTAGAGATACAAGCATGCTTGAGTTAAGACAATGTTTACTCATGAAAGTTCTTAGTATATATGATTTTGAGATATATACTTGGGTTGTCTTGTTTATTTCATGTCTTGTTAAGTATACATAATATGAATAAGGTGTAAGTGTTCATGAAATGTATGAGTCGGACATGGAAATTTATAAGTTGTGAGAATATGGATTCATAGTAACTTGTTGCAAGATGAATTCATGTGATTAATTCTTATTTACATGATTATGTAGAGAAGGTTTATATGTTTGCTCATATGTCTCAAGTCTTTGCATGTTTTCTCTCTAGTTCAAGTTGGTTGTCTAATGTGAGTCTATGTTTATTATGCTTAAAGTTTTGACAATAATATTTTTATAAGTGCTTAGCAAGTATTCATGATTTTAAGTTGTTTAAATATATATGTCTTTATATATATTTTGATTAGCACTTATGCAAGTTTACCTTGATAAAATGTCTTGATTGATCTAGTTTCAAGTATGCTAGTATGCATGTCAAGTTACCAATCAATCATGTTATATACCTTTTATTTATGTTTGAGGCATGACAAGTTCAAGAGTATCATATGATGTTAATTAAGTAATTGTGCTAACTTTGTTAAAAGTATAAGATCAAGTAAATTCATATGATTGCATTGCGTGCATAAGTTGACCAGGACATGTTTTCCTTTTATTAAGATATGAATAAGGTATTTTTGTTCATATGAGTACAAGTAGAAATGTATATTTCTTGTTTGCCATGGTAGTAATTTAAGTTCTCACGCATAATATTGTTTCGATAAGTTTAGCATAGCCTATAACAGGGGCGGAGCCAGAAAAAATTTATTGGGGGTGCCGATTTATTAATATTCTTTCAACTGTTTATCATGAGTTTAATTTTCAAATTATTCATTTTTACTTGTTTATTAAGCTTTTATTCAAGCTTTTTATAGTTAGCAAAGATACTTAGTTAACTTTTGAGCTCACAATGAAATATACTTTAACAAGTACAAGAACAATAACATATCCCATTATAGTCCGATAACGTGAAATCTGAACGGTCTAGATATAGACAAGTTTCTTCTTATATATGAGAGTACATGAAGAGTATATGAAGAGGTTAATTCTATTAGTAAAATAATATTTGGAAAAACTCGTTATAAAATATTAAAATGAAAAATAGGGAAATATAAGTCTATGAAAAGTATTTATTAAAAAATTTAAAACTATTGTATTTAATATAGTGCAAAGTGAGAAACAAGAATTACATACATGTTTAAGAGACCAGATAAAAGCTGAGATCTAATATTATAATTGTTAAAATTAACTCATAATCTAGTTGAAATGACTACTCAAAAAATAAAACAAAGACAAATAAATAAAATAGTTGATAAAGTAAACTACGAAATAAACATTAAAAGAAATAAAAATAATAAGTTAGATGAATGAATAAATAAATTGGGAAAGCATTGAAATAAAATTGCTCCTTATAAGATTTATGCGGTACGCAAGTTACTGCACTACCATCCAACCACCAAAGTATTCTTGCTACACTTTCCACATACTAAGGCACCGTTCTTTTATGTGGTACGCAAGTTACTGCACCGCAACTTACCGCAATTCACCGCAATATACTATTTACCTTATTACTAAAATCCCAAAGATTTCCAATTAATGCACCGCAATTCCACCCGTATAAAATAACGGTGCCTAATATACATAGGTTTCCTGGAGCATGGGGTGCCATGGCCCCCCCCTCTAGCTCCGCCCTTGCCTAATAAGAAATAATGATGGTTTATGTGATTATTATAAGCATATGGGCTATGGCTGTGTCATAAGTAACATAGACACAAATTTATTTATAAATGCAAGCTTCTCATGTTCTATGTTCTTCAATTAATTAGCACATTGAATTAAGAATTCATGAGTGATCATTATCCTCTTCAATTAATTAGCACATTGAATTAAGAATTCATGCTCAATATCTGTTGTAATTGATTCCAACTTAATAATCCATACCTTTGTGTTGTTTCAAGTATTTACTGATAACTACCATCCCGAATAATTCTCTGTTGTTGCTCACTATATCCACTATGGGCCACTAAATTTCATATTCATATACCCATTTTGATTTCTTAGTAATTATACTATTACAATTGATTCACCGTAAGCATTATTTGTTCTTGTTCTGAAGATCAAAAGTTCCCCCCAATATTTTTTTCCCGAATTAATTCAAGTTAATCATTCCTTATTGTTTCGAATCATGGTGATCACCATCATTCCCGATCATCTTTTATTAATCATCATTCACATCCAATATTTACTTTGAACTCATAGATTATCCACATTTCCTCATGAAATATTAAAGCCATCGTTCTAAATCTTGGCTTCATCATTATCCTTGACATTTATATATATACTTGCCATCAATCAGATCTTCTTATCTTTTCATTGTCGTATTTATTCTCCACGCCCACCACTTTTACTACAATTTTCTCCTTTATTGTTATCAAATATGGGGAAGGAGTGCTAGTGACCATGAAATGCGGTGAATTATAGGAAAATAAAGTCATGTGAGTGAATGCAACGAAATATTGAGAGGATGATACATAACATCTTACAAGGAGTCTTTGTGGTTGTGTAACGTGGTTTGTGAGACCTCGGTTTTTATCATTCTTCTCAGGGAGCTGGCGGCCTTGGTCATAAAAACTAGGTCAATGGTCGGGTCGAGATTGCTAAGGTAAGGATATCGGTTTGAAAGGGTCACAAAGCGAGAAACAAAACTAAGGTTGGTCAAGGAATGGAAAAATGGGCTTCGGAGGCTTTTCGGGATGCAAACGGGGATGAGGAAATGGGTTTTGCAACAAGGGAATAACAAGAAGGGAGAATCAAGTGGCAATTCCGTTAGAAAATACCCACCGAGCTTCCTCTTCTGAGGATAGTCCGGATTAACTTCCCCAAAGTCCATCGACAGACCCGGAGGGTTAATGAAACGAAATTTCCTAGTTAGCCTCTATTCACTTTCGTGAATAGAGTACTAACTATCCCAATTTCCACCTTCCAACACAAGTGTTGGATATATTCGGGAGCTTTCGAACCCAAATACATTCCACTTGAGGGAAGGAAAGGAGTGGGAAATTTATTTCGCAACCAATTACTCACTAATATTGCTAACTCAAACCTAATCACCCATTCACACCCTTAATTACTCCCTAAGCCATAGGGTTTCTAGCCACTAATCATGATAAGAACTAAGCTAACAACATCCAAACCAAACCTAAACATGATTTCTAACATCAAACAACCATAAACAAGCAAGAACAATGAAATAGCAAGTAAAGAAATTAAGAACAAGCAAAGTAATTAGCAAAGTAATCAATAAAAGAGTTAAGGGAAGAGAATACTTATCAAAGTGCTGTAGATGAACCAAGGAAAGCAATAAAAAGACAATCCAACAATCTTTCAATTGTTTGAAAACCCAAATCTTCAATAACAAACACAAATCACCAAAATCCTAGATTAATCTCTCACTAATCTCTCTCTAAAAGTCACTAATACAAAGCTAGAAATTATCTAATTCTATCAAAAGTCCAATCCCCCCCAAAATCGCAGCAAAAGAACTATTTAAAACCCCCAAAACAGTTGGCCAAAACGCAGCGTTTGAAGGCCGAAGAAACGCAACCCAGTAGGGGGGTCGCGAGCGCGACCACCCCCGTCGCGGGCGCGACGAGCGAAAACACTCGGGCGATTTTGGGCTTCGCAGCGCCGTGGGTACGGTCGCCAGGACCGTAGGTACTGTCTTGCTCGGCCAAACTCTTCCCTTGGGTGTGGCTTGATCCCATCGTGGCTACGGTCAACATGACCGTGGCAACGGTCCAGCTCGGCTTCAAGTGCACTCTGGGCATAGTGGGTGCTACGCCATTTGTGGCGGGGGCTACGCCTTGGCTTTCCTTCCCTTTGTTTCTTCCTTCTTTCTGAAGCATCTAACGCTCGATCCGAGGGTCGTAGGATGCGTTACTTCACTAATTGACACCAAAGGTGAGGAAAGTGGTCCCGGGTCGACTCCGCCTCGGTTTCAGGTCCGGCTCAGCTCGGGAAATCACCAAAAATGCTATAAAAAGGCCCGTTTTGCTACGTTTTGAGTGAAAACTCCAAATTCTACAAATAACCAAAAACACATTAAAAGCTATGAAATTAAACCATGAAACGAGTTAAAAGCCTAAGGATTTAGGCGGTATTTAGACACAAAATTGGGTCTAAACACCCCCCACACTTAAACATTTGCTCGTCCCGAGCAAAACAAAACAAAACAAATAAGAAAACTAAACACCAACTCCTCTGTTTTGGGAGGAAACGAGTGCATTTAACATATGTACCAAGCCCTTTGAACCCCCCGACAGCCCGGGTGGACGAGATGGACTCGTGAGGGTTTGTAGCGGCTGTGCCCACAAAAGCCAAAGAAAGGGGCAAAAGGGGAAAGAAAAAGAAGCAAAAACTGAAAAACAAAACAAAGCAAAACAACGAAAATATTCCCGTCCCCAATCATGCACCTAGTTCCCCAATCCGCCTCAACAATCAATTGGAAGAAGCAAGTATAAACTAATTAAGACACGAAGGTTGGAAAACTGCCAATCTTTGAGATATTGAACCAAAACACTTCCTGCTGAGCAAGACACCTCGTGAATATGTGCAAGTGGGCTCTAGTCGGCCCATCCTATCCTAAGCCAGACAATCAGAGTTGTTCTCATGCTCAAGCTCGGGATTATCGAGCTTATTTCACTCTTGGTTTTTCTTTCAACCTCTCTTTTCTTTCTTTTTCTCACTTCACTCTTTTTCTTTCCTTTCTCTCTTTTCTTTCTAGCTCTTTCTTGCCATTCGAATTCTAAACTCTTTGTTTTTCTTTTACTTGCTTCGCTCTTTTCTTTCATTACAAAAACTACACTCTTTTCTTTCCAATCAAACCGCTTGTGTCTTTTAAAGTGTTTGCGTCGGGTTTTGCGGGATTTAAGCACCGACCTTTGCAAAGGGCTACCCTCCCAGCTGGGTTTCTCCATACGTGAGTCATTGCACTTAAGGGGCATAGGGTTCTGATCCACCGAAACCAACCCATGACGGTAGGCCCGACAGTTATTTGATTAATGTATTAATTAAGAGCTTAAGCAATTGAATAGCTAAAACCGTCTAACTTAGGTAAGAAGACTCGGTCAAAGCATGTAAGATTTGAGGATTCTGCTTTCCCATTCCATTTAGAGGTCTAAAAGAGATAAGTCATCGCAAAAATCCTTCCTAAGGCGTCTATTTATTCATACCGGTCGCTTCCAACTGACCGAATAGGCAAATTAGACAACCATCTACATAACTATGAATGTAAACATCTTCAAGAAGAAAAGAAAGAAACTTTTTGGTTTTCACAACATTTCTCCCCTTTTTACTCTTTCACACACAAAAAAATTCAAAAAAAAAAATTCAAATTATTAATTTTTTTTTCAAATTTTAGGCAAAAACTAAGAAAACAAAAAAAAAAAAAAAAACAAAAGGACTAGGTGATTGAAACTAGGTTATCTACCCTTGAACAAATATCTCTCCCCCCCCCCCCCCCACACTTAAAACGCCACAATGTCCTCATTGTGGGAAGGTGTCTCATGAAAAGGGTAGAGAACCTACAAAAACAAACAAACAAAAACAACTAGCAAGTAAAAATGGTGGCGACCCGAGCCCACACACTCCAACAGCAATATATCCCAACACAAACATTCAAAGGGGTTCGCCACCCAAAAGAAAATCAAGCATGCAGCATGGATCAATAGGATATTCAACTTAAAAAGTGAAGAGCGGAGAGATATTACCTCGAGTTCTTCAAAACAAATGATTACTCAATCCGCAATCCATGATAATCGAGCAAAGGGTTAGGATTTTGAAGTAAAAACAAGCAAGGATCGTAAGATCCCCATGCAAGATTAGAAACAAGAAAAAGAAACTAATAAAGAAAGGAAAAGAAATTAATCAAAAAGAAAGTACGGGTTACCTCCCATGTAGTGCTTGGTTTAGGTCCCTAGCTTGACCTAAATACCCGTTTAATTCTAGAGAGACGTGGTGCATATGAGATGTACATAATCAGCTTCTTCCACCATGATCGCTTCTTCTTCCTTCCTCTCTAACTCCTACCATTTTTGGACAACCTCAAATTGAGTCGTCCCTCCGGTCGTTTGGTTGACCACGAGCGGCGAAGAGGTGATGATGTCTTCGATTTCTTCGAATGTCGCTTCCTCCTCCTTTTCCAACACCTCCGCAAAAAGAACAAGGGTCTCCTCCGGTGGTTTGATTTGGTTATGGGGATGAAGAAGTAACTTAGGTTCTTCTTCAAGTGGTTCTCCAAGTTTCAGACACATGGGAACAATCCTCTCAATCTCTATGTCCTTAATATAAACTTCATCCAATGAGATCTCCCTCCTTAATGGAACAATCTTGAGAGAGTTATCGCAAGATGTATCTTCAATAACCTCGGGTTCAGAACATAAGGCCTTGGAATGATCGTTTTTATGCCCATTGTCGGGTTCCACTTCAAGAATATAAACTTCTTCTTTATGCTCATGAACAACCATGGTCACTGAATTGACTTCAACACAAGGTGGCATGAAAAAGGGTGTCTCAGTAGGAACATTAAACTTTGATTCAATTTGTCCATCAATCAAGTGTTGAATCAACCGGATTGGGAGAGGAATTTGCATTTGGTGGGAATCAAATCGCTTTTCAGAGCATTCATGGATATTTTCTCCCAAAATCTCTTCTCTTTGTCGTTCTTCCTCCTTTTCCTCATCCAACACCCTCTTTTCTTCACCCTTAGCTTCCTCAACCACAACTCTCTCCTCAACGTTTATCTCCATCTCATTCTCTACTTTTTCCTCCAAAACACCATCCTCTACCCAAGAAAACTCATCAACCTCTTCCCCACTCCCTAGATCGACAGAATTTACTTGTACCATTAGAGTCGGTGAAGGTTGGGTGGCTTTGGAAATTTGGGGTTTTACAATGTGTTGTTGAGTTGAATGGGAGGATTCTTCTTGGATAAATGAGTGGTGGTCACAAGGTTGAGAAATGGGGTTGAATGTAGGACTGATAAACGTGGTATAGTCATAAGCATGCTCTCCAAAAGAATGGGACAAAAGTGGGTTGAAATATGATGGATAGATAGCGTTCACACGCTCTACTTGATTAAACTCCCCACATTGATGCTCGGGATGTGGACCCAAACACAGCTTACAAGTATGCATATTAGAAACAGAAATAGATGTAAGGGTTTGCACACCTTGGGTCGCTCTTAAATGCTTAGAAGTCTCCTCATTTGCCTTCTCTTTTTGCAATTCGTAAATAGAAGCCAAAACGAGTGCAATAATAGGATCATGCTCTAAAGATAAATCTCCTCCTCTTGATTTGTAACCTCCCAAATCAGAGCATATTGAACGAGCTCATGAAGGAATTTGTCGGCCTCCTCCGCAGTTTTCTTCAAAAACATCCCTCCGTATGCAATATCGATCGATTCTTTGAGAGAATCAAAGAGTCCACAATAAAAGTGCTGAAGTAGCATCCAGTTGGGTAGGTTGTGGTGCGGGCACTAACGTTGGAGACCTTTGAATCTTCCCCATGCTTCAAAAAGTGTCTCTTCAGATTCTTGCTTGAAGCTCAAAATATCTTGCCGGAGTTTACATGTTTTATCAGCCGGGAAGAATGTTTGAAGAAAATCTCTCTTGAGAGCCTCCCATGAAGAATAAAATCCAGGTGAGCATATATCAAGCCACATCTCAGCTTTCCCTCTCAAAGTCAGAGGAAAGAACTTCAACTTTAGATACTCCGAAGATATACCAGGTATATGCATGAAACTAATGCGCTTCTCGAATCTCTCCATATGAGCAATAGGACTCTCGGAAATATCTCCATGAAACGGGTTACTTTCAAAAACATCGAGAAGACACGGCTTGAACTCAAATACCGCGTCGGGTGGTAATGGTGGTAAGATGATCGGGTTATCTCCCGTACTCGAAAATGGAACGACATATGATAGAAGAGTACGGGGTGAATCAGCTTGGACTTCACCCATTAGGACTTGAAACCTCCTACGATGCTCGGTAGAACATTATGCGTACCTACATGCACCAACAAGAACCAATAGAAGCATCAAATTCATCGGGATTAGCGCAAACTAATTTCTAGCGTGAAAGCAAACTCAAATAACCAAAAACCAAGAATCTAAAACTAGGGGCACTAGCTCCCCGGCAACGGCGCCATTTTGTGTAACGTGGTTTGTGAGACCTCAGTTTTTATCGTTCTTCTCAAGGAGCTGGCGGCCTTGGTCATAAAAACTAGGTCAATGGTCGGGTCGAGATTGCTAAGGTAAGGATATCGGTTTGAAAGGGTCACAAAGCGAGAAACAAAACTAAGGTCGTATAAGGAATTGAAAAATGGGCTTCGGAGGCTTTTCGGGATGCAAACGGGGATGAGGAAATGGGTTTTGCAACAAGGGAATAACAAGAAGGGAGAATCAAGTGACAATTCCGTTAGAAAATACCAACCGAGTTTCCACTTCCGAGGATAGTCCAGATTAACTTCCCCAAAGTCCATCGACAGACCCGGAGGGTTAATGAAATGGAATTTCCTAGTTAGCCTCTATTCACTTTCGTGAATAGCTAACTATCCCGATTCCCACCTTCCAACACAAGTGTTGGATGTATTCGGGAGCTTTCGAACCTAAATACATTCCACTTGCGGGAACGAAAGGAGTGGGAAATTCATTTCCCAACCAATTACTCACTAATATTGCTAATCCAAACTTAGTCACCCATTCACACCCTTAATTACCCCCTAACCCATAGGGTTTCTAGTCACTAATCATGATAGGAACGAAGCTAACAACATCCAAACCAAACCTAAACATGATTTCTAACCTCAAACAACCATAAACAAGCAAGAACAATGAAATAGCAAGTAAAGAAATTAAGAACAAGCGAAGTAATTAGCAAAGTAATTAATAAAAGAGTTAAGGGAAGAGAATACTTATCAAAGTGCTGTAGATGAACCAAGGAAAGCAATAAAAAGACAATCCAACAATCTTTCAATTGTTTGAAAACCCAAATCTTCAATAACAAACCCAAATCACCAAAACCCTAGATTAATCTCTCACTAATCTCTCTCTAAAAGTCACTAATACAAAGCTGGAAATTATCTAATTCTATCCAAAGTCCAATCCCCCCCAAAATCGCAGCTAGATTCGTTGGCTTTCCTTCCCTTTGTTTCTTCCTTCTTTTCGAAGCATGTAACGCTCAATCCGAGGGTCGTAGCATGAGTTAATTCACTAATTCACACTAAAGGTGAGGAAAGTGGTCCCGGGTCGACTCTGCCTCGGTTTCCGGTCCGGCTCGGCTTGGCTCGGAAAATCACCAAAAATGCTATAAAAAGGCCCATTTTGCTACGTTTTGAGTGAAAACTCAAAATCTACAAAATAACCAAAAACACATTAAAAGCTATGAAATTAAACCACGAAACGAGTTAAAGGCCTAAGGATTTAGGCAGTATTTAGACACAAAATTGGGTCTAAACAGGTTGCCAATGGAGAATTGTGCAATATAAGTAACAGATTATGAGGAAGCATACAAGGACCTTGAGTGCGAGACATCTTGAGATTATCTTATATGTTGGTTTAGGAATATAAAGTACTTGGAAAGCTCATGGGTTGTCTTAAAAGTAGTTGGAGCATGGTGGACCCATTATGTTGATATATGTATTATGACCTTTTTGTAATATAAAGAGATGAAACAGGTCAGCCCAAATAGCAAACAGATCGAAATCTAATGTGTGAATAGTATGTACGATTAGTATTCAAAGGCAATAGCCGACTCCAATAGTTAGGTGAGAATATAAATTTGCAGCCTAACTCAATTACTCATTCAAGAATAGTGAGCAATAAAATCGTGGCAACATGCCCAAAATAGTATCAACCCACACATTCCCATTAAGTAATTTCTTTTACCAAGTTTCGGGGACGAAACTGCTTTTAAGGGGGCTAGATTGTAATAACCCGACCCTAACCCAACGTAATTAAATTAATTAATGACTTAAATTAACTAAATCGCGCATTTCAGTTCAAGTTAAATGTTTGTGTTTTTCCAGGACTCGAGCTGAGCAACGACCGTCATCAGCTTAGTATATTAGATATAAATTAGCCAAGTTATAATTTCAGCTATTCAAATTACTCTCAGGTTATTCGGTTTACTAACCTGGCCAAGTTTTATCAAGTCGATCGATTCGTCGGTACTAATAGTAGTAATAATATTATTATTATCATACCTTTTCATTTCCTAATTTATTTAAATTTCAGTGTATTCCACCTCCCCATTTTATTTCAAGTCTCCTTCTTGTTATTTTTGATAATAATAAAATTTGTCCCAAGACCTTGGATTAGTATTTTTAGATATAGTAGCGAAATAATACATTAAGGGATTGAGAAGTAAGTATTTAGATTAGTCTTGATGTGGGCCTTAAGATTTTAAATTCAATTAAGTCATTCCCCTTCATTCTTTTGTTGCATCAGACACACAAACACACCCTTCCCCCTTCCTCTTGGTTTGTCCATCGCATCTCTACCTCCGTGATCTCTTCGGTCGTCTATTTGGGCTCGCCGCCGACAACCGCCAACCAGAGTTGACTGGTACGGTGCTCTGTCGGCGTCGCCTACCACCAAGCACCATCATTCCGGAAGTTCTTGTTCTTCTCTCCTTTTTTAAGGTAAAACCCTAACTTTTCTAAAATTGATTTTCAAGTTTTGATCCTCAAATTGATTGTCTTTCTTGTTTTAATTATGAGATTATGTCAATTTGCGGTGTTTTGGTGATGAACATGTGAAGAGGAAAGTGTGAATTGTGGTTGGATACTAATTGATGATACTTGCATGTTGTATTTGATTTAAAATGTACATAACTTGGAGTCTCCTTTGCTGTCTTGAGTTTAGAGGGGGATGAACTATAATATTAAGTGATTTAAGTGAAGGTATTCATGTCATAGTGTAGTAATTCAAGTGAATTCATACTTGGTATTGTGGAAATTATGAAAATCAGGGCTTACATGTGCTCTAAATGGCTTGAGATGAGTATGGATAAGTACTTTTTGCTGTGTTGGGGATGTTTCTCACCTAAGAACTCAAGTGAGGAAGTGTTTTACAGGTATTTGAATTAAAAGTCATTCGAATACGCGATTTTGGATTGAAATCTTTGATTTTTGAGTTTCTCAGGACAACCTGGGTGTTTCCTGTTGGAATTTTGTGTGATTTAAAATTTAATAATTTGATTGTTTGATGCCCCCCATAATCGGTAGTAACGTTTGTTACGTACCACCCATCGGGCTTACTCAATCCTATTTAAACTTCTATTATTTTCCAACTCCTTTTATTTAACCTAAAGTCTTTTTATTTGATTAATTTATTGGAGAATTTTCATCCTAGAGGGTTTTTCTCCTTTTCCTTAACCGAACATTTCAAGTATTTTCGTAGGTTGTTGAGGGTTTTTTTTTTTACTCTCCTATTTTAACCCCACTTTGGGGAAGTTGGGAGAGATTTTTGAGGCTTGATTCGCTCTCGAGTGGTTGGACAAGAAAGTGTAGTAAAATGTCTACTATAAATCTTCAAATTGTTGGCGGTGAGAGGTAGGAGTTTATATCCCCTTTCATGATACTAATACTAATTAGTTTTAAAGCCAAGTCCTTCCTTTCCAATTTTCGTGTAATCTTCGTGGATTTCGTATTTGAGAAGTGGTTTGTAAAGTTATGTCATTAGACTATTATTTTGAGCATGGGCAAGTAGTTGATTCAGGGAATTCCTCTCGCTGCAATTGAAGGAATCAACCGGGTTGTATCTTGGGGGAGGACCGCACTTCAATAATTTTACCAGTGCAGTGGGGGCGTTTCCTCTCTTAGGATAGTGTTTCGTGCACGCTCTTCCCAAATATCAGGCTATCTCTAAACTCTACTCTAATTACTCTCTTTACATGTATCTTTATGTTGCTTATTATTTATACATGATGTATATATATGACTCTCTTTGTAATATTATACTCATTGGTTGTATACTTTTTCGTACTATTTATATTATATGAGTTGTATCATGTTGATATTATAGTGAATAAGATGACTCATGAATTACAGTTAAGTATATTTATCTCATTTTCTAAATAATTTCCTAATTTCCTAATCAAAATTTATTATGTAAGTGATAGCCGTAAATAATAGTTTTCACTCAGGGTTTGAATTTCGGGATTCTGATGTTTATAACTCGAGTTTTGACAATTTTAATTTGGGTGCCCTGTTTTAATATGTTTTTTGGGACAGTAGATTCATGACCCTTTTAAGGCATTAAGGAGGTTTTATTAGCCTATGTGTTCAATAGAAGAATTGTAGTACGCTTTGCAAGCTTTCCGAAATGGGGTCTTATGCGTCCATTAAAAGTCGGAGTAATGAGTTATGACCCGCCAAAGTAAGGCTTCCAACCATGTCAAACCAGAATTTTAATTCACCAAGCCTTTTTCAGAGCTAATTTCCGGTGGCTTCCAAACCTATTCTGAATTTATGGTCACATAAGAGTTATAGTATATGATTCAAGCTTTCTATAGACTACTAGCACACGTTCATACAATATATATTCTTTAAGTTATGAATTCTCAAAGTTCCCTTCCCGATCTAAAATTTCTGCAGAACTAGCCCTCTTGTTTAATTGTTTTCAAGCCTTTACACTCATTCTTGGCCTTAAAACTTAACTTGAGAATTGTAGAACATATTTTTTTTATCTTTCCAAAAAATCCTCTTATGAAATTTTTGGAGGTCTATAGAGGAAGTTATGTCTTCCGCAAGTTTACTGCAAAGTCCCAAAAACTCTCGAATCTTTTGATTAAAAGTTAACTCTCATTAAGTTAATTAGAAGACTTCCTCCTTATCAACAATCCAATTTAATTCGCTTTTGTGTTCTTATCTCAAGCGTGGTCCAAGAGGTCGTTGCTACTCCCTGTTCGAGTCTAGTCAAGCTTTCAAATCGCTTTAATTGCGGGGTCAAGTTTAAGGTATGGATATTACCTGTACTTTACTAAAACTCTTTTATTTGAGTTCAAGTAACCAAGCTTAATAAATGTAACGTGAATGAGTAATGTTTACATGTTTTTCTCACGTAAATATGGCCGCGACCCAAGTTATCTGTCCCTTAATTCACCCCAGGATAAACATGTTTTAGTACACACCAGGAAATTCGTGCCGTAAGTGCACCCCATGAAAATCTGGCCAGTGCAGGATTACATCCACCATTTGGAACTCCCAATTGGTCTGGGTATGCGCATACGGAGGCTTAATCTGATGATCGCAAGCAGGGGACCATCAAGATAATAAAAGAGCAAACAAGTTTTATTATTGTTTTATTTTTTTATTCATTGCAAAATCAATTGAAATGCGCGAAATAAAATGAATTACTTAAATTTATTTACTGTAGAGGGGTATGCGTATTGAGTTTCGACTCATTTGCGAAATTGTTTTATGTTTTGTTTTAGTAAGTATACTAAGGGGTAGCAACCTAATTCCAGTAAGAGGTCCGGTTGATATGAAGGTAAAGAGGTCGTCAGCTATGTTGGGAAGTCACACCCTTTGCGTTTGATGCTAAGTTATTTTTAGAAGATTGTAGTTTGGATTAGTGAACTTAAGTGTAATTATAGTTTTGGCTATGTGTAAAGCTATTCTAAGGTTTTTGCTCTCTTATGGAGGTTTATGTGGGTCTTATACCAGTTATCTTTGGTTTGATGAGTTGTAATTAGAGTGTAGTTATGGTTGTTAAGCCTTGTCCCTATTTGTGGACGGCGGTAATGTCTTCGGATTGTTTTCCGCTGCGCTATTCATTGGGTTATGAGATGTTTAGTCTTGATATAATGATTATGAATCCGGGGTTTTACAACACTACAGTGGGAAGAAAACTGCTTATAAGGTCCTGCAGAGTGTGTTTTTCTGACCCACTATCTTTAGAGATGTTCATGAATATGCCCAACCGTGCCTTAGGTGCCAATGTTTGGGAAAGATAACTAGGAGAGATATGATGCCCTTACAACATGAGATTTTTGTTGATGCGTTCGATGTGTGGGGTATTGATTTTATGGGACCATTCCTAACTCTTTTGGGAATGAATATATTCTCCTTGCTGTTGATTATGTGTCTAAGTGGATAGAAGCCATCCCTACTAAGAAGAATGATGCCCAGGGCTCAGATAGTTATTAAGTTCCTTAGGGAATACATCTTTTCTAGATTTGGAATGCCTAGAGCCATTATTAGTGATCAGGGAACCCATTTCAATAATAGATCCTTTGAGGCCTTACTGAAAAGGTACTCAGTAGTGCATAAGCTCACCACCGCTTACCATCCACAGACTAGTGGTCAAGCGGAAGTTTCTAATAAGAAGATTAAACATATCTTGGAGAAAGTTGTGTCTAGAAATAGGAAAGATTGGTCTGTTAAGTTGATTGATGCCTTGTGGGCCTACCGAATGACCTATAAGACCCCCATTGGGATGTCACCCTATAGAGCTGTCTCTGGGAAGCCCTATCACTTGCCTGTAGAACTTAAACATAGGGCTTTGTGGGCTTTAAAAGCCCTTAACCTTTATTTTTCAATAGCTGGTGAGGAGAGGAGATTGACACTTTGTGAGCTTGAGGAGCTGAGAAGAGAGGCCTATGAGAATGGTCGGTTAAGTAAGGAGAGGTCCAAAATCTTGCATGATAGGATCATTCATAGGAAGACTTTCTTTCCGGGACAAAAGGTACTCGTTTATCACTCCCGGTTGCACTTGTTTGCTTGAGAATTGAGATATAGGTGGACTGGACCCTTTATTGTGACTAGGGTCATCCCTTCAGTTGTAGTTGAGATTAAGGACCCATCTAATAACTCTGTGTGGAAGGTGAATATGGTCATAGGTTGAAGCCATTTTTAGAATATCCTGAAACTGCTGATGTGGAGTGTGTTACATTCCGTGATCCATCCAACGCTTGAAAGAAGGTAAGTCGAGAGTTTTATATACATTGTACATCTGATTTTTTTTCTTTTCTTAATTTTTCTCCATCTGCTTCTCCTAACCATACATTGTTTAGTGAAAAGGGGTGAGCCAATTGATAAGAAGCCATTCAGGTAATATCCTTCCTTTCTACTTCTAATACGGTTAGTGAGTTAGTTTCTTTTTATCTCTTTTGGTGTGTTTTGTGTTTCTTTCTTTCTTTCTTTTTGGATGCTTGCTTCCTTCTATTTCCAGTAAGGACATTGTTAACCTTTTTGCGTGGGAGTGGAGGTGGCATGTATGCTGACTTGTGCGTTTTTCCTTTTATTTTGTGTGCCCTTTCTTTTGTGTGATTCTTTTTCTTTTGTGTGATGTCACCTTATGCACAATGAGGACATTGTAGAGTTTTTGTGTTGGAGTGGGGTGGGACACGTGCCTGACAGACTCTAGGAAGAGAGAATTTTGGGTACCACCGAGAAAAAAAGGCAAACTTTTAAAATTTTTCCCTAGCTAGAGGTAGTTTGTATGCATGGTTGTGTCGATGATTGCTAGAATAGTGCAATTGCTTAGTTAGGAATGGTTAGTGAGTGCTTGATAGGCTGTAAGCTTGGTTGTTGCCTAACCCAAACATGATAACCTCACTTGTATTTGCAAACATGTGGTTTACTTAGAATTTCCACTTTTGGCTTATTAATGTGATGGTTTTAGTTTAGGAGGGAAGTTTTGGCATCTTATATATTCATGCATTAATTAAGAAAAAAATAAAAAAAGTGGAAATAAAAAATTGTTGGTACACCTACACGGGTTGGTAGAGTGGCACAACACTCTTACCCCTTAAGCACTTTGTTGCGTATGGAGTAACCTGTGTTGGGAGGGTAAACCCCATTTATGGGCCGCTCTTATTTCTGACAAATACTGACACAAAAACATTGAGAAAAGAAAATCTGAAAATGTTGGTTCACCTTCATAGATCGGTATGAGTGGTGAGGCACTCATATCCCTTAACCACCTTGTATGTGTATGGAAAGGATCTATGTAGGAAGAGTAGACCCCTTTCAGGGTCGTTCAATTCTTGATCAAACCAACACAAAAAGAATATGGGAGTTGAAAGTAATAAGTGTGAAACCTTTCTCTATGTAACTTGCGGTCCTCACCAAGCTAAGGGCGACACTAAATAGGGAAGGGGACCACCATAATTCACTAAATAATAAACATGGGTATGTGAGTAGATAATTCTAACTGACTAAACCTTGACTTGAGCAAAAGTAAGCCGGAAAACACTGCACTTGAGCACGGGGAACCCATCGAGCTTATGCATGAGTGAAGTGAAAAATGTTAAGTTTGATAACGAACTTGCTACTAGCCTTGAAAGTCTTTGTTGGCCGTTTCAAATTGAATAAAAGCATTGTTTAAGTGGTTAGATTTGCGACCGTGTGTGTAGACCTCCTTTTGTGCTTATTTTGTTTGCCTCTTATTTCTCTTCCTTCTCTTGGGTTTTGTGGGTATAGCTTCAATAAACCCTCACGAGACCTTCCTCGTCCACTTAGGCTACCAAGGGGTTTAAAGGGCTTGTTGCATACGCTAAATGCAACCGTGATTCCTACGAAAGTGAGTTAGGGTAGCTTAGTTTTTTTTTATTTTTATTTTTTTAGTTTGCTCGGGGTGAGCAAACCCTTGTGTAGGAGTGTTGTACGGTCTCATTTTGAGCCGAATTGATACCGTTAATAAAGGGTTTTTTTTGTTTTAGACCCCTAATTATGAGTTAGTTATAATAATTTTGTGTTTTTGTAGGTAAATCAAAGAAAAGCGGAAAAAGGAAAAAATCAGTACAAATAGATCGAACACAAAATGTGTTGGCTGGCTGAGTTTTGAAGGACGTAAACGGCACAAACAGCACCAACCACGGGCAGACCATGGCAAGCACCACGGTTCGTGTTGGCCCGCCACGGACCTAGTTGGCTGGCTAGATTTTGAAGGACGAATCGGAAGAAACAACGCGTACCAGGGCAAACCATGGTAGGCCAACACGGACTGTGCTGGCTGGCTGTTTTGCGCGGCGACTGTTAGGGCTTGGGAGATTTTATTTTCTTTTCCTTTCCTAAAGTTTTCTATTTATACATTATTCATTAGTGTTAGTACATTATTTGATTGAAGTTAGTTTTTTTTTTTTTTTTTTGCTTAGCTTTAACTTAGTCTTTATTTTTAATTTTAGTTTGGAGTTTCTTGGTTTTCTTTCATCATCAATTGGTAATCTATGCTTTCAATTAATTCAAGGAAGAAATTTCTCAAGTTCTTGTTCCCTCTAGTTTTTGTTATTGTTTTGTTATTTGAATCCTATTAGTTATAGTTACGCAAAAAAATTCCACCTTTTTAGTGAAGAGGAGGATTAAGGTTCCTCAAATTCTCCCTTCAGGTGAGGTTTCGAGAAGTCTTAGTAATCCGAATCACAAATTTTTTGTTTTTTCTGGATAAAGATCAGTGATTCAAGATTCAAGAGGAGAAGATTAGTAGAAGAAATTTGCAGTAAGGTTAATGTTTCTGCTTTAAATTCAGTATTAGATTCAATTTTTACTTTCATAATTTTTAATTGCTTTCTTGAATATGCATTCGCTTTCTTGTTTAGTTTCTTGTACTTGTTCTATTAGGTTAAATTTTGTTTCCCAATTCATGTTTTCTTTAGTTTTTATTGTTTTCAATTCATAATTAGTTTAGTTCATTTATTTCAGTTATTTACCGCTTTTCGCATTTGAACCTTACCAAACCAATTTCCTAAACCTAGCACACCATCCCTGTGGATACGACAACCCTACTCTAAAACCCGAAATTCCTACAACCGAACAGTGACAATGGCTTCATTGACGACTTTGGTTACCATACCCTGATGGAGGCAGGATTCGCCTCCTTTTGGGCTCATCTCCGTATGTAGGAGCACAGGATCCCTCGGGTCTCAGGGAAAACAATGGACAAAAGGTTTTGGAAGGCCACTATTTCCTATCACTTGCCGCCGGTGAGGGAGATGATGATTACCCCTACAAATTTTGTGATGATCACTGGCCTATGCTGGTGAGGCCAGAACGTGGTGTTCGTTAAGGATGTCTCTCCAAACGTCATGGCTTGGTTCATCAGGAACCTCAGTAAGGCTTGACCAATCTCTCTTACACCCATTTCGAGATGGTTATACGATATCATCCCTTTGTCGACTTTCCCATAGCCCAAATACGCTTTATCTTCCTGGCTTACTTATTGGATTTACCATTTTCGCAAATCGTGGAGACAAGTTCATCTTGAGTTGGATGGCCAACTTATTGAATTTCGATAATGTTCGACACTTAAGCTGGGGCAAGGCAGCATATGCCAATTTTATTCGTACTTTATGTAACGGGGTTCGCGCTTCTCAAAACGATGAGCCTGTTATCGTTAAGTCGACAGCCAACCTTTCAATTTGACTTGAGCTTGTGGAAGGTGCTCGAGGTATGTGCTCGAGACGCTTTCACTTCTCTTAGCATGTCATCTTTTGTTTCTCACTCAGTCTTTTACTTTTTCTTATAGACTTCGGCATATTAGTACATTTGTCCTTTGACCCTCCAAACCTGGTGAGCAAGATAGTATCGGTTGCCGAACGTTGGCATCCTCGTTGCATATTAGGGAAGAAGAAGAAGAACATTGGGCAACTGGATTAGGTTCGCTATATCCTAGAAAATTTGATGCCTATATGATCTCTTTCCTTTTTCCATTTACTTTACTCGTTCTTTTCGCCCTGGTTTAATTAGTGATGTCTTTGCACAGGAAAAATTGAACAGGTGGCCCTGGGTGAGTTTCGACCTCACTGGTCTAGTATCTCTAAGGCACCTAGTTGAGCAGGACACCAGAAAATGCAGATTGAGGGAAGGTCCATCGGGGCATCTCTAGGACCTCGACGAGCACGCTACGATGCAAATTTTAGGTCGCAATCCGTCCTTGATTCTGGAGGACTCTCCAAAGAAGATGTCTGAGCCTTGGTCCATGGATGTGGATGCCCTTAAAACTGCCCTTCAAGGTGAAAACTTTCAGCAGTATGTCCGTGTAGAAAACAAAAATTTATCAATCAATCAAAACCTGCCATGTGGAAATTCATCTTATTTTAATTCAGTCAATTATAATCCGCCATATGTCAAAATTAAATATGGTGGATCTTTTAATTAAAAAATAAAATGATTTTATTTTTTGGCTAATTAAATTATGTCACATGTCATGAGTGACATATAAATATTTATTCCTTTTATTTTATTTAAAAAGGAATTAAATGGGTTTAAATGTTGGCCCAGGTTCTCTATAAATACAGACCATTTTCCTTCATTTCAAAGGAAAAGAGAAAAACATCCAACGGAGACTCAAAAAAAGCTCACATACTCTCTCTCGAAGACAAGAAGCACAACAAAATTTATGCTCGTGTCGTTCATTCGTGGGAGATAAAACCGCTTCTCTTGATCGGGATCAAGTTTCTACGACCCTTGTTCAAGGCCAAATTCATCCAAGTTGATATTCATCCAAGATTATATTCATCCAAATCCATACTTATTCAAGACTCACTTAAGGAGATCGAATCGGAGGGGTTACACTTCCATTTTGTAACAAATACATAGAGATTGTACCCCAAGAACCTTTGAAATTAATACAATTATATTTGTTCACTAATTTCTTGCCTTTATATATTTTAGACTCAGAAATTTGTGTTTAGAAATTTTGGCACACTCGGTGGGACATCTTTGCCTCTCATCTTTTTCTCCAACAACGAACTATTTATCATTTGAAGAAGATGGATTCTAAGAACAACATCTATCATGCTTTGAAGAAAGTTTCTCAAGCCAAGTCACAAGAATCAATAACTAATGCAACATCCAAAGGAGTAATCACAAGAAGGATAGCCAAGATTACCGCTGTGGGGGTCGAGGAACAAGTTGTTGCGAGTGCCTCGTTGCAAATCTTTAACTCCAACTTGCCAGGGGCAAATACTTCCACTCAAGTCGTTGACCCGAAGAAGATGGTTCCTCAATGGATGGATGAAATTTGCACTCATCCATTGAGTGAAGAGGATTAAGACTATGAAGATGGCGAGGAAACGCCAAAATCACCAAGGGATCCGCTCTCCTCCGATTCTGATACCGACTTTATCAACAGCGTCATTATTCCCACTATGGTCACATATGCTATTAACTATGAAGAAGAATTCAAGACTATGAAGGCCACGCTGGAAAGACTTGAGAAAGAAAGCGAGGAAAAGACTGAGCATGTTAAGTGACCAGATGAGCGGATCAAGAAATTGATAGAGAAGTAAAAAAAGCGACCCACTAGAAAATTTGACGAAGGTTCGGGAGATAAAGATTCCGACAGAGGATTTACTCACAAAGACTCCGACGAAGAAGAGAAATATGAAGAAGGTTCTGGTTCGGGCTCATTGTCTGTGGAAAAGACCCAAAAACTAGTAGTCAATACGATAAAAGCTCATATCGAGAGAGGCTCTCGTAAAACTCAATTGTATATGAAGCCTTACACAGAGAGGATTGACGCACTTCGCATGCCTTATGGCTATCAACTGCCGAAATTCACTCACTTCGATAGTAAATGGAATCTTAAGCAGCATATAACTCATTTCATTGAGACTTCCAATAATGTTGAGACTGGGGGAGATCAACTAGTGAAAGTAGTTTGTTAGAACCCTTAAAGGAATCGCCTTTGATTGGTATATGGACTTGGAGCCGGAGTCCATCGACAGTTGGGGAGAAATGGAGCAAGAGTTCCTTAATCGATTTTACAGCACTCAACACACCGTTAGCGTGACAGACTTAACAAACACGAAGCAGTGGTACCGGGAACCAGTCCTGGACTATATCAATCGTTGGAGATCACTCAGTCGTAAGTGCAAAGATCGATTGTCCGAAGACTCCGCTGTCGAGATGTGTATGCACGGCATGGAATGGCATCTGCTTTATGTTTTGCATATGAGTAAGCCAACAACTTTTCAAGACTTGACAACATGGGCACATGACATGGAACTCACAATTTTCAAACATGATTCAAGAAGACCAAGTGTCAAGGAGAAGCAAACTTCACTCGGGGGCACGCCGAAAGGAATTCCTTCATCCATGATTTTTGAAGAGAATGAATATCCTTTTTCAGGCGGTGATACACCTAAAATACTTAATAAACTTCTTGAGAATGGAATTATTAAACTTCCAGAGTCGAAGCGTCCAAATGAAGTTGGAAGAATCAATGACCCTAGATACTACAAGTACCATAGGATCATTAGTCATCCATTGGAGAAGTGTTTAACTTTTAAGGAGCTGATGATGAGGCTTAAAAATTAAGGCAAGATCGTGTTCGATGAAGACGAAAGCGATGAATCCGATTGAACTCATTGAATGTTTCAAGTCAATTTTTTAAAAAAAGACTCGCAAGTAAAAAATTCAAGACTTCTAAGTCATTCAAATCAAGACTCACAAGTCAAAAATTCAAGACTTCCAAGTAATCAAATCAAAACTCGCAAGTCAAAAAAATCGTGACTTCTAAGTCATCCAAATCAAGACTCACAAGTCAAAAATTCAAGACTTCCAAGTCATCCAAATCAAGACTCACAAGCCAAAAAAATTGTGACTTCTAAGTCATCCGAATCAAGGCTCACAAGTTCAAAATTCAAGACTTTCAAGTCATCCAAACCAAGGACTTACAAGTCCAAATCCCAAACTTTCAAGAAAAAGACTCTCAAGTCACTAAAATTAAAGACTCCCAAATCAAAATCCAAGACTTCCATGTTAATACCACGAAAGACTCATGGAGTTCAAATTCAAGGTTTTCACAAAAAAAAAAAAAAAAATCAAGTCATCCAAGTTAAAGACTCCCAAGTCAAAATTCATGACTTTCAAGTCACTAAGGCAAGAGAATCTCAATTCAATGACTTACAAGTCAATACCATGCAAGACTTTCAAGTAACCCAAACTCAAGACTCTTTAGTCAAATACTATCAAGTCAACAAGTTTAAGATTAATGTCATCAAAGAATGTTGAATTTCCAAAGTGGGTACTTTCGAGGCATCAAAGATCATCAGTATCAAATCATCAAAGGCCCGATGTCCTCCAAGTGAGCAAGTTGTCTCCAAGACGGGTCGTCTCTTGTTCCCAATGAAGGAGAACACTCAATGGTCAACGTCCGCTTCCTCAATAAAAGATAATCCAAGACATGCTCAAGACGGACCAAATTGATGTCCCGGACATAGGAGGACAATCACATCCTCTGAATCCTATCACCTCATCTTTTGGCGGTTCAGGCTGGCAACAAGGACAAGATACCCAGTCCTAAGGAAATCATGTACCTGATCTGGTTATGGGGTCCTCATGGCCGATCAACTTACAAGATTGGTCAATTCCACAACACTCGTGGCTTGAGTCTTGTCTTGTGATACTGCTTCTACTGAGAAAGACAAAATAGTAGATGGCAATGATCATAAATATCTTCCTGATCACCTCATGATAAGCAGAGTCAAACGTAATGAGTGCCTCCCCATTAGTAAACACCCTATAGATGTGTGAGAATATATATGTCGATTACTCCAAGTAAATTTATTCCCCACATTATGAAGTTCCCGTAGAGAGTTCATATCTAAGCATTCTTGGAAGTATCTCACATCTTCTACTGTAACCAAGTCCCCACCAATCCTTTCATCCAAGGCTAAAATGGTATTAAAATCTTCCCCACAGTCCAAGCATTGGAAATTTGATCTAAAAGGGTAGATAAATGTTGCCAAAACACCTTCATCTCCACCATTGAATTTGAGCCATACACCACAGTTATGCAACATTGCTTTTGAGAATCTTTAATCAAACATGAATGAATTAATGATGAATAACTAGTTCTTCTACATGTATATTGCAATCATGCCAACATAACCAAATTCCTCCTTTAGAGCAATAGTAGCATTGTGTACACATGTCCACTAAGCTCTGAGATTCTTCTTAATCTCCTCAGCCTTATTGAGTCTACTTTTAGTTTCAACTAAACCAAAAACAGAACATTTGAACTGTCTAGCTACCCGATTCACCACAACTTGTTTATTTAGTTTATTGAACCCTTGTTCAATATTGTAGTACAGTGTAAAAACACTGGTATTTTCGTTCTTCCCAGGGAGCAAGGAGCCTTGGTTCTCTAATGTTTCATTCTAAGTATTGTTCAAATCACAAAAAACGAAGGGGAAAGATTAGATTAAGGCTAAAGAAACCAACGCAAACAACTATGTTCGGTCTTCAACAAAATAAGGAAAAAGGGTTTAAGGGATCACAAATCACCTAATGGGTTCCCAATCTGGGGATCATGACAACTAGTGAGGATAGTCTGGCTAGCTAAGGGATTTATTGCTTGAAATAAAGCCAGATAGATTCCCTCTTCCAAGAGTAAAATTTAACTTGCCAAAGTGCCACCCCGGAACCTTGGTAGTTAATTGAGCAATTAATCCTGGTTAATCCCATTCCACTTCCATGGAAATGAGACCAACCATCTCATTCCTCATTTCCAATCATATGTATAATGGATTGATAAGCTTCCGAAAACCAAACAACCACTCCACAAAAGGAAGATGAGTGTGAGAACTAAGCTTTGCCTAACTAGTCTCCACTTTAATCACTTTAATCCTCTAATTGGTATCCATTAGGGGCCTACTCACCCCATAACCCAAAGGGATCTAGCCAACTACCGTTCTAAAACAACTAGCAACACACAATTTACCAAGCCTAATCATGATACTAGCAAGAAAAAGATGATCAAAGCTAATCACAATAATCAACATTTAATCTAGGCGCTAAACAAGCATTTAGAAAGCAAATAAACAATAAATATGAGAGACAATAAGAATATTACCAAAAGAGGATGGAAATAAGGTTGAGCGAGTGAAAAATAATCCAAAATATTACCCAAACTTCAATAGAGAAAGGTCTTATATTAAATGCGAATAAAGTCTTTGAGAGAGAAAGTAAACCCTATAATCTAGGACTAGAATGATGTAATAAACTTGAGAAAGAGAATAAAGTGTTGTGCTAAGATAGTCTCTAACTAGGTCTACCTCCCTTATCAAATAGAATCACAAAGCCTATATACATATGACATTTACTAAACAAAACAAGTCGTTTTGACTCAAAATAAGGCGTTCCAGCAATTCTATCAGGGGTGCGACACCAGATGTCGTGGCCGGGACCACAATTTGGATGATTCTCAAAACTTCATCAGGGCATCAACCGCGACGTGATTAAGATGTGCATGGGCGTGGCATTTGAAGATTCAAGCGTCACGAGCATGACTACATTGACGCACTCGTGACATGGCGCACATCCAAAACTTCTCTCCTCAAGTGTCACGGGCGTGACTGAGGACGTCGTGCCCATGACTCCGTTGTAGGTGGTAATCCTTGTTTGGGGGTCATGCTTGTGACTCGTCAGCCATGAGCGTGACTTCCATCTGCTCCCTTAGCGTTAATTGTGCTGGGAGAGTTGCGATCGTGACATGCAGTGTCACGCCCATGACTCCCCTGATCTCTTCAAAATGAGCTCTTCCTTGGCCTCGGGGTTGAATTCTACCTCTGTCTTCACTCGAGGAGTCTCGGTTTCCCTCCCGGGTCATAGTCCTTGCCGGGGCTTGTCCACTAAGCTTCGAAACTTGACCCCTTTCATTGTGTTTTTGTTAGTTTTGTGTCACATGCTTATTTTCACCATCAGAACCTAAAAAGAACGATAAAAACTAACATAAGATATGCAATTTATTGCGGGAATGATCACGAGTATTAAGTGAATAAGGTAACATTTAGGCTAAAAAACGAGCCTAAATAACCCTCTTATATACCAAAAAAAGAGATTATCTATCACCACATAGTAGAATAGGGTCATATCCACGAATTTGCTGGTCACGGGGTCTTGAGTATGCAAATGGAGGAGCTCTTCAGTTGGTAACATCACTACATCTCTATATGATGGACCACTAGAAGTGATAGAAACCTTCTGGACCTCATTTGAGATGAAGAAATAGGGTGGAGATTGGGGGGAATATTTTTCCTCCATTCTTGTCTCACCACAAGCCTTATACAATTTTCAATAACATGTCCAAACATTTTGCACTTATCACAAAAGAGAGGCTTCCATTCATATTCAACAGTTTGCTTAGTCAAAAACCCATCATCATCGACAAACGAGAGTTTACCAGGAAAAGAACTATATAAATCTATATCAATCAACCCCTTGACAAGTTAAGCATTTGTTTTTCTGTTGTCACAAAATCAACTTCTATTGGTTTTCCCAAGAGGATGTCTAGTTTGTTTAACCCACTAACACTCTAGTAGTTCCATGCCAACCTTGAAAATTTACCCAAATCAAAACAGAGGTGAGGACCTCCTTTTCAAATGATACTCCCATATGCCACACCCTCATAACCATTGATTTGTGATCAAAATATACAACTCTTTGCTGCAAAATTTCGTCCATCTCCTTCAAAGTTTTAAATTGAAAAAAAAAATACCCGACGAGTGCCTGTATATCTTATCCACTCCCCTACGTCCCAAAAAGTTCCTCACAAAATTTTCCATCACAGATAAGGGTGGATTTGCCCCAACAACATAGCTAATAATAGAAGAGGCATAGAATTCTACCTAAACAGCAATTTCAACCTTCTCCATTATTTGTATTCTCTTACCTTTCAGCTCCATTGGTGCTATATATTCCATAGGCATTCCCCTTTCTATCACAATCGAGATAGTATCAAAAACATCTACTGATTGAGCTTGTTCACGAAGGTTCGCAACTTGTTTATGTATCTCCCTTGACGATGTATCCATCTTCCCCTGATTTGAACATGTTTCCTTCTGCACCAACTCCGTCGAAGGCGAAGCAATCGTAGTAACCGCCGGCGAATTCGGGGGAGTCTCATTAGGCTTCACCATAGAATTAGGGCTCAAAAAACAAAACTAAACGAATATGGCTTGTAGAATCATCTTGAGCAATAACTGGCAATTCCATGGCTGTTCTCGAAGATTTACCCATCTACTCTGCACCAGAATTTGATTTCCTCGAACCAGACAACTTTTTTTTTCTTTCGGTAAGACAAGAGGACTAGGACACCCTTCGCTCAAGGGACAAAACAATCCTATCCTCATACAAGATACCAACAAACTCCCTATTCTCATACTGTTTCTAACTAATCTCATTTGCTACATTAAGACCTTGTTTGGCCGTCCAGTCAGCTGCGCGATTGGCTTATCTGTAAACATGCTTGACATTGAATGAGGAGAGTCTTCCAAGAAGAGAGTGGATATCTTCAACAACCTTTCTGATAGTCCAAGGAGCCTGACAGGTGCTATTGACAGCGTCGATCACAGTTCGATTGTCTCCTTCTATAAGAATGTCTCGAAAACCTAACGATATAGCTTCAAGAAGGCCATTGCGCAACGCGGTAGCCTCCGCCAAGATGACGGATGCATAACCCAAATTAAAGGATTTGCAGGAGATTGGGAGCCTTGCGGAATTCCGAATAGTGAAGCCACCAGCTGCATTGTTGGAGGATTTAGCCCCGTCGAAATTAATTTTGATGAGGCCGTCCGGAGGGGGGGACCAAGAGATCCATTCTGAGGAGGGCTTGTGATTTTGTCGATGTGTGCAGTGCAAAAAAGACTGGGTGATATCATCAAGATGCTGTCTGTGCGCCCATTCAATCCTATTACTTTTAGCTTTGATAAAGATCATCTCCGACCGCAAGAGGTGATGCTTAAAATTCAGCTCATTTCTAGCTTTCCATAAACTCCACAAGAGAGCAACCAGGCTCGACATATTCTTGGAGCCAAAAGAAGCTTTGTATTGTGTGATGAAGTGTAAAATAGAGGGATCGTCAGGATTAGGACAGTTGAGGACCCAACCCGACTTTGTGGCGATAGACCAAGTCTTCAAGCCGTACGGGCAATCCTTAAAGATGTGGTCTTGGTCTTCGGGGGCTAACTTACAGGCAGGACACATAGTGTCCAAAGCAATACCCCGATTGTTGAGAGTACATTTCGTAGGGAGGGCATTGTGACAAAGAAGCCACATGAAGGTTTTAAGCTTAGGTTGAATGTCAAGGCTCCAGATCCAAGCGTAGTGCCAAGTGGGAGAGTCAGGGTCAACTTTATGAGTAAGCCAAGTAGCAGATTTGGTGGTAAACATACCTGAACTAGATAGCCCCCAATAGCATTCGTCGTTAATCGCAGAGTGGGGGATTGGAATGGCTTTGATAAGGTTAAGAGATAAAGGGTTGACAATTTCGCTAAGCTTCTCAAAGTCCCATGCTCGGGTTGGTTTAATAAAATCTGAAACCGTAAGAGTAAGGTCAACCGAATCCAGAGCGGAAATTCTATTAATGGTGAGGAGGTTTGTATGAGAACACCAATTATCCTTCCAAAAGTTGATAGAAGCGCCATTACCAACAATCCACCGAAGGCCTTTAGTAAAGAGGTCCCAGTTCTTTAAAATAGTTTTCCAGGCCCAAGAGTCACTCTGTTTTTCCTTTCTATCAAAGAAATTAAATGAATTAGGGTATTTAGCCCGCATTAGGTCAACCCAAATGCCTGAGCCATAAAGATACCTCCATATTAATTTACAGATAAATGCTGAGTTAGTAGCATCAGCTTTACGGAGGCCAAGCCCTCCAAGCTTTTTCGGTCGGCAAACTTTGTCCCATGAAACCAGAGGGATGCCCTTACCAGTTGTCAAATCTTTCCAAAGAAAGTTTCGACTAGTAGCATCGATTTTGTTGGAGATAGATGAGGGAATTTTAAAACATTGCATTGTGTGAGTGGGAAGAGATTCAAGGTTGGTTTGGATGAGAGCAATTCGGCCAGCTTTTGAGACAAACTTGGTTTTCCAACTCTGGAGCTTATCTTAGGAGCGAGTAAGCAAATCAGTAAAGGTGGAGCGAGAAGGTCTACCCTTGAAGAGAGGGCAACCTAGATATTTACCAAGGCTATCACAACGCGGGATGTTGAAAAAACTAGCGACTCGAAGTTTGTCGCTAGAACTGGTATTCTGAGAGAAAATTAGGGTGGATTTGTTAAAGTTTATGAGTTGTCTAGAGAGAAAGTTGAATCTATCAAGTATGTATTTCAAGTTTTGGGTGGAGGCATTATTGGTTCGACAGAACACCAGGCTATCGTCCGCAAATAAGAGACAAGGAACAGGCGGGTGGTAAGGAGCAATATTAAGGTCGATACCCGAATTTGGTAGAACAGAGTTGATTCTCAAATTGTACGTGAGGATTTCCATACAAATCGCAAAGAGATAGGGGGAAAGGGGGTCTCCTTGCCTCAGGCCCCTAGACGGCTTAAAGAAACCACAACTCTCACCATTAATACTGATGGAGTAAGTAACTGTGGTGATGCATTCACGGATCCAAGAAATCCATTTGGGGTGAAAGCCTAATTCAGCAAGAGTTTTGAAGAGAAAGTCCCATTCAACACTATCAAAAGCCTTTTCAAGGTCCAGCTTAAGAGCGACCCAGCTTTTTTTTCCTTTTAAGGACTTGAACTTGTGAATGATTTTATGGGCAATGAGAATGTTGTCATGAATTGAGCGGTTTGGCATAAAAGCTGTCTGGACAGGATCAGTAATTTTCTCTAAAATTGGACGGAGCCTATTAGCCAGAATTTTTGAGATTATTTTATAAAAGTTGTTACAAAGACTAATGGGGAGGTAGTGGTTAGGGGTAGACGGATTGTCAATTTTTGGAATAAGCGTGATCAAGGTGTGATTAAATTGCTTAAGAAGCTTAGCGTCCTGAAAGAATGATTTAATAGCTGGGCAAACATCCTTTTTAATGTCAGGCCAGTGGCTTTGAAAGAAAGCCATTCCAAAGCCATCAGGCCCCGGGGCTTTATACTTGTTCTATTGGAAAAGAGCCAATTCGATTTCCTCTTCCGTGACGTCCTTGGTAAGAAAGGAGTTATCCTCATCAGAGAGACGAGGGGAAAGATCAAGCCCGAGATTTCTCCCAGGGTCTGCATCAAACTTGAAACGCTTAGTGAAGTTGTCAATGAAGATATTTTTGATATCGTGAGAATTATTAGTCCAATTACCAGCATCATTCTTGATGTTGTAGATATTGAAGTGCACTTTTCGTCCCTTCATGGAGAGATGGAAAAGTCTGGAATTCCGATCACCATTGACCAACCAGTCTTTGCGACTAAGGTTGTCCCAAAATTTGCAATTAGCAAGGTGGATTTTCTCCCGTTGTTTGAGGAGACGATTGAGCCAATTATTCAGCCTCGGATTATTTAAATCGTTGGCTAATTTCTGTTCAACAGATTGAAGCAGTTCCGTATTCCGTTGGAGCTTGTTCCGATAATTACCAAAGAAAGCTTTGGACCAACACTTCAATTTGGACTTTGAAAGGGATAGTTTTTGCCTTAGTTGGAACATGGGCGTGCCACGAAAATTCTTATTCCAACATTTCTTTACAATCCGGTGAGTTTCATGGTATGCAGACCAAGCAGGCTGATATTTGAAGACAGAACCTTTAGAGCGAGGATAACTGTTATCCGTGTCTAGAAGGATATAGGAGTGATCCGAGATCGTGAAAGGCTCAGTAGAGAGTCTATAATTTGCGAATAGGGATTCCCAAGCACGAGAGATGAGCAGACGGTCAAGCTTTTCAGAGACAAGGTGACCTTTACAGAATTTTTTCCAAGTAAATTGTCTGCCACAAGAAGTGGCATCCGCGCATACTGTTTGAGCAAGGAAGTTGTTTAGCCTAGTAAACCTTTTGGGAGAAGGAGCAGGGCCACCAGTTTTATCGGTGGGCGTCAAAAGCTCATTGAAATCTCCCATCAGGCACCAGGGAATGTTGACAAAGGAGGCAAGATTAACCAGAGAGCTCCAGAAGGCATCTTTGTCTCTTTCTTGTGTCGGGCCATAACAGGCCGTTAAAAGAAAACGACAACTTTTAGACTTGTCGATAATTTCGCTGTGGACAATCCTTGGGTTGGTAAAGACAGGCGTGAAATCTAGTGAATCTGAATTCCACAAACACCAAATGCCCCCAAAGCCATTTGTGTTGGGAATAGTAAGATAGGACTTGAAACCGAGTTTTGGTAAAATTTTATTAGTATTATCTTGGTTGATCATAGTTTCTAAGAGAAAGATTACGTCCGGATTTAAAGTCATCATAATGTGTCGCAATTCACATTTTAGCTTGGGCCTTCCCGCCCCTTGATCATTCCAACATAAAACCTTCATGTTACCACTCTGCTTAAGTAAAGAAAGACTTCCGCAGCCAAACTCATAGTAAAAGCTTCCGCAGCCAATATTAAAGAGATGGAAGGCTCCATTTTAGATACAGTGGGATAGAGTGTGAGTACAAAGATTAGGAAAGGAGTAAAATCCCTTATACAGATATGCATCATGTTGATTAAGTGTATAAACATTATGATCCAAATAGAATAGACAGAAAACAAAGGGAAAATACAAAGAGAGTCAAAAGAGCTCCAATTCATCCTAATGTAAAGCACATAACTAATGACAGGCTTATAGGAAGCAGTAGTAGTTGTACATGAGTTCAAAATAAAAATAAAAATAGAGAAAAAGCATAGGATTGGGCGTGGGCCTGAGCATGGTCTCAGAGCTATAATGGAAAGATCATCACTGACCAAGTTTAAATTTGGGTCTTTCAAGGGTGGCCAGCATAAACCAGACGAGTAGTCGAAGGCAACACCCATAGCCAGCCAGAATGAATCTAGATTCTGAAAATAATAGGGTTGCTGCCAAGCGCATGCCAAA